>CM068835.1:37724338-38420505 GCA_028554795.2 Sinohyriopsis cumingii | reverse complement strand
CCTATCCACGTGTTTTTCCTAAATAATTCATGAAACAAAAAAAGAGGACATGATTGCAATGGTGATAATGAATACAGTATTGATACTTAATTTCCTTTACCAATAGTTCAGTATTTATTTTTAAGAGCCTTTATTCATTGAATAACATGTTTTCTATGTGGAAAGATATAACACACTGTCAAAAAATAGCAGTGACACTAAAACCTCAGATAGAATGGCATAACAACGTGATGTATCCCATTCAATATAATTGATGCCTCTATTAGACGCTCTGTCCAAACACGTGCTGAGACTCAGATACGTAAGACTTTGGAGACCAATAATTGGAAAGATCATTAGATGTGGAGGGACAAAACTGACAATACATTATGAGTTTTGAAAACGACGGTACTGAAAGAGGAAACAAATCTATGAACTACAGACTTTTATAGATGATAACATGCAAATAATTTTGGATTTTAGATCCACAACCTCTGTAAGTACAGAAAGAAAATTATATATATATATATATATATATATATATATATATATATATATATATATATATATATATATATATATATATATATATATATATATATATATATATATATATATATATATATATATATATATATATATATATATCTCATTATGTGTGTGTGCGTGCGTGCGTGCGTGTGCGTGTGCGTGTGCGTTCGGCACTATACATAGCTATTCGAACAGAGGTTAAAGAATAAGTAGACCATTTCTAACACCACATTCAGAGTTGGAGAAAAATAATGAGTCAACAGAGATATCTAAAACAATGCAGCACAACAGTAAAGATATAAATATGTAGGCGCCCAATGATAAACTCTATGAAGAAAGCATAAGATGTATATGCTGTAGAGATAAGAATACAATGATCGCTGAATTTTGCAGTAAGTTTTATGTTGAGCTTAAAATATTTAAAAAGATGCAAACGAATATGCTGTTTAAAATTAACCAATATTTTTGGTATTGTATAAGGTAGCATTACAGAATTAGAAAGATGCTTAAACTCGTGAAGGGATATTTAAATGATGTTGAAGACAAGTTTAAAACAGCGATGCCGTTGAGAATGCAATAAATAACAGGAATGTTGAACTAAGTGGTTGCACTAATATAATTAACACCGAAATAGACGAAACCATAGAAATATTAACACTTTGATTAAACATGGAAGTGGATATAAAGAGTATTTTATTATGTTTTATAAAGTATTAATTGTAATGGACATTGATCATAAGAAATGGGGTTTCAGGAGAAATCTAAACGAATATCATCATGTATAATGTTTATGATTTTCGCATTATATCAAAATGAAATCAACGTGTTATTTACACAGCTTTAGGAAGTAAACAAATATCTACAGCCTAAAGGAATCACTTACACTTTATCCAGAAGAGAAAAATGTTTGTGTCTTTAAGTCAACGGACCTGAATTACATTGATCAGATGCGGTTGCACCTAACAGCAGTCTTAAAATTTTTTGATAAAAATACAATAATGGCTGAGGCAGTAGCACGTTTTTGGAGGACCAATTGTATATTTACAGGGACTAGTTGTCAATTTGCATTATGTGGTCTTAACGGCACTCATCACGGATCGAGTTAAACAACAAAATGCACTGGAATACCTGAATTAAAAGTTTCGAGAACAGGCTTTGTTGACCCAAACTTTAAATAATCGTACTGATGCTCTTAATCAATATACTTCTACTCACCTATATGTATCTTAGCATCAGCATAAAATCAAGCTTTGACCATCATGCCAACCTAACGATGTATGCAAACATTTTAATTTTGATGCTAAATATTAGAAAATATTAATGTCTTCATTGTTTCTATGTTTTTTATGAAATAAAGCTCGACATGGCAAGTTGTATTCAATAAATCCTCCCTAGCAACACAAGGTCGGCAAGGAGTTAAGTACCTCAGTGCAACACATCAATTTATCAACTACACACCGAAAAACAGCAAGTCTGAATAAACTTTACCGATCGCAACTGCAAGTCAAAGCTCACATGTATAGATTGTACAAAGAATTACGGTAAACGCAAATGCTAACGATGCATTTAATGAGTAATTTAAATAGAATGTTTCAGAAGGTCATTGCCATATCATATGGAAGCAATATTCATTACAAGGTAAATGATTGCAAAAAATTCATGACATCGCAATATTTGAGGTCATCTATTTTGGCTACTTCAAAGAGGATTAAATATGACATTACGAATGATACATTTTAAAAGGTTACAAGGTTACACTCAGGGTAAGTAATGCATAAAATACTGGTACATAAAGTTCATTGGCGTATGGAAGGAAGACTAGAATATCACTTGATTTTCATAATTTAACCACCATTAGTTTTGTGCTCTTCGCCTGGATTTCAAACTTGAACAGATCAGAATTCACAAAGCTAACAACGAAGACAACGGACAATTGTTTTTAAGTACGACAAGATGTGCTTCGTAATAATTGTGCAATCGGGTAATGCCGGCTATAGAAATTGCATTGCTTTCTTTTAGGACTACATTCACTAGTAGTCAGTACAACAATTTTGCTAATATAGGTGTCATGATTCTAAGGCACAAGTACATTAATTTCTTTGTTATTAAGAAAGAAATATTCGTACATCTCGGTTATTAAATTCCCTTTGATCAGGTTGTATACCTTTACATACTTTCTTATACAGGGGGTGGAATATTTATTTTTATTTACAAAGGTAACTTTAGTTTACTACAGCTAGTTTAACCCCTAGAGATCGTTCATCAATTTTGTTTCCAAATAAATGGAAATCAGCAATAGTCTTTCAAATATTCAGACAATTCAAACAGGACCTCTGCCTTCCCGTTTAATATGTAACCACATTCAGCGTCAAGTCTGCTGGTATTCCAGTTTAATTTTCTCCTACTTATCTATACTGTTTATCAAATAATAGTATATTTATTTCTGACACGTATTCGCTCATGAGCCGTGCTTAGAGGTAGTTAGTGTTAGTTACATAATGCAAGACTTTTATGTTTTCGTGATGACCATTGCATTTATCTGAATATGTCTGTCCAGTAATTATTTATGTATTGCTTCAGTTATTATTGTGATATTATACTAATTACGCCCAGTATTCCACACGCATTCATCCAGAACAGGTCTTTATTCACTATAAGTTCTTGTTCAATACTTGAGATCTTCAATGAGACAACATGAACCTTTCCAGCTGCAGTAAGAGTGTAAGTACGGTCTAGTTTGTAAGTTTTCAGTCTTTCATAAACCCTTTAAAAACATCGATGCACTGGTCCTTACAAAATAGTTTTGCTTAACTCCAAGTGTTTTCAAGTTGAAATATTCCGTGACATCATTAGCCTATTGGTAATCGACATTTTCTACCTTTAAAGCGATCGCTATTGTTATGGGATATCTGTTTCGTTAAACCTTGAAATCCATCCATGTATTCGCAAGAACAAATATATTTTCTTGGATATTTAGATCCATGAGTGAAACACTTATTTACTTTCGTCATCATTTTCATTTTAGATGCTTTATCTGAATCATATTTGATCTATATCTTCTTTAACAGACGACTGTCATTATCGTACAAATTATCAATAAACAGTGGTGTGCATTTTTGATATGTTTGATATAACCTACATTTGTTGGGTGATGTATCACTACATTTGAGTGCGGACATGATAAGCACGTACTATTTTTTCAACTTTTTTTTCGAAGCTGTAATATATATGTGTTGAATTAAATAGTATATAACTGCCTCTTTGACATGTATTTTTGCTTTTTCAGGCTTTGTTCTTAGTACACTAGTCGGGCAATTTTACCCAAAGTATGGAAAATACTTTAATACAGTCGATTACTCTGTATAGAATCGGTTTATATGAATTGTGGGTTGATTTCCCATACAAGCAGAACCCTGATGAAATGTCATTGGCTGTTTGTATTGTTTAGGAATATTATTTGTAAACACTGCTTTAAAAAGGGTGTTGTTATCAAATGTAAAAGCTATCAACAGAAATTAAAAGCTGGAAGATTGTTAGCTTGAAGGTATTATCGAGGCAACATACAAAATTAATATAATACACAAAACAGTATCTTAGCCGACAGTAGATGAAACATTGTGTCACGGACAATGCGCACCTTTTGGTCCAATGTTTATGCTGTATCTAACCAAAGGCGACTCAGAGCAATGCCTTTGTTTACCAGACCACATAATACTATTATTTTATATGTATTTGGTAGGCACAATCATGCACAAATAATGATGTATTTTGTTCTTGCTGTTCTTTTCTGGTGATATAAATTTTGATAAATCTTTTATTATAACGTTGTGATTAGTTTTTTATTTGTAACTATTCAGTTCAACATATTAAACTATTATTAAAATCTCACTATGTAAATCCTTCCGTAGTTAAGTAAATCTGACGGACTGCTGTATATATACATTTAAATCAGCCTGATTTTTATTTATGGTTTCTAAATATCTGTTATTCTTACAGGAAACATTAATATCTTTGAATAAACGTGAACATCATTTTGTCACAACCTTCAAATACATATTAATTGTTGTGTTGCATGCATTTCTGTATGATGTATTAATTCAGTTGATATATGGTTTAAAATCTCAGTATACTGCACTGAGATATACAGAAATGTAATCTGGACCGCCTTCTGATGCAAATTCAAAACATTTCACCATTACTCCGCTTTATGTATTGTTTCCATGGCTTTTAAATCAAGCCATTTTTGTATCATATTGAAGGTATAAAAATATATCCAGACTGCAAAGTACCTGCGAAAGGTTATATTAACGTTTAGGGCAGTAACTAGTATCTAACCATAAGCAAAATATGCGATCTTTAAAAAACTTGAAGTGCTTTGCTGTCGCAAATGTCAACAAACATAAAATTTGGCTCGGTTATGGTCTGGTTATATTATGTAACGTCATATTTCATGTCATATAAAAATCAAATTCTTATATATAGACTGCACAACAAATGCAAATTCTTATTTCAAATTTACATGGCGCCGTATAGGATCTGAATATTATCATAACTGTTATAGCTGAAGTATCATTCATCTCTTTTCTGTAACGACTCTACATATATGAATTTCTCTTTTATGGACTCAACCAACATTGTAGCATTGTATCATCTGCATGTATCTTATAGGTCTATTTTCAAATCTGCTCGTGTCGTCATTTGGAACTGGTGCAAAGACGACCATCCTCTTCAAGTATAGTTAAACGTACAAAAGTTACGAACAGTGTAGCACTTTTTCAACTTTGAGTTTGATTGTTTATGTATCATATAACCTATTTTTAAATGTAAAGCAATTATTGTTCAGGTTTGTTAGATTTACACAACTAAATTAGTCATCCCATTGTAATTCCTATTGTATTTCATTGAACAAGAATTAAACAATGGGGGATACCTGTAGATCATGAAAGTTAATTCTCGTTTATCAAAACCAATCTATTCTTTCCCATTGGGACTGGGATTAATGCCTATCCATATAAAAATAAAATATTACAATCAGACCTGTCATTTTGTATTTGTTTACACCATCCAAATGTACCTGAAGTAATATCTTCATGCTGCGAACGTGCAGGTCCTGATCTGTTACGAAGCAAAAATAAATATTAGATAATAAATATACTGATATGATCGAGAAAAGGAACTTACACTACACTTCTGAATATTTCTTACCTTTGAAACGTCATCCATATCACTACAGATAGGTCCAGATGTAAGTAAAATAGGACAGCAATGATATTTTAATATATTTTCCTAACACATTTAATCAAACTTTACAATATACAATCTTAAATATCAGGATCCGTTATTTCAATTATGATCAAAGTGTATGCATTTGAATGTACACAATGTTAGAATTAGAATATACAAATTGTGTATTTTTTCCAACACTTAATCATCAACTGTGCCGATAATTACATCACTTCCTTTAATTATTTCAAATAAGTGTACTTGTATATGTGTAGATGTAATGTTTGTCACCGAATTGTGTATATGTATTGTTTATGCATTTTATTTGGAATAAAATGTACTCGGGTTTCGTTCTGCGTACAGCGTTACCTGAGGGAGGTTTATTTATAGCGTAAATTATTTCAATCTAGTGAGGTCGGTTCACTCCAATCTGCCGTGCAAAGTGTTTACGATTGGAAACCGATATACCTTGAGCTCACAGGTCGTGCATTGCAACACAGCCAGTGTACTTGTAGGCTCATGGTAGAATCTAACTTCACATTGTGCAATGTCTTGTCAGTGAGCGGTCCACTTTGCGGCGCAATATCTCCACCTGTAGAGCTGAAAGGGGTGAAGGGCTGAAAGTGGTGAAGGGCTGAAAATGGGTGAAAGCTTTAAAAAGAGTTAAGGAGTGATAGAGCGATAGTGACAGAGCTATGCTGTATATGTGTTGTGTTTGCAATGTGTTGAAGGTGCTCTTTAAGCTGTTATGTTAATTTGGGTTGGTATATACCCCGTGTGCTGCTGTCGGAGGTGACGTTGGACAACATGAAGATAGTGTTTATTTTGTGGTCAGAGACCAAACCTTCGAGACCAATGGGTCTGCAGGAAACAAAAGGGTTTATATGGATCGTTAGGCAGACCGGGAGGGGCTGAACATTCGTGGTGGCTCGTTGACCATCCGGAAAAGGGGTGGGGCTGTGAACTTGTGGTTGTGAATTGTAATATATGTGTTATTGTTCATATAAAATCATTTATCACTTAAAATGGCTTGTTTGAAATCATTTATCACTATTTCAGTGAAAGCTTACCATTAGTTTGTGGCATCTATCGCTTATACAGAATCGCCTCATCTCTAGCTTATTGAAAACGTAATTATATTTCATTGTTGAGTGTCTCATCATTGCTGTTTGTGCTTAATTTTTTGGTTGATTTTAATTCATTCGTTATTGTTGACGATTTGATTTAAATTAGATATTAAAATTCATTCCAGTTAGGAACCGTATCGTTTTCTTCTTATATCCGTTACTTAACTCAGTGGGCATCATTGTGTTAATGACCGCTCCGATGGCCTAGTGGTTAGAACGTTCGCCACGGAAGAGGAAGATCCCCGGCAGAGTCATACCAAAGACTTGAACAAATTGTACTAACAGCTGCCTCGCTTGGCACTCAGCACTGAGGTTAGTGTCAGGACTGGTTGGCCTGGTGTCAGGATAATGTGACTGGGTGGGACATCATGCTATATGTCTGCGGCATCATGCCCCATTGCTAGACATCATTATAAACTGTCACACTGCAGACAGCGTAGCAATATGACCGAAAAATTGTGAAACCTAGGTTAAAAATCCAAATCATACACACACACATCATTGTGTTAATAACCCAAATGTTGAAATTTATGCGCGCAAGTTTGGTGTAGGATTTTCTATCTTAATCATATATCAATAAACAACCTATTTTCGTTGACATTCTTAGTGTCTTCATTGTCATAATCTGACCCCAACCCTGTTACAATGTCAGTTGGAAAAGATAACATATCTGAATGAAGAAAATAAGTAACGTTTGTATTTCTCCAATTTAGTTGACTCTAATCTTTACGTGACAGTGGCATTTCATTAAACCAATCATCCACAATCTGAAATATTGCAATGATTTGTTGCTAGAGAATATGTCTTTTTTTTCTTACTTAAACTTCAAAATCTCTCCTGATTTTAGACACAATTGGGAAACAATTTTTTAAAGAGTAAAAATGCCAGAACAGATCTCGAATACAACTTGAGGCAAATTGAAATGAACTCTGTATTCGTATTAATCAGGATAACCTCAACCCGGTATAAATATTCACGTCATAGCTCCTACTTTTTAATTAGTTCATATGATATTATCTTTTTTTGTAAAATAATGTGTATATGTTCATGTATGCATACATGTTTGCGAAGGAAAATTGTGCGGATTAATCTTTCTTTGTGGAGCAGATCCTGGTATTGTTCAATATGCCCTGAATTTGATATTAGCATATAAAAAGCAAATGTTGCACAACTTGTAAATTGCACTTAACAAATGATCAGAGTATATCTTGCATGTAACTTTGAGTGATGCTGAAGAATTTTACTGTTAAACGTTTGACCAACAGTATTTCCAAAGAAGCTGAGTTAGCCTAGAAGAATGTATTTCACTGACATGGAACAAAAGACTTTGGATTAGAAAATATTTATCACTTAAATCAATTTTTAACAATGCCTAATTGGCCCTTAATGAATCTGAAATGTAAAAATTGTCACAGATTTTACACTTTGCCTTTGCTTCTTTTCATTCAATTCAGATAACCTAAACTTGTTTCTAGGTTGCGACATAACGCAACTTCAGTAGATGATTAACAAATTTGGAAAATAAACCTATGATCAGCACAACGTTCTTTTGCTGTTCTGGTTTTATCTTTTCTTTATACTTTAATTTTATCATATAATTACATGCTGGGTTGAACGTATATAATTCATGATTGGCAAATTAAGCAAATTTTATGAATATTCTAATTTAATGTGTAAAGACCGTATGCTCAAGAAAATAACACTACTCCTCTGCTATAACATACAAGCGTTAATGAAACGGACACATATTTGAACAAAAACAAAGAGTTCAAAGGAAAAAATTTATTCAAATAAATTGGTACATTATTCATTTGTCACTTTAACAATTAAAAATGCAAGAATGTATAAGAAAGTATCTAAAAGTAGGAATAATATAGAAAGTATTACATTTGTGTGAATACAATGAAATTTGTAGCAAATTGAAAACCTCAGCTCCTAAAATTATTTCTTGCAATAAAAAAGATTCAACTGTATCTTCTTCTAACAACAAATTCCTTATGTTATTGATTCTTGACACTGGTATATACTCTGTTTGAACACATAATCTCTTGAAGCTGCTTTGATGCAAAATTACACAGGTTTTGTTTTTCTTGCAAGTAGGATGCATGTAGAAGCTCTAAATATATGGCCTCAAGAATTAATTCAGATGAAAAATGTACTGTACTAAACACTCATATCATGGGATAAGTCTCACTTTAAAGACTCAAGATTAAATATATGCTTATCGGAAATCCTATTCATGATGATGATTGCCAAGCAAATGCTAAACACATGCAATCAGATATGAATTTATCCTGTCTTTATTTACGTTATAATATCATGTTTGATAGAACTGGGCGGCAGAAATGAGAGATGTTACAGAATGAGATCAAAATATGTGTTGTCGAGGTGTTTTCTTTGTCATGCAGTATGCATGCATCCATGGCGCTCCCTGAAAACAAACATTTAGAAATATAATACTTTCACAATGAAAAATCTAATCATAACTGGCTTTATTATACAAGATTCACTTGAAAGTCCAGGCATTTTACTACACATAACAAGTTTTCAAGTTTTCAGGAATGTGGAGAATCTGCTTGGGGTCATCTTCCTTTTCAATGTGGTCTTTTAAAATCTCTCCAGAGAAACACCAAATACTTTCAGGATGAAAAATGCATATTACCCTTGTCCATCAATCAGATGTCACGGGAAGCAGGTCCGTCCCTCGGAACTCATACCAGGAGTAAAACTATATACATATGCAGTTTGCTGTTATGACATTGTCTGTTGCAATTATTATACCCATTAGCCATTACAGTCTGGTGAACTCCCGAGCGCTAATGGATTTATAATACACCCGCTTGTTATAAGATTTGACTGATCAAAGTATTCCAAGATGCTCCCAACATATACAAACTGTGTAAATCAAAATTAACTTGTATTATTTGAGATATAATAAAAACAAAATGAGTACATTAAATTAAAACACATATTTACTTTTTTAAGATTTCATCATTTTATTCACTTTTTCATTATAAAGCGAGTTTATATAACACCTTGCGTAACGCCAGTCTGGTTGTACCCCAATACTATCAAACATTCCTGGGGAGAACATTCAGTGCTGAAATATGATTTTTGAAATGAATCATAATTATACTATTGTTAATCTTTGAACCTTGAACAATTTGTAGAATGCAAGGGACAACACCGTACAACACCGTACAACACGCACCTGTTATCGTGATCTATAGGACTCCAGCTGTGGAATGAAATAATGTAAATACCAAGTTTGATAACTTAATCTCGACAGATTTTAAAGTTATTGAGCGTAATGCAAAGTGGAAGGGAAAAATAAAATAGTAATTGTTGACCTTGAAGATAGTACCCTTAATGTGGTATGTGACTTTTATGATATATAAGTATATGACATTTCATCCCCTAATTTCAATGACTCAAAACGTTAGAGAGGAAAATATAGCTAGAAAAAAAACAATGCTGAGTTGTGACCTTGCAATATTTCCTTAAATGTATTACATGAAAGGTCTTCTATGACTAATTTTACATACATTCAAAAAGATTTCGAGAGGGGAGCGTGTTGTGCTTTTTATCTGCACCATTGCATGTGTACTTGTAAGCCATAATTTAGCATGCATTTTCACATCATTTGTTGCATTCTTTGAATGATATCGACTGCTACAGTTAATTTAATAATCAATCACGCAGTGCGTTATGTTCAATGTCTTTGATGTAGTTAGTTTACAATCTCAGCCATCAGTCAAATTGTGTAATGGAGGTACCTATAGTTTTGAATATGCGATATGTGTAAGCAACGTTGAGCAAAGATAAACAGTTTCTATAAGGCGATTTTATGTGGAGTAAGTTCCATTTAATTTAAATAATCTTCTTTCAGTCTCCTGCGCCACCGAACCTCATCTGGCGGCCAGTGTATGTTGTAATTCATCTTACACAAGGAGTTTAGTGTTTTATAGTATGTCTGAAAATCAGTAGCAGAACAATATAAGATAGCATTCAATATTCTTCTCAAATAAAAATATTTTAGTTGTATTTAATTTTTATTATGACTTAAATGTTTTCAAAAGCAATTCATTTGTTTGGAGTATTATGTGGTTTAATGAAAGCAAACAAGCACAATAGTCAGTTTTCCTCGTATTGGCATCGAATTTATTTCATGTTCAAATTGCACCAATCCACTTTGCCATAGGGGCCTCATTCCTCTTGACATCCTTTTACACGCAGGTGGGTTGGGTATAATGCTGATCAATAGCCGGACAAAATAGCAGTAATGTAGATCGATAGGGAAAATGGCAAATTTTCAGCAGCAACAAAATAAATGCCCTATAGCTTTCTCAATCTGCACTTGGATCTTGAAAGACTAAATCTGCATTAAAACCTAGAGCAAATTATAGTTCAATGTTCTGTGTTTTAATAGATATTCTCCTTTCAGTTTTCAATGAAAGGGTTACTTACCTTGATGATCTCGCTAATACTTCTTGCATGCTCTTGTCTTGAGATGAGACGAGTAATCACATTTCTTCCCATTGCAAAATTGCCGTTACATTTGCATGATTAGTGGTTACCAATGATATCAGAAGTAATCTAAACGTGTATATTTCCTGATTTGTTGTTGTTGTTTTTGTTCATCAGGAAATAATAATTTGTGTAACAATGGGTACTTTGTATAAAAATACTGTTTCATATTCGTATTATATTTTCACTTTTTGAATACAGGCAACAAAGACAGCATTTAGCTACTTTTATTTCCGAAATAAAACCTAGCAAATCAGTGTTGGTTCAACATTTTTTTCTTTACCATATATGTTGGGTCTGTATATTATACCCATACGTGCCAGGTATGCATAAGATTCCCACGGGGCAAATGACATATGAATTATATATGCTCTCCTATTGATATTTAACATATTGCACTTTTCACATGTGAAAAGCATGTCTCACGTGCATATCATGTGGAGAAAGTCACATACGTGTCTCCTCCGTACCAGGTCTCATATGATTTTCACATGAAAAGATCGCTAGAAACACTCGGGTTTTACAGATGTGTGTGAGGAACAGTGTTATTGCCCCTTTATATCTCATTTATAATCTGATGTCATAAAAATGACACTTCTTTATTAAATACCTCAAGAAATTGGGCGATTTAATACCACTATGCAATACTTACCGTTCTTGCAATGTAGTAGCTCCTGATCTTGTTTTGGGCGGCTTCAGTACATCTTAAAATATAACAGTTGAGTTACAGAGCATATATCAATTGATTTTTTAAGCAATTAAATAAAAATGTATGACCTTCAAAAGGCACTGTAGTCTTTAAAACCTTATATCTTATCAATAAGAACAACAATAACAAGCTGTTTCTCTCCTATGTTTTGAATTAAACGCTTGCAAAAAAAGTATTAGCATTGAGTCGACGACGAAAGACGACATCATACTCTCTGTCGTGGATATTTATCCCATAAAGGAAAAATGAAGAGCTATGTAGCTTTCTTCTTCCGTCTGTTTGAGAACTTCACTGATGTGACTGTTAAATCGTTCTATTTTCATAAATGTATCATTGAGAGGGGTATCTCTACTGGACGTTTTCATATTTTTAAGACCTATCAACGGAAGAACGCCTAAAATTATATATTGACCTCAGCAATTCATATATAAGGAAGATAATCTAGAAATTATTTGGACAACCCCTTGCTCTAATATGTACAGATTGTACGTATTATACAATTAATTGGTCTACTGTGTAACTCATCTGTTGCGATGCTTCAAGTGACCCTTGCGTTCACACATTAGCTCGGGCACTCACACCTGCACACATACACACACTAAAATATTGATTATAAGAACTGCTAATTGTATAACATGTTTCTTCTTAATTATACCAAGATTCGTGTCTGTACGGTCAAATCCAGAAATCTAATTAAAACCTACTGTTCCAGCTGACCAGACACAGTATTATTTTGAATTATAAGGTTTCAAAACTTCAGAAACCCATCTCACTGATACTACACCCGCAAAATGTTAGATTTTACTATTAAAATCGATTTACATAATGATATCCCTACTTCGGTCTGAGAATATTATAATCTCCTTCAACCGGACTATATTGTCGTTTCAAGAGATTTCTGCAGAACCATGGCGACGATCTCGCATAACCTCGCGAGTGTGTGATCGAATTAAACCAGTTAGGCTTTTAAATAAATGTAATGTCGTTCTTTTACCAGTTCTAAACAATAAAGGTGCCTTATTGAAATAAACGTTTAGAGTCTTTGCTGCCTCACTGGCAAACGTTCATACGGAGCTATTCACGGTGTTCAGAATAAGAATCAAAACTAAAAGGAAGCGACCAATGTAAAGATTCAAGATATTCAACTATTAATAACAAAAATAATAAATTCATCAAATTGGAAAATGTGCTAACCTACAAAAGTCAGGCATCGAAATAAACTTTGGAGTGAATCTACCTACAGAGTTAAGTAAATTCTATAAACAAGTTGTGTGTCTCGGAATTGTCTGCAGGAAAATATATTGTGCATCATACATGAACATACATACAACTTGGATTTTATTACCGTGTACAATGTAATTAGGTTTTAGGGACTTAACCTTGACGACTTCGAAATAATGAGTTCTCCTTAGTCATAGTTCTATGCACAAAGCGTCGGCAGTCGTTAGTGGTGGTGATGTGCGTGTGTTTGTGTGTATGATAGTGAATTTCACTTATCCTGAGACATCTAACTGTGAATTTGACCACGCACATAGTTCGTTTAGAGTTATTGTTCTCCATATTGCCACAATCCACATGAAAGTTATTAGGATGCTGTTAATAATATCGTATATTCGTTCTTATGAAATAAGAGTTAATATAATAGCACGCAGTGGTAATGTAAATCGATTGATTCGTATCTAAATATATTTCATATATTACGCGGACAGTTTTATTAGTATATGTTATAGAGAGTTGTTGAAGACCGTGTGGCTGTTTAATATGGCTTTTAATGCCAATTTTCACGATGTTCTGAGGAATAATACTGGTTAATTCAGTATGTGACGCCAAAGGACCTGGAACACAGGCATAAAATTTTGAAAGCACTTTAGTGTGTTGCAATTTTAATGAACAAAATTTTTATTTTTCGTCAAGTAAAGAACGCAGTCGTATATTTGTGAGCATGTAAACAAAAGTTGATGAAACTCATTCAATATAATTTTAAGTGCTAGGTTGACAATGCTCTCAAAAGATATGATTTATCTAATTCGTTTCACAAATTTCATTAAAAGTGATTACAGGTATAAGAACTTCCAAATAATCCATAAAATCTACAGCATTGATTAAACACATTTGGAATGAGTAAAGCATAACTAAGTTATAACTCTGTAAACCATTTGATATTTAATTTAAATTAATGTTCCAAAAGCAATTTTAAAAGTCTTGACCTGGAAAGAAAAGAAAACTCACATTCATTCAGTGGACAACAGGATCTTGTTATAAATAATACATACTCTTGACAGTACCCGACACAGTATCTATGGTATCCACTACTGCGTCTGTAAATTTAAAATGTGAATTATAAAAACAACGTCTAATGCATTACCTTTAGATGTAAATATATGTGCAGTGTTCTAATATAGTTAACATTTAGATCAATAATATCAACTTCAAATATCGATAAACAAGGTAATGGCGGCCTAACTGGTTTTTGGTTCAACATTAAACTCATAAACGCAGATTAATAATGAATCTTACATCGTAACCAATTCTTCGATATAACAATATCAAGTACATTGAATTATGTTTTGTCATCACTATCCACATCCCGTATATAACATTATAATTGTGTGTAGTCAATGAGAATCTAAACTCAGATGCAAAACATTCCGAAATATTTTGACATGATGTTGTAATGAGCTGCTCAACTGTATGAAAGCAGATATTTTGGCACTTATTTCCGGCAATGATGAGCTGTCTTAGATACTACATTTTCCACATATTCTCACAATATCCAATGTCTATTATGACGTAAATGTCTTCTACATTACCCCGTTGGGGAGCAAAAGGCGGCATTTTCTACATGTGTTGTACGGATACTGCTATTAAATATTTATAATTTACTCAGTATAAATCTGTTGGTATTTTCTGTCAATGTATCGATAACTTTTACATTTGAAAATAATCTGAGTTCATCAATTACTTTTGTCTTACTTACTAATCTCAAGAATCATCATAATATATTCGAACAGAAAGAAAACGTATTGTTACAATGTGATGTTTTTGTTATACTTCAGACTTTCAATAATTGTAATCTACTTTTGGGTGAGGATTTTGATTTTCTTGCCTTTACATGACATCTTTACATGTAAGAAAGTACTTTTTTTAAAAGCTGCAATTTAAAGGAAAGTGTCCCTCTCAGAAAAAACAGAACAAATTATTAATTTAACTTTTTAAGATAAAAGAGGTGTAAGTCAGTAATATCCTTTGATACTAATGACTTTAAGTTAAAATAGCAATTTATTTCAATATTAGCAATACAAATGGAATAATGGAGCTTGATTAACATTATTTTCTCCAGACTGATATCTACAAATTCTCTATGCGGATTCAGTCTGTGCTTGAAGAGAGGTAGATAGGCAAAGCACAATGTCATCTAATTCAATTCAGTATCATCTGACACTACTCAATATCGTATCCAATGTTGTATTGGTGTATTTTATTTAGTTTACACGATAAGTATTTGTCGCCAATTCGTGAACATAAGCACATATTTGCAGAAGGTATAACCGCGTTGAATAATTTAAACCAATTGCTCGCTACAAATATACGCTAGTCACCTTATTTCACAGGATGTGTTTGAAAAGTGTGGTTTAAGATACAGTTATAACTCTTTTAGCGATTTGATATAATGTTGTTTAAAAAAAAATATTTTACGAAAGTTAATTTCAAAATTATGGACCCGAAAAGTAAATGCGTTCGTCCTACCAGCAGATGACATAGTATCATATTATTACGTACAATACACGATCAACATATAAATAATACATACGCTTGAGTGTGTCCAATACATTATGTATCGTATCCGATGTTGTATCTGTGAAGTTTGAATGTGAAATGTAAATACATTGTTTATATACATTATTGCTAGTAAACAAATTTCACCAAATTATGTTAACAATTCGATCAAAAACGTCATCTTTAAAACGAAATAGCGGCTAAACCGATTTCTCAGATTTACAAATTGAATATTGGTATATTAGGATGAATATCTTGAGAGGTTATGTTGGATCGTAATTTCGTAAATATGGATTTTTTTATTTCCTTATTTTTGTAAACAGTACAAGAAACATAGGAAAATTTGTTGCTTTTCTATAGTTAAAGCTATTTTAAAGTGGAACTAAACTTTATATTTGTGTCACTCCGGCGCTAGTGTACGTGAAATTGACAAGCTTTCGGAAAGATTCTGAAATACTCGATCATTTCAATTAAATGAGAATGTCTCTTTGTAGCAATTAAGGTTGAGTTTGCTCAGAGACAACATTTTCACCACACTAGTAAGCTATCCAGTGTTTGATAATTTTGGAATGATGTCTGAAAGAACGGCTTAGGGAATGGGGGCATTTTTTTATGAATGCCAATATATCATTATATTTTGGTTAAGCTATCATTTTCGATGGGCGTTCGTCAGTTTTATATTTCCGTCCTATTAACTTCAAGAATAATCTTCGTATTCAAAGACAAAATAACGTATTGATTCGGGTCTGCCAAATATTATTCGACTTGTATTTACTCATTTTATTGAGATGTATTTAACTGCTATCATTAAAGAACAAAACTTAACTTACAAGTTCAGTAGTTTAAAGAAATAACAAAATGTACAAACCAAAAGAAAAAACAACTAATCAATAGATAATATGATTATTGTATTAAATCAAAATAGGTCTGATTCAAAATAAAACTATTACGTTATTTCACCCGATCACGAGGAAAGGCAACTAAATTGTTCATTATCGTGTGGTGGTAATGATGTTCAAACAAAGCAACAGATTGATAATTTATTAAAATTAAAGAAAGTAGAAAGGAGCGCAGTTTTGCCATAATTTTTCTCCGGTTGATACAAGTACATTGCAGGTCGAGAATAAAGTAAGAGCACAACGTATAAACCATCAGAAGGAATTTCAGGCTCATCTCAGCATACTGCATTTGCAGTTTATATCAATAAAATATTGTTTTCGCCAAGCAATGATTAAATTTATCTTTGCGTGCATATCTTTAATGAAAATTATAAAATTCGTTGAATAATTACAAGTCAATACTCGCCAAGGAAGGCAGCAGAAAACAATTATTAAACCACAAAAGATGACGCCGCCGATCAAACACACATTTTAAATGAATAGATTATCACAAATAAAAATATCCACCATTTGTTAGTGTTAACAATTTCTCAAAAACGTTTACCTTCAACATCTCAGATCACTAATATCAGCGTACAAAATTGAAAATAAAAGCAAAATATAATAAGAAAAATATAACTTTGTGCTGCATGCGTCAATCATACTATGACTTATTTTATTTCATAAACAGCACCCAAGCACGCCCATATGGAAAGACCATAATCTGGTATTGTCACCAATATTTAAAGTAATTACAAAACATTGCATATTTGCCTATCAGGTAGGTGTGTATCCACATTTATCAAGCTTTAAAATATGTTTTAAATACTCTTATAATGGTTTGTTTCAATTAACTAACAATGATTAGTATCGATATTAATTCGGGTAATTAGATACCGCCATTTCCTCGCAGTCCCTTAAAATCCTATATCAATCATATTAGGGAGGTTTTCTACAGCAGCAGATTGTGCAAAATCATGGTGGTATTTCGTTTCATGCATTGTACAAATTATGCAAGGGATGCTTCTAATTTATCCTGTACAGAACTATTTCTACATCAATATATACCTTTTAGGGTAGGATATGCATAATTCAGGCTGAAACTGTCATTTTTATCTGTTTGCATCATAAATGACGATCATGATACCAAAGAATATAACAGGCAATGTGGAGTAAAAGACTGACCTAGATCAGTAACCATCAATATACCGTTACTATCACTTTACCTATATTTGAGGTTGCTTATTATGACCATAATTTACATGACCTCTCGTATGCTATTACAAACAAAACCTTTTTACGCACGTGTATTATATACACAACCGATGCATATAGGTAAAGTTTCCATTTATCAGCTCTGCTATTGTTGATCCATTATTATACTTGACACTAAAGCTCTCTATTGTAATTTTAGTCAGTATGCCAGCTCGTGTATGGAGATGTGTTAAGTCGAGAAAGAAAGCTTATTTCGCGTATCTATCTCTTGTGAAATAATGATTTCTTTACAATCCGGAACATATTGATGCATTGACTGAGTTAGGAATTATCTTGGAATCACGACGACGCAGACTTGGAGAACAATACAATGAAAAACGTGAAATATCATTATGTGGTATTAGCTTTTGAAAAGTTTAAGTCGCAGACGTAAACCGAGTCGTCACTGATTAAACTGACTGATGAAGATAGTATATATTGTGACAATGAGAGTAAGCAAATCTTAGCATTAATATACCGATCGCATCCATACCTATAAACGGGTAAATAATTGTGAACCTAGATGCCAAAACAATGAAGAGAATATTATGTCACTTTTACGAGGAGTCGAAGAAATGTTTTCATTCTTGATACACATTCTTCTGGTTTTCTTGTTGGTACATTACCCGGCGATGATTTATTTCGATGTCATTTGGGCTCCCGCCTTTTTGAAAGATATTTCATAATGCAAGGCAATTTAATTATCTTACAAAGAATAAGTCTGCTTATAGGAGTAAAGTCCTAATTTACAACTTCGTATTACTGTAAATCCGACAAACGATTGGTTGTTTAATGGACTTCCAAACTTCCAAAAATTATAATATATAGGCCAGAGGATTTATTCCTGCAAAGCATATCACCGAAAGTGTATGACGAAATGAACTGCGGAAACGGAAAAAAAAAACTCAACGAACGGCGGCGAGTGGGATAAATCATACAGTTAGATATCGCTGAATATATATACAATTTTAGTGGCATTATGAAGCAATAACATCAAACGTGCGTACCTTGGAAACCGTTGACTATACCATAGAACATATCATAACGATTAATGTGACTCGAAAACAACACTGTAATGAAACTTATCATTGTGCAACAACTTCCTTCGTTCAATCCAATGCAACAACAATCCAATGCAACAACAACATAATCAACTCGGGAATGGGTGAAATATACAAAAGTTGACAAACGTCTATTATTAGATATAATAAATTCAGACTGTGTGACAGCTGCGACACAATGAAATATTTAAATTTCCACAGGCACGACAAGCTGAAATTGCAGGTGTGGTCTAGGATGAACAAGACAATAAATTTATTGAACAATTTCGTTTCGCCGTTTCAAACATATACCATTGCTACAGAGGTTGCTGCATCAGCACAACAATAACAAGTACCAGAATTTAAGATACACTGGCGTAGTGGTGAATTAGACAATTATGTGGCAATCATCCCACACACAAACAAACTAGACCTAGAAGCTAGATACAAATTATTCCTGGAATTATATCGGTGTTATGACGCTCTAGTACCTCTGGAGCAAAACAGATAATATTCTCAATGCACATTGAACTATGTCACTTAATCGTAAGTCATCAGACAAGGATGGGTGTAAGATCACATCCCCGTGGTTTCAAAAATTTTTACTTATAATCTTAAACCGCCAAAGACATCAACGCTATCAGTTATATAATTGTCAAAGACATTGAAAAGATTCTTAACATGTTAGTAAAATGTACCGACACGGGATCGGGATGTGTACGAGAAGAAGTGCATACCTATATACCAATCCAGAATATATTCCGCTGCGGTCAGTGTAAACAGTAAAAATAAGCTATCTTGTTCACGTTGCATCCCATGAGTGACAATACAGATCGTCCGTAGAAATAACAGCATTACTTGGATGAACTCAATTTTGCTAACACAGTTCAGCGCCCATTTCTGAGGCCACACTCAAAATGTTTGAAACACTTAACCAGGGTATCGCTGTCAATGTGTTCGCTTGCAATAGAAATATTTTTTAGCAGATTGAACTATCCGCAGTTGTCCAAACCAAAGATTATCATGGGCTGACCGAGATTGATAGCTGAAGACGCTTTTACCGTCATTGACTTCTCCGCGAGGGCAAAGCCCAAACTACTTAAGTATAGATCAGATGCGATCGGTTCAGTGATTGCAAAATCCGTTCGCGCACTAATCATTGGTCCGGAAGAATCAGGGACAACTCAACTGTTGTTAAAAGTATTTAATTTTATTGTTTCTTTGTCAGCTTTAACAAATTTGTTTATTTATTTCATAACATGCAATTGTATTATAACTTTGGATGTTTAACTTGACCTTATCCAAAACTGAGTTCATTTCTGCTTGACCTGGTTGACCTTTTTCATTTTTTCATTTTATGTCAATAACTGATACATAGCTAAATTATGTTCTATGTTTATGGGCTTAATATCAGGATCATTATTAATAAAAGAGGTTACTATATTGATATGTTTCAAAGGTTTGGAGTTTTCTAAGTGAATTTACACAGGTTATGGTTTTGATTTTGTAAACATTAGGATCATTCAAGAAAGGGTTATTTCCATTAGATAATGGTATTTTGTAGAAAATACTAATTGTGATCTGGGGCAAGTAAACAACAATATAGTCTTGTAATTGTGAGGACTTATGTTGTGACCAGTATTTGTATTTATTTTGGGCTGGAATCTCTTTTTCTGTTCCAATTATTGAATTCAAGTGAATATTTTCTCTGGAAATACAAAAGTATTCTGATAAAATTCTTGGAAAGAGACATTCAGTGGGAATTTATAGTATATGCAAAACTGGAATTATATTTATGTGATTCAACAGAAGATTGTTGACACATCAACACTTCAATAGGTATCACAGACACATTATCGACATCAGTTTTGGGATATATTCTGGACTTTCACTGCATTTTATTCAGGACTAAAAATTACTATGACTTGTGTCTGTAATTTTTGGCTTATTTTGGGATTTATTTTGCAATACCGAAAGTATTTTATTTCTCTTTTTCACTTTGTATTCTAGGGAAATCAATTATTTGTTAAATGTTACAAAGCTTTTTGTCTTTCACTCTTTTCTGTTACTTATTTTAAGAGCATAGACTCATAACAGAATATATTTTTAAGATGGTTAACTTGGTCAGTTGTACTTAATGTGACTCGTTAGCTCTCAATCAACCGTGTTATGATGTACTAAAGGATTTTATTATAGGGCTTCAGTCATCGTTGGGAAGTAAATCGTCCACCTTTTTGACAATCGATAAAGCGCCTACCATCGATGTTCCTTATTCGAGAGCAAATAATCATGTTGTGTTCGACGATATGATGCTTGAAAACCAAGAATATTCCGCGGAAATATTTACTCGAGGTCGATATAAAAACACAGAAAACATCTATGTGACTTGCACACACGTGCCTAAAGTACTCAGAGACCACTGTAATATGTTAATGATATTTCGTCTCACAAATATACAGTGGATCTGGTGTATTAATGGCTATTCGTGGGATGAGTTTCGGAATGTATTTGGGGATGTCATCCAGGACGCATTTAGTTTACTCACGGCTGACCTGACTAATAGAAAGCGACAGTAACGCACTTGTTTAAATAAATGTATAAAATAACAACGGAAACGATTTCCATTGATGTCACAACTGATTATGCTGACTCAGGATTGACTAATACTTCTTCACAGTTATAAAGGTATCTGTGAATATGTCAGAGATAGGTTTTCGTTGCTTCCGGACGAATGAGTAGACCTCACAGTGGATTTTAAACAAACGTTTCGCTCATCATAACCCAATCGTGAAACAGCAGAACAATAAAGAAACAACGAAAGCGATGAAACCAACATAAGTAAAAGCCTAGTCTAATTGTCAGGACAGCCCGAGTTTTTGAACAGATGCCTGCCAGCCTAAAGACAGCTGTGGTTACTGTGGTCCAAGAAGAGGCGGCAGAGGTAAATGCTGCACACACGACTCCTTTAATCTACAATATGGTAAGCAAAATCTCTGTCACAACCAGTGTAAACCGCTGCCACTGTGTGCACTCATTGCCACAGTGTACAATTACGCCCACGAGTGGCCATATTGTTCAGTGCCAATATCGTCACAACAAGGAAAGCAAAAGTCTCCGTCGGTGGCATGTGCTCCTATTCCAAGTCTATGTCGATATAATCGGCAATAACATCGACCCAGACAATCTTTAGGAGCATTATCTGGACAGGAACACACCGCATGGACCATTGCATTAGTAGTACCTGTTCAGGACGACACCCTTGCAATTGTTTGTTTTGTTTTGGTGGGTTTTTTTAGGGGGAGGCTGCATTGGAGTTGTCGCATTGGAAACAGCATCACGGTTAATCTCGTAAATGTATTGTTTGCATATTTGTGCTAAAACTACAACTCAGATACAAATCCAATAACAAGCCCATTGTATCGATGATCATTATATGATAAACATCAATCAGACTGGTATCGTCGACCGCACAATTCACGTTTGCCAACCATTATTGCGTTACTGACATTTTGTGCCATATATAAAAATAAACGGTCGTTTTATAACAGTGTCATTGCACTTGTCACGTTACAAACACAAATAAATGTATATAAATAGAGTAATAATCGCGTTTTTATGTTATTTGCTAATGTAGTCATACGAGGACAATGTTATGTGAAGTAGAAGGCAATGACATAGATCGGAAACAAACAAAATGAGAAAAGGATATTATCACTATATTCAGTTAAATAAGAAATTTTCAATCATTCTTCAACTGTAAAATTCAAATATTAAACAATTATAGTGACAGTTATGGTATGTATTAATAATCAAAAATAACATTGATGCATTTAATTTTTTATATCCCTTACAGCACTAAATTAGATCCAGTACATTACTGCAGTGCATATGAATTAGGTCACAATGCTAGTTTACAAATAAAGAAAATATAATTAGAAATATGCTCATGTTTTCTCCATTAACTTTACTTTGTTAGAATCGTGCGGTATTTTGCGATCCTGAACACTTCATACCGCAAGACACGTGCGTCTAAAAATATATAGTGTATTAGCAACAACTTTGTTAACAAATTCATTTAGTAGACCCTTAATGTTTTAGTTTCTTAGATTTGTTTGTGGATCAACTAAAGAAGCTGTTTCGACAATTTGAAAGAAGAGATGATAAAGTGAACGATGTGGACGCGTTTACTGTGTCAAAATGAAACTTTCAAACAAGCAAAGAAATGCACATCATATTTCCACAACATACGCAGTATTAAAAATACCATTCTGGTCATTTAAACAGTTATTTAAGAGAAATATTAATAAACGTTTCCTAATTGGAATGGCTCAGACTATCACCAGTGCTCTCTGGGATTTATAAAAAGAGCATAGAAAAGCATCTTGTGGCCAATGGCTATAGTATATCTATCAGGGACTTACCATTTTTTAGTCAGTCAAAACACTAAGTTCAAGAAAGAAATTGCAACTGAAGGTTTTGGTGGTAGAGTACAATCCTCAGAGCCAATAAGCCAAGACGATGAAAAAGTATTATTTCCGCTGGCTAAATGGACTGTCACACAAGAGTTGTTTTTCAATTTTCCCCATTTAACTATTTTGATACAATGTTAGGCTAGTGATAAAAGTATGTATGATACAGGTCATAGCTGGGGTCCATACAAGTGACAGTGCATAAACATATGTGTCATTTTGCTGGTAGTAAGAATGGTAATAAATAAACTACATTTACTTTAATTTTCTCAACAGGTTATTTCTTAGCTAGTTCTACAGTTTCGAATGACATCACCTATGTCAAAGTCAAACTGATACACACCGAAATCGTACTGTAATTTTAATTACATTTCCAACTGAAATCACATTATCCTGCACTGAACTGACCCAAGAAATCCAGTACATAACAAGCAGAATTCAGCTAGATGAACAGAAACACAACATCCATCCATTCCAGACCAACTGCAATTTTTTTCTCAATGCGCATTAATTCTAAATATGACTATATATTTCAAGTTTAAGTAGAACAAAAACAATTTTTTTAAACTAATGTCGATTGCGCGACGAAGTTCAAAGTTCGCTGAGCAGTGCATTAATATAATAGAAACAGTAATGTATTTGTATGGGTAAATACGAACTATTTCTCGGTCTACTGCTGCACTCCCAAAGGTCGTGCAGTATAACTCAAAAAATCGTTTATATTTCGTATACAAATACAGTAACCCATATATATTTACGGCCTATGACCTTGGGACCTCGACCAGGAATATCACATGAAAAGTGATGATGGAAAACAGGGTATATCGAATCATGGTCCATTGTTATGTATCTCGCTGCTGTAAAGTATAAACAGGGGTGGGGGACATTTATTTCAAACCTTAGGTGGGCAAATACAAATGTTACATGACGTTTTCAAGTGGAAGATATTAACACCAAGTGAACACTAATCCCATAATAATTGCACTTACCACACTCGTAAAGGCCATAATTATAGCTGATGGTAAAAAAGGAAAACATACCAGGACGAATATTATTATGTATGTTAAAGCTAAATACGATGTTCAATAAACTACCATAATTTAATTTCTATATTTTAGTAAAGTTTGAAAGTAATGTCAATACCTTGAGATATATTATTTGACCAAGAACCATAGTTATCACAGTTACATCTTTCAGTGCACTAAAAACATTTTTATCACATAGCTCTGAAAATTAGTTTGATAAGTATTTGCTTAGTTGATAAAAATAGTGTGCTTGGAAACAAATGTCTAATCTTCGCAAGAAAACAAATGTAAAAAAAATAAGTCTTTTTGCTAATAACAGAAGTTTTGAAAATAGCAAATATATATAACATTCACAAGAGGAATAATCATTCACCAAAATTAAGATTTAGTTGCAGAAGCTAAATTTGTAGCGTGTAAGATGCGTATTCAAAGGTTCGCAGGCCAACCCAAAACGATTATCTCTGTTTGTCCTTCTACTTCTGCAATGATTTTCAATAGTCTTTTTCTGTAGAAAAGGACTGATTTTACTGAATGTTTCGTGTATTCATCTGACTCTTTAAAACTATAAAGTATTTAAATCCGATTTTCTATTTTAGCTATTCATGTAATGTTTTACATAGTGGCTTATATGAACTTGTACATTTAAGATACCGCTGACAATATATAAAGGAGAAAAGTAAGTTAAGCAAGTATTAAATACATTTATAAATTTGCTCAAAAATATTGTTTGATTTCCATCTATGGCACTTTTTAAAAAACTACAATATAATATATAGAAATGTAATCATATAAGCAGACTCTTACATACAAAATAACTAAACACTATGCGACAAAACAGTCAATTTACCATTTTTTATTAAAAACTCAACGCAGTGATAAGTCTGACAATTTTTCAAAAACGGAAGCAAAATAAGTCAAAGGTAAATGTGACAATATTGGATTATGATAAGATGCAACTGTTTAGAAATATTCAATTTTTCAGATTAATGTGGTACCATGCAAGAATTCAAAATTGTTTATTTAAAAAATAGTGGAATCAACCAATATATATATATATATATATATATATATATATATATATATATATATATATATATATATATATATATATATATATATATATATATATATATATATATATTCAAAATCGACTGGGTGTTGCAAGAGTTTAGTTCCAAAGTGAATGGCATATTGATAACAACAAACAATACAATCTGTCATTCTCTTAACGTACTAAGCTTTTAATTCTCTACTTGGATTTATTGAGAGTCAAGTAGACTATACCACTATACCACGTTGGAAAGTAGATATAGCCCAATATGTTTCCTTTTCTACGGGTCAAATTCGCGTGGTTAGTGTTCTATTTTATTAAAATCTGTCTTAAATAACCATTTCGTTGATGTCTCCTAGAAATACTATAATCTGCTGTAACTGGACAATTATATGAGTGCATGTGTGTAGTTTTACCTATGCTTTCTCCCGGGATCATTTTAATTACATTCTGCATCATTTCTGCAAACTGAAAAGAAAATAAACAATCATTCAAATATAAGATTAATTATTATGCCAAAATGAAGTCATGTATTTATTTAAAGCAAACTAATCGCAAATAAATGGGATCAAGATACACGTTAAAGTGTTATATTATCCAAGAATGTCTTTTACTCAGTAGTAGTATGTAATGTTCATAGTTGATATAAGACTGCGTAAGAAGGTGTTTTTATTTCTTGCATGTCCTTTACAAATGATAAGGTTTTTTTACATCTTCTAAATGAAACAATACAAGTGTTTTTGTTTACATAAGGAAACTTATTTTTTATACTTATTGAAACATACTAGTTTCATATAGTGGTCCATTTTTAGAATATACGACGGATGGTTAGTTTAGAATATTAGAAAATGGCACTCGATATATATATATATATATATATATATATATATATATATATATATATATATATATATATATATATATATATATAATCTATGCCACCAACAATTAAGAACCGAAATAGACCATGAACACTTTCAATTAAGAACATTTCATGATTAAACTGTCTTAAAGAAAACGTAGAACCAACCCTGAACATCTAAAGAAAAGCCACCAGATCACCACCACCAAGCACGGAAGACAACCCTTACAAGAACAGCAAAAAGACTCACAAGAACACGATTAATTCAAAATTTAATTTAATCTGGACCACCAACCATTAAACCTTCTAAAATGTTTAGGTCACCAACCAGAGAACACAAGAAAAACAGTATCTCACCAATCCTCGATATTTAAAGAATCCACACCACCAGCCCTTAAATTTAAAAACCACTAGACCAACAAACCTCAACTTTAAAACGAACCTGGACTACCAACTATAAAACTGAAAAAGCATACCAACTATAAAACTGAAAAAGCATACCCAACAACTATAAGTGAAATCGCTTGATTAACAGATCTATAAGCTGACACAAAAACCTTGACTCCCAACTCTCAAGTCTTTTTTTCAAAAACATAGGTCATGAACACTTCATATGTAAAATATAGACCAGCACCCTCAACATTTAAAAACCTGAGACTTTCAACCCCCAACTTTAACAAAATATACACTAGACCACCAACCTCAAACATTTACATACCTATACCAGCCAATCTCTATTATTTAACACAAATCCTAGACTGGCAAGCAAAATATATGAAAACCCCCATCAACACACATCACCAAAACTTTAAAACTTCAAACAATAAGAAATCTAAAACGATCGCTATGTCACCAAACATGTCATTGTTTTTTCACAACTACTGATCTACTGTCATGGACCTAAACTTTAATCTGTATAAATTCATGTGTTCCCAGTCTATCTGAAGAGATTTTCTCTTCGAATCAGATGAATGATCCCCTCTGATCGATTGGTGTTGAAGAGATTGAGACAGAAAAGAGAACTACTGGACTGTAATAATCCAAAGCTCATGTGAGTCGACTTTAACCTCTGAGTGATCACGTTTGACAAAAGTAAAGTCTCGATGATGGAGTTCAAAATTAGAATTAGTCAATACAGTGTAGTACATGCGATATTCCTCAGCCTGCAAAGTATTGGATTCTTTGACCTTGAAAGTACGTTTAGTAGACTAAATTGCAGACATGCAAATTATCTTTCGTTAGGTTTGCAACCCGTGTTAAAAAATTCTATAGAATTGATATAGTTATTGAGAAGGCAAAAACACTAACGTTGCACCAACGAAGTTGCGACAGCCACAGTAATTTAAAATTTGATGTTACTGTAGATTCAAATCTAAAAACGAAGCAGAGTAGTTTCATTTGATAAAATGATATGGTTAAATTCGTCCATAGTAGAACTGTAAAACGTCTTAGAGACAATATGAAACCTATGGGTTTGACAGAAAATTTCTATAAACTAATGAATACTGACAACAAATGGAAAATGTTAGGAGAACGAATGTATAGATATGTACCTTCGAAAGGAAATATTTTAAACTTTATAAAAACATATGATATTCGAGAATAACAATAATACGTAGGATTAACTAAACCATTTTATGCTAGTTTTGCAGCGCTTAAGTTAAGTACTATGCATCACTTCCACTGCAACAAGCTAAACGTCCACACATGTGACACAATGAAATCTGAAACGCTGATGCAAGTTAGTTACCTATTATAGTTGACATAGGTATTTGTGACAACAAACTGTAAGGAAATATTCAGTTTTACGGCACGAGTGACTGCAAAAGAAGGTAAACTTTTTAGTATTTCTCAAAGGAATAAGAAGATGACCTTAATGTTGTACCAATATGGGAATTGTTGTGAACATACAAGCTATATGCTTAGGGAACTGACATCGATGAAATGAGATTATTAAAGGGTATAATGCAGTCCATAATAACAAAACAACTTTAGACATGCACAAAGGTTCTTTATTTGTGCAAACCATATAATATCAAGACTTAAATTTAATTAGATTGATCAATCATGAGATCTACAGTATTATATTAAATACGTTTGCTTTTTCACTTTATGACAATAAACAGTTTTTTATTAGACCACCTGCATACTTGGCTTTATGACTATTGTCCTATTGTCTCCTGAAGCCGCAGGTGGACAAGCCCAACCTGTTTGTTTGAAGTTTCCCCGGTAAATTTGAAATTAAATATATTTTCCAGTCTCAAGCAATGTTTTACTTCTTTTTAATTGTATTTGTACAAACCTTCAGCTTCCATTACTACAGCTATTATTTTTGAAATGTGATGGTCTCAGTTGAGTGATGGTGCTCTATGTTCTTTTTGTTTTGAGTTTTTTTAACAACAAAGGTTTTGGGTTTAATGCTGTTTGTTTAATCTTTTTTGAAGGTAATTTCGGGGGCGGGGATGGGGGATTTTTAGTGTGGTGGCCTATTGTTTTGTTTGTTTTGTTTTTTGGGGGATTCGTAAGATTGGCGTTATAGTGTCTTTTACTGTTATACTTTGTGGGTAAGTTGTATATGGGGTTGTTTATAATGTGAGTGCTAAAGGTTAGGTGGGTCAGTGACCATGGTTTTCTCTAAGATTATTTATATCATGAAATAGGTAGAGTATTGATATTTGGGGAAAAAAAAGAAGGTGGTGGTCAAAGCTATTTCAAAAGAAAGAAATTTCAAAGATAAGAGAACCCAGCGTTTTTCTATCTAAATTAAAAGGTATAGGCACATGGATGCATAAAAACCAAACTACTTATAGGCATGAATCATTCTTGTCGCAATGAATTTATTATCTTCAACCTAAAAAATGTTTGGCTTTTTTTAGATCACCGAAAACATAAAATGCTCTGCTGAAGATGTGCTTAATATAATTTTCATCCAGAATAATAGACCCGTTTCCTGTCAATATAATACTGGGGATATTAAAAGCCTCTGAATCTTAGTGCGTTGTACAAAAGGTTCAATATTAGTGAACAGTGCGTATCCAGCTAAAGTACTTCCCATGTACCTCGATACATTTTCTCGGTCTGATTATCCAATTAATAAATGCCCTTTTGTATTCAGTATTTGGAACATTGTTCATGTACTTGCAATACGAGGTTCAAATCTCTCGTTCCAATGCGAATCTTTGATAACAATATCTCTGGTCAGTCTTCTCATAGTTTGCGAGTTGCTGTTAGGCTATTTAAACCCTTGTCTATTTTTGATTAGCCAAGTACAAATACGGATCCCATCTTGCGTAAACCATTCTGAGCTTCATATGATTCTTCAAATATTTTAAAAATATAAATCATAAAAGTAAATGGAGCTGTTGAACAAACAATGAAAACTTGGAAATGTTCTACATTGCGCAATCTATTTCTAAAGAATTGTACTGTTTTATTCCTCTTGGATATTTATTAATATCAGATTGCACTAAATAACATTGTAACTCTCATGTATGTGATATACACTTTCGATACCTTATTATAGACAGGACGTTTCCAACGTGGTGTTCATCATACAAACGTACAAAATCTGCATGTGAACTAATTTCCGATAATCATATTTCCATACATAAAAATTGTTATCCTATATAATGATTATATTCCTGAAAGCATGTGGTTTTCGAACGCAAGAAAATTCACTACAACCCATGAATTTATTTCTTCTTTAAGACTAGCTTAATCTTTAAGAATATAAAATAATATTTTACAGTTTAATTCTCAGATATTCTACAACCAAAAATACGTAAGTATACATTTAACTAGATACAGTTATTGCAATATATACTTTTCACATTCAGCTTGTTAAGAAAATGTGTATTTTGCTTTCCAAGTTTCCGAAATTTTATTCGTATGGATAACTTGACAATTGACCATGTTGGACAGGTTTTACAGCATGTGATTGAAACATAATGAGAATATACGGTTCGCTTGATTAAGATTATTGACTAATTGGACAATATAATCGCGACATATGGTCTAGATATTTTAGTGCTGAACAAAACATAAATGTGAAGAGATCATTATGTTCGTATTAGACGTACAATGGTTGTGAACAATGATTCCTAGACTCTATAAGTTTCTTTTTCAACAACGGGAATGCCATCCACAAAATTGGTCAAAAAATATCGTAAAAGTTATTATGTAACGTCAACTTTAAATTTTGGATCAAAAAATCAAAAGTCGTCTTCCATACATAAAGCGCAAATATTCAACAAGCCTTGGTCAGGGTATGTGGTCTAGAACTAAGGTTATTAGGCAAAAGCCATTTTTCCTTTTTCAGAGTCATCTTTGCCATGGATCTTTTGAGGGAAGGTACATGCTAGACAGCCAGACAACAGGTTTTATTTGCACATATATGTATATTCTCTTCGTTACTGACCTTGTCCTTTGATATTTTTACCCACAAATGGAAAGTATTCTTCTTTCTTCCAAGTGCAATATATAAACACAGTTCGGTGACTATACAGATGGTTGAAAACTGCTATACAGCTAATGAATTAATACCCATGAAATTATCAATATCCTCTGCGGGGTGCCGAACATCTTCATCAACTTCCCCTTCACAACAGTCATTGCCCGTTCACAAATCACAGAAAACAATCTTCCAGAAGATATGTTGTCTTCTATGTAATGGCAACCATCACTGTAACATTGAACCCATTTCAAAACTGGACAATATGACAGAAAATTACATCTGTAAACTTTATCCATGTTGGCTTAGATATCAGTTAGAGACAATGCTAAGATCACCAGGGTTTTACAGTATCATCTTCGCCTAGTAGAAAAAGTGTTTTCTTTTGTCTGATATATTTATATCACTGTGATTTACCAATGTTAGGTCACACGCAGATGTTCTGCATGTGTATGGCGTGTAGCATGTGCAGTGGAAGATCAATTGTATCAAACGTTATTTTGCCCATCGATCGACATGAAATGTATTGACAAGTTAAAATACATAATATACATAAAAATACCACTTCAAAGAGCATCATATATTACTCTCATTCAATTACCTTGAAGCTTGCCTTTCACTGGATAAAGTGACGAGAGTTGACGAGCCTGCAATAGTATTTGAATATATATATATATATATATATATATATATATATATATATATATATATATATATATATATATATATATATATATATATATATATGGCTCCTACCACTGCCAAAACTTTCAGACACTCATGCAGCGACGATATCACATGATACACTCAAGCAAGAATACAGACATATCACGCATGAATACAAATCTTAAAAGCTTTGTCTGCTAAACGGTACAAACGATATAAATGGCTTCTTCGCGGCTTTGGAGAATCTTATTCCTGAGGAAGCTTTTGGTCACGATTCACTTAATCTTGTAGTTTGTAAGACTGCTTTGTTATCAAATGTCCAGCTTATTAGGAACGTATTCACATTTCGTTCAAGTTAGACATAGCACCAGCAGACTGGACTAAATAAAAGTAGGTGAAAGATATGGCCAGTATCGGTCATTGCATACTGGCCGATATGCGCAACAGCCCCGAATCTAGTAAGATAATCATAATACAATGCTATCAGAATGAGGACTAATTTTGAAAGAAAAGAAATCATGCACAGGTTATGCACGTTTGAAAAAAAATGTGGTTTTAAAGGAAGAAACTCAAAACATGACTCTGTTACAGGAACATCAAGTATACTATATCCCCTTAATTCCTGTAGGTGCTGGAATATTAAGGTATCCAAAAATCTAACACAAAATCGATCAAACTTGTGTAATAAGCCATTACACCAGCTAAGTGGTAACAGTAGGGTGCGGCCGTCTGCCAATGATGCAGTCAAATTTTCCGTCGGTACCCTCTCATTTTTTTCTTCATTCTTGTGCTTCCCCCGGACTCCTCTGGGATTCGTTGTTTTACCAAATATATGCAGTTCGAATGTTTAGCAAGTTTAACAAGTTCACTTTCTTATATATTGTCATTGTGCATACAGAAAGTTTTTACACCAAGGAATGATCGGCTCTCTATGTCTGATTTATTCTGGCAAAACTTTAGATTTTCGTCAGTCATTGGAAAATGACTTAATTTGTACACATGATATCTTGACGATAAATTGAGATTGATATTATTTTTGTGTCATGTGACCACAATATTTCTGAATTGCAACAGGGATAAAGCAAACGGAGGCATACAGAGTAAACTAACAGAAATAGAACTTAACAGAAAAAATATACACACCAAAATTATTTTAAACAATAGAAGTCAAAACATTCAAACATATTTCTCAAAATGACTGATAACCTCTTATTTAGTACACCCGAATTGTGTGTACATGCAAATACCATATTTAGCTACATTAACGCACGACCATAGCAATATACAACTTATCTTGCATGAAATATTTCGTTTCATGCTGCTCCAATTAGACAACAGAAAATGAAAGCCTTTCCTACAGGGCAAATCTCAGTTTTTGAGAAGCAACAAAGACCAACAAAGAAGACAAAGTTTTAATGATTAATCATGAACAACTCTCAAGAGCTTTAATGGTTAATCATCAGAAACTCTCAAGTATATAAAGGAAAATGAGCCACAGTAAAGACATCTCCATCACTGAATGATAAAATGTAGGGGAATGGTAGCGAATGAATGTATGCAACCCGAATCTTAATTTGCTATTATCATCAATAAACTGGCAAACCTGAAGTAGTCTTTATTAATGTATTGCTTTTAAATACAACATGCATTAAAAGAGTATATATATATATATATATATATATATATATATATATATATATATATATATATATATATATATATATATATACAGACAGAGAGATAGTTAGATAGATAGAAAGAGAGAGAGAGATTTGGTAAGTATGTATGTATGTATGTATGTATGTATGTATGCATATGCATGGTGTTTGATTGGTAGGCAACAGCTTAATTGCCTATGAAATTGTCATAATAAGGAGACCTTATCTACATTAAAATTTTATCATACGAAAGAACTAAACGGCATACGTCCGTACGCGTAGACCAGACTAAGGAAGTGGGATCATAGACAGCACCAAAAGCAGCCAATGAAATTGAATGAATATGCAGACCTCATCTGCGTAGCAAATGTCCTAAAGGATTTAGATATTTAAGCTATTGTATTATCTGTAGACGATCAATACAATTTTCACATAGGCATGTCCTAGAACTTTAGGGATACAAAACAGATCGTAATACTTTGTTAGATAAGCGTTCTCAAATGGTATGACAATTTATACCAATAACATGCCTAAATTTCACTAATATCAGCTAAATTATAAGTGGAGATGCTGAAACATCTGATAAACATACCTTTTCGATATTTCGAACTGCGGTATTGCAGTCCTCTTCTAACTTCAGGCTGTCCGGATCTTGTAACAACTGTATGATCTCATTTGTATAATCCCGTAAGACACTATCAGAAATTCTCATTTCAGAATTATGCATGACGTTGTTTCGTATGGTAATAATCTGAAAGTATCCATACACAACAGGGTGAAGTTAAATGTTAAATACGAAGTTCAAAACATGTTTTGATTTCAGGCGTTATTGCGTAAGAACATTATAGAATACATGTATAGTATGAGATATATAAATTTTACAGTAAAAAGATATAAAAATTTTCCATTAAAAAGAAACAAGGATTGCCTAGTTTCCTATTAGTGACAAATTTATACAGCGATTGGTATATCATAGATACAGGATACAAGCCATACATATATTTGATTTATGTCACATACAAAGACGAATACCAGCATTTATAACCGAGCAAAGATTGACAACAGGCAACTGTATATTGATGGAGTTAGTGTAGTCTGCCCAGTGCGTCCGCCACAAAATTTAGTTCTGCACATTTTTGCGATTCACTATTCCTCTTGTAATTTTATAAGTTGCTCCTTTTCTCTTTTAATGTTCTATTTTTCATTCTTATTAATCAAATAAATATAGGACACTTATGATTTAAATATGAAATATGGTTCACATTGAGGCATTAATGAACAACAAACACAACATTGTTGATTTCTTGAACACTGAACGCGCAATATCAGCTTTGCGAAACGATGAAGAAACAAGAAGTAATTCAAACATTTAAATGTATTTACAGTTGATCTAAGTCATTATTATGCTTTACTTAACATCGCAACTAACCATTAGAATGGTTTTGATTTTTTCCCTCTCTGTCACATTTGCATTGGTAGGTATGCCTGTCAATTGTACCATCAGTAATAAAATCAGATCATTCCATGACACGGGCCAAAAGGTGCTACGCTAGTTTATTAACGAAGTTTAGCCAATATCTTGGTACGATTGTAGTGTGTGTGTGTGAGAGAGAGAGAGAGAGACAGAGAGAGACAGAGAGATAGATAGATAGAGAGAGAGAGAGACTGTGGTAAAACTGATATATGTTAACAGACCAACAAATAGAGAGGGGGGTTGGTGTGGGTTTGGGGACACTTCGCAAAAGTCATTTTTTATTTATTATCCATTCTATTGTTGGTTGATGAAGCAGCTGAATGACCACCAACACAATGGGAGACATGGTCATGGGGAGAGCGACCTTCGTACATTTTATTACTTAAAAAAAACTGTTTTAGAACCTAATTGCATATTTTGTATAAAAATAACAGTAAAGAAAACAAAAGTATTACACGGAATCGCGCGTATTTTGTCCCTAACTCAAGATAGAGAGATAATGGAAAGCAGAAGGGATTTCGATGAAATTGCGTACCATGATTAATTTATTTTTAAAACGGGGAATATTACTATTATTTTTGTCATTATTTTCGTATATCGTTAATGATTAACTAGTGGAAATCCATCACTGAACTAGAGCATAGAAGCGATAGCCAATTGTTTAGACAAAGTTTATATATGCGTATTAATGCGCCATGTTCGGATGCCAATTCGATATACCTATAGTACTGGTATATCAAATTGGCTTATACCAACATCTTACAAGCCCTTTTTGTAAATAAATATGATATAAGTAATTAAATAAGTATATATATATATATATATATATATATATATATATATATATATATATATATATATATATATATATATAGTATGTGCATGCGTTGTGTTTCAATCAAGTTTTGAAAGGAATAGGTCATTATTGCTAAACTTAAGTATTTGTTCTAGGATGACACTTTTCAAAAATGACACATTAATCCCAATAGACTTTTGCAATTGCACTGCAGCAGTGCTAGATTACAAGGAAAAATATAAATCATAAAATATTAATTGTGCAGAAATCATTATTTTCTTATTAGACTTACAATGATTGTGAACAATGACTTTCAGACTCCACAAGTTACTCTTTTTTAAAATGAGCATGGCATGCACAAAGTTGGTCAAGAAACTCGTAAACGTTGTACCGCAAAACACTGATTTTCTTAAAAGTCACAAATCTCCATACATAAAGCGCAAAATTTTCAACAAGCCTTAGTCAGGGTATGTGGTTTAGAACTTAAGTTATTAGGCAAGAGACATTTTCTTTTTTCAGTCGGAGTGATCTTGGCCTTGAATCTTTTGACACCAAGCTCGAAATGGTTCTGTCTTACCCATATTGTAAGCTAAACACAAACATGTTTGAAGGCGCATGCTAGACAGCTAGAGGACATATTTTATTTCTACGTATTATGTATGTGACCTTTACCTTTGATCTTTTTACCCTCAAGGGCAATATATCGAACCAGTTCGGTAACTATAAATTATAAAGATGGTTGAAAACTGCAGCTGTTGTGGAACAACCATGTTTCTGTCTTCAGCTCAAGAACTTGACCTTTGACCCTGAAATTAATATTGTCCCTCTTTGCCACAAATGCAAGATACCAATTAAGATTAGAAACAGCAATTAGTGGAACACTTGTGTCATTTTACGGAAACGAAATTGTTAAATGACAGATGGACTAACAGATAACTAACATCATAACAATATTCGCTCCATCTTTCTGCGGGTGTGTAAAATGCTTAAAACAGGACGCAATGAGCCTATTCTACATCACATATCCCGCAGGGAATGCGATTTTTACTAGAGAGTCATACGTATATATCTGTATATTATGCATGTATTGTTGTATATCAAACTGTCTCTATACTTAGCGTGGTGGTGTGAAAGATAGATCATGTGATAATTGGATTCTGAAATAATTCTACATTGAATGTTTTTGCATGTGCAACTCACGTGATGTACAAGCATTTTGCCTTGATCAGAAAGTTTGTCTCCAAAATGCTTGCAGTTCAAAAACAGTGTCAGCAGTGCATGGGGATCACACTCTTGGAGGCTAGCTGAGGGACGTCTCAGTTGTCTTGATATGAAAACCTTGGCACACTCCCACGGCTTGAATTGTAGTTCCGGTATTCTAAGTTTTTTCCAATCAACGTTATTCCAGCTACCTTTGACATGGATTGCTAACAACTCTTTGACCCAATACACACAATGTGATTCACATTGTACTGAAGACTCATTTGCCATATTTCTTCGCACAACATCTTCATTACACGTTGTACATTGTTGAAGTTTAGACAAGTCCATACCGTTACAAATTTTTTCTCTAAGGGACTTATGTAGAGCAGCGAGACTTCTGATTATAAAGTTTTGCAGTCCTGATTTCATGTAATATAGGACCAAGACCAACTTTATCCAATTAATGAATTCTTTGTCTTGGACCTTGTTTGAGGGTGTTGGTATTTCCATCTCAACTGGTGTACATCTGTGTGAGGTTATATCATTACCGCTGAGATCACTACCAAAGCCTGTAAGAGAAAGTAAAAGACAAATTAAGAACCGGTGTTCAGCCTAAGAAAATACTACACGTTCGTCTGCAAATCACAGACAAATTTTCAACTAATCATAATAGTCCAATTCTCCTCAGTTGTAATCGCTAGTTTATATATATCGTGGTTTAAAAACTAATAACTAACCCTGGTCTTTCTTGTTGACTTTGCAAGTGCGTATCTCATTGTGGAAAAGTCTTATGCCATCTCCAGGAGAAATAAGAAATCAAATTATTTGAAAGTTCCAGTTCAAAACATCGTAAGAGATAAGTTTCATTTCATTATCTGTTGTATCTGCAGACATGGACAAATAAGAAAGCTATTCATGTATATCCAAATAACAGGATTAAGATACTTCATGATGTTATGAGATGCTATGAAAAAATGTTTTAATTTACAATTTATGCAAACATGAAAGGCTTAAAGTCAAGTTATACTTTGGCAGATTTAGTTGTTGTTGTTGTTGTAGGGTTTAACGCCATTTTTCAGCACAAGATAGGCTATACATGGCGGCCAGTATAATTGGTGGAGGAAGAACCCTGAAAAACCCTGGGAAGAACCACCGACCCACGAGAAGCTACTGGCAGGCTTTCTCATGTAGCAACGTTAGCCGAGGCTGAGACTCGAACTCACGCAGACAGAGGTGAGATGTCAGTGATCCGTAACGGTGAGCGCTTTAGACCACTCGGCCACTCGGGGCCCCGGCAGATTTAGTAGATTGTTCAGACATTTTTATGAGAGTAAGTCACTTCATGATATTAGGACAAATTGAAAAACAGTGATGTCAAGCAGTTCTGTCAAATTTTACTGAGAAGATATTTCAGTCCTTCTCTGTACATATTAGAGGACATATTAATATTACATTGAACAAATATGATAGGACTTAACAACTATTTTGTGTTAGTTAACTTTCCCTTTTCGGAAGCTTTTAGGAAGTCAGTAATGTTCTCTAACGTTGTTACAGCAAACATATTTTAGAACGTGCCGGTGGTTACCAATAAAGAAGAATTTGATGTTATTATCATCCCCCCCTAAATTCTGTTAAAGTATGTTAACCTTATTTTGGAAGACGTCACTTAGTGTTGAATTCTTTCTATTAGCCACATGGATGTAAGTGTAAGGCATTTGAATAAGCTTCGCAATGCCAGAATGCAACCTGTAAAATGTGTCTTCCATCACCACGATTTCAAACACAAAGAGGCATGGCATGCCCATACATTTATAAATACAGAAGTGGCGATTTATTTCAACAAAAGCTTTTTAATGTTTTTTGCAATATTTTACCATTAGATACAGTAAGTGCAATAAATGTAAGTCATACACTTTCTGATCATCATCATCATCATCATCATTCTCTTGTCCTAGAGTGGTTGTCGAGGCGCTGTGCTGCTTCACATCTGACCAGTTCCCTCCACTTGTCTCGATCATGTGCCAATGCCTGTGTCTCCTCAAAACTTTTCCTGGTCCATTCTGTGATGTTGTAAGTCCATTTTGTTATCTGTCTATTTCTCCTTCTGCCACCCTGGACGCTGCCCTGCAGGTCTGTTGTGGATAGACTGTTGATTCTAGTGACATGGCCATTCCATTTCAGCTTTCTCTTTTTGACGGTGGTGAGGAGGTCTTCATATTGGCCTACTTTGTGCCTGATGGTGTTTTACACTTCTTCATTTGTGATGTGGTCCATGTAATAGATGCCAAGGATGGTTCTGTAGCATCTATGTTCAAGTGCCTGGATTCTTCGTTGTAATTCTGCTGTCAGGGTCCAGGCCTAACATGAATACAAAAATATTGAATTGACTAGTGCTCGCAATAGTCTGATTTTAGTTTTCAGACAGATATTCTTGTCTCTCCAGATGGGTTTTATCTTTGACATAACTGCCGTTGTTTGTGCTGCTCTTGACAAAATGTCTGCTCTTGATCCCTCTTCGGTGATTATGGAACCAATATAATTTCACTGGCTCACTGTTTCCAGTTCCTGTCCTCTGACTTTAATCTTGGCTGAGATTTGTTTTCCACTATTTGTCATCAGCTATGTCTTCTCAGCTCTTAACTCCATGTCAAATCTGGAAGATGTTTCATCCAGGTTCCTCACTAAGGTGACAAGCTCGTCTTCACTGCCTGCCAGCCCATCAATGTCGTCTGCAAAGCGGAGGTTGGGGATGTTACGCCCTCCAATGGTGACTGTCCACAGTGGTTTTCCAGGGCTTCGCTCATGATGCACTCTAAGTAGGTGTTGAAATGCATGGGTGACAGGAGGCAGCCTTGACTTTCCGATAGTTACACTAACAAATGCAAAGTTTTCATCTCAGCTAAATTACGTATATCCTCAAAACATCCAGCCTTTACAATCTGAATATTTTATCCTGCACCAGATCTAGCCTAATTGTACGGATGCTACTAGCAAATTAAATTATAATTATACATTCAACTAAATTATTGCAAATAAAATCGAATCAGTTTAAAACTCAATGACAATAATACTATTTATATTCATTTATATTGTTCTTGTAGGCCTTTATTTGTGGTACAATGATGAATATTATGGGGCATATAAATTACACTTGTAATTCACGTTTAGGTCACGTTTTGCATTTAGGTCAGTATAAGGACATTGTTATCTATGGGGTTATGCACATTGACATCTAAATAGGTTGCGGCAAATGCGATACCATTTTAACAAACGTAAGTTGATGCAACTCATACTTCACATTTCAATGACTTGGGTTAATTAATGATTCATTTTTATGTATGGCGCATTTTTGATTACAGAGGTGCATGACTACTTATACAGATGCACCTTAGTAAGTACAATGCTACACTCAAAAAAAATTTATAACGGTGGTTAAAATCTGCGCTTCTGTCGGCGTCTTCGGCTTGTTAGCCAAAGAATCAATTTTATACGTGGATGAATCTTGGAGAAAGCAAATTTTTCTTACCAGCATTATTTCAATGTATCATAATTGCACGTTTGATCGACTTATGCTGTGTTTAGCATATGTAGTCTGTTTCAGGTGCAGTTTTGTTGAGTAAGAAACAAAAACTACCTTAACTGATTTGATTAAATATTATGTTTCATTACTTGTGAAAACATGAATGACTTCATGAAACTATACATGTTCTGATACGAGACAAAGCAATGATGACGTATTGTATCTTTGGTGGGTGGACAAGGTCTCGAATCCATGCTAAGTCTATAAACAATTACGAACGGCTCCAGTTTTAATACCTTATATCTCTCTCGATCGATCAATCCTCCTAAACATATATATTTTCGCTATCAAATAAATTAGACGTTTTGAAAACGTTTTGACGTTTGCGCTTCCTATATGGTAGTGCACTCGTTTAAGAAAAACATAATTTAATTGTGACCTTGAAACTGAATTAACGTATGGTTGTTATCAATAACAATATTGCATAAGGTCCACTTGCTGTATGTTGATCCCTAGTACCTTCCACAAAGGAACATTCTACAAATACAAAGAGAATATCCAAAATATTTGGCCAGAGTAAGCGCTGGCTATTAAACGTGTGCAACAGATGGACAAAATAAAATATTTACTTGAAAGTTAAGTATAAAACTGAACCAAACTAAGTTTAATGCAAATTTTATTTCTTGGCAAGATTCCTTAAATAAAGCAAACGGACAAAAACTAAACTGATTAAAAATCTACTCAATACATACAGGTTAGCCTTAATTCTTAATTCCAAAAGCCCATCGTAAACCTTCTTCGAAACCAACAAGTGTCTTGTGGTAGAAAATTAAAAGCTGTGACACTTTTTTAAAAGTAACGATGCCAATCATGCACTCCTTTATAAATTAACGATATGAAAAGAAAATGGCACACCCAAAGAAAGCGGAAATGTTATACATGAAATCAGACTCAAGATTATTCAATTGTGGTAAATGTGGCAAATTACATGCAAAAGGTAGGTGTCCAGCCTATGGAAAAAACTTGTTACAGGTGTCGAAAACAGCATCATTTTCTGAAATGCAGAAAGATGAAAATGGTGCATGGTATGCAAGAATACTCAAGTGAAGATGAAGAAACATCTTTTGTAGAACAGTGGCAAAGGCAAACACTGAAATCAGTGACAAAGAATGCTACGTCACTCTGACTCTTCATGGTACGCATGTCAAATTTAAAACTGATACTGGCTCGCAAGTAAACATCATTCCAAATCACATTTTTTTAAACAATGAACAATGATAACGTTGAAGAAAAACCAACCAAGACTTGTCGCACAATTTACTCTGGTGACAAACCAATTGTCATAGGCAAATGCAAATTAAATTGCATGAATCAAAAACTTGATATTTATATCACAAAACAGACAAACCGCCTATTCGTGGGTTCAAAGCTTCTCAATATTTGCACTAAATGCATTTGCATCAAGGTCTTTGACAGATGAAGAAACAATTTATGCTCAGATCGAAAAAGGACTGCTTGCTGTGATATATATTCTTGAAAGATTTAATCAATATACTTATGTTCGTCAAGTTCAAATTCAATCGGGTTAAAAGCCTCTGGAATCAATCCTCAAGAAACCTCTATCTGCCGCACCGCCTAGACTTCAGAAAATGTTTTTAAGACTGCAGAAGTACAGTTACGACTGAACGTATTGTCCAGGAAAATATTTAATTGTAGCAGATACATTGTCAAGATCATACAGACAGACAAACACATATAAGATGAACATGGATAGTGGAATTGAGTGTTATGTGCACATGATCATGTCAAAGATACATATTGCAGATACACAGTTAGAAGCAATAAAGAAAGTAACTAAACGTGATAATAAAATGACCAAATTACGAGAAATGATTCAAAAGGGATGGCCAAATGATAAACATTTCGTACCTTTTGAAATCAGAAATATCTATAACTGCAAAGATGAACTTTCAGAAATGGATGAATTAGATCTAAAAGGAGAGAAGATTGTAATACCAGTATGTTCTTCAGAAAGATATGTTAAAAGAGTTGCACAAACGTCATATGGGCACTGAGAACACAAAGCAAAGAGCAAGAGACATTATGTATTGGCCTGGCATGAATGCACGGATTGCAGACAAAGTATCGAATTCTTCTACTTGCCACGAATACAGAAAGTCAAATCAAAACGAACCATTGTTGTCTTCACAACCTACTGCACCATGGGAAATGGTTGAAACAGATTTATTTATGTTTAATAATTACAACTATGCCTTGATAGTAGACTATTGCTCCAGATATTTTTAAGTTGCCAAATAAGAAAATACACGAGCAAGCACACTAATGACACACACAAATTCAGTTTTTGCAGGACATGGAATATCACGAGAAGTAAGGAGTGATAATGGACCAGAGTTCTCCTCAAATAATATGGTTAGTTTGCAAAAAGCTGGGGATTCAAACACACTACGTCAAGTTCCAAGTATGCACAGTCTAGTGGTTTAGCAGAAAAAACCATTCCAACTGTCAAAGGAATTCTCAATAAGGCAAAGAGAGATGGACAAGATCAATGTTTACCGATAATGGATTATCGAAATACACCATATGATGATACAGGATCTCCGGCACAAATACTGATGAGTCGAAGACTTCGATCGACTTTACCTACTACCAACATACAGTTATAAAAAAAAGAAACCTAAAGTGGAAACTGGGTGAAAAGAAAAACCAGCAAGAGAAACAGTATGACAGAAAAGCTAAAGAACTTCCGAATATGACTTCTCTAGACAAAGTAAGAAGAAGCAGAACACAATATATTTGGGAACCAGCTGTAGTCGTCAGAAAAAGTAGCACTCCAAGGTCGTATGATGTGAAAACCCAGGATGGTGCTATATACAGGAGAAACCGAATACATCTGTTACAAACAAAAGAAACATTACCAGTGATATATGATACATACGAAGATACTAACGAGGAGGTCACTGAACTGAATGACAAGGAGTGTACGTCTAATAAAAAAGCCTGCAAAATACAGATATTTTGTTATTTGAACTAGATAATGTTTCTAAATTATATTGTGTCTTGCTGGAAGTAGTTAAGGGCATAAGAATACATCTGTTATATCACATCAGTTTATATGCAGTGATAACAACTTGATTAAAGAAACGATATTAGGACTATAGGTTTTAGAGGCAATGCACCAGAAACTCTTTGAAATATGTATCCGTGTGCAAAATAGAACTTTCTCAAGTAATATGTTTACAAATTTATTAAAAAGAAAAGGAGAAATGAATATGTGAATTTTAAACAAAAGCACAAAACTCATTTATAGGGGGAATTGTGGTAATATAAGATATTAACATACTGTTACTGCAAATGGTCTGACAGTTACAGGTCACATAAGATCAATTCCAGGCTCTCACTCAGTTGTAACCCTATATGCCTCATGACAACATTATTGTGAGAAACTAGTGTACGTATGTTTTCTATATTTTAGTCAGTTGTAATCTAGCCATTAAAGTTATTAGACCAAACCATGTTTTGTGTCATTTAGCAAAACATAATGTAATGTTGTTCGGACTATTTTTTACATTATTCTGCTATGATAATGAGCTGAGCCCTAAGGAGTCAGCTGAATTGCCCATTAGGGGTCACATTGGTTTCATTGACCAATCGTTGTTGAGAATTGCAACTCCGCACAGTTTACTGAATAGGAATTTGCGTCACTTTCAACTGAGCCACAAAGGAGCAGAGATATAACTTTTATTATGAAAAAATAATTTGTACAATTTAATTACCACATCCGCCCTACACAACCTCCATAATACATTGTTTCATATATACAAGTGGCCTGTGTCTACAGACATGGAGTATGTCATGTTTGCTGCCCTAATTCTGAACTCTATGGAACCTCAGCTTGCAGTTTTGTTTTTAATTCAATTATCTTTATCCACATTCTCGCTGTTCCTCTTGCCATAAAACCTAGCCAAAAATAGGTAGATATGGCATGGACATACGGATTGAATGTCAGATGTCTTGCATGAGATATGTTACTATTTTGACATGTACAAAGTGATACTTTCTTCGAGGTAGTAATCGGGGCAGTAAATTGTGTCGTTGCATTATGCTGTCAACTCGCATGACAGACTCATTGCATTTTGTTCAGATGCAATCTTTTTAAGCAGCAGATTTTTCAGAGTAATTTTGATTAAATAGCTAATGAAATGAAACATTTACGAAACAATGTTAAAGCATTGTCTAAAGAAGAGTGGTACAGATACACAAAATTGACAGTCAACTGCTAATAATTGTAACACTTTCTCTCAAACATAATCCATGTCGGAATAATACAATGTCTGTTTCATACATAACCTTTATCATTAACGCCGAACTTAAAGCAATATGTAGACAACTTTAAAGTCAAATAACCTGAGTATTGTAATAGATCCAATGAACGCTGCGGCGGCGATGGTTCAATTTGGACTTCGGCCATCTGTAATAGAAAAAAATATAAATATTTCAATACAAAATTCAAATTAAATTGATAGCAATGAATAATGATTTACCTATTCTAAGTTTTTATCTTGTGACCTGACTTCAAAACAGACATATATGTATTGCTTGATTTTTCAAATAATGCCTTTATTCTCAACATTGCACATTACAAATATTTCGTTGTAGTAGTGTTTGTGTATGTTTTGTCCTATATTCTATGTCTAAATAGTACAGTGTAGTCATACTAAAAGTGATAAATATTATTATTAGATCTATTGAGAAGTCGACAACACATTTAACTTTTTATGGTATCATATGATGCTATTAAATATTTATTGTGCAAATCAGTTATTACTTGATGAATGTGTTTCATGGATAGATTTACAACATCACATTGGTCTTTTAATTTTCTCATACTCATCTATGTCGACAGAAAATATTCCTGTCAAACACATAGCGTTTTTATAAGAAGATGGAAACTTGATCTCTCCAAAGGTATTATAATTTTCAAGAAATGTCTGGTCATTCATGTTTCCCAAAATATATTATAAGTTTGGACAAGAAAAAACAGATTGGCTTGCACCACATTGCCCCTGTTGTGCTGTTGCCGTTATACACATATACTACTGCTTCCTCTTATCCAATTGCCTATTGAAAGTAATGTCTTTTGTTACAATAATCCATATACTTGTGTTATTTACCAACATATGAAGCAAGCTGTCGTCAGCAGGTGTAAGTATCTGATAATAAGATCAATGTATGTTTCGAAATATTACAGAGGAAACTCTATACTCAGGGAACAATGTAATTTGTCACAAGTGTCGTCCTGGTTTCGATGCGAGAAAGAGAATTATTTGTATATGATGTGACTCAACACGATTTAAAGTAGCTTAAACAAACAAAATTTATTTGTGTATGGATTTTTCAATACACAATCAATACATGGTTTGGTTGGACAGAGCCCGCTTTAAGATATGTTGCCTTAGAAGCTTTTGTTTTGTACAGGAAGACATATTTAAAGTGGACAGCTTTCTGACAAAACTTGTTTTACCCATGAACAAAAAGCAAACTAACAAGAGAAACATGGAATTTAACATCTTTACATGCCTTAAAGCAACGATATAACTTTTTATTTTATTTATAAATGTCACGAATTTGTGCGTAGGGGAGGAAAGCGGAGAAGATATAAAAAATCTTGATAAAGAAATATTTCGTCAATCATAATTGATTGTATTATTATCTCTACACATGACAAATGTATCTCAAATTTGCGATGCATCCATGTTTGCATCATAAAATGATTTAAACTCATTTTTTTTTTGACAACGGTCAATCAGCAAGAGAGCATTATGGCATTTGTCAGCTTGAGGTAAATAACCCTCAGCGCAAATGATCAATCCCTTGAGAATTTTGAGTTGTTTCACGTATTTACACATTACGTTCCGCATTGAGTAGATGCATGTTAGCTCTTCTACAATATTTCAAAACTATCTCAGAGAAAAGAAAGCGAATTAAACATATCTTTGTGGTACAACAGCTTCCTGTCATACTCTATCTTTTCCACCAAAACTATGATTAAAACATATATAGCAAACATACTTTAGGATGTGATTATGTTGTTTTAGGCATATACATAACTTGTGAATTCTAGACGTTGAATATAATTATATAATGCAACTTTCAAGTTTGATATTTCAAAAAAAAACATATGAGCAATCTAAAAAGTGGCCACTGTAACGATAAGTTTTTATGATCATTGTTAGCATCTAATCTCATGGCGTTCAAATCCAAAGTAGCACTAGCAGTGGGCGGACTCTTATATTGCAATATGCCCTGTGAGGAATGTGAAAAGTTTCATAATGCATTCTTATATATTTTTTTGCAAAAAAGCACTTCAGGTTTCTTTCAAACTTTGACTGAAACAAAATGTCTTACTAAAACTCCAGATCTGACATCGAATTTACATGAGAATAAAGCAAACGAAAATGGACAAGGCTAAAGTAATACTTACGAAAGTGGGGCGAATTATATTTAAATTATGACCTAAAATAAATCTGCTCATATTTAAAGTAATACAAGGTGACTCGTTATATGATGTATTCGTTTAAAAATAAACCATATAAATGGCAAAAATGTTCATAAATCTGAAATTATTCGTAAATTTGAAAGGAATGAAAAATGTTGCAAATTGCTGCAAATAAAATCTAAGTTTAGAAGAAAGTTATCAAAGGTTAAATTTTCATATCTATGTTGTATGGCAATTTAAATTAGGCATTTCACAGCCTAATCTCAACTGCCGTAGGATTCAAAGTGTTAAACTAATAAAAATGACATACTCATGTTCCTTCAACAACAACAAAATTGGATGAATAAAAATACAACAGTGCTGTCCAACCTTTTTGACACCATTGGCCACTGAAAAAATATTTTTCTTGAAGCCTAGGGCCGCAGCAGAAAACTGAAAAGCAACGACTATATAGCTCTGGCGGGCCATTTAAAATCAGCCCGCTGGCCGATGCGACCCGCGGGCTGCGGGTTTAACAGCACTGATATACAACTTTGAAAACAAATCATAGATAAACAGCGAACAAAGACCGTAGGAAATGGCCTTTTCACTTTGATGAACGTTGCAGTATTCGGCAAAAGACGGAAATATTTGGAGACTAAAAGATGCATCAAGAATGTAAAATCACTCGAGAGGACAAAGAGAAATTCGGATATCAACATAGTGAGGTCAAACAGCAAAGACATCCTTTAAGAGCAAACAAAACCGAAAACGCTTGTGCTTGAGCAAATTCAAATATTTACCATATTAGAGCTAACAAGCTTCAAATAAACAGATTATGTTACGGTGTACTGAAGCTCAATTACATTAATACTTTTAAATGTATGCATGCTGATTAAGAGCCTCTTGTTTTAAATGTAAAAACAAATTATGTATATCAGGACATGAACGAATTGATTAATCATTTAAATGCATCCAACTATCCTAAAGATATGAAGTATGAACTATCTTTAGAAAAAACAGGAAAGTAATAGCAAAGGTTCAAAAAATGATGTAACCGGTACAATTATAGAGATGTTTATTGCATACAGATGCAATATGTATTGTTTCAACAATGAAAAGTATTGCATGCAGATCCAATATGTATACCTTTAACAAAGAAAACTATAAAGTAAAATGTCCAAGGTGTTACAAAATGCGTTGACGACTGTGAATTGGATCAAACCCACACCACATTTAAGATGATTTTATTCACCTGAAGTATCTTTCATTTGCAACAATATTACTTTTAAATGTGTGTGACCTGTGTTTTACTGCAGTACCACAACACTAATAAGATAAACCGAGTGCTTCATTTTCCAAAGAAAACTATACAAAATAACTGTAGATAAACCTAGTAAAGTAGTTGACAATGATAAGGAACCATAACACGTCAACCTCAATCTAGACAGTTTCGTTCAATATACATTTTAAATTGTCAGTATATTTGCCAAGCAAAATCTCATAGCTCAGACGGTATAATGTCGGCCAATCACGCCAAAGGTCATGGATTTGAATCTCACTAGAGTACCGTTAATTTCTTTATCTAAATAAATTTATTGCGAGAACTCCACCATCCACTATCCATATTATCAATTCACGTTAGAATCCAAGTTTAATTGCTTAATTTTCACAAACAAGCCCAATCATATAAATTGATTGGGGAAATACATATAAGGCATAGCATGCTATTAAAAGTAATTTGCATAACAGCAAATATTAAGTTTCTTTGCAATAATAACATCTTCACAAATGATGGTTTAGTAAATATTTGGGATATTCTTCTAAATGGATATGAAATGGGTATGGATCACAGTCGTATTTAGTGTTCTAAATTCCTGTCTGACTAAATATTGATGCCAGCTAATTGCATTGTTATTCAGATTTATTTACTTTTTTGAAAAAATAAGGATTTTGCACATTGTTTCATCATATATTCTCCCATGTATAACAGAATAGAACAGTTAATAATGTGCGGTTTTATCTTTTGTTTTCTACTATATCCGAGCCATGATTTTACTTTCTCGTGTAGGTACTATGTCTAATGGATGTAACGTTTTATTTTACATGCGAGATGTTATTTTGTTTATGTCTTGAATTACACATGGCAGATGCATCCGAAAAGCTGTTAATATTTCGGCGTTTACCTTTGTCAGTTTCATCCAAAGTTTTGGTTGAATATATTTTTCATTATTATATATTGTTATTAACTCTCTTTGAGGAAGAATAAATATGCCTATTTCATCAATGTTAGTTGGGCTGAATTTTATTTCAAAAAAGGCATTAGAGAATACTTTCCTTTCCATATATAATTTTTTTTTTGGAGGAAGAGAAAGTATTTAGTATTGCTACGAAAACAATGGCAAAGATGTTTAAAGGGAAACTGCCATTCCAAGGAACAAGCAAAAATATTTTCGTTCAACAAAAGAATTATGAATTTTTCGGTAGGCCTCAATATCCATCACATCAGTCAACAATATTATAATATATTTAAGAGGTTTTGATTTTACAGATGAATGTCTTATTTTAACAGCGGAACTTAAAACAGATTAAACTTGACGCACAAGTTAGATTTTGTATCAATGGCTACTAGGATCCATTTTGAATCGTTTCCTTCACATAATAGACCCATAGTGTATGCTGTTTTCTACTAGAAAAATAGTAAAACTTCATAATGCTAATTTTCAATTTAGTGAAATTGTTTATGAATGGGAAGTAATGTCGAGAAACACATGGAAAAATTTGAATTTCCATATCGTCTTCGATATTTTCTGAACATATCTTTACCATGGCAACAAGGAGATGAACGCAGAATTTATATCAGAAGTGAAATTAAAATACTATAATAAAAAAAACAATTTTTCTAGCAAAATGTGTTTCTTCGAGAAAATTACCCAATCATAATACACATACACCCTTCCAGAAACCCAACCCCATGCAGTTCCATCCACACAGAGAGCGTGCCTTACGCTTTACTAGCAACTATATATATATATATATATATATATATATATATATATATTAGAAACTAAACAACCAGACACAAGTAGAATGTGTGACCGGTTTCTTTCGCTTTAATTCTTCATCAGACTCGGACCATATATATAGGTGACGCTCTACAGTTTCGTATCTTGCATGGGTTAGAATTTTAAAGAAAAATAATTTCCCCGGCTTTCCTCACTGGTTATACTTGCTATTTAAAAAAGACCTTGTATATCTTAGGTATAATTCAAAGAACCTTTAATTCCATTTATTTTGGTGTATGATTGATGGGTGTAATATGGGTTATAGAGTATACAGCTTGGCCTTACTTCAGATGTGCACCTTTCAAAAAAGTGCTAGCTGCACTTTCACTTCTTGAAATTCAGAGGTAAATTGTATAAAAAAAGAGCTGATAACTTCTGTACATTTTATATATTTGGTAATTCATTCATTGCACTTTCAGAAGCTGGTATTGTCTAGTCTGTCAAAATTCATGTTCCCTATTTTAATAGCTGCATTGAATAGTGTACTTTAGACTAATTCAGGCAGAATTTTTAGCACAAGGGAGCAGTCATTTTAGTTAGCAGTGTGCTTAACTCATGTACAATTTCCAAAAGTACAATATCCAAAGAAATATCATCCACATTACATTAATGTAGTATAGAGGTATGACAACATTCACTCCACTGTGCATCTTTTAAATGCAAGCAACTTCACCTTACATACGCCACTCTCTCAAAAGTACATAATAACTGGTGATCGCCCAAATATGGACATAGAACACAATTAATTTTACAATATGTTCTCTACATTTGTTTTGGGGGCCCTGAGTTGCCGAGTGGTCTAAAGCGCTCTTCGTTACGGATCACTGACATCTCACCTCTGTCTGCGGCGGTTCGAGTCTTGGATTCAGCCAGCGTGGGTATGTGAGAAAGCTTGCCAGTAGCTTCTCGTGGGTCGGTGGTTCTTTCTGGGGTTTTCCCGGGTTCTTCCTCCACCAAAGATACTGGCCGCCATGTATAGCCTATCGTGTGCTGAAAAATGGCGTTAAGCCCCACAACAACAACAACAACAACAATCTACATTTGTTTCTCAGTACTGACCTTTCCACTGTGTGACAATCAATGCAAATCATAAGTTAATCTAAAATACCTTCAAAGATGATTTCACGGTGAAGTTCTTGTCAAAAGTTGACCTGCTCTTTTTTGAGATGCTGGACTGTCAACATAGCAGCATGTAAATAGAACACAGATTTCACTTCCGGATCATCACCAAGGCCTTATTACTCACTGTGCACTGTCGCCAAAATACATCACACACAACAACACCATGAGCTCATATTATCAAGAATAAACAGTTACCTTTAAATCCCTACCAAAAATGCATAAATAAAACTCTTCTATCACCGCCAAAATGAGAGGAAAAAATGTTCTAAAAATAGACTAGAACTACATTCCTGGGTACTGAACTGGAAGTATTAATTTTGACGTAATTCCATATGGGATTTGGAGCCAATCCTATACCAAGGGGAGATCACTCTGCCCGATCACTACCTATGTGGGTAGATAACTTTTAGCTAAACATGTTATCTGGAAGGGATGGATTTGCGAGATATTGATAGCTCACCTAGGGTTTTATTATTGGGTTAGTATTTCTAGAAAGAAAAAAAATATTTCACTAGAAAAATTGGTTATTATAATGCATTTGTTGTACGAGAATGTATTGGAGAAGAATGAGTGATCTGCAATACCTATGTGGCTACATGAGCCATAAGAGCGCCCACCTGTTGCTGTTCGTTGTGTGTTTAATCAGGTGCAAATGTTTTAGCAACGTGATACTATTGAATGTTATGGTTGCGAAACCGTTTGTAATTCAGTTCAGGTAATGGACATAAGATAAAAGAATTAACAAAACATAAAGGAAGAAGAGAAAATAGCTATATGTATTTTAGAGCATTTTCAGTCTTTGTCTAAATGTGGTTGAATGATATAAGAAATTCCAGAGATATATTCATTACATAGAAACATGTATGCTATAACATTTTGCTCCAAATAGTTAGATCGGTGTTATGTACGAATGGCTTGTAACAGGATATGCAAGGCTTACAGTGGCCCTGATGTGAACTTGTTGAACAAAATTGAACTTGCTAGCTGGCTTTTCTTTAAACCAATTTTAAAGTGTAATTTCACACATACATTCGTTAATGCCTTCGCATATACTTTCTAAATAAAAACCTGTGTTACACCAGTTATTGTGAATACAATAATATGATGACATTTTGCACATGTGCCCACTTAAACCTTCTCTTAAAACTTTAAACATTTACTGTCAACCGTTAAGTGTTGCAATAGGAAATAAAAGCTCTGAAGTGGCTTTCATTTTATTGTTGCGAAATAAACCAGACATATATCAGTATAAGGTGATATGAGGGATGGGTAGTTCCCAAACCGACTGCAAAAAGTTTAAAAAACTAGAATGGTGTGCATGTATAGGAAAATAGTATATCATGCAGTTTTGTTCAAACAGAGGCATATGACATTAACAACATAGAGGGATCTAAATGACATTGATGAATTTGCAACACTGGTGATATTGTAGATGAATTTCCTGTTCTGTGTATTTGTCAGTCTGCATCAGAATTCAGAAGAAATTTTACTAGGGACAGCCAAGTAAGATTAAATGTATCCTTTAGTTTTAAAGTATAAATAGGAAAAATTGTATCCTGCTCAGATATATGTACATTAAGCATCTGATACGAGGCAAACATTATTAAGTGTTCAATCCATCCTTCCACTGTATATCACCTAGCAGATCACAATCGGCTGAATAGGATTTCCCAATCTTTCTAAATATGCAGAAATGTAGAGGGACAACTTTGCATGGAAAACAAAATTATAGTTGCATATCAATATTGGCATGGTAGTATTTAAGTATTTATTTGTTTACAGATTTAATTTTTACATTTATTCTGAAAAATTTTGCTTGTTGACATAAAGTAATATAATTAAATGTAATCAACTTTAAAAATGTTATACTGCCTCGTTACATGCAAGAAAATAGTGTTAATTCCATCCACCACAATACATTAATTCTCACATTTGGTAGTTGTAACAAATACTTTTATGCTGTCTTACACAAGTGTAATCATAACATTGGGAAAAGCGTTCACTGCTGGCGTATCCGTCTACATTTTACATACGACACCTAAATTTTTATGTTTAAAATACACATACATTTTAATATAGTTGTGTGTCATGGTAAATACGGACTATATAGTCTGAAATAAACAATTATTTTTTACCTGACATCTCTATATCAAGAACCTAATTTTGAAGATCTAAAGAAGACACTTTTCTTACTCTGGATCATGTTCATGGAATGAATTGATATTTACGTGAAAGACAATGGGATTGTAATATGTGCTGAAAATTAAATTAAAGAATATCTTGTGATCAATCAGTTTCAAGGCATCTAACATTGCTACTTTTCTTCCATAATTAGTAATCAGATTGTTTCAAGCATACTGAAATTCACATGATTTATTGTCAGCGAAAGTTTGTATATTTTGCTTCATTATATTTAAATTTTGGAAAGGCTATGTATCTTTTTCTTAATAATCACATGTCGCAAAACAGCTAAGTTATATGGGTTGTCAATATTCTTTGAGGATCTCATGGAAATTAGTTATCACTCACTGAGTTGCCTTCTTAATAAGTTTTATTATTATTATTATTATTATTATTATTATTATTATTATTATTATTTATATTGTTGTTGGTGGTGGTGGTGATGGTGTTACTGTTGTTGTGTCTTCCTGCAGAGGGATGGACAGCCCATCCTCCCCCTTCCTTTTCATTCCATCTAAAATAACAAGGCTTCTTGGACATTGGGGTAGTCTTATGTCACGTGTTTAGGCTCGAATAAACAGTAACACAAGAAAGAGTGAAAACAACAAGCTTTGAAAAATTTAACAAATAATTTATTTCCCTGGAAAATATTGTAAAACTTAAAAAATAAGAACTTTCGGTTTTAACAATCAAATCCGAAAATATTCTAAGAATAATCCACGAATAAAATTTTAGAAGTCCTAATACTGAAATGTTTAAATGAATTCAAGTTCGAGTCCCTACGAAGAATCTAAGATGAAAGGCGATAGCGTATGCTATATCCTGTACAGTGTTGAAATCTACAGTTCCTTGTAGAAACAAGAAATATCACTCCGGTTTCGGAAATCCAAATACAATTTTTAAGAAATGTCTTTGTTCAAGAATTCTGTATGAGCACATATATTTCTCCAGGAAAAAAGAATAAATCCTTTTAAATCCAAATAATTCGAAATAACTCCAAACTGACACAACAAAAGAACACCTTGACTTCAAGTGTTATAAGCCCAGACTATGACTATTTCTCTAAAACAATGGTTATACAGTAATTTTATGACGCAGAATGAGTACCCGTATGAAGATCACGTGATCATGTTTACATATAAAAAATCACGTAGCCCCTGTATGTCCTTGATAAGACCCAATCATTTTACTCCGAGAATAAAAGTTGTTTCCTTCACTAAAATCTATTTTCAAGTCGAGGGTCACGTATCCATCACTGCCTCTATCTCAAACATATCATTTTCACAATAAAAATAAAACAAAACTTGTTCACGTGGCTGCTACTAATTTTGAATTAAGGTTGGGAACCAGGCCAGCCTTATGAGTTTACAGAAATGAACAGTTAAGGTCAAACTATTTTCTGGAAAAAGTATGAGTTCCTAGTAAACAGAGCTACATTATTTTGACGTATAATGAAATTAAAAGATAGAAAGATTTTAAAACTTACAAACAACTGAATCAGATAGAAATTAAATCAAATATGCATAACAGTAGTATCTGGTAAAGTTAAGGAGAATTCAAATTACTGATAGTTTGCTTCAGATTAGGTTGGTTGTGGCTCAGTCAAAATTTAGAGATTCGTTTTTCTGAAGAGTTATCAAGAAAAAGAAGAAAACTCTCCTACAATGTTAAAATTACATACATGTTTAATCATTGAGCATACTAATTCCTAATATTTGTATTGCGCTTTTCCACTTCAATTACTTATTCTTTTGTAAAATATCAAAAGTAAATATGTAATGAAGAAATAAAAAACATTATAAGCCATCAATTTTTTTAAAAATCTATTTCAATATTTATAGAAATGACAATAAGATGTAATTTTGCGGAAATAAAAGAAACACAAGCCAAGCGCTTTTCAAGAAAGACATAGATACGAACCCTAGTTCCAATCTAGGAACATATTTCAATAATAAAAGGAACATGGCATTAAATTATATCTGTCGGCCAACAGGTTGTGTTTTATGTGAAGAAGCAGCTCCACGTAACAATATAAAATAGGATTGGCAATAGGCAAAAAAATCTTAGTTACAAAACTCAAGCGTACATGTGTATCTGTGTAAAGGTTTCAAAATTATTTACAAAAACGATATGGACACATATTTGAATCGTTATTCTACGTTTTTCAACTTCTCCTTTCTCTGTGGTTGTTTTGTGTTGATTTAATAAAACATACAATCCAAGCATATTCCATCATATATGTAACTCCTGGTACATGATTTTATCACATTTTTGTAATTGTATTCATGGCTGTAAACTGTAGTGATGATCTTTAGTTTGATTTTGTCTACGTTACTAGGGTCTGTTTTAGGAAAATTAAGAGCGTAAAATTACAATGGATCTATAAATAGATGTTTACGTATTTGTTGAGAATTACTAATAATAATCTTGATAATAAGACTTGTTTACTAGATTGAGTGTATATTTTTATAAAAGGGTTGAAGTCAGGTGGGTTCTTAAAAGAATAATTACATACCAATGGATGGGTTAGGTCATGTGGATAAATATTTTTAATTATTTCTTGATTAGTATGATCTGTCACGTGGGGGTATGTTGTGAAATATAGATGTAATAGAAGTATATTAGAAAAGAAATGAGCAATTAAATTTCATTCCTGGCTTGGAATCATTCTTATATCTTGTGTTCTTGTTATAACATCAAGTCTGCAGACGTGTTTTTATGCTGTATTTAGATATTATTTGAGAGGAAAGACATTCGGTTGGATTATTCATAGGAAATAAAAAGCGTTCATTAGCTATAATATTATTTTGGAAATATTGTAAATTATTCAAAGGAGTTCAGGACAACGCCATTTTGACAACTTAGTGATTCTTAGCGGACTTGTACGTTTCCGGTCATGAAACTTGTACGGAAAGTTTCATTCCTTTGGACTTTAATACAAAGTTTTCAGGATTATTTTGAATTAACTTCATTCTGCTATAAATTCCTTTCACATTTTCATTTATAATACTGATAAATAAACTGTTACTTAGTTTGTGACCATAGAATTGTAACATCTGATACAGGTTAATATTTTCAGTTGGAAGATATTTCATGACGAAGCTAAATGTCGACTCATTTGGAAATGGCTTGTAAATCGTAGATTGTCTGGCCTGGTGTGCCGTAATATGACAAAAATAAAGGTTTAGAAATGTAAATTCCACTCAGAATGACCTTTGCTACTCACTGATCTCCCCTCTTCATTCTTCTCTGTTCCGCAAGTAGCTCTCAATGATATGCATGCAATCATGCAATACAATTACTAAAATGTTATGAGACCGCTCCAATGGTCTAATGGTTAGAGCGTCCGCTTTGGATGCGAGAGGTCTCGGGTTCGAAACCCGCCCGAGTCATACCAAATTCTTATAAAAATGGCACTAGCAGCTGCCTCGCTTGGCGCTTAGTATTAAGAGGTTAGTGTTAGGACTGGTCGGCCTGGTGTCAGGATAATGTGGCTGGGTGGGACATCATGCTACGTGGATGCGGCATGATGCCCCAGCGCTAGACATCATTATAAACTCCCAAACTGCAGACATCGTAGCGATATGAATATAAAGCTACGTTCAAAGTCCAATACACAGACACACTAAAATTTTATGGATTAAAACATTTTATGAAGGAAATATCGTACCTGCATCGTACTGTTTTCAAATTCGTTTGGATATTGTCATGTCTTTAATGAAATCATTACTCGCAGCAACGAACATGACAAAAGATAAAAATACATACCTCCTCATAGAATGTAATTTTTATTGATTAATTTATCATCTATTCATCAGTAATTTCGTACGTATTGATATTTTTAGAGTGATATGGGTAAGCTATTCGTATATATTTCCTAATGACGTCTTGTGGCAAGCACATCCAAAATGAGGTACTATAGGGTCGCCATTATATATCATCCATAAATAACAACATAAAGGTGAGAAAGTTACAAAGATATTATAAACAATCAATAAATGCTGCTTTATAAGTGTCCTATTTATGATAAAATAAAATACCTTTCAGCGAATTAGACACAATCTCTGACGTTTCCCTAATTGCAAAAATACATGTCTGAAGTAAATCTCTGTGGGCGACAAAGACGGATATGAGATCGAGCTGGAAGCTTCCATTTGTGCCTCCTGCGAGAAAGAACATACACACCAATGGATGCATCAATGGGAAGCTGCTTCCCGACTGATAATTTCAACGATCAAAGGTTGTTGCTGTCATCGCCCTTGGTGGTCTCAACCGTTTGCTCAATTTCTGATGCCTATACATAAATTATATTTTCGGTTCTGCCGTTAGCGCTCTGGTTCCCAATAGACACGTGTTCATTTAAGCAGTCGTAATTAAATTAATTTTACAGCGGCGCAAGTCACACCTGTTACTATCGATGTTGCCCTGACAGGAAATCTGATCGGTGTACCATTGATTTATTGCTGTGGTCGCAATGTCAGCAACACTAAGGCCAACGGATTTTGCGACGTGTTTGCAAAACGCATATACAATAACACACTAGAATTATTATTTCGCAAGTACAACGGTATTTTTTGTGATTTCATCTCGCACCTTGTGTTCTCTTTCTTGTAGTTTTTCACATTGGTTGCTTTGAGGGTCCATCATAGTTCTTTTATTAATAATGCCAACGCGAAGTACAATTACTCGGCTGGGAGACACATCGCGGCCGAATGCAACACGCACATGCGCTTCAAACCAAATATTTTTCCTTATTGGTGCAACTGCAATGTACTCATATAAATATTTTCATGAGGAATGTATATGTCTCCAGCGATTGGTTGGACATTTTAAAGTTTACCAAGAACTACACTGATTACGCACGCTCCTGCTTGGTGTCACCAACGACCTATCTCGTTTTTGTCCAAGAACTGTTATATGGAAAAGTGAGTGCTTGGCAAATATCAGTATGGGTTTTCTTTGGCCGGTCGAGTTAATGTGGTGGTTCAGTATAATTGGCGTAGAATTTTATCTAGGTACATTTGTCGGTGACTGCCACTTGAGTCTCTGGATGTTTTCAAGCTCTACAATGTTATCTGTGACGGTATGATTTAGCGTACTATAGCGATGATTCAAAATTGGTTTCGAGTTGTTATTGGTACATCAGAGTGATGCAGACTATTGATTTCTATTTGACCCTCGATGAAATTATTTTAATTGTATACGAAGGTCTGTTAACCAGTTCCGAAAAGATATTAATCGCCCAAAGGAATAAAATTGTAGTAGATGTTGACATGACTTTTCAACTGATCAGCACCCTGTCCCGGTCCAATTCTTTAAGACTGACACTGTATGATTGTATGGGGTTCATTAAATATATGTAATTTTAAATCTTAAACACAAATGTGAAAGAAAATTAAGAACCCTGTAGGGTAATTGTTTCTTTTACTTCAAGCTGAATCGCATATCTGGCGACTTATTACAGAGGTACGGCATTTGTGAGAAAGTGAAAAACATAGTATCTGGGGTTATGTGGTACTGGTAAGTATGACACTAGCGACTATTTACCACCATTTGTATTACACGCGTCTGGTAGCTGTGCTCGCTCGTCTGCAATGGTTAGCAGGCATTTCGTATATCATCAAGTGGTGCTTCTAAGTGACAACGCAAAGTGGACGAGCGCTTGCGTGGTCCGTGGGGAAGCTTCGCTTTCCGCGAGCGCAAGCGGCGCTTTAAAGACGAGATGCCATTATTATTGGACTATCTATTCGAGTTTGTGAGGGATGCTTTAAATAAAAGATCTCCTCTTCCAAAAGCTTTGTTTTTCGATGTGGAACCAGTTCTAGTCAAAATACAAATGATGAGACTTTATCACGCATATGATCCAATGAGTTCCAGGTTCTGGTGACGATTTAATGATGCCGGTTTTCTACGTTCGAGGGATCATCGACACCAGTTCATTCAGCATGAAGACGCCTCAAATATACTGCATTGATTTTGTCATCGCGAGTAAATTACAATTGGAGAGTGGACGAATGAAACGATTTGTTCGTGTGGTTTCCAACGGTGAGACCAGAGACAAAGTCCTCGTCCGTTCTATGTCCGCACAAGTAGTAGAATACTTTTTCCTGTCTTCTTGTCACTGTGCATCCAAGCGAACCTCACATGTCAAGTACAGTCGTCAGAACCAACAGCCCCAAACACAGCTGATTTTGCAACCAAGGTTTTCACAACCGGTATCAGTGCCTAAATCTCCGCGAAAAAAGGAAATATTCCACCTTCGTGTTTCATTTCGGTGACCTCGGCCGCAGACAACATGGGTCGGTCGTTCCCAAAAAACGTGTCTGAGGCTAGATTCAAATGTATTATGGTTTGTTTTGTCTTCGAGATTGATATATTTATGAGCGTCCTCCGTCTCACCGTGACAACTTTACGCTAGTACTATATTTATTTCAAACATTACAGTTTAAATAACAACAACTGTATGTTTGAGAACTAACTACGAGTTTTCCAAAAGTGCGTCAATGACACTCATTTGGCCACCTGAGCCATGCAGCAACAGAGTCTTGTCGGAAAGTAGCAAAGCAAGGCTTTTTTAAACGGCGGCGGGAACTATAATTACACCTGCATTAATATGCATATCGACCACGGACTGCAGATGTTCTAACAAACAGTAATAAATCGGGTACAAAGTGGTGAATTTATACCAGAAAATATCCAGACCTGTATCGATATCTTAATATGCACGATTGGTTTGAGCCAATCGAGTTAATTTCTTCCGTTCGTTTTTGACGACAGCTTTACTGGATAGAAACTTCAAACACTCCAAGTCGGACCAATATCATTGCTCTATTGGATTGTCCATCACCTGCCGGATCCATACTTTGGAACTCCACAGACACGTGTCCTACGAGTTTGAACCCTTCTGACTCACAAGTAGGTCCACTTCCCCAACCTAGAGTTACAGGAGAAGCATTGCTGACACCATAGTTTCCACAGCGAGGTCTACGAGAACTGAATTTTCTGAAAACCATACCACGTTTGGGTGGTTCCTGTCGGAGAGTCTCCTCCAATATAGACAAATATTTTTCATTACCCACTGGAGGCAAAGCCTCCTTTGATAATATATTCACGAGAGCCTCGACGAGTTCCAAGTGAGATTCGTATCTGCTAAGAAAACTATCCCAGTGTGGTCTGGTCCTTTGTGCACTCGTGTTTCTGTATTGTTCAACGATTTTATTAAAACACACCAATAAAGGATCATTTCCGGCTGCTTTTGAAGTTCCAATCCACTCCAGAAATACATATCTGTGTCATTCACTTGTGGTATTATTTGGGTGTGTATCTCTGGGCATTTTATACTTCAAAGTGTGATCTTCTCAAGGAACGTTAGCGGTAAACCCAATGATTTCTACCAAGATCATCTGACGTCTTTCTCCGTCAAAGTTTCGAATTTTCGTTGGTAGCTTTGACAACATCGAGCACCGCATGTATTTCCTCGATGGAGTGTCTGCTGAAACTAAGCCTTGTTGGAATATATCCATTGCCCTGCGTTATGTACAATGATTGCAGCGCATTCTCGCGTGGTTTTATATCCTTGGTAAGCTAAGCGGTTTCTTGGACGGGCTTCATCTTCGACATAAACGTTAGTTCCTAACCTGCTGTTTTTCTTCCCATGCGGATTGTCGCAACTCAAGCTTTTTTGACGCGTTCTTCAACTGCTATGTAGTCGCATAGAAGTTTCAGCTGATTATGAGCCGCTTTACAGCGCCGGTCAAATTGGTAAATTATATTGTTCAAATCCACGCGATGCTTTTTTCTCCACAACGGTCAAGTCAGTGGAGAGGAAACTATAAGTGTCTCGGGAGGCCTATGCGAAAATGTTCCGACACTCATGCCACGAATGTTCAACATCACACTAATTTCAATGAACGTTTTACGAAGCCGTGCTCATCTTCCCCACAAAATCATCTTGTTGCAGTTGCCAATGATCACTTGGAGCACGTGCGCGCATTATTGGGTCACATAGATCACGTCTTCGTTCTTGTGCCGGTCCCGAGAAAATAGTTTTACTGGGTTGTCTTAGCGGTAAAGGATCACATCGTCATACACAACAAGACTATTCGAATATGGGTCAAGATCATCAATGGCCGATGCTTCATCCATCGTGGAACAAATCTGTATTGCGAGTTTTCCCGGATCGATCTAACCGGGCTAATGATCTGAGCGCTATCGAATTATGAAAGACGGAACTAGATCCATCGGAACTATACTTGCGTGGCTGAGGTATCGCCGAAGTAGATAAGTCGATGACAAAAACAATCTTCTTTTTCTCCCAATGTGGAGTACGTGCGATGCCGGACAGCAAAATCCAACTCGAAATGGTCTAGCCGGAATAGCTGAAACTTGTTTCTGATATGAAGCGAAGCCGTTTAAATTTGTGAGCGGACGGCAAAGACGTATCACTTCCGATTCCATAATTTCGAGGTCAATCCGGTGGTCTAACAACCAAAATTGGAAGCAATATCGCTTGTGAGCTAGCGAAACTGCCTATGTTAGGAGTCTATGGTCTTAAACTAAGTAAGAAAAAAAGCAAAACCCAACGGGTTTTTATAAAACTCAACCAATATTTTTCGGTAGAATACAAAATTTAAATTTAAAAGAACTTAGAGCGTACTTATTTAAAACAAATAGCCTTTCAATTTCTCTGACAAGTCTAAAGGTTTTGAGCAATTCGAATGAATTTCAGCGGTGTTCCAATTTTGAATGTGTTGTTAGTCTCAAATATGCTAATATGCCAACAGTCTTCATGTATCGTAATGATATAATCCAAGATATCCTTGAATTAATTCACTATAATCCCAAGATAGTGATTAAGTCCAAGAAGTATTAATGAATACTTTGTAATTTCAGCGAATAATTTAAATAAGTAAATCCTCGCAAATAAAAACTGAACAAAACGATAATACCGATTCCACTTCAGATGCTACGGTAGCAATTAATAATCTTGAAGTAAGCTATTTCATATACCCCTCCACTTGACCTAGGTCTTAATTACCATGTTCTGTTATCTTAATATGCTTATGGAACCTTATAAGGTCAGAATCAAGGCTGAATATAAAGCTCAAATTATAGTAAACATGTTTACAATTATGAATCATCTTAATACATAGCCTACAATGATAGACAAATATTAGGTATGTATTATGCTGTTTGCAAAATGAATGTCACTAGTAAGGTGGGCCATACAATTTATAATCATGAACAAAAAAATTAAACACACAATACAAATCAAATAAAAATAACACATGGAGTACCACGAATTAAATATCATCGTGAAAACATATTCCTGGATAAAGGTACTGCGAGCCTGGAGCACATCTGGATCTGCGACTGGATTCCATCAACCGATCGAAGCCAGGGGAGGAAACTGCATACCGCATCGATGATGCATGTTACCGATGTGTTCTAGAGAATAAAACATGAAATGATCTTGGATGTCAATGCAACGACGTGGACCTCATCCATGACTTGAACGAGATTAATCCTACACTTAGAGGAAGATTGTTTAAGATGGATCATGAAAGTCCTTTCGACTCCGCCCCCGTGGTTAAAGTTTACTTATTGGAGGCAAAACCTCGATTAACAAACATGCCAGAAGTAATATAGTTTCCGAGAGGACAATGTCCGCCATATACAGTTAGCAGGCTCAGAAAACGTTACCCAATAGGTCAACGGAGCATGGCTGGCAAACAGGAGTTTTGTTAGATTTACCTACAAGCATCAAATATACTTTCTGGTTATTGGTGTGATGTGAGGAAGCCCAACGAAGATCACCAGTCAAATAGCTTGTTTTTCCACACGACAACGTATGTGCAAACACGTTGTATTTATATGAATGAAAGGAGCCACCAAAGCGTGCTGGTGAGATAGTAATACCCATTGATCAGTGTCACGTGCATCCCAAACCTCAAACAAAACTGCAGGCTTCGTACGTGAACAACATCATTGAGTCAGAACCAGCTTGGGTAATTCGGTGAACTTGCCATCTAAATGGGTCACAAGCCTACCGTGGTACGGGGATAACTAATACTCATTGTGCACATGTTTAAGCTTGTCAGAGTATTCCAAGTCTAACTCGATGACATACATGACGTCTCTACTAATGTCGTATCGTATGTGAGCGTGGACGTCCACGTGTATGGAAACGATCCACTGAAATTCTCATAAGGGCATTAATTGCATCATCACTAATCCTTAGAGGTTGTCTATGTCCAAACACATGTTGTAACTATTCGGGAACGCATGGTCGTATCTGTCCACTCGCGTAATAGTGACCCAACGCAGAACTCTCGCCACGGATACAACGTTCGTCAAACAATGTTGATCGACGTCCGTTAGCAGTTCCAACTCAAATAATTTTTTTTATAACAACGCATATTATGCTATTCAGGGCGACGAGAAGAATTGCTCAGATCGAGTGTGTACGCGCGGATAGTGGGATCGCGAAAAGATTCATAAACATCATCGAGTATCAGCACGTCTGTGCGCAAATATAGATTGTTGGTAGTCAAAGAGTTTTCGACAACCAAACGCTAATCAAATATTATTCGCGTGAGCGTAAATTATGTCAGAAATGCCTTAGCGAGACAACGATGAAGCAAAGTCGTCAGTTGTGGCAAATGAATTTCAGAAATACTTTTCCAGTCGCCCAAGTACCAATATGGGTAAATTCCTTTGCGCATGAGCTACTTTAGAGTCTATGGGGGAAGAAATGTGTCCTTTTTCAGAGAGCCGTATCGACAAGTGATCATAAAGCTATCATAATCTGTGGCGCTTAAAGAGTTTGTCCAGAATAAAATTGGAGAATTTCGGCGAGTGAATAAACTACAGCTGACCCAGCCAAAACACCATATTATTTTCCCATGCTGAGAATGGGACTTATTGTTGCATATGATGCTGCTACGATTCCTTGAGTAATCAAGAGACCATCATGCCCATGCAGTTTCCGAAACACACCGGAGTTCTTAACTTACGGATTGAATGTGATATGTGCGATACTGCTGTAAGTCGCAGTTTTCCATCAGTCACAAGTTTCCAATCTAAGTCTCCACGGAAAGCTTGCAAATATAATCGCTGGTCATGATCATGTTTGTGGGCGATGAAACCTATTGTAGAATCACTATAGCTGTAACCTCAAGCGGTTTAATAAACACCGCCTTATGTCCTTACCACGAAATAACAGTGGAATCTCAGTTGCTTATTGGCTTCTCATAACAATATAACAAATCCCGCATGGCACTTGTGCGGCAACTTGCGTTGTATTTGATGAAGCAGCTGTAGCGTCAGGAAGCAAAGCTTCTACGAGAACGTTCAAGCTTTACAAAGGCTGCGTAAATGACATATGGGACTTTCATCTTCCTTTGCACCGTGGTGGCTTACAACGCATTTCCCCGACTGTGACATAATCATACGATGCGGCTTCTCACTACAAAGCATTACAAGTCAACGTCGTCAAGCAGCTGTTGATTGTTAATACAGGCATAAAATGTCAACATGGAAACTTTCATTACATTCTTTCTGTGGTGGTACACCATCCTGGAAAAATCTTTGATCCACACATAATGGACCATCCATGCTGCTAAAAAAACAACTGATCAACGTTAGTCTGACCACGTTTGGAATCTTTGCTTCTCGCGGTTGATAATTGAATCGGTTCAAGGCAACCAGTCCAAGTGAACACATCAAGGGCGATATCAAGACTGAGTTCTTCAAACTTTATGATGTCAGTAACTTGTGCAAAGAATTCAATGTTATCAAACTTGAGTTCACCCAGACGTTTTTATTATCTAGGCTGATCTGTATGGTCATTCGCGGGATGCAGCGTGCACATGATCGCATATTCGAAAATACCTCTTGTCGCGATTGTTTACGTTTATCACTAGTCGCTGTGGAATACAAACTAGCGCTGAAATATAATTCGACTCGCGGAATGGTTTTTTCATGTTAATTTTTTTTCATAGAACTCCTGACATTGCTTCTGCCGCACATATTTCATCGAGTTTAGAAATGTATCCTTCATACGTGTAAGTAACGTTGAAGTTATAATATATTATGGCATCTCTCTAATTAATTTGCATATGGTCGTGATCATGAATAGTTTCGCTGTCTTTGCTTTCATCGCTGTTTTCGTTTTATAGTTGCTGCCTTCGCTCGGAATGACATTGACTTTAAGGATGTCAACGGTTAAACTCACTCGCACCGGCGACTCACTTAACCTCAGCGACGTGAATCGATATGAAGAATTGAGGATTGACATAGATTTTTCCTCTTCTGTGAAGGCACAAATGCACCATTGGTCAGAATCACAATTTATCATATTACAACTGTGAGGAGAGCTGCGATCGATAACAGCCCTAGGTTCTAGCAGAGACATCCATTGATGGGTGTGGTTGGCTTTCTTCCTAGACTCGCTCCCACTCCTTAACCTACTGCATCAAACTTACACACACATATACAATACCTGTATACGCAAGGGTTAGCTACGGAGTGTACCATATATGAAATTCGCTGTATGTCATAATATTTAACAAATTAGTGGAAAACGTACAAGTCTATCTCTCACGCTCTGTCCCGAGAACAATTCATAATGAGGATGATTATCTACGACGTAGTCACCTTTGTATATTCCACGTGTATGATATTTTTATGTATATCTACATTTTTCGTAATTCCTGGTAAATGATTTGGTCTAATTGCTGTAATTTGTATTCATTGCTGTAAATTATTCTTAAATTTTGCCTACGTGACTAGGGTCTGTTTTAGGATTATTAAAAGCGTAACATTACAAAGGATCAAAAAATGATCCTTACGTAAGTGCTGACAATTACTAATAATGATCTTAATAATAAGACTTGTTTACTATTTTCTATTGGAGGGTTGAGGTCAGGTTGGTTATCAGAAGAATTAAGTTATCTTTCATTCGATAGGTTAGATCACATGAATTCAGTATTTTGAAATATTAGATTGAGTAGTAGGATATGTGGCGTGTGAAATGTTGTGAAATATAGACTTAAAATATTGTCGTAATAGAATGTGTATATAACGTGAGAACGGAGCAATTAAATTCATTTCTACTTTGGAGTCATTCTTGTATAACGTGTTCATGTTGTAAAATCAAGTCTGCATACGTGTTTTAGGTTGTATTTAGATAGTATTTGAGAGGAAATACATTCGAATGGATTATTCACTGGAATTGAAAGTGCTCATTGACCATAATATTATTCTGGAGCTATTGTGAATTATTCAGAGGTGTTATGGGCAACGCCATTTTGATAACGTCACGATTCTTGGTGTGCCAGTAGATTACCGGTTCTGAAATGTATACAGAACGTTTCATTCTTTTTTGCAGTTAATATATTTTTTCAGGATTATTTTGGATTCACTTCATACTACTGTAAGTTTCTCTCACATTTTCATTCATAATGTTGATAATAAAATTGTTAAGTTTTGCAAAACGTGTTTGTTTTTTGCTTTTTCCCATTACTTAGTTTGTGAAGATGGAGTCGTAACAATATGTTAAATATGATACTTGGATACTTGGCCAGATGGAGAATCCTTTGAAACTCTTTTTTTCCAAGTTTTGTGTTCATGGGCTATTTCACAGTATTGATAATTAACAGGGATTAGCAACAAGCAGGTATAATGCAGGCAAACATCCTGATTAGTTCTTTATACTGAATATAAGATCATTATCTATTTTGGAGTATACATGCTGTAAATATTGGATAGCCACATTAAAATCTGATATATTCAAATATATATCTTTACTTTTAAAAACATTATTTTCAGTTAAGTGAACCTGCTGCTCACTTAACTGAATACATATAAAGGGATAATGCTTGGTAAACGTATCAGAAAGACGTAAATGGTTACAATGGAAATGTCAATAACATTAATGACTTGTGAACCAGAGATTTATTGGGAACGAAAGGATGATTTCATGGAAACAGCTGCCCTGTACGTGACATATAATAAAAAAAGAAACTGATAACGTTCTAATAATACAGTTCCAGAAAACCTGTATTGAAAACCTCTATCAACTTCTTACAATATGCCTTCTGATAAATATATTATCATCCTATTTATCTGTTTCTGTTACTTTATTAGTTAATGGAACTTTTCAACTTATATACATAACTTTCTAATTTTCAGTGTTAAATAAGAATAAATGTGTGTGTGTGCGTGCGTGTGTGTGATACCCTATTAGTTTGAAAATATCTTCTGTTTATATGCATATCTTTATAATTTTCAATGGAAAATGTATCCCAGACATGACATAATAAAATCGCAAAAATAATTAAGGTCATTAATTCTTTACCATATTACAATAATCATGTTCCCAGTACAGATAAAACTAAGAGCTACATTCGCGATAAAAAATACGAAACTCTGCAACCACAAAACTTCAGAAAAGTTTTCTATCTTTTCACTCACGATGCTACCAATTAAGTTCAACCAGAGTTAAACAAACACAGAGAAACAAAATTCTGCAATCAGACCTACACGGTGAACTCTTTAAATGCTCACATAAGTACACATTTGCTATTTTATTAGCGATCAATAAATCAAGTATGAATATGTCTTGGTCTCATTCATTGTTACTGCCATTATCGGTGGTTGTGTCATAAAAATAAAGTTTTTGTCAGTGACCTATTTCCTTTGAAATTTAACTACATTATTGTGATTATATGAGATATCGGCAGAAGTCACAAATTTACGAAATAATGTGCATAAGCCAAACATGATGTTGTTTTTGCTAGGTTGGAGAACTGCATGTGTGTAACGTAGACTCGTATATACATTTTTTGGGAGGAGGGTTTAGGAGTGATGTTGTGGGTGTATTCAAATTGTAAATTGATCATTTCTGGTGGAATGGTTTAGAGTGAGATTTTAGCAGGTATGTTTGTGGGTTGTGGGACAATGGTTGGTAGTTTGGGTTAGCTTTAGTAAATTCCCCACGTGTTTTGTTTTGGATGATGGGGTTGGCAAGGAGACTGCAGGTTTTTAATTATTAAGAACAGTGTCAGTATACAGCAATAAATTATCAATAAAAAGGATACTTAATATCATCGATTTAATACACAATGTTGTAGTGAAGCATGTTCTCACTCGAATGTTGTTACAATAAATATAACTCAGAATTACATTATTTTCATAATATCGTCCTGACGCTAGGAAAGGGATCAGCACGAGTAATTTGAAAAGAACCAATTATTTAAAATTTTAGGTAGTCATCTGCATCATTTTTTATTTAGTTTTTCAAAATGTTATGTATTTTTAGTTTTGCTTTATCTGCATGGCCTAACATTGAGATGTGATTGAATCTTTCCCTTTGAATTCGTTTTACAGAGTATTTTTCTATTTGTAATAAGGTAAATACTATTTATGATTCCTCCTATCTTTTGTAATATTTATTTTGTCCACATATATGTTCATATCGCCTCTGACGAGGAGCTTTCCAAACTCAAAAAGATGGGAAACTAGTACAATATGCATGGTATCAGAGACAATTCCATATGAATCTTAAAAACCTCGTAGCGATGGAAATCATGTCACATTTGAAGAAATCAATAGATGTTAATGTGGTCGCATGCTAGAAAATAATTCGCATGTAAATAGTGGCCAATTTGAACTGCTATTATGTTCCATGCTTTTGTGTCATAATTGACTTCATGTACGTATGAGCGCACGTATGTACAGTTTTATGTTCATGGTCGGATTATAGTCTGTAAGAAATCAGTTCTCAATTTGATCGTTAGGTAGCATGACTGTGAAAGCATTGGTGACGGTAGCTGTGAGTGTGAAAGTCAATGAAATATTAGTTGTGAGTATGATAGTCTGTTGTAAGTGTTGTGATAGCCAATTGCGAGTGTTAAAGTCTGCAAGATGGTGGTTATTAGTGAGATAGTCAGTAATGTATCAACTGTTACAGTAATAGTCATTGAAAAGTTGTAAGATGACGGTTTTGAATGTGCTAGAACGTTAGAGAGCAGATGAGGGTCTAAACGATTGTGAGAAAATAGTTGTCGGTGGGATAACAGCCGTGATTTTTCTCGTCCGTGAAACAGCCTTTATTAGCGTGTGAGCGCGTGAGATAGTAGTTCTGTGTTAGTTTGTGAGATAGCAAATGTATACAATTTATTAGTGGCAGAACATGAATCCGCGTTTAATAGTTCAGAGTACATCAAATCTTGTAAAAATGGCATCATTTACATCAATAAGTAATCGCAAAATAATTCTAAAGACATTGTTAATCATTACAAAATGACGAATTGTATTACTACCGGTCTAATTTTGTATTGTAAATTAATAACCTCTATGTTCTGTTTTACTTAACTAACAAACGTAAATGTTTTGCTCCACATCGAGTACAGGTTCCGGTAACTTCTACTCGTCCATTACGTGTATGAACTAAAGTTGGATTTCTGGTACGTGTTTTCGAACGACTTCTCACATCATATGAAGACATAATTGTATTAAACGACAGACAAATATTCAATGGCATCAAAAAAAGAAAATTCGGAAGATGTTCTTGGTAAGAGCAAAGACTTTCCATCATCGGTTTCTCCACACAAGCAACACCTAAACCGTCCAAGCGTGTCGACGGAACTGTCTTTCCAAACGCAGTTCGTTCGATAATCATGGGCCCTGCTAAATCAGGAAAATACCTGTGATTTGTTTGTACATGTTTGCGCCATCGGACGATTTTCAACCGTGAATTAGTGTTTTGAAACATTTTCAAAAAGTGTTGAGTAACAAAAAAAAAACGTTAAGAAGTGGTAAGTACACTAAGACAATTAGTCGTCCACGCTAAGCACAGCTTCCATCAATTTCTTTACCACCATGGACGACGCACCTAAAATTGACGATCTGGATGCCAATTCAAACAATCTTATTGTGTACGACGATGTGATTCTTGAAAATCAAATTAATCCCAAACAAATATTTTCATGACAACGGCACAAAAACACAGAAATGATTTATCTGACTCAACGAGAGTGATCAGTGACAATTGTAACAAGCTGATGATATTTCTGGGCATTTACTCGCATGGCCTTGAAAACATTCATTGGACTTGGTGTTTGGCCAACCACACGTGGGATGAGTTGCGTGACATGTTTGCGCTAATGATCTTGAACCCGTATGGTTTTCTCACGATTGACTTGACCGGAACTTGAAGTCGTGGGGATAAATATCTAACGGGTTTGGATACGTCAGTTCAACAATCAAAAACGTAATCATATAAAAATATTCGGCAGTGATACCATATAGAATAGTACCAAAGACGATGTCGTGAAACTGCTCAGCAATACTTAGAATTGCTTCAAAATGATAGAAGGCCCTAAAAAACTTAAAGATATGTTACAATGGCGACAGACTGCACGAGAAGGTCTGACAGCCTGATTTGAACAAACATTTTCTCCGTTGATTAAACCCACAAAAGAAATTGAAAAAGCACCCCAATGCAACCGTACAAGTGGCGGCGCTTACTGGAACAGAAGCAGCCTCTGGTCCAGATCGTAAGTCAAACGTACAAAAGATATCAAGAAAGTCACAGCAACTGCAGAGACCATGATGCTGTTACCGCAGGCGATTCAAGAAGCCAAATAAGAGGCTTGAAGAAGCTGTTTGTGAAATTGATGAGGATGTAAGAGAGACAGTTGCCAGAATATCACATGTGCCACCCGAGTACAAGACACAGTTAGAAAAACCGCCTCAATTTTAAGGAAGAATTTCATGAGGCTATCTTTTCAAATCCTGTAGCCGTTGATCTTCACAGACCACTAGACTGGAGAAACCATATGACAAAAGTATCATTCGAGACAAAAGCTAAACGCATGGACCAGAAATGGACTAAACTTTAGGGAGTTTACTAAAAGAAACAAGCTACCGGTACACAGTGGGCTCGTTTTGAACAAATATTGAATGTATTTATGGGTGAAGGATTGAAGAAGGTGAAGCATCATGACGGGCTTTTATGAGAAGGATGGGCCCACCGCAGATGCAATCACAACTTGAATTAGCAAGTAAGCATGCGGCAGACCCAAGTCATAGGTCACAAATACCTCTGTCAATCACTGCAACAGACGAAAAAGAAAAACAGCCCTAATTTCAGAAACGACAAAAACAATTTAGGAGCTAGCACAACAAGAACCTGAATCCGAATTTAGCACAACGTAAGAACACACAGTGTGTCCAAAGGAACAAATAAATAGGTGGCAAGAGCAGCAAAGACGACATGCTGCACTTGTGCCTACATCAGCAAAACCAAAAATAGGGAGACGGTCTAAACAAAACTGCACCGAAGCAACAATGCAACGTGGACCACTCCTCGAAGAGTTAACTGTAAGAGTTCCGGAGACAATGCAAGGATATAGACGCACACAGAAAGAAAATTGCCGAAGCGGATGGACGAACAAGAAAAGAAAGGAAGAAGCAATGGTGGAGGACTGTGTGACCCTAACGACCTTACGGGTCGATTTGAAATACTCGTAGGATCCGTTTGTATGAGCAACAATGCACCAGGAGTCATTAATTAAACCAGATTGATTTGTCAGCAGTAGCTTACTAATGATCTCTTGGACGAAGACACATATCGTGCGTTGATGCATGAACTTGTTGAAGATATTCAAGATATCCACAACACCGATGATAAGTTCTCAAACGATTGTGATGGTGTGTTTAAGACACTCCGCGCCTTTCGTAAAATCTATGATACGATGCAACAACTGGTTGCAAATACAGCCCAGAGCGTGATCTCGATGATCACTATCTCATCCACAAAACCAGAAATCAGTGTTTTCTGCACCTGTGCCCAATGGGGTATCACACACACATAAGATCGCACTAGCATCGTTTCAAGTGTATTACAGTTAGCCTAATATTCAATGTTAACCGTTTGGTGGTCTGCCCGCAAATAACTCATTTATGTTTTCAGCAGACACTGGCGCGAACTGGCATACTATCGAAGTTGCCTCTGGTATGTACGACACAGAATCGATCAATGAAAAAATTCGACGAAGAATTTCGGTGTTGACTGGCAAAGACTAAAAATTATATACGTGCCCATAAGCCCACATTCAGTTCTGTCGTTGCCAATGAATCTCAACCGTGTGCGGTTGATATTACACGGTCATCAATAAGATCAATGTTAGGTTAGCCTGGCCATATTTCAGATGACAAGCGATTTTTGCGTGTGGGATATCAAATCGTACCTGCCATTGTCAGAATTACCTCAACAACGCAGGTCAAAGGCGATTGTCAGATTCCATGATTGCAAATCTGGTAATGGATAGTGGATTTGGACGTGAGTGGTAAAGTCGCCAAAGCAGACACGCGGTAATATTTTTTAAAAAATCAATAATGTAACAGTGGGAGCTAGAAGAATATGCAATGGCTAATTTCACAGAGGTATTTGATCCAGAATTTGAAATGGGAGCGCCTGTGATGATGGATCGAACCAAGAGAGATTTTCAGTATTACACATACCCAGTCAGGGATCCCAATAAGTTAAAAATAGAATTGCAAGTGCAAGACACATCTAAGTTTTTTCTTCCATGTGATGCATTTTTGGAACTTGAGAGCAAACTAGTACAGAATGACGGTACCTATTATCCCGCCAATACCACGGTGGGATTTGTTAACGATATCATTATGCCATTCTTTAACAGTGCACGTTATTCCATCAATGGAAAGGAAATCGAATCTATTTTGGACAACATTGACGTGGTCACCACACTAATTGTGAATGCTAGATACAGCGATTATTAAACGATAAAAGAAGGTCCAACAAAGATGTTCATCAAGGATATATCTGATAATGCGGATTCTTATCAATATTCAATTAGGCGACATAAAGCACACACCAACTCTGCTAATGATGCAGATGTACAAGCTGTAGTTGAAGGAGTTAACGGTACTTTCAATGATGGATTTGCTCAGCGCCAAGGTCAACTTCTTGGAACCTCAGTACGATCTTCGTGCGCAATTTCTGTCAGTCACATATTTGGGTTTTGCAGAGATATTTGCAATGTTATTTTTGGAGCTAAACATACAGTCACATTAACACGGTGTTGTTGTTCTAAGGTTTAACACTATTTTTCAGCCCAAGATAGGCTATACATGGCGGCCAGTATAACTGGTGGAGGACGAACCCTGGAAACCCCAGGGAAGAACCACCGACCCACGAGAAGCTACTGGCAGGCTTTCCCACGTACCCACGCTAGCCGAGCCTTGGACTAGAAACCCACGCAGACAGAGGTGAGATGGCAGTGATCCGGAACGGTGAGCGCTTTAGACCAATCGGCCACTCGGGGCCCCCATTACCACGTAAAAATAACTCCTACGATGAAATTTGGCGTGGTGCAACTGATGCTGATAGCAGAGTTGTATTAGAAACATTAACATTGTTGACGCCTGTGTTATCCCATTCACTTTCGACAGAATCACCATTAATGCAGTCGGGAACCACTTCAACGTTGTTGTTTCTCGTAAATACAACAGACTCACACCCACCAACTAATATTACGGATCAGTTTACTTGGCAAATAAGTGCCCGACATGGTCATAGTGCACAGCAACGCATATTTGTGGCGTTTAAACTTACAAATCGTGACAATGTCCTAACTCATAGCAAACTGATATTTGACAACCTAGACATGACAGGTTTATTTGCAGTTAAACGGTCATCGATGACCTCCTGACGAAATTCGGCTCAGGTTTACAACCAATCATACTGCACGTGCATACCACAATCTATAGTCGTATATGGACTGGCATGAAAACTTAAACAATGACTTGGAGATTTCCCAGCATGACGTCGTGATACTGTACCCAATTTATTACTTTTCGCTGAAATACCTGGAGTTGTTCATGCCATTCATTGTCGACATGCACATGTAGGTGACACTGGTGGTGCATATCGATTCAATATTGTGATACTTTCAGACAACACACTGTTGTTGGAGGGTGCTGGTGGTCGAATGAGAGCCATCGATGCATCTGTGGAAAGTGCATATTTGAACCTGTTACATATTTTTATTAGTAATGTCCTATTACGACGTGAGGGCGGCCTTACCGAAAATCGACTTGCGAAAATAAAACATGTAATCAGAAATGACTGTGTTGTCATGCTAAACCTTTCTCCGGCAAAAAGAGATGGAAATGTCCTCGTGTGGTTCACACAAACAAAACTCGCTCTGTTTAATGCAGCAAAATACAAACATACCTCAGTGACATTAAAATTATCCAAGCCAGAGGTGGCACAAACGGAAAAGATTGCTAGAATATTTCCATTCCTTGTAGCCATTTCAGCAGTTTTGTCAGGAGCGGCTCGAGCGGTTGCAAAAGCTGCAGTGTTAGGGGCTGTCGAAAACGCATCAGGAATGGATCTGAAGAAGGCAGTTGGAGGCCTTATAAAAAAGGAAGATGCCTTCGATTACCAACCAAGAGTCGTCAAATACCCTCAAGCAGATGTTTTCGATTACACGGTCCCAGAAATTAGCACTGTTGATGGAAGCGAATCTTCTCAAGCGTCCATTAACCAATCTTGATTTAAACTCGATGGCAAAATCGATCAAGCATTTTCATGGTGTAATTATGCAAGATGAACATGCATCGAAGGTGCCACGCACACGTGAAACGGGCATCATCAACCTGGATTCATCAATAGGACATGGCACTCACTGGGTCGATACGTGATAATTGCTCAACATAGTTTGTATTTTGACTCGTAAGGACTTGCACCGCCAGTTGAAAGTGTTAATTATTTATCCAAGTATTGTAAACAACCGTTGTTTCATTCGAATACGTCAGTGCAAACATGGAGGGTGATCCCATTTGCGGTCATCTTGTTACTGAAGCTTTGCGTACATTGAAGCGTTCATCGATCCCGCAAACACTTATCGATGTTATATTAAAGTACGTGTATATTATACAACATATCTATCAATATTTACGGTAATTACCCTGCTCTACGACACAGCGCTGATGTCGATCGGAGCCAATTTGCCACTAAACGCGGGTTTGTCTGAGTTTAGCAGCAAGTTTGTTGGTGTTGACCAAGGTGACCTTTTGATATTTGAAGATCACATTGGCAATCTAAAACTTCAAGCATAGACATTCAAGATATTATTATCGAGGTCAAAGGCGATTTTGTGGTAAATAATCTTGTTGAGCTCACTTACAACGGTGAGAAAAGAGACAACAGGGTGTCGGTTGCATTTATCAAAAACTGTGTTGATATAGCTAATATGGCAACAATACAATATGTACAGTAAGAAATGATACATGTGTCCGCACCACAATATATAGTAACTTCGGGGGAAGATTCAGTGGAATATGAACCAAAGAAGGATCTGAAAAATATGATGATATGGCAAACGGTCGACTTCTTTTCATCGCTGTCAAGGTAGGATTTGATATACCTAAACGTAATATATTGTATTTGTTTGTTTTAAATCGATATTAAGGTGTGTGGGTTGCATTGATAATAGTAATAAATATTTCACTGAATTAAAAACACGTCTTTCAGAAAATAGTACTAAAGAATATCAGTACCATTAGTTGCTAGAGATGAAGTTCAGTTCCAAGGACTCAACTTTTATCCGAAGGGACTTGACCATCTTTGGTGTTTGTGTTTAAAATTATATTTTGTCATTGTATATTCATAATGGAATCTTAACAACTATCAGCGGATGCTAACATTGATAGCAATTTCGTTCCACTTGTCAATGAACATCTGCTTCAAAGTGGTGTCACCAGAACCTCGTATGAATTGTCATGTAATTTTTGTTAACTGTCAAGTAGAAATTTCTATTTGGAATCAACCTGATGTACCACTACCAACTCGAGGCCAGCTTGGAATCGATGCCCAGGCAAACGCCCAAAAAATTAACTAAAGTAGCAAATGCAAAACCTCTCTTGGGTTGGTTCCACAGTGGCAAAGTAGCATATACCGATGAATCTACCCCAGTTACGTTCGCCATCAAATATTTTAAATAAACATTGATTCGACTGAGTAAAGAAAGGTCTCGACTGTTATTCAACAAGAACGCCATTGTTCGGGTAACAGTTATTGGGCAAAGACGATCGTTAGATGTAAAAGGTTATGTCGTTATCGCTGTGTTCTTAAATGAGAACGGTGCCAAACCACCAGAACGCACAATCGCCGGAGATGTAAGCAATTCCGGGGCAGAGGGTTTGTAATAACTGCATGACAATTGTGCAAGTAAAAAGGAATGATTTTTTTACAAATTGCGCGTGCGTATTGCGCCTGTGCGTGCTGGTGAAACCTAACAAGGTCAGCCTGTCGTGCAATTAAAATACGCGATTGTGTTATTAATAGAAGAACTATGACGGACCCTCAGTTTTACCGGCGTGAAAAAAATAATCGAAGCGGAACAACAGCTGCGAAATGAGATCACAAAGAGAACTGGGTTGATTGTAAAATACAAACGCGCATGTTTTCTCGTAGATACTATTTGCGGTCTTGCTGCGGTAGCAACTGTTGGCCTCGGTGTCACTGGAATCACAACCACATCAACTAGCCTAGGTACGTCAGTCGGCATTATTATTGGAGCTATATCAATAATAACTAGTGTATTTTGTGGTGCGAGCAAATTATTTTCGATGCGACTACAATCTCGAGTAGGTGTATGTTCCTTGCAGCTGCACAGAGCAGTCTCAATGCGATCGGTAAATTGTACTCAGTAGCAATCGAGGGGAAAAAAAATCAGTGTGGCTGAATTTGAGACTATGCTGGGAGAAATGGAAATTCCCAGACAGTTACGAGCACAAATAAGAAACAGCGCCGTTGCTGATTTACAGACAATACAAGTCTAATAAAAAGGAAAACAGTCTTCTTGTAGGAAAAAACTGGTCATCGGTTGAAAACACATTAGCTAGCAGTGTTTGTATTGATCGCTACCATAGGCATGCATATCTGCACACAACACACTCTGCCATTGCAAGTTGAGTAGCATGAATGTCTGGGTTTCGGTCCAACGGACGGGGGGAGGGCACTGACAGACGTTTCTGCCCTCTGTCTCCCCCCCCCCCCGGGCTGGCCACATGCGCGGGTTACGTGTTTACTAAACATGCATAAGTCGCATGATTCACATATGGCTGAAGTGAGAATGGGATAGAGGCAGAGACGGATGGCAGTCACGGGGTGGGGGGCACAGTAGGGCAAAACGCTCATAAACACACTACTAGGGGTCTCTAACTGTGTCGAGTTATTGGCATTGCAACGCCAATGGATGCTCATGGTGTAAACATGCCTGTACATTTCTAGTTTCCAGAATAGTTTATTTCTGCAAATTCTGTGTCGTCTGTGTCCAATATTTACAATTTATAGTTTTAATATTTCTAGAACAAATTGGACACGTAAATAGGAGGAACTCTTATATACATGTGTTCAAAGAGATGGGAATCCAAAATTTACGGAATGATTGATATTATCAATGACGGTGAACTATATCGCATATGTTGCTTGACAACATAGACTGGCCCAAGTAAATATGGCAACCATATTGCTAAAGAAACTCCCGATTGATTCGAAAAGCCAACAAACTGACAGTATTAAGTCAATGATTGAAATGACCGAGTTTTGTACATTTTATGTCCTTAATGCCTTCTTTTTACAAATCATGAGGGGGGGGACTAAGAAATGGGATTGTGTAAGAATACTATAAAGAATGCCTATCCATGTTGATATGTGCCTAAGCTAAAGCTGAACTCTACGCTGAAAGAATATTGCAAATTTTATTATTTAGTTTAGGTTTCTCCATTGTGAAAAATGGCAAATTTTATGTAAGCATTTCTTATAATTGCAACGTTTCGTGTTCATCAATATTTATGACGTTTAATTTAAGCTTTTCTTACGATAATTAATTGCACTATTTGAAAATATTTTATATAATTGAGGTCTTTATTTATTTAAGATCCCGAGCATATCTCTCCTTCCCTCCCTCTCCCTCTCCCTCCCCCTCTCCCTCCCCCCCCCCTCTCCTGGAATTTCATTTTTAATTGAATGAATTAAATTCCCAAAATTACTTTTGACCAATACTAGTAGCATCAGAGTCCATGTTATTGCCATTTAAATTACTAGGGGAACTAACTGGGGCTAAAAATGTATGTTTGTCATAAGTGTTATAGATACGTGAAAGCACATCTATATTAAATAAAACATCAACAACAGCAAGAACAATAACAGCTGCTACTACTACTATTACTAGTTCTGTTACAATAACATACATTAAGCTTTCTGCTATTCTGAATACTGTGAATCCATGTCCAAGGAGTAGTATTATTTCAAGGAACATAATAAAAAATTTACAACAACCCTCTGGGGTTCCGATTGGCCGAGTGGTCTTCACTGATCACTGGCATCTCACCTATGTCTACATGGGTTCGAGTGTCGGGCTCTTCTAGCGTGGGAATGTGAGAAAGTTTGCCAGTAGCTTCCCGTGGGTCGTTGGTTCTTATCGGTGTTTTCCCGATTCTTCCTCTCCAAATATACTGGAGGACGTGTATAGCCTATCATGTGCTGAAAAATGGTGTTGAACCCCTAACAACAACAACAACCCAATAAGTGAATAACAAACCAGCAAAAAATCACCCATGTTAAGGTGATAATGCTTTCTGGGGAATGGACAAAGAATTAAGGATAAAAATATCATTGTAACATTGGTCATCATGTGTGTGTGTGTGTGTCTATATATATATATATATATATATATATATATATATATATATATATATATATATATATATATATCCTAATTCATAATATCAACATGATATTTATACAAATCTTAATACGAAAAGAATATCAGTTTTGTTAGAAAGAAATAGAGCAAATTGTAATTATATATAGAAAAAATTAATCCAACCGAAATAGGTTTTTTTACTCATTTTCAAGACCATCAAAACCAGGGGATATTTAGAGAAAAATACTTTTAGTATCTAAAGACACAAACTGAACATAGGCAAATACTATAAATTATTATAAAACTATTAGTCTAGTCTTTGTGAGCCACTCTGCCTGTATATTGTCAAGCTTGATAGTTTGATAACTGTTGTAGGTATTGGATGTAAATAGTATCCCAAATATAGGCAAACTGTTTCACTCTCCAAATGTTGATGTCGTTGTTCTTGCTGCTGCTGCTGTCTGTCTGTCTTTCTGTTTAAAGTTCACTTTGTTTTCTTTTTCACTTTTATTTGGGTATTTTGTTATTGTTTTCTCTTCTTTTGGGATCGGATAGGTGTTTGGTTTCTTTTCTTTCTATTTTTTTTTTTTGTGTGGGGGGGTTATATTGGGGGGGGGGGCTGTCATTTCGTTACATGAGACTTCATGGGGTGTAGATTGAATATGATGCTACGTTATACATAAAATAGCACCAGCTATATCACTATTAGGTCCATACCGCACACATTAACAGCTCTGAGAAAAGTGTTTAATTCATTTCAGGGAGATTAATAATATACTTTATCTCAAATAAAGGAATTTTTGTTTAGCTTCAGGGAGATTTCCAATTTTGCTTAATTTTGGGACAATATTTTCGAGTCTGAAAGATGGAAACTCCTTGAGCCTCCGATCTTACATTCATGAGGTTGTAAATTTTCGAAAGTTTATATAGTGTACATTTATTTTCCTTTATAGCATCAAACCAAACATCATTCCCCGACATTAATGATGTTTTAATTAAAAGTGAATATCATAATAATTAAATCTTATATCATCTCCTCATATAACGATTGCCTTAAATATTTTTTTCCTCTTACGAAGACATAAGGTGTTAAGTTAATAATAAGAAAGATGCATGGAATTATCAAACATTATGTATCGCGACCAGTAGCGATACATTTTAGGTACTTTTACTCTGTGTGTGTGTGTGTGTGTGTGTGTGTGTGTGTGTTGTTTGAGAAAATCAGAATTGTGTATTTGAAGTATACATAGTCAGCATGACTTAGTAAAGTTCAACCAAATGTTCGTGATTTTTTTTCTTTATGTGATAAATTCCTTCATATGTCAGCAGATTAATGTGACATTTGAAGGTATACAATGACAGTATTCAGATTTTCAACGTATGGGGGCACGTTTCTTGTATTTGAATCGCTTTTCCTTTTTATAATAATTTTCAGAACAAAAATTGTACGTATTAGATTTGGATTCACTCTCCAAATATTACTGTACATACCAAACATGCATTCAAGTGAAAACATTTTTGGAGAGGATAAGCATATCACCTGTATAAAGAAGAAGTAACACTTTCATATATACAAGAAAATAAAAGTCCGTTTCGTTTACCACTAACACCTCTCAAAACATACGTGAATTTAACCGAGGGCCATCACATACTGAAAATAGGAGATGGAAAATATTGAAGATGAAGACTGTTTTGTCCCTTGTAGGGCTCAGCCATGGGCGGACTGTCGTATTTTGTGCGAAAGTTAAATTGAATTTATCTATTGTGCCAAACTTCAGGTCTTTAGTAATCGTAAACAAGAGAAAATATATCTGTCCATAGTAGGTCTAGTGCGCGAAATAAGTGTAGCACTATCATGTGTTTGTGGGCAAATTGCATATCTATTTCTTCGACTGTCTGAGTATGAAATATTATTCTGATTGAATATTGGCTGATAGACACTACCGCCGTACAAAAGGGCAGTCGTGGAGGATACAGAGTTAATGTATTTGATGTCAGTCATGTCCACTACCAATCACACACCTATCAATCTCACCCACTTCTCCAGAGTTAAAAATAAAAGAATAAGAAAGAGACAATGAATACAAATTAAGACAAAAGAGAAAAGCAGATCTTTAGCCAAATATTTAAAAGTGAATTTGTGTTAATTGGGTTAAGAAGTAGGTAAGTGCCGCATTGATTGTTCCATGTTCCAAGTCAGAAATTATGTCTTCCATTGCCTCGTTCTGGAGAAGTGCGTGCGCGCGCACGCGTGTGTGTATGTGGTAGGGAACATACAAGATAGGTAGGGTTGTATTAATAATTTCCACTTGGAATCTTATCGAACGATGAGTACAGACAAACCAACAAGGGTAGATTCTCACTCGATTATGTTGATCTGTTTGCTACTAGCTGATATCTCCTTTAATATCAATGTAGTTTTGGGGACAGTGTACAACTGTTAAAGATTTTTATTACCTTAAGTGCTCTCATTCAATGTCTCAACGAGGTTCTTTAGGAATAAAACCACTAATTTATATATTTTGCACTAGATGGCCCAATACACAACCTAAATATTTCTACCTTTAATTTAGGGCAAACAGTATTTAGAGTCAAAATGGTGTGCTTCGTAGCATGCAAAAATTAGTAGAGTGTGATATCGGTAAAAGTTACATTAATCAACCCACACCCACCCCATCCTCTACTCCATCGAGTTTGGGACTCGGTTAAGTTAATAATTAGCGGTACGAGTTCTTTAATTTCCATTGGTATGGATCTGTGAAGAGAAAGTTTTAAAAAAAACTATACCTCCACACCCATATATATATATATATATATATATATATATATATATATATATATATATATATATATATATATATATATAGATAGATAGATAGATAGATAGATAGATATATGCAGACAGACAGACAGGTGACGACTTGAACAAAAATGAGTTTTCTCTTAACAGAATGTACTATTTGAATAGCATACCTTACATTTGGACCGCTCCGGTGACCTAAGTTGTTAGAGCGTCCGCCTCGGGTGCGGGAGTCGCGGGTTCGAACCCCCGCCGAGTCATACCAAAGACTTATAAAAATGGTACTAGCAGCTGCCTCGCTTAACGCTCAGTATTAAGAGGTTAGTGTTTGGACTGGTCGGCTTGGTGTCAAGATGATGTGACTTAGTGGGAAATCATGCTACATGTCTGCGGAATGATGACCCAGTGCTAGACATCACTATAAACTGCCACACTGCAGTCATCATAGCGATATGACTAGAACTTTTTTAAAGCTATGTTAAAAATCCAAATCACACACACACACACACACACATACACACATACACATTACATTTCAAGTACTCGACTAATGCCCCTATTCAGCTAAACTATGTACGCATTGCTCTACTAAATCCACCGAAAATAGGTTTGATATTATGATACCTGCCTGACTTTGTACAAGGAACTACAGGATAAATGTAAAGCGCTTCTTGAATAACTGAGTACGGAGATAAATTAAATTTCATTATGTGTCTAACGTGTATGAATTTATGAGAAATATTGGCAAAACTCTCGCTCACACATAAAAATTATGTTGTAATGAACATTTTAGTAAATAGTATTAACCACTTTCTTGCATGGAAATTAATTTGGTTACGTTGAGATCAAAATGGCGGACACAACGTCGCTGGCCATGTCCATAATCTTTTCTTGACGTTCTCAAACTATTGCTCAAATCGATTCAAATGGATGAATATAATTGTTTATACTTTCTACTCAACCAGCTGAGGAATAGATAAAGGTGGGACTGATAACTTTAAAATGTCAATCAAATGCAGTAAGCATAAAGCAAGTGAGGCGCTCTGTAAACTCAAGGATAGACTTTTTGATGCACACCAAATGAGTTTTGAAACTCCTTAGGCTCTGTAATGTGCAGTCTTTTACTTCACTGTAAAGTTGTTTTGATAAAGAGGCAAAGATGCTCGCCGATAGCGGTTTCGGTGTATTCAGTTTAAAATAATACCTGTCGTGGAAAAATACCTGAGTATCATGAAAGAGGCAGTTAAACGATGACTAGAAGCAACATGGTTGATTTTAGGGCGACAGTGCTGATAACTTTTTAGTCTTGCTGGAAATGAAGGAGATCCAATCACCTGTTTAAATTAAGGGGATATGTCCTACAGTGTTGAAAGGGTTGGGTGGCTTGCCATGCCGCGTACGAGTGTCCGTCCCTAAAAGAATGAAAAGCTAAACTTAACTCGTTAGATGTATCAAATACGAATATATCTGCTGCTCACGAATATACTTTCACAGCTAGATGACATGTCATAAGTAAGTTCGAGTAAGCCCGATTTGGTGACTTATATGTTAAAAACTAATTATGTCTCTTTTATATTACAAATCGCTGAGAAAAGAGATACAATTATCTGTTTTATCAACATTGTTCAACTAATAGAGATATTTTGATGAACCAGTAAAATATACACATCATGCATAGATATTGCATTTCGTAGCATACCCTGGCGCCATTCTAGAGAGAAAAAAGTAACTTTGGCATGTTTCCATATATGATCTGCAGCATCTGAACTGGCAGAGATGATTTGAAGAAGAAGAAAAAACCTTGCCCAGATAGAGGTGATGGGAAGACGGTGTGTCGAGTACTATATTCAAGTCTTTAGGTCTAAGGAGAAGGTCATACCAAGAAGGAAATGTAACATTGTCACCCTTTATGTGTGACCAGTGTCTGTGTCTGGTATGTGACATTTCATCCACCGAGATAGGTTAATTAAACTGTACATAAATCATGAATAGACGGAGTATGCATAAATGGTCAGTTAACTAAGACAAAAGGTCATACAGAAGAACATGAAACGTTTCGCTTGTGGTACGTGTACTTTTAATGTAAATTTACAATGATACTGAAAATATCTCAATCTAATGTCAACTGTATGTGCAAAACAGTTTCTTTCATTTATTTCTATAATTACAGAAATGCCTATCAAATGTAATTTTGTACAAATGATACAAACACTACAAGCAGAGGCTGTCAATAGGGACATAGAAACGAACACTGCTGCCAGTCTAGGTACTTTTCAGTAATAACATTATATGGAAACGGCTTTAAATTATATCTTCAGCTTTATTAGAAAAGCAGCCCTAAGTAATAAAAATGTCAAAGGAGGGAAAGATTCACATTGTGCGATAAATTTCTTATTTACCAAGCTAGATTGTGTTTCCCGGTTTTCTAAATTATATATAAATGAAACTAAATACACCTTTTAATTGCATTCATACTTCTATACAAGTTTTTCTCTTTAATTTATTTAAACATTAAATCAAGCATATTCCATTATAGCTGATGGAGTAAAATATTTACATTTGGAAGATATTTCATGAAAAGTGATTTTTTTAAAAATGGATTGTAAATCGTTGAGTATTTTAATTTGTGAGATATGTTAAACACTTGAAAATCTAAATTCCATCAGAACGACTTTTGCGAGTCACTGACCTCCACTCCTCCTCCACCATTTCTTCTCCACAAATAGCTCTCAATGCTGCATATGCACTCATGCAATATTGAGTAAAATAGTATGGATTGCAAATGTTGTGAAGAAAATATCCATGTTGCATCACATAGTTTTCTTATTCATTTGAATGTACTAATCTCCTATACGAAAGCGCTTATCGGTAACTATGAATATGACATAAGGTAAAAGTCACACCTCTTCTATACATGCAACTTTATTGATTCAGATAAATATATGTGAACTAATAATCCCAGAGCATTGACGATTTAAGAGAACAAATAGGTCAGCTATTGATATCTATTTAGCAATGGCGTCTTTTTGGCAAGTATAACGAAAAAGAAGTACATATCGGATCGCGATTATTTCTCGAAAGTAAGTGACAAAATATCAGCGAGAAAGTTGCCATCACATTGTGTAAAATAATTTAGTGCCCAAAATTATAATAAATTAACATACCTTTCAGCAAATTAGATCCAGTCTCTACTCAGATGACAGCGTTCGTCCAGTCGTTTGGCTACACGGAAGAAAATTACCTCGTACTACTTAATATGGAATCCAATGCAACAAATGCACAAAAAAATTGAATCAAATATTGTTGTACATTTACATGGCTCTGAGGGGGAAAAATATGCTACTCAATAATGTACAAAAAAATATTATTTATATACAAGTATACATTTTTCTCCACATAGGTATGTAGTTTTGTGCCTTGAGATTATGAAAGCTGGCTGATTCGGACAAAGACTGACTCGGACCCTAGCTGTTTCTGCGCAAATTGATGGTTTACTGGCTTATTCGGACCATGTGAAATGTTAAAAGAAAAACAATGCAGCACACCTGCCTGATTTATTTTAATAGTTATTACTGTTTTCGCAAGCATAATAAAATAAAGTAAAAGGTTGATATTCAGCTTTTACATTTACAACAGATAGTTGTTAGCAAATTTCTATCTAAAATCAGAAAAAATAGACACGAATTATTTAGATTTTTTTATATCCAAAATGATTTTCCAATGTTTCAATAAAGAAAATATAAGTTAACTCTTCATAAATCAGACCAGTATCGACGCTACCTAACATAAATGTATACAGATTGACCCAAATTATTTATTGATTTCTCATATAAGCAGTGCTTCTTCGCATTATATTTACCCCAAAACATAGAATAGAGCGATATATTGATGAGTAAAACGAAAGTATAAAGTACTTCGCCGTTATCATTAAATTTTTACTTAACATTATCTTTGAATTGTTATCTTTTTAGCAAAATCTCGAACCAGTAAACCAGCTTATATTTATTTTAAACATTGAAATTTTTGAAACTATTCCATTTAATGCACGCATTAAATTCATTAAATATTGGATAATGCAGGATAAAGGTCAAATCTAAATAAGTCTAACAGAGGCATTAACATACTCAGAGCAATGTTAGTAAATGTTGATGTAAGTTATCACTGAATTTGCCATTAAGCATTTCTCACAGTATTTATATAATAATCTTCGACTGCTCCGGTGGTCTAAGTGGTTAGAGTGTCTTCCTTGAATGTGGGAAGTCACTGGTTTGAATCCCATTCAAGTCATACCAAAGACTTATAAAAATGGTACTATCAGCTCTTCGCTATGCTCTTAGCATTAAGAGGTTAGTGCTAGGACTCTTCCACCGGTGTCAGGATAATATGACTGGGTAGGACATGATGTTCATTTCTGCAGCATGATGCCCCAGTGCTAGACATTACTATAAACTGCCACACTACAGACATCATAGTGATATGACTGAAAAATTGATAAAGCTATGTTAAAAATCCAAAATCACACAAACACACACACACACACACACACACAATAATCTTCAATGGAAATTGTGTGGACAAAGAGCAAAATAAAGTGAATAAACACAATCTAAGTGATATGACTGAAAAATTTATAAAGCTATGTTAAAAATCAAAATCACACAAACACACACACACACACAATAATCTTCAATGGAAATTGTGTGGACAAAGAGCAAAATAAAGTGAATAAACACAATCTAAGGGTATGTTTAATCAAATTCTAGTCAGGATGTAAAGACCAGAAGTGCTAGTTCTCAGTGATTAAATGGATCTTGAGGGAGCCCATACTGTGGTAGCAAAGTCAACTTGAGTCAAGACAGACTTGTTGCTCCTTGTTGTCAAATATCCCGATGTCTTCAGCCAGTACACTTGCCTATCTCCTCATGGCTAGCATGAACTTTGATATTGTCTTATTTTTGCGACTTTTTATATAAATGAATAGAAGTGAACTCATTCATTGTTTCTTTTGCAACTGCACATAATATTACTCCTTCATTGTATTATATGATAATGCTTTCATTCAGATTTTTTGGGCACAAGTTTATTTTTTCACCATAAAAGTGTTGGCAAAGCAGGAAGAAATAATCCATTTTCAATAATTGCAGATACTACAGTATACATTGTTTTCAACTGCTGATATTTACTGATTATTGTACACATTGTAATCGGCCTTAGCAGACACCTCCATAAAGCAGACATGTGTTCATGTTCGAGACAGCTAATGTTAAAATCAAGAAGTCTTATTTCACCAAAACTTCATTTGATGAAGGTTCTCATGTGATTATTGTCCTTAAGTTCTCTCCTCTGCCTCATACCTTGCTTGTCATCAAGCTGAGAAATATGGCTTTTTCTGCATAGGATTCCTCATGCTTTCTTCTCCTTGCAAGGAAATATGGATCATCTGCCACTAGTCTTGTTGTAGCATCAATGGCACCTGTCATAAAAAAAATTTTAAAAAAATTTATTTTCTATTTGCAAAACAAAAATAAATATGATTCCAGTCACAAGCGTCAAAAATATGTGCTGACTATTGTAAAATGACTTATAGTTAATATAACATTGTTGTCATTATTTGTGAATAACATTCCAACACCTTATGTCTGGATAGGTATCATAATGAACAAGCAACAGATAAATTATTTCTCTGTGTTACTGTAGTGAAAATGAAAATGCACACTATCTCCCCTTGGTTCTATCTGAGTACACAAATACCAATAATATTTTGATCCAAAGTAGCTAGTTCATCTGAATAATCCTGTACACAGGAGGGGTGTATGAAAATCTCTTGGCACAATACGTCAGGATGTACTGATGGAACACTTCAAGCTTTGCAGTGCTTCTGCAATTATCAAGAACATGTATCTTGTAACATGTCTCATGGTAAGATGCTAACAGATTATTACAACTATTATAATAACCATCAGCATTTGTAAATTTTGCATACATTACAAACTTGCTGTGGGGTTTATGAATACACTGAGAAATAGGGACACATATGTAATTACAATGTTAGACAGTGTAAGAAGGATTTGCTCATTCCCCAAGTAGACTGGAGACATACATGTAATATCAAAATTAGTTCTTGTTAATATGTGATAATGTTTGCAGCTTCAATGATTATGCTTAATAAAAAGTCAATCATCGTATAATATATAACATTATACAGATCTACTAATTGCTAACTTATTCAGAGCTTGAAAAGGTAACTAATTTTAAAAAAAACAAAAGACATAAATTAGACAAAAAATGCACAGAACTTAGTTCATTCATTGGTTTATAATTTCTATCTACTATCTTTTAATATCAGTAATAGTAATATGGCAACTCTTTGTTTTTTTTGGTATGTTAGTACTCCCTTGGCAGTTAATTTTTCTCCACATGCATTCATGATGGACTAAGTGGATGGATGGGATTGATGGGGGGAAGGTGTTAAAAAGCATTGTACATGTGTCCTAGGTATAAGCAGGAACTGTAGAGAGAAAGCATAGGATGTATGTTAAGACATTTTCAAAATATACAGCCAATATTGGGAAAGAATTATAGATTTACCACTAGTGACACATTCTGGGGAAATTAATTGTAGGGTAAAACAGAGATATGAAGACTCTGATTTTTAACAAACTAAATATGCTGAACTTATTTGCCTGACAAAAATATACTGTAAAAGTTTTACCTATTTTCCAATTATCAGTTAGCATAATTGCAGCTTCCATCTCCACCCAAAGAATTAAAGGAAAGTCAGACCTGCCAAACATAACAAGGCATTCTCAGTAAGGCAGTAGATATTTTCCATCAGTTAGACCAGTTTTCAGTAAGATCTAAAACAAAACCATGCATAATGCAATTGTCAAATTGTAAACGTGCATTTAAAAGTCCAGAAGTGGGATTTAAGACTGATGCACAACAGTAAACAGTATGTTCAACTAAAAAAAAAATTCCGTAAGACTTAAAGTAGAATCATAAGGGTTGGCAAATCTAAAAAGTATGAAGTTGGGATTCAACATACTTGTACATTTTGTTATATTTATCAGCACTGAATTTATTCCATAATTGTTTTCAGGGAAGGACAAAAACTAATAAGAGTAGTTCCAATACATTTGTAATCATTACCCTCCTGACACAATAGCTGACACTGTCTATTGTTGGAGTATGGTCTAGATGTAAATGTGAATCATGTATATGTACTAGGGTACATCCTTTGGTGCATTCTGTGTAACTTCATAACTGAAAAACATCATTTTTTGAGTATAATTAATATCTGAAATATCTCGCTGTGTGCAGAATGATGGATGGACAGACAGTATGGATGGATTAAGGATATAAAAATATCTGCAATGCTAAAATATAGGATTCACAACCATTCTGTGAATTGTACATACCAGATATGCATAATACCCGATGATGTCTTTCAAACAAAATTATTTTTATGAAACATAAACATTTTAAATATTAAAAACATTATAAAAAGCCTGCAAAACAGTCAATGATATAATTTATTCTGTAATATTGCATTTTTTATTGTCTGTTGTCAATAAAGTATAACCCCTCCATCTTTTTCAAATTTCATTGCCTATTACATTAACACACATTGACAAATATTGACTCCTTGCTTGGCAAATGTTTTTGAAAATTGGCAAAAACAATTCATGTTGTCATTTTTTGGGGCAACAACTTTTCTAAAGGTACCACTATTCCTGTATAAGTGTGACATACAAAAAAATTTGACAAATTGAGGGGTAATATTGGAAACTCCAGATTTCTGCACCAAACAAAAACTGGTAAATTAAGAATTTAAATATTTTTACATTTTCATGCCACTATTCCTATTCAGAAATATGTATATGGTATGCCATCTGGTAATCTCCTGGACTGGTCTACCAACAGGTCAACTAGACCACTAAGCCACAAACACTGATGCCACAGGGAGGATTAGAAGGATCAGACAAGCAGTGGAGATCCTGACATAGAAAAGCATCTGTAGAATCATTAAGATATGTGGGAAGGCGTACACAAGAAGATGATCCCACTTCACAATGAAGGAGTTCACAACCCAGACCACCTGGTCTTGGACTAAAGAGACATAAAACTGAAGCTTGTTGTTCACACTCATAGCAAATAAATCCACCACTGGTGTCACCCACAGCTGGAAAAGTAATTCAGCAACTGATTGACATGGACACCATTCTGTGAGGACTATATGTCCCCCTCAGGACAGACCTTCCAACGGGATATTTCTCTTGTTTGAAATATGCCAGACTCAGAGAGTATTCTCCTCTGAGGCTGCCACTGGAGAAAGTGTCAGACTTCATGTAAAGAACTATGTCTTGCCACCTGAGGTACCCTACTTCTGATGTGTACTTTAAGAACTATGCTCTCTGGCTCCTTGTGAGCACCACAACCTAACTATGTTGTCTTGCTGCACAGAAAAGTGGCTGGTGAGAAGGGAAGATGGGGATATGAAAGCATGTATCCTGAACATCAATGGAGACTTCCCAGTCACTGGGCCTTATGGTTTCCTGACATAAGCAGTAGTCGTCATTGGAAAGCATTATTCTAAAAAAAAATCCGTTTAAGGTGGAAAGGTTAATTAAACACCAGAAAAATCATGGAATTGTGTTTTTGTTATCCAGCTTCTCAACTGTGCCCTTTGCAGAAGGGTGTATACCTCATCCCTTAATGCACAAGTTTCGACTGGTGATATAAAAAGAGGACCCAAGACAGGGAATGATGCTTCTTGAAATGAAGTCAATAGCAATCCAATAGAAAGGGAAGGACCCACACGTTATCTTTTTTGTTCAACCAAACCACTCAAAATATGAGCTAATTAAGCACCTACTAGGAAGCCAGAAAGAGGAAGAGTTGGCAAGAGAGGCTGTGCCTCCCTAGGATGGAGAAAGGGTGAGGTCAGAAGACTGTCTCCTTTGGCCTTTCTGATTGCTTCATCTAGCGATAATGTGTGAGAGGGAGCTGGTGATACTGCTGGGGCTACACATACTTAAAACATTGTGAAGCTTCCAGATGGAAAACTGTCTCAAGAAACCAGGAGCTGCTGCAAGGGTTCCATACTTTTGGTCCCTCAAATCCTGTGATGTGACTGTGGGGACAAGACCTCCAAAGAGTGTCTCCATCTCAACTGGAACAGACCTCAGAAGGCTCTTGCTGTGGTCCAGCAATACAATAGGGGTGGGGAGCTCAAAGAATCAAGCCAGCAAGTGTACTCTATAGCTGGATGAAGAATCCATTGGTTGAAACCTGGAAGGGGTCTCTTTGAAAACCTTCTTGGCCATTAGAAGTGTTGGAATAACAGAAGATCTCACACAATGATACTCCTAAGGGTGTCTAATGACTTGAGATAATCCTTTTGTCCTCAGTTCCCAAAGGTTTAGGACACAAGTCTAGGGTACGAGACCATAAGATTCATATACCACTTTATCAAATGTTCCAACTTCTGCTCCACTCAACATTAGGTCCAACTTAAGAGATGATGCTAGGGACCCAAATGGCAGGGGAATGACTTCACCACTGGTTCCTCAGTGAAGTCATCCGAGTCCATCATTATGGAAATAACATCATCAGGAAAGACAGGATTGGCATCTAAGCATCTTTCTGCAGAGAGAGCAACATGGAAATGAGGTTGTATTCATTACATAGCCCTTAAGGGGGTTGATCAAAGTGACCCTTCTAGTAGACCTTCTAAATAAATGAAAATGTTCCTCATTCCTTTTAAATTATCTAAAGGGTGTGTTGTGACCCCTCTCTTTTTTGTTGGCCCAGTCGAGGTTTATGGCCTGAAACATCTGTTCTACCATGAAGACAAAGGAGGGGCATCCATGATGGAAGGGAAAGTGAAGAAAGACTCAATCCTAGAAATGGAGGTAACCATATCCAGGAAAGTGGGAGACAATATCATTCACCTCCCTAGTTTGTCAAGTGCAGAAAAACCTTATCATCATCAGGATTAGTCAGTGGCATCAAAACAGGATTGGGGGCATCAACCCAATCCATGACCAATTCACTTAAGAAGACTTAATGGATGATCACATATCAGAATTATTAGAATAATATTGCAGCTTTTATAACAGAATTGCTGCCAATCACATTCACAACAACAACAACCTTCAGAGTACTGCTCATCCCTAATTGGGAGCATGACTCACTCTCAGGTGTTTTGCCTCTGTTGTGAGGGACCAAGAACAGATCCATCATCTGCGCTAATGACATTGTAAAAGCATCAGGACCCTTTGGCCTAAGCCAAGGTGATCTCTAAACAATGAAGGTCACATATCAATCTTGTCACACTGGGGCATTAATCGTCCACTTAGGGGAAAAGAGCCAGACCTGTCCTGGGAATGGAGGAGATTGTTCAATGATGATTAAGAAGAATGACCCGTTTCCTCCCTTATACATGTAGCAACTGTCAGTCAAGGTTTCATCTGACCAAAGATAACAAACAGGCCATAGGTGCAAACTGTCCCTTCTTGTGCCAACACTTACCCAAAACAAGCAATATTATACACTGAAATATGTATGAATGTATGCAGAAAACAAAAACTCCAAAACCAAAAATGGTAGACAATACTTACCCTAGAACTGGAACAATGAAAGGAAATACAGTTTACAAAAGCATCACGTGCTAAACAAGGCACAAAAAAACTAAAATTTGCAAATAGAACATAGATAATACTCAAATATGACATGGAATAAAGAGACTAATACAATATTCTATATCTTAAAACAATGCATACAATTTCTAATAAGTCTTATATTCAAATATTTTCTCTGCTTTGTTTATAATTAAATGTAGTTTTGTTATCACTGTGATGAAACCGCATTTTAATATCCTGTTTTAAACTGGAAAACATTTTAGATTGAAATTTGTAATTAAGCTCTCAAATGAAACCTACTGCTCATTACTAAATCTTTACTTCTTCAACAAATACAATCACACCAAAACAGCATTTTAATATCCTGAAAACTTGTTATAACTGAAAATATGTTCATTTTAGATTGAAATTTGTGATTAAGTGCTCAAATTCTACTCAGAATGAAACACATTCTTACTACTAAAATTTTTATAAATAAACTTGACACAAGCTTATATTTCTAAGTTGACAACTTACATTTATCTCCATTTGCCAGTATTCAAAAGCAAACAATTTTATCAACAATTCTCATGTTCTTTCTCTCTAACATAAAATATTATATCTGACTCAAGCAAATGGCTTCTCAATTTACCATATATATACTCACTTATAAGACAAGTCCAAATGCAAACTGCACAGACCCGGATCTGCCATCACGTAATGCACTTGCAGATCTGGGTCTGTGCAATTTTTGTTAGGAGTAATTACTAGAACAAGCAGATCAGCATCTTTGATGTTCACAGTTTGACTCAACTAATAAACAGGTATATATGGTATCTAACTTGATATACACTGAAACCTGAACTACCCAAACTAAACATTGTGCATACAAAGTTTTCAGATAATGGAAAGTCCTGAATACCGAACAGATACATTACAAAGTGTACTGATTAATTTCAGTTCATATCAATGTAGTTTCTACTGATTTACTTCCAGCTACACTACTAATCATGTCTTTATGAGCCTAAAGTTTCTATTTTTACAATACTGTTGCAATAACATTACTATATTTATACTATTTCATATTTCAAAATTAGCAATTGTCTATACAAAACACACTGAAGAAGAGCTGTCTATAAGTCATTCCTGTGCATTCTAGATGTTCCAATGATAGTCTTGGACCTTGTATCCTTCAAGTCTGTGTATCCTGTAGACCCTCAAAACTATGAGCCCTCATTTGTCTCAAACTCTGAATATTTATGCATTTCCAAATAAAACATTACAAAATAAATGCACTGGTAATCAAATGGACAGAATTAAAACATCTTCACATTTAGCATTAGAAGAAAAAGTAAAAGTCTGAATGAAACCAGCAATTAAAACTAACCAAAGTCAGCAAGATTTACTGATTTCCCATGAAACCAATGATTAACCACCAAATGATGGACTCTTTTCCAAGGGACTATGTTTTTCAACCTGGGTCTCCAATTTCTGAACACTAAGATTTTAATTTCCAGGAGTCTCTTGGAGCCAAAAGCCTACAGACAGCCCCCATGAGGATGACTAGTGCCAAAGCCAAAGTTGCAACACAGTGAAACTTCCATAGTTTTTTATCCAAGGGAGAAAAAGGGTTCTAGTGACCATTGCTTGTAGGCTGTTCGTTCCTAATTATATGTGGAAAAACATGTCTGTGTAGGAAATGCACTAATGCCAAAAACACAGCATCGCATTGCTATCTTTTGGTCATGAATTTAAATGTGATGCAAGGATGGATTGTGATTCATTCAAGCTATATCAATTGTGATGCAATATATAACCTCATCACTATACTACATATACACTGTGACATCCATGAAATACAAGAGAAAGGTTCTATTTATGTTCGAAATCGGGACCTAAATTCAATTCTATCAAACATCTTGATAGCACAGAAATATATAGTGCAACTTAACTTTAGAACATTATGACTGAGTCCAAAAAATACATACCTTTATCAGTTATTAAAATTTCATCAAAGTAGACAATACTAGCTTTTGAAAGAGCAATAAATATATTATAAAATTTAAAAAAAACACAAAAATTAATTATCAGCTAGCTTTTTATATAAAAATTACCTCTTAAATATAGGAAGTGAAAAAAAACATGTGAGCTAGCAGTCTTTGAAAGTTGCACATCACAGTAAGGCAAAGCTGTATACTCTATACCCCAAATAGGAATTAAACTTTTAACAATACCTAAGATATACAAATAACCAGGATAATCAGTTAGGAATATCTGGGAAATTCTTTTTCTTTAAAACTTCAGCCCTGTTCAAAGTACGAAACTGAAGAGTGGATCCTCACTCATTCTGAACTTATCTTTTCAGCAAAATTGTAATTATCCTATATGCATGATAAAGAACAGTTCCTAACGTGTACTTTTCAAAGAAAATGATGGGGTATATGTTATACTACCTGTTTCAACACAAGTGCTGAGTAACGTCAAACAACTCATCCTACACCTTTCAAAAATGTTTGACATTAAATTATGGAATATGATATGGGGGGGGGGGGATTTGTAGATAATGAGATATGCATTGTGGTTCAAAAGTTTGAAACAGCCTATGGTGACAGGGCTGAGAAGGGGTTAAATAAATTGAATACAGCTCACAAAATTTAGAGACTAACATGTCTGAGAATTTGTGTGTAATAATTAACCTTACTTTTAGCAGATCATTCAATGGGAACCCTGGATCCTGATCTTGGGGACATACACTCATGGTCTCTGGGTCACAAGATGGAAACTGTTCAGATTTGCAACCTAAATCTATATGTATTGATTAGGCATGAAAAGAAAAAATCAAATATTCAACCAGTTCCCTTGGTTTATTCAGACCCCATTAAACTGAGTCCCTGGGTCATAACAGAGATCCCTACCCTATAACCATATATACACTTACTGGGCACGAAAGACAAATGTAATTATATGCAATTGAGATTTGCCCTGGTCTACATCCATAACCCCCCAAGGACTTATATGTAGCTCAAAGTGCAAACACAAGCCCTTTCCCTAGGTGATAATCTGAGGAACATTCTTTACTAAACAGCTTGATAGAAATCAAAATAGTTGCCATCCAGGCAGTTTTTGAGATATTCTGCTTGCCTTGAACCATCACATGTCTACTGATAGGGGTGGCTAGCCAATGATTGGTAATTTACTGTCCACAAACTGCAAAATAGCAAATGGAGGTGTACATGAGATCAATTTCAAAAGCAACACAAGCCCGAAAAACCTAATTCACAAAAATATCCATATCTTTAATTATTAAACAACAAATGAAAAATGTTTCAAATGTGACAAAGACAAATTGTCAATGGAAATGTAAAAACCAAACACAAAATACCAGATATGCAAAGACTGTGTCAATGAAATGAGACTAAATTATTAATACAGCGTAGAAAATGAAAAAAATCAGAGACAAAAATGAACAGATTTACATGCGAATGTGGAAAAACAGTAAACAGAAGCATGATGTATTTACATAAGAAACTAAACTTTTGTATTAATCTTTTAATCTAAATAATTGGTTAGCAAAATCTACCACCTTACCACAGAAACATATTTGAAATAAGTTATGAACCTCTCATTCTGCTTGATGCTTTGCTTAAAATTCTGATCAAATATGTAAAATGCACAGTACTGGAACGTGTACTCTATCAATTTGTCCTGTAACCTGTGCATCTTCCAGCAATCTCTACAGCTAATTTTATATCATGATCTTCATTGATGATGTCATCTTTATTATATTCATTACTTAATCATTAGAAGTAATACACAAATAGTAACAGTAGCTGGTAAAACAAGAGTTTGCCAGTTCAGTCACACTTTCTTCATATATTTGTGTGGAATTTTTGGATACAAGGAAAGTGAAATAAAGTAACAAACTGCATAAGATCATTTCAAGATCACAAAAGATCTTTGCAATCAGTTGCACAACACAAATGCATGCTCAAACACACATAATATAATGAAACTTTTGACATACATGTATCTTAAAATGTCTTCGAGTGTGTATTGTAGAGATTGAAAATATTTTCCTGCAGTGTTGAGAAAGACTATGAAGCAACATTTTGAACCTCATAAGAGTTTACGTCTTTAACTGAAAACAGTCCCTGCATTTTTCCACATATCATAGCTACTTTGAAAAAATACAGAGGCTCCACAAGTCACATAGCAAGTAATCGTAAAGTCATTATGTTACATTTCTGGTACATTCTGGGATGCTTTCCCTGATACTCTTCACAATAAATTGGCAAGAGAAAGAGTAATTTAATTTGTCCCCTACACCCCCCAAATTTAACCTGCCCAAATTAGCCAGTAATATCTCTCTGTCTCTGTCTCCCTCTCTCTCTCTCTCTGTATGCATGTGTATGTGGGGGAAGACATTGAAACTGACACATTGATTCATTAAGAGAGACAGAGAGAGAAAGAAAGAGAGGTTCAAATAGTAATCGAGAATTTTGTGCTTAACTAAAAATGGGGTTTAAACATTTTGCTTTGGTTGGATCAAGCAGACATCAAAATGCCACAGTCAAGCTGGAAATAAATGAATGAGTAAAATTCTAATTCTGCATCTTACTTTCATCTTTGAGGAGAGTAACTTTTACCACAAGAAAACATTATTTTATTGCCCAAAGTAAAATTGATCAACAATATCAAATATTCTTTTTCCATTTCTTCACAATTACTCTCCTTTCATAAAAACATAAAATGGCAGGGGAAACGTAATGAACAAGGGTATTAAAGAATTTAGATTCATATCTGATAACTTTGTTAGCACGAATTGCAATATACATAAACAGAAAGCCTATGCATTCATTTTCACTGATACAGCATTCGAGTCCTACTTCTGAAAAAATGATCAAATATATCATAGAACAAAATCATCTATTGGAATGATATCAATGTAGCCTTCTCTGGATATGTTTATACTTTGCAGTTCTTTTCCTATCTGGCTGTTGGTTATATTTTTTGAACAACCAGTGTTATGTTTTAAATCTTAGGTCACATGATAATAACTACTACTCATAACATCCTTTGCTTACAATGGAATGTTTGCAATGTTCAACATGAGAATCTGAAACTACCATGAATATCCTTTTGTTTTGCCATTTTATTAGACACTGACTCCCTTTCTCAATGAAACTGACTCCCTTAACAATGCTACAATATGCATTTTACCTCATTTGCACAAAAGTTATATATATATATATATATATCCTTCAATCCACTTACAGTGCTTTCAAGAAACAAAAGTAAATTACTCATGGTCACTTACACACATGCAATATTTAATATATTAATACTTTGATTTAATATTTGGCATTAACAACTGTCTCTTTATTTAATTTGAAATATCAACCTCTAAGGTGCTTATGTTTTTTTAATTTTAATTATTGTACTCTCCATTTTCATTGTATCAATGCTTCCTGTACTTTTTGTAATATTCTTTCTTGTCCTCTTTACCACTTTTTTCATGTACACACTATAACAAGGTTTGTAATAATGACTAGTTCTATAAAACAGTTGATTTGTTTCCAACCTATCCTCACATATTGAGCATTTTGTAAAGCTATCATTTCCTTTAAGTAACAGCATTCCAGATTATTATCACTACTTGTAAGTAACGATGAAACATGAATATAACAATGAATCATGAACTACTCTTAATTATAAAACAATAAAGTAAGGATACTGATCCTCTTCTGGCCAAAAAGAATATAGATGTATTCAAGATAAGACCATTTCAACTTTTCAACTGTTGAGTGGTGATAACATCTCTATTATTTTTGTGCAATGACAAGACTTTCTAATTATATGCAGTGGCAGGACTGTTGGATGCAAGACAAGTACTAGTTTTAGTTGAGACCAACCAGACATCATTAGAAGTCTTTCTGTGAAAACCACATTTTGATTTGACCAGTCATCTAGGATGGCTACTGGTATCAATAACAAGAATTTCCAAATTGTCACCATGATGACCATTGTCAAGATCAGATCAGTACCATGTGAATCTAGAACCAAACACTGGACATTGGAAGAAGTCTTCTGGTGCAAACCCTATGTTGCTATTCTTACTATTCAGGATGGCAGATATTGTGGCAAAATTGGATAACAGGATATATATATATATATATATATATATATATATATATATATATATATATATATATATATATATATATATATATATATATATATATATATATATATATATATAACTGGTCTATCACCAGTACAGCTAAAAATAATATTACAATATTGTCAAGTTAATCTTAGACACTAACTGGAATTAAAAACAAGAATGATATGTGCCCTTTCTATTTTGAGCTTGACTGTATACTACATGATCACAACATCCCATTAAATGTATGGTAGAACAGTTTTTTTATAGTCCATTACAGTGGTTACATTATCACATCATTTACTCTATCAGTAACAGCAGGTTATATATTTACTATTTATACTTGTTATAATGAAACATTCAAAATACAGAAACAGCAACTAATATTACCACTAATATTCCTTTTCCAAATATACATTTATGCTAACCTTACCCATACAAACAATGCAGTTGTCATTGATATACAAAATACAAAGGCAAGCACAGTTATGCACACACTGATAGATGATTTACACAAATTACAAAGGCATGCATAGTTATGCACACAACTTCAAGATGATCTACATAAAATAGAAAGGCATGCATATGTATATGTGTAAGCTCTGTAAATATGGATATAAACATACAATAAATGATTATTTAAAATAAAATAAAAATATGAAAATGTACAAACCTGCCAACCCAAAAAATATCTAAGTAAAGCAGCCAATATTTTCCCCTATAAATATGACCCGGTACATATTTTCAAGGTATATTGAGCTTGATGATGTGACTATATTTTCTCCTAAGGCTAGGTAAACAAATACATATGGTCAACAAACTGTTGTCAACACCAACACTATACCATTGAATTTTCTTTCAACAAATAATTAAAAGCCAATCAGTATTAATTATGGCCCAGGCCACAATTAATACCAGTGTACTGACATGCTTACCATTCTTATCAAGAACCAGTTCTCATGATGATTCTCAAAAAGCGAAGGTTTTGAAAAGAATTTGTAATTACTTCACTACCATCTCAGCCTTTTATTGTTTTCAAAATAACATTTGAGAACAAGCGGGGCCAACTGGCCCACTTTGTTTTGAAAAAGTGGGCCAACATCATAATAAAACAAGCAATATCATTTACATAGTATTATTTACATGTTATTTGCACACACAAATGCAATAACTAGCCTTTCTTACTGTAAAATTCCTGTCTTTGATACCTACACCAATACTCTAACAAAGGCTGAAACACTGAAGTCTGAAAAGAAACCATAACCATCAACTTGTAAAAAAGTTTTTTTGAAAAATGGACATGACTTAAAATGAGTCCAGCTTGTTTACATTATCTTCCATGAGGAAGCATGCTTTTGCACAAGTACAGTATGTGATTAATAAGGGGAGATAATCATTGACCATTATTTTATTACATGTATTGTATTTTATTACATGTATTATTGATAACTAAATAGATGTAGGCAAATAAATATAAATATTTAAAAATTAAAAGAGGGATGCATCTATTAAATGGATAATGTTGACTAAAATATTTTGAAATAAATTGTCAGGAAATATATTTTATGGAAGTTGCAATGTCATTAGTAATTCAACACTATGTCTGAAATGATTATTACTACCAAGCTATCTGTTTAATAAACGTACAAGAATGTGTATCCATGGAAATAATACAAATCACTAAATAAATATATTGCAGCACCCCATAATGGTAGATAACAACAACTGGTTCAGTATGGGGAGGTCATAGCTCCCATCAGGCTAAATTTAGAAATGGTCTAAACAGTTATTGTTAGAAATTATGTGCAAAAAGAACAGTTTAGGCAATAATTTCTTTTAGAAGAAAAAGTAAACTAATTTCATTAAGTATTCAAAATACACCGAGAGCTGATTTTGAAATTGACAATGTTAGCACTAACAATGAGAATGATAGGATGCCAATACTACAGTACAACCTTACTAAATTTTATCATCATTCATAAAAAGTGTACATTCATAAAATGGCATTAGTAAAACCTTGATATTTAAATTAAAATGACTGTAAATTTTATTTCCTCCTTTATGTCATTATGTCGCTCGCTATTCAATGTAATACCAACAATGTGCAACTAACGTTATAATTTGTGTAAATTTCCTTTGATGAAATCTAACAACATCAAATGTGATATCATCGACTGTGTTTCCAACACATGAATATACATAAAAAGTTAACTCTTTTTCTATATTTTGTGACCTCTAAACTTGGGTGGTTCATTCTCTCTACCATTTCACTTTCGACCCAATAGTGTTTAGTAATAAGACAATGTTCAGGCATGGTGGTAGGTTCTAAGTCAATCACTACTTTGTGGAATTTAGAAGCTGCTTCAATCTCTTGAGGCATGCTGGGACTGAGTTATGTAAACTTTAAATGGATAATCTTTTAAACGTTTGACCAGAAATGTGTGTGTGCTCGTGCATCTATGTGTGATATTACAGTCACAGATGACAATTTACTCTACCCACATCCCAATCCATACTAAATAAAATAAAATCGTTTCCATTGACCATTTTCTATCAGTTTCCTCATTGTAAAATACTTCCAGCGGTTGTATCTAATTTACCTTCTTCACTCACTTTCTTCTGAATTAACATCAGTTTCTTTGTAAAATCCTGAACCAATGTTTCTTTATCTTTGTTCTTATGGAAACAAATAAGTCTTTTTAACTCTTCTTCTAGACTAAGTTAATATGTTTCTTGTAGCTGCATGATATTCTCATTATTTAAATGCAAGCATATTTTCACAAGACATTCTAATGCTTCTGATATACATCTGCTTTGTGGCATACTTTTGGTGACCTCATTTGTCATAGACATTACATTTTCTGCCAAATTACTAGCTGTCACATAGTTTTTCAGTCCCATTTCTGCTTGGCTAAAATGCAGAACAGTTTCTGCATATATCGGGCTACCTGCCATATTTGCTCCCCGAGACTTGACTGCCTTTTCCAGATATCTTCTAGCTTTCAAAAATTCATTACTTTTGATGTACACATTGCCCATTCTGTCACAGATTATACTAAGATTTGATTCATTTGGCAGAACCTCTTTCAAATCAATTGACTCTGCTTCCTGTAAAAGTTCTAAAGCTTCATGCCTTCCCAGTAATGAGTAGTCACTTGCAACATTGTTGAGTGAGACTAGCAAGGATGTGATTGGGGTTTTGACCTGTCTCTTAATATCCAAACCCTTTTATGATAATACAGAGCATTTTCATTGTCACCTTTCTGCTGATACATAATTCCCATGTTGTTGTAAACTGCTCCAAATTTTGGCAGTTCTTCCTCAGATAAAAATTTCATTTATGTTTAACACATTCAAGGTTTTCTTCTTATAGATTTATTCTGTGCCAACAGATACTTTTTTCCAGGTAGTATTTCTCTGCATCATCAAAGTTCCCTGCCTAATCAAAATTAAGAAAATATGTTGTCAGGTTACTGACTGAAAAAAAATGATTTACCTAAAATGTGAAACTATTTAGACCAGCAGCATCCAACCTTTTCTTGACAGATGTCCAAAACAGATAAAATTCTTAAGGTCATGTGCTGCATTAGCAAGAACAGTTCCTTATCACTAATTATGCATATTAATTAAAATACACATTTTCAAAAAGGACTGACTACCTGGCAGTGACCCACACAATGTGAAGGACAAGGCAGTGGTCCATAGGTTGGACATGCCCAATTTAGACAGATACCTTGTCACTAGTCAAAAAGAAACTTTAATTAAGACAAAGCATTTACGAACATGAAATCCAGATTCATCATCGGCATGTATCCCCAAAGGCCTAAACATACATTTAACACAAATTGATCATAAAATGTTACTCAGCATCTCAAATAATAATGTTTCGCAGGACTTGGAAGCGTTATGTGAAATGTGAGAAAAAAAACTATGCCTTTGATTTGTCAGAATATGTTTGAGTAAGAATGGTGTAAAGTTTTATGGTGGAGAGACTAGATTTATGTGTTATTTGTTGCTCTCAGTGTAAATGCTGAATTTGCTTTGAAAGTCAAACTGACAAATATACAGATTCAGAACATATTTCAGGAACCTAATTGTTATGTATATTTGATTTACTTGTATCTGATTTAACATGTATTTATTTCAATTTAATTGTCAGTTTTAATTTTTTTATTTTTCATTACATGATATTGTAATGTAAATTTACTAGAGATGATACTTTTGTCAGAAAATAGTTTGACCATGACTGTTAGTTTATAAACACCAGGTGCTGATATAAATTCTGACCTTGTTTAAAAATTTTGTAGCAACCATTGCAAACAAGTTCTGTTTTATTTTAAAATGATTGGGTTTCGTCAGGGTCACACTGGGTAAACGTGATCTGTAACAAGTACTTGCTTTTATACCCTTCGAGAAGATGATCAAGTGACCCTTTGTTTATGTTTTAGAAAGACGATATAAGCCATGTTTTTGAGAATTAACCTCAGTAGAAGCTGGGCTGTTAAACTTTTAATTGTATGTTGTGTTGTTTTGAGTTATTTCAAATTACTTGGTTTGGAGTTATTTCAAATTATTTGGATTCAAAAGGATCAATTCTGTTATTTTTCTGGAAAATATGTGTGCTCATGTAATATTGTGGAACAAGCACAGTTTTTTGTTATAAAATTGTATTCAGCTATAAGAAACCGGAATGATAATTCTTGTTTTTACAAGGAACTGTAGACCTCAACACTACAGATTGCAGCATACATCATCGTCTTCCATCGTGGATTCTTGTTTGGGATTTGAACGTGAAATCAGTAGAACATTTTGTTATTTGGACTAAAATTTTATTCTTGTATTATTCTTCGATTACTTTTGGATATGATTCTATAAAACCGTAAGTTCATATTTTTCCATTTTTACAGAATTTTTCCAGGGAAAAAAATTATTGTATTTTTTCAAAGCTTGTCATTTTCACTCTTTCTTGTGTTACTGTTTATTCGAGCCTAAACAAGTGACATAAGACTAATGGATATCAATCATACTGGATAACAATGGATATCAATCGTAATGGATCACAATCCTATTGGATTACAATCCAAATGGATATTGATCCAAAAAGATATACATCTTAATGGATATCATTCCTAATTGATATGAATCCTGCAGTTAAGAGTTTGTGCCTGTACGAAATTTTCCACATGGAATGGATATGGAATTCATATGTACTTTTACAGAAATATTCATATGGACATTTCTATTCTATAGTTGAAGGACTCTTATGGATTTCAGTGTATCCATACGGAAATGTTATGGACTCCATACGGAAAATCTCATGGAATATGCTAATTAGTCCATGAGATCTGTATGTTGTCCATATGGAATAAAATTAAAATTCCATATGAAATTTGGCAATAAATCCATTTGGAATTTGTGAATACTCCATATGGAATTTGGCAGTACTCCATATGGAATTTGTGAATAGTCCATGTGGAATTTATGAATACTCCATATGGAATTTGGCAGTACTCCATATGGAATTTGTGAATAGTCCATGTGGAATTTGTGAATACTCCATATGGAATTTGGCAGTACTCCATATGGAATTTGTGAATAGTCCATATGGAGTTGGCAAATATACCATATGGAATTTGTAAATAGTTCGTATGGAATTTGGCAATAGTTCATCCCGTACAAAATTTTCCAGGCCTAATTAAGGCAGATTTCAGATGGGGTTTTTTAAAGCGCTTTGTCTAAACCATACAAAAATCTGCTTCAGTTTCTATTAAACTGCCTAATGATTCTTAGACATTATTTGGAATCACTGATGAATATTCACCAGTTTTTAAAATGGATCATAAATTTTATTTTGACAGACATTATCAAATAAGATTCAGGTTTTTCTTGTCCTCATTTTCTTTCTCACATACAAAGCCTAATCTATGATGGCACCACTTAAGTCTTTTTCATTTCAATGAAAAGTCAGGTGAGATTTCACAAATATTTGACAAAAACTTTTGTGAGATTTCACTACAATTTTTATCATTATATAGTATTTGACTGAAGTTTCAGAAGTTTTTCAGACATTTCAGATTAATAATGGATATGTCTTAAACAGGACTTTACTAACCAAGGTGATATTAAATTTGCATGATTTTTTTTTTTTTTTTTTTTTTACAAATGTTGTAATTATATGACATACAAGGCTAGAGATATGAGAGTTAATAATAATAATAAAAATAATAATAATGACTTTATTTAGAGAAGGTAACTTAATTACAGAAGTAATCTACTTTGAGGCCTTCTATCTGTTATGTACAATATTTACAGTATATACAACATGTGAAGAATCTGGCTTGACACTAAATAATTAAGTGATTTTAAAAATCAAAGTATCAAACCTGTAATACAAGCGCATGCATCTGTGAACACATAAACATATATAAAATATTGATCTGCATTTAAAAATTCAACTGTGAAAATAATGCAAAATTACAGAAAAGCATCCATTTGAGACATGAAAAGAAGAAATTCTAAAAGCCTGCTATGTCACTTGTACTGCAACTTGATTTTTGATTAATGTACAAACTATGATGCTGTTGTGGTGTCTTGAATTAGTCCTTGTTCCATAAGCAGCCATGACATAACATATATCATGATATAATTACTCTTATTTTACACTGAATTCCAACACACCTAGAATATTTTGATAATATACACAATAATGCCGCACGATATTGAACAATGATTCCACGTGTAGGCCAAGAAAATTCCGCAAAGATATGACGATCTTTGATAGACATTGGTATTTCGCAAGAATTCCCACCAGTTATATATAAGCTGTCCTCCTTAAATTCATCCTGGAAGTTAATTAGTTATGAGTTATTGATATCATCCTGGTTCAATTCCTTGTCCTATTTAGCACGTTAGCCGCTACTGTAGAGCTGTTTATGGCACAAAAAGCAAAATGCTAGTCATGGCGTTCAGTTTCATACAGACTGACTAATTTACGTTCCCATCGACTTTGCATTCAAGCTATTCTCTTTACCGCACATTTTTCAAACTCGTATCCCGCTCGAACCGCCCTGTTTAGCATTCCTGTCAGTTTCCGTTACGCAACGATTCATTGGGCAAGTACAAAATTTTGACCAATCAGAAAGCTCTTTACAACGATCATCCTTTAAATAATAAATGGAACAAATACTTATTAGAAAGCCCGTTGCGGAATGGGACCGGATAAAGCATTATTTTAAAAAAAAAAATTCGGAGACGATATTAAAAAAAGGGTCCGTATCGAGGAAAATCAGATTCAGGTCAGGAGAAAAGCGAAATTCTGATTCAAAACAGAAAACAAGAAAACATGTTTGAGGGCAGTTAAATCCAGTTTAAGTTAAAAAAAAAATACAACAACAACAACAACAAAATTTGATAAAGAAATATAATAATGTTGTTGTTGTTGTGGGGTTTAACGCCATTTTTCAGCACACGATAGGCTATACATAGCGGCCAGTATCAATGGTGGAGGAAGAACCCGGGAAAACACCGGAAAGAACCACCGACCCACGAGAAGCTACTGGCAAGCTTTCTCACATACCCACATTGGCTAAATCCTAGACTCGAACCGCCGCAGGAAATATAATAATAATAATAATAATAATAATAATAATAATAATGATAATAATAATAATGAGGACTTTGCATAGCGCCTAATCTTTAGAAGCTCTAAGCGCTTTACAACATTAGACAACATCTATAAGATAAGAAACATAATCATATTATTACAAAAACAAACAATACGAAATTAGAAAAACATTAAAAAATTAAAACACATGCTGAGAATATTTCAGGTAGGAAACATTATTAGGTCTTTAAGTTTGTTCTTGCAGTCGAAATAAGTGAGTTTTGAGAGCCCTTTTGAATGTGATCACTGTGTCTCTGTGTCTAAGATACTTGAGTGTTCCTAAGTACTTTAAAAAATGGTCTTTTGTAACTCACTTTCATTTGGTTGTTCCCAAAAATATGGCTGCTGCGATCATCTTCAGATGACGAAAAAGTGAGCGCACCTCCTCCTCAGCTGTAATCTTCACTGGCTACCGCCTTAGATCCAGAACCAAACCCAAAATCTGTTTACTATCATAAGATTCGTTGACTTGCTCCAGTCCAATATGCCCATCCGACCTCACCCATGTGTACACACCATCTCGAAACTTGCGAAGCCAGCACTCTCTTTGTTCCCACTCTAAAAACCAAGTATTAAAGACAATGTTCTTTTGAGTACTAATTCCATGCCACGAATTGCTCATACATCTTAGACACAAGGACATTGTGATCTCATCATAGAGTGCTCTTAAACTCACCTATTTTGATTAAAAGAACAGACCTGAAGACTTAATAATGTTTGCTTCCTTAATTGTTGTCAACATGCGTCAGAACAGCATTATACTTTCATCAATATGTGTTATACCTATAACAAAGGATAGATATTACTTAACTGAAATATATTGAGGTTCAGCACATCTACAATGTAATTCAGATTATAAAAATCCGAACTATTATCCGATCTGCATTCATAATCTCTCTTTATTCTCACCTTATTATCAATAGTTTAATTAAAAAAAGTTCCGGATCTCCAATATAAAGTCCTATGCATACATGTTTACAAGAATATAAATGCAACAATGTCAACTTGAAATTCAGTGTCAAACGAACTTGTTTATGTGAAGCAGAAGAGTTTGAGGATTACAAACTTCAATATATAAAGAGAACATGATATGGTAGATATGTGAACATTCATAATGGACCATCGTTAATCTCCATGTCATTTAATAACAATTTAAGACTGTGATAAATAAACTCAAAATTATGGCATACCCCCACCCCAATTGAGTCTCTAGCAGTTTTCTTGATTATATTAATCACTGAATAAACAACATATTCAGCGGTAAATACCACACGTTTAGAAAACAAAATAATTAAATAATAATGGCATATAAATGAGTTCCTTCAATTTGGTTATGCCAGGTAAATAATGCCGATGAAAAATGCGTGGGTAGGGGGAGAAATGCGCACTGGAACAAATACGTTTTTATCAACGTGTCTTATTGTATTTAATTTTCATTCATTTCAATTTGGAGACCCATTTGATATCAAATAAGAAACGTGTGCATGTTTACTCCTCGTCTTGACAATAAGTGTATCAGAACTGATATCCTGGGTGCGTATAGTTCGTAGCAATTGCTCTCTCTCTCTCTCTCTCTCTCTCTCTCTGGTCGTAAAAACCAATAATCATCATCATCATCATCAGGAATGTTATTTCGATTTATTACTACCAGAAAGTTAGCGTCTTCTCCACTGGTGCACAAAATATAGCTTTCGACGCCGACGTTTTGAAGATTTTCAGTTCTTTTATATTCACCACACCAACATCTGAGCATTGCTTTACAAAGTGTATGCACTGCATGTTTGTGAGAAAATTATCAAGAAATATATTAGCTGTCTTGTCTGGGATAAAACTTGCAAGAATGTTACGGCATGTTAGTGATACACATGCGCAAATCGTTTTAAATTAAAACAAAATTAGGTGTAAGAGGTAAACAACTTAATGAAATATATACACCAATTAAACAATTTTGAAAACGCAGTCAAGTTTTGTAAGCCTAATCGTTGAAAATACTCAATTAAGGATCAACAATTGTCGGCAGTATGCGTAAAAAGAGCCTTAAGAGACAACATATCTATAATCTAAGAATAGATGTACCACAACGGAGAAGTAGATCATCAACTACATAATGGCTTATTTCTTTTATTAAAATTTGTCCTGCATGAAAATCAAATATGTATATTTAAGGTAGAAAGTGATAGGCATATTTCATCTACATAACCTTCGACTGGATTTAATTATGGGCCTATTTTGAATCTTACATTACCTAACCCGTTCTATATACAAAACAATGTATAACATAATCACTGATGTAGTTGTAGCTATTGCTAGTTTTTACTTGAAACTTATTTCTAAGGTTCTCCTGATATTTTCCTATCGTGCTCGATGTACAGATTATTGTGCTTTTATGTTTTCAACAATTTTTTCAACTCGTTTTATTTTTGTTGTCCAATATTTCTGAGTCAAATTATTTGTAATTTCTTATGATCATCTAGAATTATATTCTATTTATAGGTTTGCTAAGGTGAATTCCTCATCGGTTTCTTCGCCAATTACTCTTAATTCTCAAGATTGTTTCCGTATTGTACTGTGTACTTAACGTTTCTACCACTATGCTTGGTGATTCTCATTTAAACAAGGACCTTCCTCTGGATTTGATGCATATTCTAATCTTACCTTCTCGATAGCGATCTCTGTATCTTTCTTATAAAGTCCAAATTAACATTAAAACCATAATTTATTAATGGTTCCTCCAATATTTTCTATTATCTACGATAGTTATCCAGTATCAAATTTTCCTAGAATTTGATCATCTAAACCACTAGCAAGATTTACAGTATCATTATTTGGCAGTTGACCTTGTTCATCTACTACATCACTACAACTACGGGTTTCACATTTCTTTTATGTGTGTCATCCTCGGCAATTGTTCAAATGCTAAGGAATATTAGGAAACATAGGTCTTTTGGTGAAAACACCATTTCGACATGAACATTCATCTTGAATGAATAGAATTAACAAGGTTTCTAAATCGACAACATGACATCTTAGTGAAAATACGATCAGTACCATTTGAATGTTTAACCATCAAGATGTCATAATAAGATTTCTGCTGAAAACCCGTTTCAATATGACTGTCCACTGAAAAGTAGCAATAACAAAATGTTTAAAATAGCGGCTATGATAGTTATATTTCATGTCATATTGGCACGATTGTCTTTTATCGCCAAATAGTTTTCACAGCAAATCTGACCATGAAACCCAATACTGATATGACTGTTTTCGCATAGGAAGAGTTCCTATAAGAAGAGCTTAGAAATGACTGTCCTAGTAGCAATATTGGATGTCAGTTTGTCATTAGTTTTATACCGGACCAACCATATATCAGAAGAAATCTTCTGGTGAAAATCCGATGTAAATATCACGTTCCATTCAGGAAGAGTTGCAAGGGCATACTGGATATCAGATTGGCTCCATTCCCAATTGAGATTAATTAATCCAATTATGCTTTCAAGTGAACACTCCATGTTGGTATGAGCATCCATTCAGAAGGGGTAGTGTTACGATTTTCAAGACAGCCGATGTCTCGCCGGTACTGGAGATCTGAGTAGCATCATTTGCAGTTATTACCAACTAAACCATCAAATTAATGTATGTTTAAAGCTGCATCGCAGTCTTCTTACTGGGTTAGGAGGAATAGCAATAACACAACTCTTGAATGTATGGACAGACACCGGACAACGTACAATATACCATACATACAACGGACAACGGACAACGTACAACATACTATCACATGTGATATCTGAACTGTGACCAGTGAAGCTAACAATAATATTTTATTTTACAATAATGCCAAGTTAATCTAAAGCACTCTCTATCATTTCTGCTTTGAGCGCATCTTTATATTCCATGTTCATAATACCCAGTCATGGTAATGGCAGGACAACATACCATACATACAACGGACAATGGCAGGAACAGCCCATTTATTGCCCATAACAGTGGCTATGCTGCTACGGTCCTTAAAGTTTATTGTTTACTTAATCAACGTCAGCAAGTTATTTAATTACTATTTATATGTTCAGGTGGTATTATGACAGTAAGGGACCAAACCGGGGCAATACATTCTGAAAACGGCTTCTACCAACGTTAGCTGATTTGGGTGATGTCGGGAACATCTAAATGCCTGACAAGTTATGTTTAATAAAAGAAATTGCTCATAAAAGGAAATAAAAGACTGTTATGTTGCTTGTTTTTAAAGTTTCACAAACTGATCAAAATTTGGCCCATTTTATTTTAGTGGATAATCAATTTTGATTGGCATTTATTCCATTCACCAAATGGTACCATCTATTAATTAAACTTTCTACACTGCTGTAACAACCAACCACAAAGTAAGCTCTAATGACATCTTACACTGAAACAGCCAAAATACCAAACATTCACTCATATTCGTTTTAAAATACACTCGTGCCAAAACGCAAACGAACAATCAAATGAACTGTATTATCCTAGATACTCAATATACAATGGCATTCACATATGCGCACACATCTTTATGACGATTTAGGCAAAATACAAAGGCAGGTATAGGTATAAACACAATTTAAAGATGTTTTATGCTACTGAAGGCCATACCAGCAACTAAATATAAACATGTGAAACTTCACTAACGACAGATGAAAACATTATATAAATCATTATTGAAAATGAAAACAGAATATGAACATATAACAAGCATAACACCCCTGACAAGCAACACCTGCAAATTAAGCATGCGTCACTAACAAACGCCACTGAATCAATAAAAACCCGGACCTGGACCAAATCCCAACAAGGAAATATCTGGATTTGACCACATCAATAAGACTATTTGATATTTTCTACTATTATTCTAAAAGTTGTAATTTAAGGGCTATTTCATTTAGAATTACGGTCAAATCATAAAGGTTGATAGGCCTGATCTAATGACAGGTGAATCTTAAATCAACCAAAATTTCTTACATTTAAAAAGCTACGGTGGATTAAAATCACCTTATCTCTGAAAAATATTATGAAACTGGTTTTGTGATGCAAGTTGCCACATCAATCATTGCTTTAATGAAAGCATACACACGTTCACTTTAGTATATTTTGTGTTGGAAATATTCAGAATGAAAAATAAACGATATTTAGGGATAAATGCCTTTAGTTTGCTTGCATATTTAGGTAAAAATATTAATACTCAAATCCACGACTTATACCGAATTTAAAACAGTTAAACACTGATAAGTATTTTATTCTACTCTGTCAGTCAAGGTTACCTCGAGCTTGGCCTGATAACTATGCTGTATACTACGAAAACGTAAACTAATTCATATGGACACATGGACACCGTTGTTAATACCATTATTGTTATCATGGATTTCTATTTGAAACGACAAATAACGGTCCATATCCCAGATAGATCTGCTGACCTACAAAACGTAGTCATCAGCAACAAGTTCTCATCATGGCTCCAGTAATCCACAGGTTTTCAAAAGAACAGGAATTACTTGGGTGTTGTAACATCTTTTCGTTATTTTCAAGCTAACTGTGTTACGTCGAGGTTTGAGACAAAACTAAAAAATGACAAATTAGCCCGTTCATTTTTGAAAAGTGAATCCATGGTGTGATGATAATGAGTCAATCTCATTATAAAATAATTATCATTTGACAATCTTTTAAAAAGCTGTTGCACGAAAAGCTCGATACAAAACCGTTTTTACCTTAAGATTCCTTTTATATGTATTTAATTTACAATGTGTGCTTTACGTTTGTCCATGATTGTAAGTTGTAAACAGAATATTTACATCGCAAACTTTTGTCCATGTTAGTAAGTTGTAAACAAAGTGTTTATGTAGCGTTTGAGTTTAAAGCCAGTCTTTTGTTTACAATAAGACCAGGTGTTTTCGCTGGAGTACTTTATGATTTTACAATGTAGGTCAAGTAAAAATGTATATAAATATGGATTTGTTAAACAAATAATTAATTCATGTTCTAATTCATTATGTGGGAATCCATGTTCAGAGTTTGCTGTTGTATTCTTGACATCAGATATAATTCGAGAGGAATTATTTATTTAAAATATTCATTGGACTTACTAAAGTGCTCATTGTCTTCTGGACTAATACAATACGTTGGAGTTTTGTGAACTCATTCAAAAACATTCTGGATTATTTCATTTTGATATATCAGGACATTCAAGAATATTGGTATATATTCCATCTATATTTTTGGATTTGTGATAAGACATTTAGGAATAAATTGAAATTAATTCACAAACTTGTAAGGAACTCTTGCATTTTCTTTTGGGCCTGTATGGAAATACTTGCTCCTTAGTTTTACTTCAATTCGTGGTTTCCCTTTCCTTCTGCTAGATATTGTAAAACATCAACTTTTAAATGAGTTTTTTAAAATCGTGGACCTGAATTAAAAATGTACCCATCATGTTTGCAATGTCACCCATGAGAAGCATGCACTGCCTTTTCACAAGTGTGGTAGTTGACTAATAAGAGAAAATATACACTATCATATTTCATTATAACTTGCAGTTTCCTGTTGTTTATGGGCATTAAAGAATAAATAGAGCGAAAACATTATCCAAGTAATTGCTTTTGTTATACGGATAATGTTGACGTCACAGATTCTGAAATAGGATAACATCTGATAGTAGCTCTAATATCATTTACAGTTCAAAACTGCATTTTACGTGATTATTTCCATCAATATCATTAAATCTATAATTGTAAAAGGAAATGTATTTGTGGAGATATGTCAGACCAAGCAAATTATATATTACAGCACCCTGTAAAGGTATATAACTAAAATTTGTTCTTTGGAGACATGACATTACTTTTATAATGTTATTTTTATCAATGGTTTAAACCACTACTTATTAAGACAGTGTAGATAGAGGGTAAATCAAGACCGTTCTTAAAACGCACATATTTCAACTACAAATAGGAGTTAAAGACTATATATGTTTACTTTTTTATTATTATCGGCATATTTCTATTTTGTAAATTTCTTGTGAGTTCTGTTTGTAATCATGTCGTTTTATAAGTTTTTATATGTTATACAATATTGTAAAGAACCTGAAGCTTCAAAAGAGTAGGCGCTGCATTAGGTCCACCTTATTGTTAAAGTTTTGAAAGTAAAGACTGATTTTGAAAGTAACATTTCTTATGCACTTTTAGAATTTTAGCTAATTCGATGTAACGCATCCACTGTTCAATTAGTAAATTATTCTTTGTGCAAATTTCTTGAATTGAAAGATCCTCATTTTAAGCACACGTCTATAATGGCATAACCTGTGTTCCCATAACTTGCATGTTGAGAGCTTTCTATGCTGGTGGTGCCATCGCTCTGCCAGTTGGACATGCCCAATAATACATAAGCAAGGTCCGTTTTTGAGACTGCTTTAAAGCTATCAAAATTGTATAGTAATGAGACAATGCATATGCGTAGTGGTAGGTTCTAAGGCAATCACGATGTGGATTTTAGAAGCTGCTTTCATCTCTGAAATACAAAGCTTTAAATGGATAATCTTTTAAGGCTGTGACCAGAAATGTGTGCTTACTTATTTAGGCATGTGTGGATATTATTCTAAAACCGTATTTATATTTCGATCACATATGAACAATTATCATTATCCCGAGCCTATACCAAATAAATTGAATTATTCCAATTCTAGTATCTGCACTGCATAATACATGTAATAATACTATCTTGCCTTCTTGCAAGGAACCGTGATTTTATACTGAATCATCACTGCAGACAACTTCATATTATATCAGATATATCCAATTTGCCTACTGCAGCTTCATTTATTCTTTTCTGATATGGATTTCAATCTTTTGGTAAAATGCTGAACCAATTTATCATTGCATTTGTTCTCATGAAGACAAATTAGTCTCTTAAACTCTTCCTCTAGTTTTGTATATGTTTCTTGCAGCTGCCCTGTATTCTCATTATTTGACTGCAAGCATATTTCCACAAGACATTCTAATGCTTCTGATATAAAACTGTTCTGTGGCATACTTTTTGTGACGTCGTTTTTCATAGACGCTACTTTTTCTGCCAAATTTCTAGCTGACTCGTAGTTTTTTAGTCCCATTTCTGCTTGACTCAAATGGAGAACACTTTCTGCATACATCGGGCTACAGGACATATTTGCTTCCCGGAACTGGACTGCTTTCACAAGATATCCTCTCGCTTTGGAAAATTCATTGTTTTTAAGGTACACCTTGCCAATGGTGTCATAGATTGTACTAATGTTGGATTCGTTTAGTGGAACCTCTTTCAGAACAATTGATTCTGCTTCCTTTAAGAGTTCTACAGCTTCATCACGCCTTTCCAGTAATGAATAATCAGCTGCAACATTATTGATTGAGACTAGCAGAGATGCGGTTGGGACTCTGACTTGTCGATTAATGTCCAAACCCTTTTTATGGTAGTACAGAGCCTTTTGATTGTTACCTCTCTGCTGATACATGACTCCCATGTTGTTGTAAATTGCTCCAAACTTTGGCAATTCATCCTCAGATAAAGGCTTCTTGTTTTGTTTAAAACGTTCAAGGTTTTCTTCTTCTAAATTCATTTTGTGTCGACGGACACATTCATGGTAGTATTTCTCTGCATCCTCAAAGTTCCCTGTCAAATCAAAATTAAGGAAATATGTCACGTTTAATGACTGAAACAATATTTTCCTAAAATCTTAAGCTATTTAGACAGATTCCTTGTCATTATTGACCATGATATTTCAATTTATACAATCACTTACTAGGCATAATATCTATAATCATCATTGTCAAGATTCCCCATAGGCCCTGAACATTCGTGTAAGGAAAAGATGAAGCTAGAGCATTTCGTCATGAAACGTTATTCAACATCTCAAATAATAAATGTTATTCCAGACATGGCAATGTGCAACATGAAGTTTGTGATTGATCAGAATACCGTTGACTAAGAATTGGAGAAGAGTGAAGTTTTATGGTGGACAGGGTAGACTGAGACCACCATCTTTATCTCACAGTGTAAATGGTTAATATGCTTTAAATTAACATTTGACAATTGTACATATTCAGAATGTTAATTCATAGTCCTAATGAATATCAATCGTAATGAATATCAATCCTAATGACTTTCAATCCTATATGATATCAGTCGTAATGGATACCAGTCATGATGGATATAAATCGTAATGGATACCAATCTTAAATGATATCAATCCTGTAGTAATTCTAGAACCTAAATAATACCATAATCCTAATGAATATTAATTTTATTGGATATGAATCCTGCAGTTGAGAGTTTGACGTAATGATGACCTGACGAATGAATGTTCACTTTAACAGTAATGCTTCATTACAGTTGTTTAAGCATGTTCTTATAAGATCATGATACAGTTCCTCACATCTTCCAATACGATTAAATTCTCCTCATTGTAAAATATCAGAGACTCGATTATTGATATATTGCGAAAATGTCAGTCTCCGGTGCAGTATAATGCAACAAAATTTCAAGGCACCTTACATTCTGACAGCTAATTGTTAGTTTTAATACCATATATTTTGACATCCATTCAACTAGAAAGCAGCGTATTCTCAAAACTATTAGAATAAAGCTTTTTCTCAGAATATCATCTCTGCGTGTTGTAAATCAATGACAAAGAATGTTACTTTCCGATGTGATTGAATTCAACCTTTATCAGCAGACCAACTCTATATTCAATCATAACACTTTTATAATCAGTGTTAGAATAAAATATTTATCAGAAGACCAGCTCTAAACGTTTTAAGTCAAACAGTATTATGGAGTAAAAGATTTTAGGCAATTAATTGAATGAACAAACGTTTACTACAATTTTATTCATATTAAAACTTGAGATGAAGCGAGAATTTTATGTATGCCATGAAGTCCAACGACTAATTGTACAAGAAGTTCTGGTCTCAATCTAGATATCTGCTTTGCTATAAAGTTCAACGACTAATTGTACAAATGGTTCCAGAATCTAGGTTAGATTCTTATGTGTAATTAATTTATACTGAGTGCTTGATTGTCCGTGACCAAAGATAGAGTTTGTGCCTACCTGACTTTTATCATGTTTTGTTTTACAGATATTTACTAAAGTTTGTGTTCAGTGCCTAACCGTTTTGCAAGCCTAGACTGTTCTGAAAGAGAGCTTGTTGAAAATTTGTTGAATTTGCCATCGGAAATGTGGGTTTTCCAGAGTAATCTATTGCATAGACGGTCAAATGAAATATGATTATATATAGGTTTATAAAAAAAAATTGTTTTCATTCATACTTCATGCGTATTTGGGAATCTATACTCAGAGATCATATTCCTGTTCAAAAATAATTCTAGGATAATTGTGTAATTAATTATTCATTGGAAATTCAAAGTCCTTATTGACCTTTTGGACTGAAACATTGATGCGGGATTATTGAGAGCAAATCCAAAGATATTATCGATTAGATAGTTCTGCTATATCAGGACATTCTGTACAGTTTCGCTTGTGATCGGTCATTTATGATTGTGTTAACATTTAATTCATACTGCTGCAAGTGTCTTTTTAATTTTAATGTTGTATTCAAGGGATATATTCTTTGTTGATTTTACTTTAATTGCTGGGTTTACTTCCTTTTTGTTACATATTGTAAGACCTTTAGTCGTAACAAGATATTAACAGCTAACATGTTCTAAGCAATGATTTGTGCTAACAGATACGATGGATTGATTTTTATACCATTATTCTAAGAAATAACTTTGTTTTTGCTTTGCATGCAGTTTCATTTTAACCTCGCTTACTGTTAACAGTATTTGTTGTTGTTGTTTGCATTGCGATATCACTGGTGCTGGAATTAATCAAACAACTTTCACTACATTTGTGTATACGTTGCGTAGCATGCAAGCAAACACCCTTTTTCTATAGCATAAAATCCAAACAAAAACATATTTGCATATTAGTAAATCATAAAACAAATAATTTGTTGAAATATGATTCACAAATTTTACAATGCTAATAAAATAAAATACAATACTCACCTAAGAAAGTATTGACAACACCAAGACAGTTGAGAGACTGCAAACAAAGAACTGTTCTTTCATTTCCTAAGGACTGTGACATTTCAAAAGATCTTTTTAGGTGCCTGCGGAGAGAAAGACCAAACATGTTATAATTTATTCGTTTCAAAGAAAACACATATTAATGGCTGTTCCAATTACAGTTACGAAGTACCCAGGGAAATCAAGTCGTATGTAAAATAAATGCTAGGATGTCTGAATATTCAAAGAGTTTGTAAAGATGACTTCTCATATTCCAATTGGACCCAAGTATAATATACTGTAATAATCCTAAATGCATTTTAACATCACCTCCTTTCACTAAATACATTTTTTAAAGCTTTCACTTATATCCATTAGTTTAATCATTTTCAATCTAATTCAGTTTTTATAAAAAAAATGAAATCACCATGATGAGCAGTGTGAATATGATTGAAACCGTTCACTTTTTGTTAGACTTTTGTGCAATAAAATCCAGCCCAAACTAAAAAAGAGCCGAAAATGGGTACGGTACATGGAGTACATCAATGTCAATGGAATTTGGACTTATAGTGTAAAGAGGCCGATGTAAAAAAAATTAAAATTTCTTTGAAATGTATTCCAATTAGATATACAGACTACGACAATTTCTGATTCAGAGCCTTTGTCTCAATATTAGGTTCATCACCTGTTGATAAAACATAGTCTGTACTAATTGTAATACATTGTCAAAATTGTTTAGTAAACAAAACTACACAATTTATAGGACATCACACATATTGGTAATCAGACAATTATATTCTAGAAATAACAGCACTGATTTCATCATCAAAGTTTTATGAAAACATACCAAGATCTTTGGATCTGGTGCTGAAACCTTTCAAACCTGCATGATACACTACCGAAAATGTGAATGTCATTAGGTACATACATTCAATTTACAACAATTTGATTGATGACACATAACTTCATATTGATGTAACACTTATTAGGACATTGCTAATGCTCTTAACACGTATACAGAAATATCTTTGCAGTTTAAATATAAAAGTAGCTGTCTGACGAATGGCTTGTCATCTAAATAAATCTAACTATTACAATTGTCTTAAGTCACTTTCAAGGTAGTTGCACATGGGCAAGTCCAAATTTTAAAAGAGGGAGGAGGTCAAGTTTTCAAGTTATTTTCTGCAAGACGTAGAGTTTGTGATCTCGCAAGAGTAAATATGTCAACACCTTTACTTAGTGTTTACTTGATAGTACTGTGAACAAACCAAATAAAATATCTGAGTCTCCGGTCATCTTGCAATGGAAAGAAACAATCTACAATAGCGGTCTTTAAACATTATTTGTTTCAAATATTGCAATTACACTCCCAGCTACCTTGGCCTTAGACCTATCAAACAACAGCAGTGTTTGAGACCTTCTACTGTCCAAGTGTAGTACATGTATAACAATGAAGTTACATAATAACTGTATCCGCTAAAGTTAAAGTATTATGCAGGAACCATGTATGTCATGTTCAGTAACTTTGGCCATTGCCCTTCCTTGAATGGAGTCCAACCACAAATACTGGGTGCGAGAAACTTTCATAAAAGGGATGTACCACAAAATGACAGTTTTAACTCTACTGGCATTGCTTTTTGAACTTTAGTCCCATCGGGATAGGCTCAGATCAGGCTCTGGCAAGCACAAATGTGCAAGGTAATTGTACATAGGCAAGTCCAAATTTTAAAAGAGGGAGGAGGTCCAGTTTTTAAGTTATTTTCTGCAAGATGTAGAGTTTGTGATCTCGCAAGAGTAAATATGTCAACACCTTTACTTAGTGTTTATATTTATGGCATTCTTCTATTACATAGATACCCATACTTTCATTCAACTATCGATCCTTTATTTAACACGATACACTTTCAAGGCTTTTCATTTTCATCTTCTTTGTTGAGTCTCACATGTTCCTGTACAGATGTGATAATGTGAATACTTACTATACGAAACAAGTTTAGAAATATAGGAAATACATATTTATATTGTTCTTTCTTGTTGCCAGTTACATTTTGATAATAATATTTGTAAATATGCATGACTAACCTAATTTATACTCTCACTATAGCCAATGGATGAGTAGACTCTTACCACCCTAACTGCCGGGCCGACCTTCTGGCTTCGATCAAGGCTATCCAACTCTCTCAAAAGTTGGATTATGAAAGAATGGTCCGATGCAACAAGGACTGTTTTGATTACCTATTTCAAAGTGGCATGGTGATTAATCTAATCAAAATGGAGATGTCCTACATAATATAGATCTTATGGACATCTGTACAAGGCAAGTTCTGATGAGCATTAGGTCATTTAATGAACGTGCTACATTCACATTTGCAAAAGTGGAAGATAATTCGGAACATATGATATATAATGATAACACTCCCTAACATGATATGCAAAACTTTACTTGATAAGTTACTTAAACAATGTGGACCAGGATTTCGAAAGCATGCAAAACATGAACCTACATCAGCGACCGTCAGATGTTCTTAAAAATAAATCTTGATTTTAATCAAATTGACAAGTTGTTAATAGCCCATGATATGTATGTTCCGGATTTGTTTGGAAATTAAAGGAACTCGTCTGAAATAATTAGCCACATGGATTTTACCTAAAAGAGCTATCTTGTATTGTTTTACATGGTAATTATAGGACACATATACATATTTGCTCTTGGGCAACAATACGTGTTATCAGATCATTCAAGTGGGTGCTGAAATACCCCAAACCACTCACATTTCCGAAACATGCATTCATTAGCTTTGATAATGTCAAAATACAAGAGACTGTTAGCATTTATATATATCACTGCACTTCTAACTAGCTATTCATTCCATTAGCAACATATTAATTCCTTTTCTATCATCCTTACATCTATCTAAATATGCAACTACATATACGAATAATATGTTTTAGTTTATCAATTGACATAAACTGTTAATGTCGAAATAATATTTTAAAAAATAAAATGGTTATTTGCAAAATCAAACAAATTTCAAGACTACATACCATGTTATTTTACATTTTTTTTACATTTTAATCGTGTTCTTATGCTGCTATTTAGGGCAAGCTCAAATCTCCTATGGGCAAATTAAATTTTCCAGTCAGTTTGGGCAAGCTGGCCTATAAAAATTTTATAAAGCCCTGCTACCCAACGCTTTGGTGTAAACTAAATCCAGGAAACTTGATTTTCCAATCACAAACAAAACAAATTACAATGTTGGCTCTTGTTTCTTCACTTTCCACCTCTCAGCCTCAGAATCAATAAGGTACCCTAGTGTAGTCGACCAAAGAAGTTTGATAAAAAATGTGGCCAAGAAACTATATTTATCATGCACAACGGAAATCACATTTTAAACTCCAGTGGTCTTGACCTTGGACCAAGCATCCCCAAATTAATATGCCTCTGTGTCTATCTATGCGTTAGGTACCTTTCAGGTTTGAGGAACAAATCATAGCAAGCTAAAGCTAGGTTGTGAGTAGGGCATCATTAACTGGTGGATGGTTGGCCAGATGTGTAATGCAATAGCTATTTGCAGACAATAATGCTAACACTTGAGCATGTTTATTTGGTTAAATGGCACATACAGCACTACGTTTGCTTCATCAAGCCAAAGAAATGGAGTGCAATAGCCTTTTGCAAGGTTCCCAACCTGACCCGGTCCGTGCAGGTATCAAACCTGTGAACCTTTGACTGAGGTTGGGGAGGGTTAAGTCTATATTATATAAAACAAACAACTGATTATGTTGCAAAAGGTAATGTTATTTGACCAACTAATTAATATAAGCAATCTTAGTTGTAATCAATATTATTTTGGTATGTGCAAATTAATGCACTACATCTGAGTGCAACTGTCTACAAGGCTTCATTTTTTAAATAGCAGTCATTCTTATAGCTGGAATAATATTTGCTGATTATTAAAAACAACAAATACTTCCAGCGAAAATTACATCACATCCCACAAACTAACCAAAGAGATTCTTCTGCTTGCCCTTGAACACAGAGATTCCAACCAAGGTGTTGGTGTGCCTCTGCTAAATTGACACAAGGTGGACCAGTCTTCAATACCTGCAGGGCCTGGCGGTGATATCTCTCCCCACCTCTGGTGTCACCCTGAAATAATTAAATATATACTTATTAAAAGTATGAATTTGTCTGTGAATTTCTGTTAACAATTTTTTTTAAATATTGTTGAAAATTTAACTAATCGTTAAAAGAAAAGTAGTAAACTGACATTGTTTTCCATAGACGTGTGTTTCAAGATAAAATATACACTACATTATAATTCCGTTTTACAATGACATATGTAGTTTCAGGTTCCAAACTCAAGAGTCTATTCCTTCATATAACTGATAATTTTGAAATTATTGTCGCTAGAGATTTCGAAATTTACAAGTACATATTTATTATTCGCCATCCCAATAATGTAATGAGTGTTAAAGAATGATTGATAAATAGATAGAAAGATGTGTTTCCCCCACATTAATGAATCTGAACGAAGCTGAATTTAAAAATACAGTATGTAAGACATGTATTCACCCCTGCAAAGGAAAACCCAAGAAGCCCATACATGTAAACTAAATGGTCAGAACGTCCGCTTCAGATGCGGGAGTTTGCGGGTTCGAACCACGCTCGAGTCATACTAAAGGCTTATAAAAATGGTACTAACAGCTGACCCCTAGACGCTCAGCATTAAGACATTAGTGTTTGGACTGGTGTCAGGAAAATGTAACTGGGAGGGACATCATGCTGCATGACTGTGGCATATTGCCCCAGTGCTAAACATCACTATAAACTGCTACACTGCATACATCCTAGCGATATAACTGAAAAAATGTTAAAGCTACGTTAAGAATCAACATCACACACACACACACACACACACACAGACACACACACACACCAAAATGAGAAACTAAATCTGTAAAGGCATACGTATCTAATTAGGTCGTATACACATTCATACAAACATACCTACTAAAATTAATTTATCTCCAGGTAAAGCTTTATTTTATTATCCAGCTGAAAAGGTTCTCACTGATAAAGTCGTAAACCTACAAAATGTATGATATTAAATTGAGACACTGATTCAATGCCACAGACCTTTACTTGGGGTCTTCGACATATGCATACAAAGATGATCAAATGTTTACCGGTCTACGCACAGAAAAGGTTACTACAGGGCTTCTCAGTACATGCAGACAGTTTATCATATGCCCATGTTTGTCTCCGTTAACTTTACATTGCCAGAATCGTATAGTATTTAACGATACTGAACACCTTCGTATTGCATGCACGTGCACAACACGTGTGTCTGAAAGATAGTATACTGTATTAGGAACTACATGGTAAACAAAGCATGTGCGTAGTAGACGTTTTAGGGTTTGGTTGATTAAATGCGTTTGTGAATGAACTAAAGCAGCTGTTTCCTTTTGAAAGTATAGACGATAAAGTTAACGATGTGGGCGACTTCATCGAGCAGAAACGAAACTTTCATAGAAGCAAAGGAATGAACGTGATATTTGCAATGTCAACAACAAATATGAGAGATGCAGTAATTGGAAATACCGTTCTCATCACTGAATCGGTTATACGAGAATATTCATACCTTTTCGCAAATAGAATGGTTAAGTATATGACCAGCGCTCTATAGTATCTAAAAATATAGCATAGAAAAGTATATTGAGGCCAAGGAATATCACATATGTATCAGAGACGTACAATTTTACAAGCTTGTTAAAATACTGAATTCGAGAAGAAAAAAAATGCAACTGAAGACTTTGGAAGGAACCTAAGAGCCTCAGAGCCAATAATCCCAAAAGAGGAAACAGTATTCTTTCTGCTGAGTAAATGGATTGTCACACAACAGCTGTTTTTAAAATTTTCCCGTGTAACGATTATTATACATATTACACTAGACACACTGCATAACTGGGGTCTCTCCAGTAGCAAGATGCAAGTGACAGAACATGGCCATGTTTTCTTTTGCTGGTAATAAGAATGGTAATAAATATACTTATATTTATGCATCTTGAATTTCCTCAAATGGTGATTATTTAGTTCTTCAATTCTGACCCACGTGTTCTTCAAAACCTGATACACACATATGTACTGGAATTACGAGTAGCCTAAATTTCTAGTCCAAAACCATTCTACTTACTGGACTTAATTGATCTAATAATACAATTCTTCATGATCCGAAATGCAGAATTGAACTGGATCAGCATAAAAACAAATTCCAGGCGCATTCATTTATAATATGACTATAAATTGCAACTTCAAGTAAACCAAAACGAAAACTCTTGTTGAGAATGATGTAGAGCTTGCAAGTAAGTTAAATGGTCGCTGGGCGAAATTGTGTGCGCATGAATATTGTCACTGTGTATTGAAGAATATACGATTGTGAATTTATTTAGAAATAAAACATAAATCCCATTACATTGTTTCTTGTAATGTCTTTAATTATTAAACCTTAGATAGTTAAACAACATGAGCATATCATAAAAACGTTGCTGCATTTATATAGGAAAATATGAACTCGCTCTTTTTCTGAAAACATATTGCACTCCGCAAGGTCGTAAAGTAATTTTCAGAAACATTCGTTCATATTTTCCCATACAAATGCAGCAACCTATAATTATGTAATGGGTTCATAACTATCTTCGCTGTTAACAGGAGCTCCTTCGCGTAAAATATAAATACTTAGATATTGTTACCTTCAAATTTTCAATGTCTTATTACCATAGCATTTGTTAGTAGACTGCCATATGAAATCTTTACTAATGCTTCATCCACAGGCCTTCCAAACTGAGCAGTAATTTTTAAGCAGCCTTCATAGAATGCCTCACTCTGAGCTGCAAAGAAAGAATTAATAATTTTTGTCATTTGAATTAGATGGGGTAGAGGCAAATAGCTCGAACACAAATTCAATTTCCAGATTTTCATGGTATAGACTTCATCCATTACGTAGCTCTTAACCTGACACAAACTTGGACACATATTTATGGCAATTAATCAAGTCTTCGTACAATTAATTTTAAGCATAAAATATTTGTGCAAAAGTTTAATCTGGAGTCTGGTATCTTTCTCATATTTTTGTTTTTAATCAATAGGTGTAAAAGTGTGGATCATATAAAATGCAAAGTGATTCAAACCCGGAGTACTAAGACTGTAACCATTTGTTAGCCACAAAAAACGCTATATGTACCACTTGCACTTTCACTTGCAGTAAAAATCAGAACAGATGTGACAAAACGCAAAGTGTTCTCCATTTTATTGTACACGTGTTGCACAGTTTGAAACGGTTTTGCCAACCCTCAGGTTCATTCTAGATAGGCTCTATGCAGTCTGGTGTACTTTGCTGACGTTTTCTTTGTGGTTTTATTTTTTTACATGCACGTTTACCATTAATTGGCCCATGTGACAGTTTGCTGGAAATAACCATATCTCCTATGAGATAATACCGGTCCTTCACTTTGAATCCCTCGTTTGTCTTGAATTTTGTGTACATTCTTATCCCCACAATTTGCAAAGAAAGAATAGAGTTGTGTTATATTGCCTATCCAGATATGTGTGTGAGCTATCTCCTACACATCCTTCTACACCATTAATAATAAAGACTCCCAAACATTTGATATAATTGAGGTTGTTCTGCACATTTACTGTATATAGTCTGTAGAAATAATTGAAGGTACAATCCACGCTGATCGATGGTTCTTGCCTTAATATATAATATTAAAAGAAAATAAATACGATTTAACATACATACGGATATATTTCACTCGTGGCTTCGTTACTCTAGACGATACAATAATTTCTACTGAAAAGCAGATAACCTCTAGATGCACGTAGTAGCATAACACAAAATTTAATTGATGCAAGCCAGAAGACTTGACAACAGTCATGAGATACACACTCTAACATGAATGAAACCGGTTGGGGTTGGATGCAACTAAAATACTAAACACAAATCCGTGAATGACATGTTTATTTATAATGCATATGAAACTAAAAGTACAATGAATGAGCCATGCATTACATGGGCAACGGTTAGGTACAAATGCAATGATATGTATTAGGCATTCGCGCACATGAATTAACTTTTTTACGTAGTCAAACATTTCATGAAAGTGACTGTACAAGATTATTATTAAGATCACATTAGTGCATATGATTTTTATCCGATAAGAACAATCGTACGGGATAATAACAACTCAAACACAACACCAGTTATTGCATACAACTTGTCTCTTCATCTATAAGAAAAAACTTGAAAACAGTTTTCATCTATCTAGCTGAGAAACCCATTATATGATGGAACCCCACACGTTGAATATTGACCCCCTACCGCCTCGAAAACTGACTAGAAGATGCATAATGTTTAGTTTTCGAAATTCCGTTTCCATTAAATTAAATAATGCATTCAAGTATCAGGGTAGATAATATGCCTATTAAAGGGACTTGGTAGGAATATAACGACGGACACGTATTTGTAAATTTAATATAATTTGTTGTGAATATGATTCGATGTAATCAATTAGGCTTTAAGAGGCTTTACTAGTACAAATACATATTATATTTGAGACCTCTAAGCCTGTTTTAGGTTAACTACTTAGGCTAGATAGAACACGCTTTTTTGAGAAAAAGCCATTACTGGTAAAACGATTCGGTTTCACTTATTTAGTTTTAACTCTTTTGTTTATCATAATTTAATTAATAATTATACTCATATCGCCTGTTACTTTTACCCAAACCTGGAGATGTCCCTTTAGAATTACAATAAGTATATGCTTAAGAACAGATTTTAGCTCGGTTCTAAGATCTAGTCCGACCTATTCCGTCTAACTGGGATCAAAGACTAAACGTTTCGAAGCAAGAAACAAACTTTCATATCCGATGAGTACTTGATATTAAAAGACATTCATAAACTTAGAATGTCACGATACAAAAATGAATTGTTATTTAATCTTTTGGCGTAAAAGGGTTAAAGAAGTTATTTACATTTCGTGCATTCTCTGTAAATAAATGCACAAGAATGAAATACATTATGTGGGGCTTATTAGGGTGGCTTTTAATTGGATTAAGAGGGTTACTAAATTTAGTCTTTATTAGCCTTAAGGTTTATCATTTTTGCACCAGACAATATTCTGTTCTTGAAGTAATTGTCCAATAGATTTATACGCCGTAAACAAGTTTCGTCATTCTTGTGATGGGTTTCTCGTTAAATATTATACCAAACGTTTCCCTAATGAAGACAAAGAGAACTTTCATTTGAACTTTTCTAATATGGCTCTTTGTCTGTTATTAGTCTGCTGGAATTCAGTATTGAACAAAACACTTTCAAATTCTCTCTTAGTAGTGTAGCATAAATATTCTACTTTCTATTGAAATCGGGAACTCATTCATTTCAGTCTTATTTACTCAATTCACATCACTGGAAAACATAAGCAGTGTTCCAAAATGTACAAGCTCCAATTCAGATGTAGGGAAACAATTATGTATCAGTTGTTTCCAGTGCATATGCCATACCTCGTTTTCGTGTCATGTAATCTAATATGTATGGATCTGGCAAAACACTGATCGGACTTAAATCACACTTTACTTGCCCAGCACTGCTCGTTATGATAGGAAACTGTCGTCCATGATTTGCTGCTAATACTGATTTAAATAAGATGAAAAATCTAAATCATTGCATAAAAATGATTTGCCAACAGATGCATTACATAAATATTATGTCAAAATTACAATACTGCTTAAAATGTAATGTTATTAAACTAGTCTACGTTTATTGACCATGTTATTATGAAGTTGGGGTTTTCATCTTATACATTCTTGAGTTCTTATTGGTTGATAACAAAGATATGTTTACGGATAGTACGCACTTCATTTTTGACTATTGGAATTATGACTGCTCATGACAGCTGGACGACCATACAAAATATTCATTACGACATTACCACAGTGCAATATCATGAATAATCGTAAATCACACGAATTCGTTCCAACCAATGAAAATACATCTCTCATAAGAAGCATGCAATGACAGTGCTTACAAGCCATGAAATTCTCTAGTAGAGTGGAACAGGTCGATGCAATCTCAATGAAGAAGTTGTAATTGTCATACGTAGTATGTATTATTTCTGTCAGCAGCTTTTGCAGGTTTGGATTCTCTTGGCCAAATAAGGTCACAGCATCTGCATAGTCGGTAGTGGACATCAAATGGTTAATTTTCGTTATCTCTTCTGTGAATGTCATGCAGTATCTTTTCCTGACAGCTATAGAAAGAAAGCCATGATGTAATAGTTACGAATGTTTCTTTCAAGTACAAATTCAGAAGTTAGCAATATCCTATTGCTTTTAAAGCATGTCTTAAAACAATATTATAATATGCAACCATCCACACAAGGTATTTAAAATCGTACAGACTTATATCAGGCAGTTGAATTACGCTGATCTCAAAACGCTGACAAAACCAGAGTCAGTGGTAGGACTTGCAATATTTCTTCTAACCTTCAGACAAAAAGAAAGTAAAGAAACTGTGATGACTTCAAACTGTAAATCAGTATGATTTTCTATATATTGCTTAATTTCACGGACACACATATGCACACACACACATACATCCACAGAAAAACCAACTGCACTGGGATTAGTACATTCAAATATATACTACGGAGGGTACCTTAAAAATGTTACATTGCTTACAATACACACACACACACGCTCGCATACAAATACCACACCATTCCTGTAGCAGTAGCTTGAAATCTACCAGATAAATATAATGTGTTAAATAAGATCATTTTTATTAAACCTTAAATACATCTAGCTATTAATTTTAATGAGGAGGAAAGCAAAGAAAACACACCAGTCATGTGTGTGGTTTTCACATAGGAGACAAATATCAAGTTTGGAAAAATTCCAGCAAAAGATTTAAGATGAGAAGGGAGAGAAAGCAGAAGGAAAGATGACAAGAATTCCGAATGATAGAGATAGTAACACATATTCTGACACTTGTACATACCTGGGATATTCTTGATACACACATATACAGACAGACAGTCCCTCAGGATGCCATGTATATCAAATCTTTCTATTCTGGCGTCATAGCTTATAAAACTCTTTCTTTTCATCGGAATCAAGACCAAGTCTTTGGCAAGGGCCACTGATTTATGACCTATAAAAATTAAAAGATACATTCATGACCATAAAATGATGTTTTAGTTCGTAATCACAGTCTGATCATTTTGTGAAGAATGACCTTGAGACAGCCATCATGATCAGTGTCATTAATGCCAATTAACTACAGCACCAATTCAAAATTCAAGTTTTCTGGATAGCCTATGTTTCTCCTTTGCCCAAATCATTTTTATTACCAGGAAATTTGATTTTGGAGTTACTAAATGTTGATATTCCTTGGACAAAGGAAAAGGCAAGTTCTGAGGTGCAGTGAAATCTGTTAAGTATAAATGAAGATATCGTCCATGAATGAAATGCACAAACTCTTGTTTTAGAAACAGACTTTCGTGTGAATTATTAAGCCCAAAATCAATCAGGTTCATACTGCTGTAAAACACACAAACAAAAACACAAGTACCAAGTTGCATTGCAATTTGTTCATTTAAACTTCAGAAGTCATCTAACAATGAAGTAAATATTTTTCGACTATGGAGATACATGTCGCAGAAACGATAGCATTTTATTTCATGTTAAGGGAAAGGCGTGTAAAATGCAATATTCAAGTCTGTTTACTGGAACTTAAATTATCATCTAGAAATGCAATCCATAGAAAAAAGACCTTCCTTTGGGAGGTAATGTCTCAAAATCGACAGTGCTCTTTCTAGAACCAAGAGAAAGCGTCCATCAAGTTGCACTTAAACCTGTTTCCCATAATTTCAGATGTGATCCCAGCAGAAGATGCAAAGGCAAATTCAATTTTTGAAACAAGCTTTTACTTGAAGCTACTTGCCTCAAATGCAATATGGCCCTTTGTCATGTTTAGGGACAAATATATGTTACAGCTTGTATTGAAATATGTCCAGTAGAAATAAATTCATATGGAAACGAAACATAAAGGTAAACTATTTTTTTGTAAAACACAACGACTTCGACCTTGGAGCTACTGACCCCAAGATGGACATGATCTTTCTTTGTTGGAAGGGAAGAGCATAAAACAAGTTACGTTAAAATCTGATTGCCAAAATTCCAATTATCATCTACAAATAAACTAGAAAGGCAACAACTAGTATTGGGGCTTCTGACCCCAAGATCAATAGTCTTCCTTGATCTGAGAGTAAGATATTACCAAGTTGCATTGAGATATGTTAACTAGAGTTTACGTTATCATCCAGAAACCAAAATGGGCACCATTTAACCCAAAGGATAACAGCACATTACAATACCTCAAAACGATCGCTAGTGTAGTATGAAAAACTTATCTGTTTCTTCACTGCAAATCACACGATTGATGACACCAATAGTTTAAGTAAAATAGGTTTCCTTAAAAATACTTACTCTATCATAATACCTTAGGAGCATGACGCCTTACACATAAATCCATCCATCCCAAGCTAGTATGTGCTAATAAAACAGCTAAAGCCGTTTTCCTACATAACTAAAAGTCAGACAAGAGTTATCTCCCTCGGATAGAGAGATTGCCACTAAAGACAATTATAATGGAAAGGAAGTGCACGCTGTCTCAGTTTAAGATGAAACTGCCTAGACAGCGGGAACTGTGTGAATGTATTATGATCGGGCAAGTATTATTGAAAAGAACATTTTGTATGTTTCCTCCTAATATATTATCTGATGTTAATGTATTTGCTTAGGATAAAGAGCTGGAGGGAGTTTCTTAACCCTTACCCTGGAGAAGGTTTCATTTCTGGTCGCCCATGATATGTAAAGCAGCTTCAAATCTTGTGAAGTGTATGGGCTAGAGTAGTGACTCCATTTGCCCAGACACAGTTAATAGATAACCCTTGCCTCACTCCAACCACCAGCAATTCCAACAGCAGTCGAGTGCCTATGTCTTTGTAAAGTTGTCAACAGATCCAGGAATGTATCCTGCTCTGCCTAAACTGTAAATTGTAATTTCGACTAGAATTCCTTCAATGGTAGAAATAAAGGAGATCTCACTAATCTAACTGGATTGGTTCGTTTCAGATACCACATGAAAGCCTCTACAGGGCACTGTAGATACATATGTAGCGAAATTTCCAGTGAAGTAAGAGATTTCATAACAACGATCTGGTGGGTTATGAGAATAAACCTCTTCTTCGCAAGGAAAGCAGGATCCATCATGATCGAAATCGAACCTTATCAACAAAACAGCAGACCGTTTTATCGACCGACGAAGTATGTATCTCACTGATTCTACCTGATATATCCACAATGATCAGAAAACATAAGAGATGAGCTAAAGACGCTTTAGATAAGATTTTCAAATGGTGTTTTATTCAGCCATGTGAGAACACCAGGAAGATTAGCATGACGGATTTAATTCTGATCCTATTAATGCCAAGTTCTATTTTTAGTTAGGATTTAGATAGAGATTGCCAGCTCCAAATAAATGGGTCCAATGCGAAAACTAACAATGATAGCTTAACTGTTTATTTGAAATATTTTAAACTGCAGATACAAGCAAACATGTTATCAAGAAAATCAGAAATATATTCAATACCTGGTCCGATAGAAACTATAAAGCCAATCCAGTCCGCGAAACTATCACAAATATGAATAACTACCAAGATAAGGTGTAGGAGGAACGATATAATAACACACCTGAACACATAATGAACTAAATTTCATACAAAATATAATTTATGCTACATTCATCTCACCCGACCCTACACACAATTTTTGGCATGAGAATCTAAACCATGGGAATAATGGAAAATAATAATCCCTTATCCTACAGAAGGGCTTCTCAGGCGTAGAAAGACTCGCCTTAAGCAAACAAGGCAACAAACTAACCAGTGTTACCACTTTGTTTGTCTGTTGCAGCAGGATGGACACAATGCCTGCACAAGTCTGTCAGAAAGCGACTTACAGAACACAAGGCTGTTACTAATTACAATGAATTAAAGTTTTCAATAATGCTAACAGGGAACAGTTTTTGAAGTTGACTTTAAAACGAAATCGTAAAGATGAATATAAGTTAATAACGACCTTATAAGTTAAACTATATGGTTTGTGAGGTGGGTCAATTTTAAAAATTATATAATCAAGTAACATGACAACAACAACTGGTTTATTCCCGCTTCATTAACTTTCATTTTGGAAAGAGGTCAACGCCTTCAGCTGTGACCGGTAAACGTTCGCCCGAAGGTAAGACAGAGTATTGTTTCGACCTGTATCACCTTTTACATAGTGCTGACATGAGTATTGCACGATGAAGTTAGACCAACAAATAAGGATCATCTTGGATAAAAACAAAGCAAGAGATAAGCAGAAATCTATACAAAGTACACTCCCCCGTGTCAGACAACTCCACATAATGAAAAAGGCAAAAAAAAGGAAACCGGATTTGTGATGTCTGAAAATAACATCATTCTTCCAATCACGAACACCATTTGTATTCAAATTTTGGTCGGGATTTGTGTGCCATTCCTCTATTCATGGGGTGATAGCTATTGTCTGACTCCAACCTATTAGGGCAGATTACTTTTAATTTTTGTATTACTTACAATTAGATTGGGAGGGCCGTATTTGATAGGATGGTCGCATTTTTAATGTTTTCGGGTTATGTATTGAAAGAAGATATAGCAATCCTTCACTTGTGAAGCATTGTTTGTACGAAGGTATCTTTCCTGCCAATAAAGCCACCCTTCATCTTTTCAAGAAATTTACTAAATAGGCCATGTTGACTATTCAGAGACATGTATACTGCTTGCATGTGCGTGTTTGTCAAGATACAATATGAACATGTTGAGTATTGCACGCTCAGTTAGGATAGCTATGAGTTTGGAGAATGATTTCAAGTGCAGGAAAAAATGACAGGACATATTAGCGAAGTACGTACATAACAATACCATGGAGTCTGACATCTTTCTAATACCATATATTTTCGTACATATTTAAGCAACACAATCTTTAACATGTTGTTTTTACTACTCAAAATATTGAAACCTTGTTCAGATTGGTTAACTACAGTATAAGTTTAAAACCTCCATGCAACAAACCTCCAGATATTTTGTTTTATTTTCTTGTTTTATTGAGGTTTCCCAAACAAGAAATTATTTTACATCAGAAGTGAGTTAGTCTTTTGAGACATGCCTTGTATTTAGACGTCGAATGTTGAGTTAATATGCTTTATGGTAATTCGATTTAGGAATTGGCCAAACTTTATTTGTTTTTAATATTCATAAATATGTACCAAAATAGGCTAAATAATGGTGCAGTATTTCATAACGTTATAATGCGAATAAAAATGCTGTCAAATTATTAAAGATTAATTTTTGCCTTTTATTTGTAAACGTTAACCGATGAAGTCACAATATTAACAGCTAATTTCTGTTTATCTTTGCGGTGAGTTTGGTTTGGTGTTTAGTGGTGCGCAAACGCAAGTAGGTTATTTAGTGCCACGGCAATTGAAGTATCGTGCTTTACCAAGGACCCACAACAGTCACAATCCAGGCTGATCCAATAGAAGTGCTTTTCTATGCAGTGGGATAAAGGAACCATTTTTGAGGATGTCCTCAAATCTGACGACATCTCCAAATTCAAACATACTGGTTGATTTGAGAAGAAAATATTAAAGAAAGGGAAAAAACGTGTTGTGTTCATGACAATCATACAAATATACAACATTATGATTCAAAATAGCAAAATGTGCAATCCATTAAATGCCCACTCTTGCCTACATAACTAAAAATCGTTATTCTATACTAAAATACTGACTTTCTTTAGAAACTTTCCAAACAATAATTTAGGTCCATACATATAGAGTAACACTAGTCAGTTAAAATATTGATGAATCTGAATTTCTATTTAATTTAACAAAAATAGAATCTCTACAGAATCGGGAATAACATCGGGCTGTGATGGAAAACTCCGTTGTCAAAATACATTCTAAACGTCCCACTGTCAAATTATGCAGTAATTATTTCCTATTTAAAAATGGCTCATTAAATCTCCATTGTCGCCGCTTATCATAAATTTGATCATTCTTCAAATATAACTAAAGTTAGCAAGAAAATGATTTGATAAAAAAAATATATCTGACATAAACTGTTCTTTGAAATAACCAAGAGTTAGGTTTCAACGATGTTCAAATATTCATACTTTCAGGCAATAAGGCAACGTTTTGAATTTGAATGGATTATAGAAAATATCAGAGATTTATTTCATGCGCGTATTAGCCATGGACAAAAATTACATCAATCACGGCATATACAACTTTATTGTACACTTCCTCCAAATACCACGTAATATTGTGAAATTTCTGAATTACCTAGCATCTCCTTCACATGCCTGGCAGTAAAACTCCCTGGGATGTACCCCAGGGTGGCCAGTCGCTTCTGAAACAGCCCAGACAATCTTAGAATGAATTCTTTATATACATCAGCTGAAAATAGAGGATGATGAAGTAAGCATGAAGGTAGATACGGAAGAGATGTTTATCTCCGATGGGTAGTGATAATTACTATGCAGTTAAAACCCGAATGCTCTTCATGTGAAAACCACAATATTCTATCTGCATAATCAATCCATACAATTTTTATTATGCGCCTATATTAAGTATGTTTGTTTTTGTTAAAGCAACCTTTAGCATTTTACCACTGGCATAAAAGAGTATTTTAATATTCCGAACAAATGTTTGAACTGGAAAATATGTTCATTTTATATTGAATTTTGTGCTCTGTGCTTATGTTCTTCTTAAAAATGGAATTAATTACTATTAACATTTAACTGTTTCAGATCAGTAAAATAGCCACCACCTTACTTATCTAAGGTAACAACTGACCTCAAACGTGTTTACAATGTAATCGAAAGTAAACAATATTAGCCCTAACTCTTCTTCTTTTGCTCAAAATATTAAATTATGTACCCAGAAATAGCAAGTCGCTTCTCAAGTATCAAATTTGATATACAGTGATGCCTTGACTGTCCAAAATACATGCTGGACGTAACACATGTTCAGATAATGGAAAATACAATATACTGGACAGATAAATTGCAAATAGTACTGATAATGTTTCAACGCATTGTTGTTCCGAAGAAAAATGTAATTTCTATTTTACCTTTGTCATGAGTCTAAATTTTCGACGTTTTAGCGAGTGATTTAATATTAGTACCATATTTATACTATTTCCGGTCAATGGAATTAGTAATGAGTGTAAACAACTGTTTGTTATTGTTTGTGAAAGGTTAGTATTTTGATGGTACAGATTTAGCACAGTGATGTCCAGTGTCCATATACATTTTGTTCTATGGTACGAATGGTGCGTGAGTAGTATGTGAGTTGCTTGACTTGCACGTGTCTGACATGCAAACGCCGATTACATTAACGTGTTCTCCGTTCCATTGTTCACCACTGCGAATCTACAGAAGCGCAATATGTTATCAGTACTTTGCAAATTGTATCGAAGAAAATGATTATTGCATACCAAAATACTACACGGCGCTGTACGTTTTTAGTAATTACATTGTGATAGTTTTATAGTAATTCAGTGCATTATCATTTTGTGAATTGCCCGTGTGTTTTAGATTCGCTTACTTTTAATTTTGTATATATTTCATGTGCATATGTTGTAGGTTTTCATCGTTTTCATCTTTATGGACTTCATCTTTAGAGTCTTCATTTCCTAAATCTTCATCTTCATGATCCTCATGGTCTTCATCTAGTCGTCAAGTTTGATTACAGTACAAGAACCCTTGGAGATGTAGCATTGTTATTTCTCCCGTATTATGGCTACACATATTACAAGTCAATCCGGACAACAACAAAAACATTGAAGCAGATCTCTCAAAGGTCATTACCGTGAATGCTAAACATTCCAATTATAGTACTGGACCTCATTGGGTTGAGTTATGTGCATCATATAGACCCTCAAGGAATATGGGCCCAAAGTTTCCTCAAACTCCGAATATTAACATAAGTCCATTTTCCAATAAATATAAAACATTGTCCTTCTTATTAGAAATGTACTCAGCTAAAAAAGAATACAAATTATCATATTTAGTGCTAGAAGACCAAGGAAACGTTTCCATGATACCAGCAGATTAAAATATTCTACAAATATGTACTCTAAACTAGATGTATTGATATCCTTTGAAACAATGATTTTTCACCCTGTTTTCACACTGACCTCCAGTTTATGAATAGATTATTCAAGACTCTTGATGCTCAAGGCCTAGTGAGAGTTTTCTAAAGATACCAGGCCCAGTGCCAATGCCCAAATAAACTTAAATTCTTTAAAATACTTTTGATTTATTAGTTTGTCCTTTAGAGGGCGGGGTTCCAATTAATGTTGCCTATAGACTGTGGGAGTTTAGATTTGTAAAACATGTCTGTATTGAAAATATACCAACTCTGAGGACACTGTTGATTATAGTAAATATGTTACTTTGTATTATTGCTTATATGCATTGCCATCAGCTGCACTCTGTATTAGTGCTTTTATGCATTGCCATCAATTAGTGCTTATATGCATTGCCATCAATTGCACTTTGTATTAGTGCTTATATGCATTGCCATCAATTAGACTCTGTATTAGTGCTTACATGCATTGCCATCAATTGCAAGATGTATTAGTGCTTTTATGCATTGCCATCAATTGCATGTTGTATAAGTGCTCATAAGCACTGTCATCAATTATACTCTGTGTTAGTGCTTAAATACATTTACATTAATTGGACTTTGTATCAGTGGTTATATGAATTGCCATCAATTGGACATGGAATTAAATGGGATGTAAAGGAAGGTGGAGTGTGGTATGTTAAATTTATAGGCATGATTTGGTTTTGTTTTTAATATCGTCCATTGTACTAATTTCGTTCTCTAGGTGCAAAGCAGAGGCGTTTGCCATATCAGTAGTGAAACAGATTGTAAACAAAGTGAACCAGAGTGTAAAAATAACCAACAGAATTACGGATAGTGGCAATTAATAGACGATGTGAGAAATTTGCCAAAGGTGATGTATGGGGACACTTACAATTGTTTTAGTATTATAAAAAAGTCAATAAAAGCGAAATAAAAAGCTACAAGAGTTACAATTAGTTTCAAAGTTACAATGGCAGGATTTTACATTGCCGCTTGCGTGGAAAAATAATAATCCATTAATTTCAGGCATTTTTCGATGTAATCTGAATTGTGTCGCTTATTTAAGAACCGTTCGCACAAAGCCTTTCGGAGATTAATGGACTGAGTTTCAAACTCTTCTTGTTCCTGCTCCGTATGGTACGCCATATTTATTCCTGACAGAGCTCTAGGGCAGTGCAGATGCAGAAAGTTATCGTGGATGAATACCAGTGCATCTATCTTATCATTCTTTCTGTCACAGATCTAGCAGTACGATCCTGGTACTCTAAGAAAGACAGCCATGTTACAATTCTGAATGCCACCAAATACTAAGCCAATCGGATCACCAGTTAGTTTTTCGGAGATCTCAACACAGACCGATTCAAGTAAATCTTCGAAGTGAATCTCGCTCAAATTCGTTTCGAAATAACTTTCATAGGTTTTATCAACCAAAGAACATCGTTGCAATCAATCGCCAGAGAGACTTTGGTGAAAACACGATTCAGAGTACTTTCCGCATCGATGATCATCTCCACATGATATCGTATGTCTCTGAACTATTCTGTTATGAGTAAATCGGCATATTATACTCAACACGCTCAAACCAAGAACTATAAAATCAATCACCATCGTGTGGACGTCAGAAATCAATGAGATATATCCAGCCACGGACGATACGCTGACGATGATAATCATACAAATATGAGACAGAATAGCACAGACATGAGAGGTACGTGAAATTCCACTCAATACAGCCGAAAGAGTCTCTATCACTTCTCTGAGATCATCTTGCTTTTCCTGAATCACCTCATATCTCCATCGTGATGTCTTCATGATGAACTTGTGATCATAATCATGTGTTTATAACGTGGCACTGTGCAGTCTCAAATTCACAGTAAATGTTCTTCTTTCACACGGAGGAGAATTCAGAAAAGATGACTGCCACAACAGCAACAGTAATATCGTTCTCATGCTAAAGATGCAAGTCGGGTTCTTTCCCAGGCTCACGACAGTGATTCTCATTGGAATTACTGTGAAATATCACCCCACCCGCCTGTCACCAATATATTCAGTCTTAGCAGCAAGACTGAATGACGCTTACATCTCCTCCTACTAGTTGAAGTACACTCACAACATTTTCAGCGCAGAAATCTTCGTCTCGGTGCCGTCTATCCTGTTTCTATTTTCCAGAATAAATCGCTTGCTCTCAGAAATATTTGGACTGACAGCTTCCGCAGGGGTGAGTCTTTTTCCTGGTCCTCCCAACGATATGGCTGTATTTCTAAATGATTGGTCTTAACTCAGAGAAACTCCACGTAATCGATTTTATAGTTTCTAGTCATCCCGACTGATACACTCATGTCGTCCACAGTAGAAGACTAGGACCTCTGGTAAATACCGCTAACTGGAGCCATGTTAACGTGACATAGTAATTGGATTCGTTAAACAATTCCAAGGAGCTTCTCTCCAGCCATACATGTATGATCTTAATTGTATCGATGGCTTTTCTCGTGGGGAAATGTGAACAAGGACACATCAGTCTAAGACATTGTCGGAGGAATGTTTCCTGTGGATGTCTTCTAATCCGGAGAGGCGTCGTGGCAGATTGTGTCAGTTTAGGCGGTGGCATTGGATGAAATGCCTGTACCTGATCTGTTGACGATCCGCAACGCATTGCTGAGAATGCTAGGAACTACAGGACCATACAGTAAAAAAGAACCCGAGGAAGAATTCATTTCTTCTGAGCCAACATAATTCTTGTTGGAGGCATCGCTGACAAACATCGGCGGAGAAAACGAAATAATCTTATGATTGCCCATGCTGAGGTCTCCCTGCTTCGTTCCTCCCGACAGAGACAGCAATGCGGCCTCGTGATCATACCATGTCCGGCAATTGACATGATGTTTTTTTTATCCTGTGCCAGATTTAATCCGGTGCCCAGAAACAAAGAATCGTGTAGATACGTCAGAAATCTGTTAATCTTTTCAGAGTTTCTCACTTATCTCCAGTGGATGCACAAACTACCACATGTAATGGATTTTCTTCATGATGGCAAAGACCAGCTTGGTTTTATCTACCTAGATATCATTCCCTGCATCATCATAAAAGTTATCGTAAATTCGTGAATTATGTCTTTGACCAGCGGGTGATATGTCTGATTTGCGATATCTAGCACGTGCCTGTCTCCAAATCATCACATCGACGGCTCCAACACACATGGAATACTTTCCATTGACTCGATTTTATTCTGGAATTACATGACATAGCTCGATGTGGATGCGTGGATAGTTGATAAAATTCAGGGTGGAATCCGATAACATTGCGCCTGAGATGCTGGTGGTAAACCCGAACATCCTGGATATGAGTCCTAGTAGTAAGGTATATCCCGTAGGCACAGATAATGTAACTTTCCTATTATACGCTGGTAAATCCTCTCAAAAACTCAACGATTCTGGCCATGAGTGTTTCCACTTTATAGTATCCGGACTCGAAGTGTGTAATCCAGACTGACACCCGCAGAAACATTATACCATTCCACGACATAAGAAAATGCCAGAAACAATAACAAATAATTATGTTCTCGATAATCGAGGGGTTTTTCCAACGAAATCGTAGTCCCGGAAGTAACGTCAGTGAAGACCATGTTGAGCATCTTGATATATTATACCGGGCTTGATTCAAGAGTACAATACGATCAGAAGAGCTGATATCACTCCCATCACGATGCTGACTGTCTTAATCTGTCTTGGGTCACTTTGTGACTCAGGATCCTGCGTCAGGTAACCTTGTGACCCGTAAGTATTTCAAAGGTAGTGTGAGAGTCTTTACCAGTCTGTAAAACACCATGCATCACTTACGATTATGGCGGAGATGGATCTGTTGTATTTGTTTCTGATAATCCTCTTCTGCTGCGTAAGTGATTCCTATATGAGAAAGAATGTGAGGAAGGTTGTATGCGATCTTAAACACATCGATGGGCTTCATATACACCAGCTGAAGCGACATCGTGAAAACCTTTGAACGTGCACTTAGATTCGTGTCTGAAAAGGAGATTCATGTGACAATACTCCCTGCAGACGTGACTCTATCCAGTATCTCCTAAGCGGTCATGAGTGCGTACACATAGTTATAACGACTTTGCGTAATCGCCAGAACCTCAGCAGAAGTGATGTCCGGACTGGTAGGTACGATAAAGTACACGAATCCCGCCACTGCATCGTCTTCATACTGCAGGAAAGAATCAATGAATTCGTGGTCGGTCACCAGCGTGCTGAAGTCTCTTTTATATTAAATGGGGACGGGGCAGTCAAAGGGAGATTCGGACTTCTGGGGATTTCAGTCAATGTTGTATGTCGACGTACATATTGAAACCCAAACCTGAATTGTAGCCACGCTTGATTCTCCAGTCGAGCGTGATATAATTGTATCCGAATAGGTTATAGATGCGGTGGTATTTTAGCGGAAGCATAATGATAATAAACGACGCTCCAATCGATTCTGCAGACTTATCAAGGAAAGTCAACTTTATCCCGTTGATGATGCTCATCACGGTGTAAAACACAGAGTATCGGAGAGCTGGTCTCTTCATGTTGTTTCCTCCTTCTGTTAGATCATATTGGCTGATGCCACAAGCTGTGGTAGTGCAGTAAAAATCGAAATTAAATTGTTTCCGAGAAATGGCCATCAAGTGTTACATAGACTTGGGAAACAAACCAAGCCTAGACATAGACACGCTGGTTGGTGGTCACACCTTCTGACGTGTAAATCTTTTCTCCAGATAATCCTACAGAGTTCATCAATGGACATTGTCCGACGTTTCTGTTTCTGTAATTTCTATCCAGTTATACAGCATGGTGGTCTTGAACAACTTATCGACGTCATAGTGATTTTATTATAGAAGATTTAGTGAAATCGTGATTAACTGTCCTACCGTGGATCTGAATGTGGCCTATGACCGATACTAGGTTCACGGTAACGATGAAAATGTCCACCTGAGTAACAACACAAGGAAAGATATTAATTATATCCTTACGCTCTCAAAAAGATGATAACTCAGAGACATTAGTGATTCTGGATGATTGTGCAGACGTATCGTCGGTCCGAGATAATAGAAACGTGTTGGCCTTTACTTCCGGGCATGGAAGTTCTCCGTGTGGGTCATCACCCAAAAGTATAATGTCGTCGCTAAAGATCTCAGAGATCAGACATCTTTTATCATCGCATTCTATTACAAGGATTCCGTATGGTTTGATTCAGTCATGAGAGAAAATGATATATTGAGTCAAGAAGACCGACAGAGAGTACGCTATTATCTAGCCTCAAAGTCGCGTGGAACACTTCTGCTGAGGAAAGATCCATCCACAGGTCACTATTACTTATCGTGATTTTTCAGACAAGCACGACGAGCTAGAAAAATAGACTATGTAATATAAAGTATAGGGATGGCTTGAGAATGTCTCACTGGGAGTCTCTCCATGTCTACACCAACTATGAGAACGATCAGTATTGCATGGTCAGACACATATGTCGAATAAAATGACAACCTGGGACATCTCAGAGTTAACATACCTGATCCATATTAAGTTAAGCAAAATATGCTGGTATAGAGATTTGTGTATGAGTGTAATTATGAATGGATTTCCAGAGCATTTGTCGTCGGTCACATCAACCGAAACAGGACCAGTAATAACATAGATAATTTGAGGTCTGTTACTGAGAGCAAAAATCTCAGTAACACTGCACGGAAAGCATCGCAGGTACCAAGGAGATCGGTGGCATCATTACATTTATCAACAAGAGAAGAGACGGAGTTTTATTCCATGGGTATAGCAGAAATAGAAGGATCCCTAAATGAGCATCGCTCATCTATATTAATCTGCTGCAGGGGTGTCTGTAAATCTGCCATATCGAGATAGAAAGGAGATTGTTTCATCTTTCCTTTTTATGATGGAGACCGATAATATAGATTCTATGATTGTTGGTCTTTCTCTCTTATCTTTGTATGTCTTCGTCTTTCTTCTTCTTAGTATAGTTTTCTCTGCTTGTATGTATATTGTGATCAGCTTAGACCCAAATATGCCCTCCCATAATGCATCTACAAATCTGAATATACACAGTGCATTTGAAACCAGCTATAGAATGAACAGTACCAATCCCAGTATGTGTCTAGACTTGTTGCAAATGGACCTATGTTACATGTGAAAAAAGAGGATTAAGTAAGATTACTTTCTCAAGGTCAATACCTACCGTGATACTCAAATTGAAGTGATGATAACATCATAAAATCATCACTATCACCAGAGCAGCCAGTGAAATTAGAGACATGACACACAGTTCAAAATCTCCTTCTGGTTACAATTTTTGCTGGCTAAAAGAACGTTTAGTGCTTAGGAATTATGGCCTGAATACTATATGTACCTATCCTGTCTTCTTTTGGATAGAATTCCCTACTGAGGGCTCGTAGACGACATTCAGCCAGTAGCTCAACCATGTCTTCTGGCTTCAACATTCCTTCATCTGCTTCAAGCTCTGAACCAACCATCAGAAGTGCCAGAGGAAGACCACCACAAAGTTCAACAATTTTATCTAAGTGTTGACCAAAATTTACACTTTCTGCAACAGCTCTGAGCAGTTTCTTGGATTCCAATTCACTCATTGGTTCCAGGGTTTTGTAAAAGTATGATTTTCTTATTTGTGTAAACAACATTTGTGTTGTGGATGTAATGTACACGTTGATGTTGTGTCTGATATTAGCCAAGGTAACAACAACTGACACAAATGCATCTCTTAATTCTGAATCCAACACATCTTCACAATTGTCAAACAACACAATGAAAAAGTGGTCCTCAAACTGTCTGATATGTGACTCAATCTGTTGAAACCATCCATTAGGTTGACAATCATAACTAGGATCTGGCAACATGCCAAGTAAAGCACACATCTGCTCATTAAGTTGTTTACAGGTTTTAATAAACCTCATGTCAACATTAATTATCTTAACACTCTTAAAATTATTATTTTCTTCAGATATAATCTTTTGTACATCGTCTATATGTTTTTCGACCGTTCTTGATTTTCCAACAGATTTCATTCCGTATATACCAAAAACTAAATATCTCTTGGTTTTCCATGCATTCATAAACTCCTTAAGGAATTCTTCTCTTCCATGTAAGGGAACATCCATTTCTGGAAAAAAGAAAGCATATAAATGTTTTTCTTTTGCTTGTTTTGTTTGGGTTTTTTTGGTCATTTGGGGATAGGTGGCGGTGTTTTACTTTTTAATTATTACACTAAAGTACAGATAGACAGTCGCTCGATATTGCAGTTGTATTTTATTGCTTGTGTACCTTCACGAACCACCAAACCATAAGAGTCATATATGAAAATATATAATATAGAAACAAAATTGTTTTCTATGTGTTTTTCTTTTGCTTGTTTTCGTTTAGCGGTGTTTTGTTTTTTAATTATTACACCAAAGTAGAGATGTCAGGTCGCTTGATAAAACAGCTGTATTGTATGGCCAATCATGAGAGAATCATGTATGAAAATATATCATAACGAAATTAACAGCAATAACCTAGGGATTTCTTCTTCATATAATAAAACAGTAAAAATATAAACCTAAATCCTATGTTTCTAAGCTAACCATTTTCTCCCGTTTGCTCAGTAATCTCAAATTCCAGTTATTAGGTGTTGCATTTTGGTATGTTTAGGAAGAGTGTGATGTGAGATGCGTGAACAACTAAACCAAAATGGACCATTAAGACTGAAACATTAATGAGTATTCTGCAATAAAATCTGTTAAATTCTCTTTGTCCTTGAGATATAGGTAAACTTTGATTTTCGAATGTGTAAAATGTCAGGATTTTTTTTTAAATCCCAGTTTTATGCACGTGTTTTGTATATACTTAGACAGACAAACTATACCCATGTTCATATGTAATCTGCAACTTCCATCCACAAGTTACGGGTCTCATATTTTAAAGTCTATTGCAATACTGAATAGATAATGTAGAGGAATGGTACAGACCTCTTGAAACCTCATTTCAACTGATTGAGCAATTGACTCCACGCACTCCCCCTCCACCCCTTAAAGCTAAGAAAGAAGAAATACATGATATAAGATGGGGAGAGATGCTGACTGATCTAGAAAGTTGATTGAATATCTACCACCCAAAACTCCACAACATAGGATGTCTACCACCCATCTGAGAAAATATTAACTCATTTTCCTTGTTAAATGCACACTTTTAAAAATAGTACAGTATTTAATAACGAACATTTTTCTACATTCTCGTTCCCCAAATTTCCGAGTATATCCTTTGTGCACTACATTCATATTTTATATAGCCAGGTAGTGAGTAAAGTTTAATACTATGTTTAAAGTAATATGCAATTTCATAAAAGACATGCGTTTCCAAAATGTTAATTTGAAACAATGAAAGTAGAAACTTAAATGAAATTAAACGAAAAGCAAATCAACTCAAAAATATGTATCAACATCTCTTGACAGAAATGCAATTCTCATGTCTCAACCTTATAAACTGATTCTCTGCTTATTTTCTAAGGCCCATACTTTAATGGTACAGGATGCCCATGACTCCATTATCTAATCATGCGACCAAGATTTTGTATTTCTTGGAGTTAGCACAGAAAGGTTTCATCCACATTTGAACATATTCTTTTAGCAATATAGTTAAAGACAGCGTTGCAAGCACCCATTGAATCCACCTCTTCTGAAATCAAACGATGACATTATAAAAGTTGTGACCTCCTAAGAGACAACAAAATGGTAAAATATATAAATCTAAGCTGTTTTACTTATTACTACTAGCAAACTACATAGACCTTGCTCTGCCAGCACATGGTGCAAGGAGAGATCTGGATCTATCCATTTGCAGTTGGAGTCGACTTCTAAGCGATTATATTGATTATAATTATTTTGGTAATGGCAGGTACTGCGTCCTAAAATCTTGGTTGAGCTCTCTTGAAAGAGGTCTTTAAAGGGAGAAGGGGGTCACTAAATATGTACAGTGAAACCCATCCATGAAGAACATGCAACATTTTGGCCGTTTTGGACACGTGTGATTATTTAAGGTTTAAAACTAGTCAAATGTATGGAAAGAGACCTCAACTAGAGCAACTCGTGCCTGACATATTTATTGATTTTGGAGGTATAAAGTATGCGCCATAATCTTGTCAAGTAGTAAACAAGGGGAGTAACGAAGATGGAATTACCATAATAGTTTCTTTTTATGCATAGTAAAACCGTATTAGTCAATATGTTTTCATTGCCATTTTTATTCCCCTTTATATGAATTAATTAGGAAATGGATCCAGGTTAACTGTAACTTATTTCATTGAGGAATAATATAATCTCCATGTTACTGCACGGATATCAGATATGCAGACATAAAGAGTCGGGAAAAATAAAGGTTCACTTGACAATGTAAAACTGTACAACTGGTGGAGCATGTATTTTAGGGAAAAATGAATGTTGAGTTCAAGATGAATGCCTCCTGGCAACATGCCTTTTTGAAATTAAGGCATAGTTTTTCAAGCTGTTTCGGAATAATGCAAAGTATCAACGTTTTTTTTTTAGGGACAATGGTGTTTTTCAAAATTTGGTTTCTCTGCTCTAAACAATGCACGTACATGTATTTATAACAAGCACGGAGAAACATCATGAAACTAAAAAATGTAATCACGGAACATGACTACCTCACAACAGTGAATACCAAACGGAACAGGATGTTACAGTGAATACCAAACGAAACAGGATGTTACTTTCGGATGGATGGACAAAGGTAACACATACTCTTTCCACATTCTTGCTTACTACATTCATTATATTGCAGTTGAAACCACAGTAACATTGGCACTTGTAACAATTTTCAACATATTTACAGTTTATATCAAAAACAAATTTGGAGTGGAATATAATAATGGTCTCCTACCCATCACTCCTAGATGAATCTGGGAGGATTATAAATTGAAAATATGCTAATCTGGAACTATACACGTGTACGTTACTTCCGTTTATGCATGACCATATTTAAAAGAACCGTTTCTCCGTTCATGTTTTAATATAGAAGATTCCATCAGTCAATCAGTTCAACACAATTCACTTGAGGATAGGCGTTTTTCGGAGAGTACCACAGGTGATATCAGCATCATCTTTGCTACTCTCATTAAACAAGCCGCAAATGTTGATGGAAGTTATTTTGCTTTAAAAGACAATGCTAATTTTCTAACATAATGACACAAAGTATGTCATGAAAAGTAAAAACTAAGACTTAAATATGGGAGAGGAATCTGCCTTAAGCGTAATGACATCTTCATTAAAATTAATGTATTCATCGTACTATCTACAGTCTTATGCAGTTAATATGACATTTTACAATTCCACAAACACGGTTTGTATCTAGGGGCCAAATTATAAAGCATGGAATGAGACATAATCTCAAGAAGGTTTTTTTTCGCAAGTGACAGTACCTTTGGCAGCAATAAAAGTATACTTTGGGTTTCAAATACCCCAAGCCAGTCTTACATAGCAGCAAGCGATCGCATAAATTTGAAATTAACTTGAGATCAAATTCAACTTTTCCCTATCGAGAATCCAGATAGGAAAATTTGTGCGGTTCAAGCGAATTATTGGTATAGCGGTATACACGTAGACACGTATCGATAAAACCGGTGAAGAATCGATACATAAAGGTACTTACCCTATGCAAGTTACTTTAAACTTCAGCTATCGACAACAATTATTAGGAATTGGTCTTTTCGAATTTGAACTTGCGAATCCATTTTAGAAAACCATCACATTCACAGGCATTCATTTCTGCCAGTTCAAACAACGCGTCTATTTAACAACAACCTTCCACAGACCAACACAAAGTGATTAACTAACACAGTTTAAAATGAGACATTCTAAACTTACTCCCTTATAGGACTGAAGCACTTTGTCAATCATTTAATAGCTACTTTTACACGAAGTTTCTCTGTTGCTTCGTATTTTGTCTACGTCGATCGTATTTTGTTTGTACCAATCCTGGGTAAACAATAACCACCCATCAGAATTAATGGAGCTTTATTCACTGTGACACATCGGAAATATATGTATCCTAGCTCGAATGAGGTAGATGCAAAGCAACAGAAAAACGTTGTGCGAAGGTCGCTCTAAACATGAAACTGGGGACGGACGGATTTTGAACCACCTTGTTTTAATTTATAGAAGAGTCGTGGGTATATTTTTTTTTCTCAGCAACAAAAACGAATGCCTTTGATCGCAGCCGTTGGTTTGCATCTACAGGAAGTATAGTGCGGCGAAGTCAGTTCGTAATCTTCACTCCCACACCTTGATCTGTTCTGGATAAGAGTTTCCTTGTACAAGGGATAATGAGTACAAATTGCACCAGGAGGAAAACACTGAGCTTCCAGCACCGTCAGAAAATGCATGTATGCTGACAGGGGTCGCTGAGGGAAGTGTTAAAAACACAAAAGCCCAAATGAGGAAAAATAAATTACTGCTCCAGCAAAATGAAGGCCCAAAGAAATAAGTTATCAAATGAAAATAAATATTTGAAAACAAAATTCCAGGCTGCAAACGACAGACATAACTAGCTTGCTGCAAAAACTTTCAAAGATCAAGGTGAAATCTGAATTCCTGGGTAAACACCCCATAACACATGACCTAAGTGAATCATCGAAAGTCTCTGCCTAATTCTTAAAGAGGAAAATCTGAAGGATAGTGTAAAGAATTTAAATAAAGCTAAAGATAATGCACACTTATAAGTAATTCAAATATATCATGGTTTTGCTGCTACTAATCTTGAAATTCTCTCGTCACCAACAGACGACAGTAGAAACATAAAAAACTGAAATTATAAGTGTGTCAAAGGAAAAATAATTAAAAAACTGCCAACAGTAAGCAATCGAAAACCATGGCAATATGCATATTTGTTTATGACCTACTTAAGATAATTATAAAAGAGTCATTAAAGATCATACAGCGTTATGTACAAATGTGGCAAAATTAAAACAACGCCAAATGTATTGACCCTATTACAACAACTTAAAGGGTTTTTTTTGACTCTCAAATCATTCTGGGAAAGGAGATCATCCAAATGACTCTGCTGAGAAAGCTATTTTGAAATAAAATGATCTTAATGATGAGCCTTACTGTTTTTAATATTACCAACGAAACTATTGGCTCTTCCACTACCAATGACTAATTTCCCAAAAGACCATGTGCCACGCAAACATCAGGAAATGTTCATAAAACAAACACTGCCGATCCATGACTCTTTTATTAAATATGTCAGTAGTAATAGATACGAAACCTTGGGTCAAAATCAGGTCATTACCTGGGATCTGAACTGGTCATATGCTCGATATAACCAGATAAACAGGCGACTCTCAGTTTGATGCCGCCATCGTCAATGTTGGAGGAAATTATGTCAACAACAATATCAATACATAACAAATTGAAGATAATGTTTACCACATTTTGGACAACATCGACTGGAATAACCCATATTATTAGGCATTCATTTGTTTACAGTCATCAAAACATACTTCAAAAATTCAATGCCATGACTATCTAAATATGGAGACAGGACAAAAACACTAAAACATGTTTTCCCTAGCAGTATACTTATGGTACCGCCCTGTTTATGTGACGTAATTTCTCTTTTGTTTCAAGACAAACTTCGGGAACTCTACTGCGTGATGATGCCCTTGTTGTGTTCTTAGGGACGTAAATTAACGCTATTTTTCTCCACCTGACAACTGTGATGGATCTGTTGAATGCGAAAGTGCATTAAGTGTTTGTGAATAGTTTCATAGTGACTACATGCATGCCTCAAAAAATATTTTAAAATGTCACGGCGTAGCTAATCTCCTTGTTTGACTCCCCTAGTAATGTTCACTTTAATTACATATTAGATCTTGGAATTAATAGAGGTGGTCATTACATTGGGCATATAAACAGACATGTTAGGAATAACTGTTAGACCAGCTGAAGCTTGTACTAGCATCATAAGTATATAACGTACATTGTCTGGTTTACCAGAAGTAAAGTGAAATGACAATTGTTCAAGTGACTTGTTTTTATTGATGGTGCCACACCAAATACACGTGATAGAGGTTCATGGGATAGAGATGTTCATGTTCAGGAAATTAATTATCGGTTGATATGAGAAAGAATATAAAATCAGAAAATAACTGACCCAATATGTTACCAGGCAAATCAATCAAATGCAAAACTATTTAAAATGGGCTATGTATATCTGTTCCCTTCCGCTAAGCTAAAGTGGAATGAATTACCTTTGAAAACACACCGTGAAAACATAACTGTTTGGTTAAATACTGACATACTCTTCGCCATGAATGCCAGTCATTATATCAAACCTGTTGGTCAGCAGGCGCGTAACAAAACGTAGAGAAATAAAATAGCTAAGTATGTTCGATTGGGAAAAACAGAATTACTATCAATCAGCTTCAGAAAATACTTGCAATACGAATACAATAAATAACATTCCACAAAGTCGTCAAAATCTAGCCCCATGGACAGAAAGTCAGATAATTCATTATGATGTTGAAATACAATTATATTTAATGACTTTTGAAAGTATATCTTATAACATTAAAGACTAGATCATAAAATCAAATCACATAGAACTAAGAAATTTTAAAACTCCAACCCACGTGTTTTATTTCGCAATATCAAACAAAAAGGACCTAATTTTTGTACATACTATTTAGGCAAAGAAAACAACATGCCTAGCTAATAGCGGACCCGGTTCTGACGGTGGCTGCAAATATAATACCTGACAGCATAGCTTACATATGTAATCTAAGCATATCTACTTCAGCATTTCCCAGACATGCAAATTAAAAACGTTATTCCCATTCAGGGTAAGTCAAGCAACGAATATGTCAGTATTTCTTACCAACTACTTTACATACGTTGTTTATGACAATCGTTTGATGAACCAATCAAAATAAAACTTAAATCATTAAAACCATTTAGGCTTCATAGAAAACCACACAAGTGAGGGAGTATTCGTAGCCATGATTAATAAATAGATTACTGACTGATATAAATGGAAATTAGTTGGATCCACAAAAGCTGGTGTTAGAAAAGCTTTGATAGAGTTGATATCATATTTCTTATCAATACATTGCATACTAGTATTTATCGACGAGAGAATGCCGCATTTGAACGCCCTGAACTTCTATATAACAAAGACAACATAGTGTGTCAAACTTAATGGAAGCATTTTTAAAACAAATAACCGATCATGAACCCATTCATCTTTCTCATTTTCAAAAACAATCTGCCCCTGAAAATGGCAACTATATTTCATCTACCGACTTATATGCAGATGACGGAACTCTATCAGATTTCCTTTCAGATAGCCTTACTTAGAATACATTCCTGGTGTAAATGACATGAACGTAAGCACATATATGAGTAAGGCAATAATGGTTTTACACACTAAATGAGTGCGAAATTGGAAATTAATATGAATCTTAAGATGAGTGATTTGTCTGCAAGTGGCTACTCATGACAAAATCCTTGGTTGATGGTTGACAACAATTTGCAATTGAATCTACATATTCTAGTCATAAGTCTTAAGATCAATCAATGCCAGTGATTGTTTATTACGATAAGATCATCTGTATCAACTAAATATAGACTGGTATATTACAAACGCTATATAAAACCAAACCTAACCAAGTTGTGTTATTTTGGCGAACAGGAGCATTTGAAAATTATTCCCCTTACAAAACAAGAGCTCGCATACTTGTCCTAGATAATCCTGAAAACATCCTAAATGCAATTCAATATAATAAAATATCAACATTAAGTGAACAAATGTGTTGTTTCTTTTCTTCAAAAAAGGCTAGACTTATACACAAAATTTTGTACAGTACCGCCACAGTATATGTTAAGTAACTCTTTGATGATAGAAAACAAGGAAACACTCCAAAATTAGACCGCTTTCAATTAAAAATATTTCCATATCAAAACAACTATTGTAGAAACGTTTTCAATATTCGAGGCCACTAAGTTGGAGCAGATTCCCAAAATAAATTATAGAAGGTGCAAATAGAAATGAATTCAGTTATAATCTGATACAATGAAACTTTCACTTTGCTGACCTACTACCTTTGTTACTGTATATACACAAAATACCTAGTTAGAGCATGTTTATATAAAATGTATGTTTATTATGTCCATATATAAATTTAGCTTGTTTGATTGTTGGAGAGTTTGGGGGCATATGATGATGCTTTTTTTCCTAGTATGAAGTCGTGTTTTAATGTGGCAGGGGGGGTTATTTTTTTTTTGTGGGGGGGGAGAGGTTGTCTATACAAAGAATTAAGTGTTGCATATGCCGATCTTTATTGTGTGAGCAACTATGTACTATATATGTAAATATTCACATAATAGAGGGTCACATTGAAGGTTAGCTCCATGCAACTAATTGTGCCAACCTACTTAAGTAACGTTGTTATTGATAGTAGTAGTAGTAGTAGTAGTAGTAGTATATACACATAGTATATATCAGGGATGGAACTTAAAGATAGTTCGCAAACACGAGGTTAGTTAATTGATGTGGTTATTGCTTGAATTCAACATCCTCCACATGACGAGGTACAATAAACCCTTCTGCTAAAATGGATTGGTATTATTCCATGTGTTATGTTAATTAGGGTGATAGTCGTCAAAACGGTCTTAGTACACCTTGAACTAGCTTGGTGTACTAACCTAACAATTATTTCAATCCAGGTTATTTTGAAGAAAGAAAAAAAAAGAATTAGGGAAACAGGCGATAAACTGTCACGTTGGCCAATCCAGTTAAAAAATAGATATTATACCAAAGAACGTGTTTTTATGTTTAGCAGCACATTCTGTATTGGAATTAATTCAGAACACCACTGGAATTCATTAGGAACTCTGTACATTTTCGACTTGTGAAACTATTTGGTATTTAACCCGCAATGTTGTTCTCTTTACATGTTCACTTTGTATTTTAGGGAAATCCATGTTTTGTCGAATTTTACAAAACTTGCAGGTTTTCACTCTTTTCCGTTACTTAGTTTAAGACCATAGAGTCGTAAGAGTATGTATGCATATATGTATGTATGTATGTAGCGCTTTAGGGCACATCAGCAGAATATTCGATCTCCGTTGCCAACTAAAGGCAAAGTTCAAAAACGATGTTTAAGTTTTTCGAAGGTGCGCATCGCCCGCCAAAATGTCAAAATTTTAATGATGACAAGAGAGAGCGATAGTAAATATGATTAAAAATAGATTAAGAATGCATCAGAAATGAAAATTATTGATACGAATGGCTTAGGAATAACATCAAAAAGGGTGTGAATGTTCTGCGATTTCTGCACCCACTATTCAGAGAAATATAAAAGTATGCTGTATATTTCAGTATCATTCCTTAATTAAATACCAGACAAAAGAAACAAGAAACCAATAAAGAAGACTTCAGCTCTTCGATTTGCAAGCTGGAATGTGCGCACCATGTGTACAGGCATCTCCGACGTCCTCAGAGAAGTGGACGACACCAGAAAGACGGCCATCATCGATAGAGAACTCACCAGACTAAATATCAGCATAGCTGCCCTCCAGGAAACCAGGCTCGCCTCTAGTGGCTCCCTCAGAGAGGAAAACTACACCTTCTTCTGGAAGGGTCGAGAACCTGAGGAGCCCCGTCAGCACGGAGTGGGCTTTGCCATCAAAAACAATCTCCTGGCCTCGGTTGAACCTCCCACAGGGGGCACTGAGCGTCTCTTGTCCATCCGCCTCACCACTACTTCAGGTCCTGTCAACATCATCAGTGTCTACGCCCCAACCCTCACGTCATCAGAAGACGTGAAGGATCAGTTCTATGGGCAGCTGGACGAACAGATCAAAGGATGCCCCAAAAATGAACCACTATTCCTCCTCGGCGACTTTAATGCCAGAGTAGGTGCGGACCAGGAGTCCTGGCCTACCTGCCTCGGATATCATGGCACTGGAAAGACCAACGAAAACGGCCAGAGACTGCTGGAGCTATGCACCTACCATGGCCTGTGCATCACAAACACCTTCTTCAAGTGTAAGCCACAACACAAAGTGTCATGGAAACACCCCAGATCTCATCACTGGCACCAACTCGACTTGGTCATCACCAGGCGCTCTGCCCTTAACAGCGTCCTCTCCACCAGAACCTACCACAGTGCAGACTGTGACTCCGACCATGCCCTTGTGAGCAGCAGAGGGCGACTACAGCCACACGCGCTACACCGCTCAAGGTGGAGGAGTATGTGTCTGCCCTGAACAAGGCTCTCCAGGACCTGCCTGAGTATGACGCTACAGCCAAGTGGAACGGCATGAAGGGTGCCATCTACAGTACAGCTATGTCAACGTTTGGCAAGAAGGAACGACCCAGCCAGGACTGGTTCAATGCACACCTATCAAGGATGGAACCACAAATCGAGGAGAAACGAAAAGCCTTCATAGCTTACAAAAAATGCCCTAATGAACGGACGCTTGCTGCTCTCAGAAGTGCCCGAAGTAACACCCAACGCATTGCTAGACAGTGTGCGAACGAGTACTGGCAACAACTGTGTGAAGGAATCCAGCGCAGTGCCGAGTCCGGACACATCCAAGGCATGTACAGTGGCATCAAGAAGGCTCTAGGCCCTACAGTGAAAGGGGTCGCTCCCCTGAAATCCCTGACGGGACAGAAGATCACAGACCGTGGGCAACAGATGGCCAGATGGGTGGAGCACTACTCAGAACTATACTCCCGAGAAACGTCAGTCACTGATGCAGCCCTCAGCAGCATAAAGAATCTGCCCACCATGGAAGAGCTCGACAAAGTGCCAACCTTAGAGGAGCTCAGCAAAGCAATCGACTGCCTTCCAAACGACAAAGCACCAGGTAGTGACAGCATCCCGCCCGAAGCTATCAAACGTGGAAAACCAGCATTGATTAAACCACTGCACGACCTACTTTGCCGCTGCTGGGAGGAAGGAGTAGTCCCCCAAGACATGCGTGATGCCACAATTGTGACCCTTTACAAAAACAAGGGCGACCGCAGTGACTGTAATAATTACAGAGGGATCTCGCTCTTGAGTATTGTTGGTAAAGTGTATGCCCGCATCATACTCAACAGGCTGCAGTTGCTAGCAGACCGTGTGTACCCGGAATCACAGTGCGGCTTCAGAGCAGGCAGGTCGACGACAGACATGATCTTCTCCCTACGACAACTCAAAGAGAAGAGCAGAGAGCAAGGTCAACCACTCTACATGATGTTCATCGACCTCACCAAGGCCTTTGACTTGGTCAGCAGGAAGGGCCTTTTTGAACTTCTGAGTAAGATCGGTTGCCCCCCAAAACTCCTCAGCATGATAATCTCTTTCCATGCAGATATGAAGGGAACAGTCCTGTATGATAGATCATCCTCAACTTCCTTCCCAATTAACAGTGGTGTGAAGCAGGGCTGCGTGCTGGCACCAACACTTTCTGGGATCTTCTTCTCCCTGCTCCTGTCCTACGCCTTCGACACGTCCACGGATGGCATATATCTACACACCAGGTCTGATGGGAGGCTGTTCAACCTGGCACGACTGCGCTCAAATACCAAAGTGAGAGCTGTGCTCATCAGGGAGATGCTTTTTGCAGATGACGCAGCTCTTGAGGCCCACACCGAGGAAGCCCTCCAGAGACTGGGAGACCGTTTTGCTGTTGCCTGCACGCAGTTTGGTCTCACAATCAGCTTGGAAAAAACAAATGTCAGCGTGCAAGATACCACCATTGCCCCTTCAATCAAAATCAGCGGTGTCACCCTGGAAGCAGTCAATAACTTTACCTACCTAGGGTCAACCATCAGCAACACTCTCTCGATTGATATGGAGCTAGACAGAAGGCTTGGAAAGGCAAACACCATCATGGCTCGATTAACAAAGAGGGTTTGGGAAAACAACGCGCTGACAGAGCACACCAAGGTCCGAGTCTACCAGGCCTGCGTTCTCAGCACCCTTCTATATGGAAGTAAGACATGGAGTACCTAGATGAGGCAAGAACGCCGGCTCAACTCCTTCCATATACGGTGCCTAAAACGCATCCTGAAAATCAGCTGGCAAGACCGTGTTCCACACAGCGAGATCCTGCAGCGTGCAAGTACCCCCAGCATGTACTCCCTGCTAATTAAACGCCACCTTCGATGGCTGGGTCACGTCCGACGCATGGAGGATGGAAGGCTGCCAAAGGACATCTTATATGGACAGCTGGCCACTGGCATGAGAAGAGTCGGACGCCCCTCACTCCATTTCAAAGATGTGTGCAATAGGGACATGAAGGCATGCAACATTTCACCCGATGGCTGGGAAGAGCTGGCTGAGGACCGAGGCACCTGGAGACTGATGGTAAACAATGGCATATCAGTTGCTGATGCGAGGAGAGGCCAGTTGGCGGCAGAGAAACGTAAGAGAAAGAAGAACGCAACAACAACCACAGTAACGCAGACTTCCCAGTATCTCTGCACCAACTGCAGTAGGGACTGTCACTCACGTATAGGCCTGCACAGCCACAGCAGACGTTGCCAACAGAGACAGACAACACCCCAAGGGCGCTATTCGCATGGTCTTTCGAGACCGAGTCGCCAATGATGATGATGATGATGATTCCTTAATTAGTGTAAACACTTCAATGCATTGCCCTTCAAATCAAACTAAAAATGGTGCTCCTAAGTGCCCTAGTAGGCAATATTTAGCCAATTTTGCTATTCTTGCAATCTAAGTAAATGTTGTCAGAAAGGAAATGATTTCCAAGGGCAAAGCGTGTGAAAATAATGGTTCTTATAAACAAGCAAGATGTTAGGTTTAAATATTCATTGTAGAATTAGTTTCTTTCAATCACGAAAGTGCCTTGTTTGTCGGTCCTTATTCCGTACTGCTCAAAAAGCAGTAACACCATACATTCGGCAAATTCAGGCAATGACTAAGGTAACACACACAGGAAATCAAAAGGGTTGCAAGCCAGATGTGCCCACTTTTGTTCATCAGATAGCGATAAGACTTTAATGTGAAAATATTGCTGATCATCTACGGCGTAGGAGTACTCGAAAGGCAAACTTGAGTTTGAAGACAAAACCACCTATTGCAGAATTTCCCAATTAAATGCTAATAAATGTTGGACACAGTAATGCATCTTATGCAGATGAAAATAAAAAATGATCCTCTTAAATAATCTATGTTTATTGACTTTTGCGAAGTTTGCTCTTCTTTTGAGGATGTGGCTTATAAGTCTGCTTCCAAAGTATGAGCCAACTTGTCTGGTGTTTCCTAACGAATCAAACAAGTTTGAAATTTGAACACCCTTCGACATTACCAAGCTCTTTATTGATTGCTGTTCCTTGCACACTCTCTCACACAAATTCGTCGAATTCATCTTCTTCACAATAATTGATTATCCATTTCTTCATTATCATCGATTAGATGAAAGAAATTTTGTGATACTTTTAATTACATCTATACTAATAAGTAGAAGAACAAGAACAAGAAGAATAGTAGTAGTAGTATTGTTGCTGTGATTGCTATTATTAATATTACTATTAGCATTAGTATTATTATTATTACTCATTTCAAGAAAAGCCCATTGGGATATTCTTTTATACCCTGTGTAATTGATATACAGTTGTCCAGTGACACATCTCTTGTTACCGAAAGAACAGGAAAGCGATTGATAATTAGTCTGCCCATGTCCTAGCAATCTGCTAAAAGGTTATAACAAAAAATCTCAATTCCTATTTTCGTTTCAAATAATTATTATACCAATATTGTATATGTGCAGACACTGCAGTAAATCCAGAATGGATTTCTATTCTCACCCCTGTGTTTCCATCTGGGTGTGCAGCAGGGTGGATGGGTGGTTATGGTATCATTATTGGCAAGTATTACAGACATCCTAAGAAATCAACAGATGCTTCAGACAGACTGCATGCAGGAAGGGGTCACTAACAGTCAAGACCCTCTGGTCAAACCACATTTTCAACACTACTTACTGCATTTCTGTCAAGTTCAGAAACAAACAATACCTTCAGTTTAAAAGATGTCAGCAGCAGAGACTGCAAAGTAAATGTATTGTCAGTTTCTTAGGCATTTAATAATCAGAACCCGCCACTTGTACTTAGAGGCCTGCTTTTCAATGTACAAATAAATCTTCATACGCAACGAGAAACCATGATTTCTCAACAGACGATGTGCTCTATAAATAAAGAAAACCGAATATCTGTTGTCTTTATGTGGCAAATATCATCCAAGACCACAAAACTGGAGTAGGCAGGTAAATAAAGATTTGGTACTACGTTGTAGATACGGCCTAGTTACCTAGCCACTGTGATGGAAAGTTTGGAGTTAGATAAATTGCATGAACGTTATGAAAAAGTTAATTATATGGTGAAAAATTGCATAATGATCATAAAGAATGGCACGTTCTTCAAGTAAATGAACCTTTACAAGCTGACACAAACTTAACGTGAAACAGTGTTTACAATAGATACCTAATGACAGAGTTGGACAGCTTCTAAAATACAAGCAAAATACCCTTGATTTCCAAGACAACACGGTGTAAAAACCAAAAATACAATAAAATTTGCATCTTGTGTGCCTCAAAACTACATTTTCATAAACTCAACACTTTTTTGAAGTGATTTAAATATTTCAGGAAATTAATATCAAACCGACCATCTTGACTGAAATAGCAATATAATTGATGGAAACTAAAGTTCGATTTAGAACAACACATGATGACTTAGTGCATGAAACAGCAACAGAAATATTGCAAATTGCTGAACATAAAAGTTCCATTAGTAAATGGATGTCCTGTTTGCTTCTTAATAATGCATAAAAAGATAATATGTCAAGCATAAAGTATTACTAGTAGTTGGTTTTTGTTTACATCATTTTAAATGACTAACGTAGGGGGCTGATCAACGCAAGACATAGCATACTATCTAAGACATCATTATTACGATCCTGAAAGTACAGCTGCTTACATAATTATCAACAATCTCGAGGAAAAATTAATATTGGAGAAAAGAAAAGAAAATGCTCAGAATTGAAGAATGGTATACTGAACAATTTACCTACCTATATAGTACAATGAAGCTGGAAAAACATTTCGTTTTAGAAATGTCAGTATATGCCCAGAAACATGCAAACATATGAAATATACAAATAGTGATATAAAAACATTTTTGCAGTGTTATGTCTTCTCAAAATATGTTTGAGATGAAAGAGAAAAATGGAAACGGTAGATGTCATACATGAAGCTTTCAGAGCAATCTTCAAAAGTTAAATATGATAATATAAAGTTGAATAGTTCTACAACAGGAAAGTTATGGATTTGCCGGGAAATGTCAAATTTAGTAATATTTTAAATCACACAAATTAAAATCTGCTTTTATAGTTAACAATCCTAAGGATTGGAGTGTGGAAGTGTTTTACTCAAACGACATTAGCATCTCTGAAAGATAATGAAACCACAATGTAATTCTACCCTTGACCAAAGCTATTTACTGAATAAAACAATGCTCATAAAACACCCATATACATGAATCTAGGTCTAGCAGCCAAGGTAAAAACAGATGGAAAGCATGGATCAATCTATCCAGTCCCCTGCTACTCATATAATTTAAATTCCTAAATTCAAAATTAAAGAAACAGTCAAAAGTTCCAAGTACGCAACAATATCTCCTTAGCTTTACCGAAGAAATGTTTAAATCTGGGAGAGGATATTCATAGTATGTTTTATCAACAAGAGCACTCTACACCAAACAATAAACATAAAAAGTTGAAATAATTCTGAATACCATAAGAATGAAAGGCAAAAGGTACGCACTCTTGAAATGGAAAGGATACAGTCAACCGTTCCATGAAAATAAATCTTGGACACACAATAAAGAACAGGAAAACGTTGAGGTTTCTAAAGGTAATTAGTTTCTAGGATATGACATTGGAAAAACAACAATGGATATGCTCTGGGGTTTTTTTGTTTCGGAAACGTGCAAACTGTAAGTATTTTGCTATCTGCTTGCAAAATTCACTTGTTATTGAATATGACAATTTAGAATTAAAATTTGTTATTTATACCATGTAATCGTCACTTTGAGTGATTTTAACTCGTGAGTTGTGTTTCAAACATTCAATATCATAATTACTCGTTTCATTGTTATAATTTATGTGGTACATGACATTGTTTTTGAATTTATTTGAAATGCTGTAATATCCTAATAGAATATACCGATTAAAACCAAATGGATAGTGTTATCGGGTAAAATTCCATTTACTATCAGTTAGGATTTTGTAAGCTGGCTTAATAAATTGGCGGGAACAAGTTGACCATAAATTAACTGGTGTTATACACAGGTGTAATGAAAGAGCAAACAACTCGGTTCCCACGCTTTTCATTTTTTACAAGGTTCGCAAATGATCATTACTGAATGAAATCAAAGAACATTTTAGATTATAAAACATGCATTTTCTAAATCTGACAGTGTTTCTCTTTCAAGGCTCTCCAAAAAGTCAAAAAGATGATCAAGTACACACCACAAAATGTATCACACAAAAAAAGTTTGATTATATTCCTACAAATTGACGTGGAAAGTCATCTCAATGTACAGAATAAAAATTCTAACTTTATTTGCTGACCTGCATTATGTTGCTAAGTGGGAACAAGATAATGAACATAAATTAGTTTTGTTTCCTTTCAAATCTTTAATTCTAAAGAATTCTATAGCAATATATGCATCTTATAGAAAGTAAACATTTCCTAGTACAGCATATAAAAAAACAATAAAAGCAAATAAATAGAATCTTGTCTTATAATGAAAAAGAGTTTAACTCTGAATTTATCTGTACCAATAAAATCCCAAACAAGATTTTTCAAACAACCTAATCTTCTTATGACGATCGGGTTAAAAATCCATCATATAAAAAAAATCGAAAGGGTTGATTTAAATTTTGACAAAAGACCTTCAAAATTATATACTGTTGTATAAACAAAGACTGAATTTTCTTTAAAATCTTCTTGTTTTCCTGTAATTCGTTAAACCAGTCCCCAAACCTGTATTGATACTGGGGCTCGTATCATTTTCTAATATATAATATAAGGGACAACACTTTCTCATTTCAACTCTGAGATTCAACAATGTAGACTATAAATATGGCTTAAAACAAATAGCAGTCCGTTTTCTAATCCGGGTTTCCTCCAAATATTCCCACCAACTTTTTCATATTTGGGTTGTTGGGTCATTGCAATTGCACATCAAAAATTTGGAATTTGTCGCCACTTATGTTATATCCACTTATACCTGCATGAAATCGAGAGGAAAATTATTTATTTTCTCAGAAATGACAAGTATAATAATCGTTATGTCTTTATTCCACTGACAGACTAGATGAAACTATGGCATAGATGAAACCTGACCCGGTAATCACCATTTGCATTACTAGTCACATGACTTCACAAATCTCAAACGAAGGCATCGGAGGTCTAATAGTCACGTCTAACAAAATCCTTTTCAATGTTGTTGTAAAAAATTTCAATTATATTAAATGAAAGTCAGGTACATTTTTTAAAAATCAGCAATCTGGCATGTCTGATTTATCAAGAAGAGAGCACTGTTCAACGTGGTAGTCACATGATACAACAAAACTCCAGAAGTTGTTTTCGGAATATATAAATATGGAAAATTTTGTGTTCTTTCATTTTTGTATTTTTATTACAACCAATATACCACTTTCATTTAATATTTTTTTCTCTACAACATTTGAAAATGTTTGTGGTTAGATTTGTGTACTCATGTGACTAGCAATGCAAATCGCAAGTACCAGGCCACATTTCATCAACATTGTAGTTTGATCTTGTCTTTCAGCAGATTAAAGATATAATGATTTTACTACCCACAATTTCTGATAAAATAAGTAATTTTCATATCGATTTCATATATGTATCACTCGATCTAACAACATTTAAAGTTTGCTAGGCCAGCCAGTAAGCTGCTACGCTTTTCCACCACCATATTGGCCTCTTGTGATGTTAGCCTGGTTTTCAAACCTTCCATGTAAGGAAAGATAAGGATATCGAGCTGACTTTGAAGATAAAAGTCCACTAGACTAATCTAATCCACTGCACGTTTGGACTGACGCCGCATACACATTTATTGCTAACCTCCCAAATGATCCATACTGCACCCTCTGAATATTCAGGTTAGAACTCGATTAATTTAACTCAAGATCAGTTTAGTTACAACTCAATTACGTGATTAGTTCGGGCGTCAAGTGGTGGCGGAATACTCTCGGGGTTTTCCTGACTTTCATCAATATTTGCAAAATTCAACGAGTTTTCACCGTCAGGAAAAAAATCATCTCTCCCGACTTTTCCCCATAGCGTGGGAACCCTGTAAACAAAATTTCAGACCCATAAAAGCAGACTGGTGAGATCAGAAAAATATTTCAGATGCAGATTTATTGAAAATGATATTCAAAATACTACATACAGCTACATAAAACTTACAATCACAGTTCAAACTGTTACATGGAGATATGAATACTAAAATTCAATGTAGCAATCATGAAATTAAAATGCTAAAGATTTTGTGAAAATAAAGATGAGCTGAAACTGATACATTGTCATAAATGCAAAAATTAAATGATTTAACAAAAATAATCATAATGATACATCGCTTAAAGTATAAAATTAACACAAATGATTTAATGATTAGATCCATTAAAGCGAGTATATAGGTGATGTACACAAATGTCATTCAAATACAAAATATCATACTTTTCCACAATTTTAGTGAATTTACATACTAAACTTAAAACTGAAATAATTTACTGGTAAAGAATAAATTTTTAGTACATATAATCATTCTACTAATGGAATATAATCTGTACAAGATAAAGGAATCACAGACAAATTATTGTAAAGAAAACATCATTTATTTTTTAAAATTTTAAATATATTACACAAACAATACATTTTCACATAATATATCAAAATTATCAAAAGAAAAATTGGCATCAACATCAACATGTGCTACTCATAAATAGCTAAGCATCTCAACAACAAGGCCAACACCATTAGTTATGACTAGAAGAGTAATAGCAAATGGCCAAGCATTCACATTCAGTAACTATACTAGTCATTTGATCCTATTGAAACTTATGATGATAAAATTAGCTTAGACCAATTTATTTATGAGAACCTGAGCAGATCTGCAAAATTCAATGAGGATATATTAAAAACATTTGACTACTTGAATGAAAATGTGAGAGAATGAGGTCTGATGACTCAGCACATAAGCAACCTGGACAATGATATACAGTGAAGCCTCGTTAATCCGGATACATTCGTTCCCAGCGAATATGTCCGGATTAACGAGTTCTTGATTAACGGAGCATATTAACGTTTAGGAATTCCGTTCCCGTTGAATTATGTCCAGATAGCGATATATATATATGTGTGTGTGTGTGTGTGTGTGTGGAGGGAGTAAAATAAACATCTTCTACAGTATGTAGATATTCAGCTTTTCAAGATGCACTTTCATACAACTTACACGTGGCACCCAATAATACCTAAAGTAAAACATGACGGTTAAAAGGTACAGTCAGTAATGTAAAAATGTTGCATATGTGACACAGAAGAACTGTCACTGGAAATCTAAATGCCAAACACAAAATACCAAAGATGCAAGGACTGTGTAAATGAAATGTGATTAAACTATTACTGCTCAGGAAACGAAAAGATTAGAGAGAAAAATGAACAGAATTATAATGAATGTTAAAATTAGAAAACATATGGAAAAACAGTAAACAGACAGAAGCATGATATATTTACATAAGAAACTACATTTTAGTATTCATCTTTCAATCTAAATACTTGATTAGCAAAATCTTAGTTGGGACAAACCAGACATCAATAGAAGCCTTTCTGTGGAAACCCCATGTTGATTTGACCAGTCATCTAGGATGAGTACCGGTATCAATAACAAGAATTTCAAAATGGGCACCATGATGACCATAGTCAAGGTCAAATTAGTATCATTTTGATCTAGAACCAACTAGATATCATAAGATGTCTTTTAGTGAAAACCCCATGTTGCTGTTGGCGAGCAATAAAAGAAAATTTTCAAGGTGGTAGCGATGGTGGCCAAATTGGATATTAGACAGGACAAGAGATCATCCCATAAAAGTTTCTGCTCTATCACCAGTACAGCTAAAAATAAAATTTAAATAATGTCACATTAATCTGAGACACCAACTGGATGCTCCCTGTCCTTTCTATTATCACCTTGACTGAGTTCACAATAGCCAGCTAAATGCATTGCAGGAGTTCTTTATAACAGTGGCTAAGCTACCATAGTCCTAAAAGTTCAGCCTGTACTCTATCAATAAGAGCAAGATGTGTATTTACTATTTATACTTGTTATACTGAAAGGGTCACAATATAAAAACACCAACTAATATTACAACTAATATTTCTTTTCAAAATATACGCTCATGCTCACCTAAGTACACAAACAAACAATGCAGTTATCACTGATGCACAAAATACAAATGCACGCATAGAAATGCATACAAGTTCAAATGATTTACATAAATTACAAAAGTATTCATAGATATTCACACAATATAAGATGATCTACACAAAATACAAAAGCATGCATAGATATGCACATCATTTTAATATCATCTGCACAAAATACCAAGGTGCAGACACATATGCACACAACCTCAAAATGATTTATATTTTGCCAATATTTTTCCCTCTAAATATGACCATTTTTCAGTAAGATCAACCAAAAGATTATGTACTACTATTATCAGCCTGGAATACATGCATTTGAAAAATGCTTAAGTGTGATCTGATGCAGCAAATGAAACAATACAAGATTTTAAATGAACATTTAAACTGTAACAAATAAAAAAAAGTTTGCAATGTAGACATATCCTAAACAATTACTAGTCTGTAATGTACACTTAAATGATGTTTTTAGATAGTAATACAACATAAAAGCAAAAGCTTGATCATGCAGATATCTTGCATGAAAAACATGGACAAATTAAAGCCTCTAAGGCAGTCCAGTAAAGTTTGACTGGTTCCCTGACAAATGCTGCTGAATCTGATACAAAGCCTGGACCTGGACCAAACCCAGTCCAGCAAATACCCAGATTTGACCATAGCAATCATACTTTTTCATATTATCTGCTATTATTCCTATCTGAAGGGTCATTTCATTTCAATAGTCAAATCATCAGGTTGACAGGTATAATCTAATGAAACATGATTCTTAAAATATTCTGCAACCTTCTATAAAACTACTATGATTTAAAATTATCTTGTCCCTGAAGAATACACTGTACTGCCTTTGTGAAGAAAAACAAATATACCATAAGCTGCCATATCAATCAATACTTTAAAATAAAGCATACACATACATTCAAGTATAATTTTGTACTGAAAATAATCAAAAAGGAAAAAAAGAACTATTTTGAAATAAATGCCCTTGGTTTGTCTGCATGTTTGGTTAAATATATGAATACTGAAATTTTTTATCATCTATCACTTCTGCAAAATTTAACAGAATTGAAGACTGGTAAATACTGACTATATTTTCTACTAAGACTAGGTAAACAAATATACATATGGTCAATAAACTGTTGTCAACACCAACATAATAATATCGAGTTTCTTTTCAACAATTAAAAAAAATATAATCAGTATTAATTATGGCCATGCCACAGAGACATATACTGACATACTACCCTTTCTCTTCATCAAAGTTATCCTTAAAATTCTCAAAAAGCCAAGGTTTTTAAAAGAAATTGAAATTACTCCAGTACCGTCCCAGCCTTTTATTGTATTCAAAACAGTAACCAGGCACAAGAACAAGCGGGGCCAAATGGCCCACTTTGTTTTGAAAAAAGTGGTCCAACATGATAATAAAACAAGCAATATCATTTACATGGTATATTGTAAATGCTATTTGCACAAACAATGCAATGAATGGCCTTTCTTACTGTAAAATTCTCCTCCATGATTCCTTCTCTGATACTTAAGCAATGGCTGAAACACTGAAGTCTGAAGAGAAACCATATTGATCAACTTGCAAACAAGTTTGTTTAAACAGCTGGCATGAATTAAAATGAGTCCATCTTGTTTAAATAATCGTGCAAGAGGAAGCATGCAGTGATACTGCTCAGGCAGAGTATATGTTATTAATAAGGGGAAATAATCAAAGACCATTATGTTATTGCATGTATTGGTTTTTGATAGCTAAATAAATGCAGGCAAATAAATATAGATATTTAAGAATTTAAAGAGTGATGCATTAATTAAATGGATAATGTTGACTTAACATTATTTTGAAATAACCTTTTAAGAAATTGCAATGTCATTTGTAATTCATTTGTAATTCAATGAAAGTTTGTTACAAAACTGTACAAGAATGTGTACTAAAGGAAATAATGCAGATCACTCAAATAAATACAAAGCACCCCATAATGGTAGATGACAACTATCCCAATCTATACTAAATAAAATTAAATGACCATTTTCTATCAGTGTTTCCTCAAGGTAAAATACATCCAGCAGTTGTAACCAATTTAGCTATTGCTTCACTCACTTTCTTCTGAATTGACATCAATTTCTTTGTAAACTGCTGAACCAATTTGTCATTATATTTGTTCTCATGAAGACGAATCAGTCTTTTTAACTCTTCCTTTAGTTCTTGATAGGTTTCTTGCAGATGCCCTGCATTCTCATTAACTGATTGCAAGTATATTTCCAGAAGACATTCGAATGCTTCTGATATAACACTGCTCTGTGGCATACTTTTGGTGACCTCATTTTTCATAGACACTACATTTTCTGCCAAATTTTTAGCTATCTCATAGTTTTTTAGTCCCATTTCTACTTGGCTTAAATGCAGGACACTTTCTGCATGCATCGGGCTGCTGGCCATGTTTTCTTCCCGAGACCTAACTGCCTCAACAAGATATCCTCTCGCTTTCAAAAATTCATTACTTTTAATGTACACCTTGCCCATTGTGTCATAGATTGTACTAAGATTGGATTCATTCAGCGGAACCTCTTTCAGAACAATTGACTCAGCTTCCTTTAAAAGTTCTAAAGCTTCATCACGCCTTCCCAGTAATGAGTAGTCACTTGCAACATTGTTGAGTGAGACTAGCAAAGATGTGGTTGGGGCTTTGACCTGTCTCTTAATATCCAAACCCTTTTTATGATAATACAGAGCATTTTCATTGTCACCTTTCTGCTGATACATAATTCCCATGTTGTTGTAAATTGCTCCAAATTTTGGCAGTTCTTCCTCAGATAAAGGTTTCTTTTTTTGTTTTACACGTTCAAAGTTTTCTTCTTCTAGATTTATTCTGTTCAGACGAATACTTTCCTGATAGTACTTCTCTGCATCGTCAAAATTCCCTGCCAAATCAAAATTAAGAAAATATGCTGTCAAGTTACTGACTGAAAAAGAACATTTACCTAAAATGTGAAATGTTTTAGACTAGGGGCATCCAACCCTGTTTGGCAGAATCCAAAACAGATAAAATTCTTAAGGTCATGTGCTGCAAGAACAGTTCCTTATCACTAATTATGTATAATAATTAACATGCATATTTTATAAAGGAATGCATAAATGGCTGTGAACTGCACAATGGAAGGACAGGGCAGTGGACCATAGGTTGGATATGCCTAATTTAGACAGTCACTGTGTCACTATTGAAATTGATACTTTAATTAAGATAAAACATTTACAAACATGAAATCAAGATTGATCATTGTCATATACCTCAAAGGCCTTTAATGTATATTTAATACAAACAATGAAGTCAGACATCATAAACTTTTATTCAGCATATCAAATAATAAATGTTACTCCAGACTTTGCCATGTTACTTGAAATGTAAATAAAAGTGTGCCTTCGATTGGTCAGAATATTTTTGAGTAAGAATTGGAGTAAAGTTTTATGGTGGAGTGACTATACTTAAGTCATCACTTGTTACTCTTAGCGTAAATGTTGACAGTGTATTAAAAAGCACACTAGCAAGTATACAGATTCAAAACATAATTCAAGAGCCTAATGGATATCAATTCTACTGGATAACAATCCAAACGGTTATCAATGATAATGGTTATCAATCCTATTGGATAACAATCCTAATGGTTATCAATCATAATGGTTATAAATAATAATGGATATAAATCCTACTGGATAAGAATTGTAATGGATAAAAATTCTTATAAATATCAATCTTAATGGATATCAATCATTATGGATATTGATCCTATTGGATATCAAACCTATTGGATATCAATTCTGTTGGATATGAATCCTAACTGATATCAATCCTGCAGTTGGAAGTTTGTGGTATTGATTATCTGATAAATATTCACTTTAACAGTAATGCTTCAGGTAATGTGTAATAATAACATATCAGGATGGGCTTCTAGATATTTTAAGAAATACAATAATGTGTGCTTTGCACAAAGTTTCAGTTTACCATCCCTCACTGTAAACAGTATTTCTTGTTATTTGCATTGTGGTAATTCTGGTGCTGGAATAAGTCAAACACTTTTCACTGCATTTGGGATTACACTGCATAGCATGCAAGCAAGCATGCCTTTTTTCTAATGGCAATAAAACCAAAAATCAAGAAAATCATGTTTTATGCTTTGCATACAGTTTTATTTTAGCATTCCTCACTGTTCACAACATTTATGGGTCATCTACATTGTGATAATCCTGGTGTTGGAATAAATCAATCATGTTTAATTTCATTTCTGTTTACATTATAAACATCTATTTTGTTTCAACTGCATAAAACCATTAACAAAAATTCTTACATGTAAAAGTTCCCACATCCATAATTCTTACAAATTAAATTGTCGCTAATATGCTGAAATTAAAGGTTTTACACAAAGTTAAAGGTAGTAATAGTGTTACTTAAAATACTTACCTAAGAAAGTGCTGACTACACCAAGAGAGTTGAGAGACTGCAAACAAAGGACTGATCTTTCATTTCCCAGGGAATGTGACATTTCAAAAGAACTTTTGAGGTGCCTGCAGAGAAAATGAAAAACCCTGCCACAATTTCTTGTGTTGAAAAATAAAATACACTACATACATGTTTAACAATATTCACTTCATTAAAAATAACTTGAAAGGATTTTATTTGAATCTATTAGTTTAATTACATTTAAATAAATGGAGTTTCAATGTCAAGTGAATTCCCAATGAGGTGCATTGTTGATTATGGTTGAAACCACTCACTTTTAGACCTGATCCTTTATTTTCTAAGCTTTTGTACAAAGATACTCAGAAACTCAGCTCAACTTCCGAATGCCAAAAATATAATGATGCTTAGAGATATCAATGTCAATGAAATTCAGAATTGTAGTAACAGGACCAAAGTTAAGAATATTCAAAAATGTCTGGTAAATTTATTCTCATTAGAGATACGAACTCAGAATTTTCTGACTCAGCACTGTAGCTCGAGTTTCACACTTAACAAGTTTTGACAATGTGGAGCCTGCAGTAATAATAATAAGTTGATGGATTCATCTAAAATCAATTACAAATTTGTAGGTTATCACACATAGTTTGTAGCCAAGAAAATTATTTGCTACAAGTATTTTAAATGAGTACTTTATGATAAGTTTATGACTACATTTTTAAGATAACATAATAAGATCTTCCAACATTTCAAAATTCAATGATAAAAAACAAATAAATTTGGATGGCATGGTCACTGAGTGGAATCATTTCATTAAAAACAATTTTAGCTATTTAACACTTTACTTCCTGGTGAGGTAGCATAGTTATTAACACAATATTTCCTTGTGAGGTAACACAGTTAATAATTTATTACTTCTTTGTCAAGTAACATGGTTATTAACACAATATTTCCTTGTGAGGTAACACAGTTACTAATATATTACTTCTTTGTCAGGTAACACAGTTATTAACACATTATTTCTTTGTCAGGTAACACAGTTATTAACACATTATTTCTTTGTGAGGTAACATAGTTATTAACACATTATTTCTTTGTGAGGTGACATAGTTATCAACACATTATTTCCTTGTGAGGTGACATAGTTATCAACACATTATTTCCTTGTGAGGTGACATAGTTATTAACATATTATTTCTTTGTCAGGTAACATAGTTATCAACACATTATTTCCTTGTGAGGTGACATAGTTATCAACACATTATTTCCTTGTGAGGTGACATAGTTATCAACACATTATTTCCTTGTGAGGTGACATAGTTATCAACACATTATTTCCTTGTGAGGTGACATAGTTATTAACATATTATTTCTTTGTCAGGTAACATAGTTATCAACACATTATTTCCTTGTGAGGTAAAAAAGTTATTAACATCTTATTTCCTTGTGGTAACATAATTATTAATACATTACTTCTTTCTGAGGTAACAAAGTTATCAACATGTTATTTCCTTGTGAGATAATATAGTTATTAAAACATTACTTCTTTGTGAGGAAACATAGTTATTAACACATTATTTCCTTGTGAGGTAACAAAGTTATTAACACATTATTTCCTTGTGAGGTAACATAGTTATTAATACAATATATTCTTGTGAGGTAACAAAGTTATTAACACCTTATTTTCTTGTGAGGTAATATAGTTATTAACATATTATTAATTTGTGAGATAACATAGTTATTAGTTATTAACACATTACTTCTTTGTGAGCTAACATGGCTATTAATGTATTTGTTGTGAGATAACAAAGTTATTAACACATTATTACTACTGTTAAAATGCAATATACACAATATAGCTTTGTAATTTAGAGATGAAAAATACCTGTCTGAATAATGGCTCATCAGACCAGCCATAACTGTTATAAATGTCTCAAATTACATTCACCTATAATGATCTGACCTGATATTCTTATGAACAAACCATGTAAAAATCCGAATAACAGTCATCTTGATGTCTGAATGTTTTACCATCCATGAAATGAAAAGTTCTTAACTATAAGGGTATTTAAACATATTCAACCATGTGTGTGTGTGTGTGTGTGTGTGTGTGTGACAAAAATTGCAATTTCAGTGACAGCTACCTCGAGCTTACAACCATCTGCCCCTTGAGCTAAGCAGGAGCTGCTAACATCCTAGTGTAGTATACATAAGATGTTACAATGAAACTTAATCCAATAAAGTTCAGTTATTGTGCAGAAACCATGTATTTCATGTCAAGTGACCTTGACCTTGGATCCACCAAATGAAGACTCAGTAGGAACATGCTAATGTTCTTTAAATATAATCCAACCATGAAGCTGATATATAAAAAACTGGGTGTGGGAAACTTGAGTCAAGATGGCCTATAGTGGACTATCATGTAACATAAGATAATAAATTTAACCTAACAGACCTTGATCTTTGAACCCTATCACCATCAGTACAAGCTCAATTCCACTTTGCAAGGTATCTGCTCATGGACAAGTCCAAAGCATCAAGAGATAAAAAGAAAGAGAGGTCCAATTCAGTTTGCATTTATTTTCTCTGACCACACCAGAGTACATGTATCAGTACCTTTATTCAGAGTTTATATTTACTGCATGATTCTATTATATAAATACCCATGGTTTCATCATCGATCAATCTTTAATTACACACAATACACTGTAAAAGTCTGTCACTTCCATCTTGGAGACAAGGTCAACTGTACCTCACATTACTCAAACAGATAGTGTGAATATTGTATTAAGCAAGTTCTGACAAATACAGTATATATGTAATTCTAATTTAACTTGCCAAATTCAAGCTAAGACAGCTCTCTCAAAGACTGGTTTGATCCATGAAACCAAGTTTAATGTGACAGGGTGATTAATTTAGTACTAAGATCTTCTATATAATGGATATCAGATGAACATCAGCACATGGGCATGTTCTGTTGACCATTAAATTCACCAATCAAATTACAGTTTTCAACACTGCTTAAAATAAAATACACTACTAAAAATAAGTAGACCATGATGTTTAAAGATTGATCTTTTACAAACGTCTGTCAGATCTGCTTAAATATAAACATTAATGATTTTAATCAGGCAGACTCGTTATTCATAACATAACTCATGAGATTTATGCTAAGGTGTATTTGGATGTAAAAGGAACTCATCTGGAATGATTAGCTACTTGGCTTTATTGAAAAGTGCCATTATGTATTGCTTACATGAAAATTACATGAGACAGAAACATATTTGCTGTTGGGAAAAAAATTACATGGATTAAAGTCTGTGTTCTCCAATCATTCTTGTGAATAAATTAATAAACCAATTCACACCCATGCTCATGTCCAAAACACACCTTTATTATTGTTTATAAAATTCAAATGTTAGCATATAACTGTCAAAACATTTCTCAGGGTGCTACAAGATTTTTCTAAATCCAGAAAACTTGACTTCACAATAAGAAATCAAACAAATAACAATGTCCAGTTTCCTTGACTTTTTACCTGTCAGCTTTAATATCAATATGGCAATATGACTGTCCAAGTAATTTGATGAAAATTAAGCCAAGAAAACTTTACTATTCATGCACAGAAGAAACTTACATTTTTAAGTCTAGTGACCTAGCTGCCCCAAATGAATAGACTTCTATATCTATCAAAGGGTAAAGATACATAAAAGGTCTGAAGAAAAAAAGACCATAGGAAACTAAAGTTATGCTGACTACCACATTATCAACTGGTGAATGGATGGTCAGACAGATAATGCAATAACTATTTCCATCCCCCAACTCACCCCTCCTGAACGTTCAGTTTCTTGGAGGGAGTGTAATGGCTGAGTTAAGGGGAGAGATTGTCAACTTCTTGGGTTTGAGTTAGGGGGAGGTATTGTCAACTTCTTGGGTTTAGTGGCACATTCAGCACTTCGTTTCGCTATATCATCCTGACAAAATGAAGTTTAAGTGCCTTACCCAAAGACATACCATGGCAGTCAACCCGAGCTAGTCTGGGCAGATTATTAACGTTTAACCCTTTACTGCAAGTCCAACTGAGTTAATGAGGCTCCCTGTGGGGAGAGAAAGTATACTGGTCAGACATTATTTACAAATAATTGATTACATTGTAAAAGGTAATGTAATTCAACCAACCAATTACAATACCCTAGTGTAAGTGTAGTTGCAATCAATATGTTGAATTAATGCACTACATTTGAAAGTAATTAGCTTTATGTCTGTTCACATTTTACATGGCATTCATTTTTACAGCTGACATAAGATTCAATAGTAATTGTACCACATTCCACAGACTGACCTAAGAGATTCTTCTGCTCGCCCTTGAACATGGAGATTCCAACCAAGGCGCTGGTGAACCTCAGCCAATTTCACACAAGGTGGACCAGACTTCAATACCTGCAGTGCCTGGCGATAATATTTCTCCCCACCAATGGTGTCACCCTGAAATAATGAAATATACGCATATGCCTAATGAATGGCCTTCTCAATAATTTTTACTAGATCGATAGATTGACTGACAATTGTTTTTTGATTAATGAATATAAAAGAAATTAAATTTCAACCACCAAAATGTCCAAACAATGTACATGTCTACAAAACATCTTTTACACAGATATTTGGGACACACCAGATCTGCATTTATAAAACATGTATTCAAAACATCAAAGGAAAACTCCTATGCCTAACAAATTAAAAATATTGTATTAGAATAATGAAAAAATGATATAATGGTATAAAGCAAATTTTTTACGTAAATTGTTCTGAGAATACATACCCAATCACACTAACGTAAGGAATATAAATCGGCTACCTCCCAAATTCAGCCCGACTAAAAGACTTCTCTGTACACAGCATTTAGACAAAGGGCAGTAACTCTTGCCAATTACCCCCCCAGGTGTCACTAGTTTAAAGCTGGACCAAGAATCAATGAGGATGCTCAATTTGTTGGGTGGCTGGTAGGGTCTTCGAGTAATGTGATCAGGTAAGGTTTCATGAAGAAATATAATCTGCTATAAAATATGCTTCCTCCTTTGAATGCGTTCCCTAATCACATTAACATTAGGAGAATAGGCAGTAAGTGGAGGGAATGCTAAGCATACTACCTACACCTCAGGTATCCTTCTAAGGAAAAAAAGATTGGACTCCCTGGATGAATGATAACCCACTCTGCTTAAAGCAACACAGCCTATCAGGACATGATCCATCAGGCTAAAATGATGAATATTCAAACCTTCTTACCATCACAATTCTCTGGAAAATCCAGCAAAACTTAAGATACTGTATTGCTTTAGTTATGTCTGGTGGTCATGTGTACACAGCTTGTATGCCAGCATACAGCCTTTATGATGTCTCAGATCAAAAATAGCATTCTAATATGAAGCTTTCAGAGATCATTCTAATTTCATAAGCTGAAATCCTCAGAAGGCAACTTTTATCTTTGGAGATGTCAGGGAATGCCAATTGTATAACTCATTTAAGTCACAATGCCAGATACACTATCCTCCTTTCCTGCCTTCACAAGGTGAAGATTCTTTTTCATCTGCCACATATGTGTGCTTCAATTTGTGATTGAGGACATGATCTTGCATGGCCACAGCTCATAACTAATCTATAGATGAAAGTGAGTTGATGATGACTCTCTGATGGTAATCTGTTCTTGGTCATGAAACTGGTTGTATCCTGAGTATCAATGAACCATCTGATCTGAATTGAAAACTTAAACATCACCTAACACTCATGAATAAATCTCAAGCTCAAGCTCAGGAAATAGGTTTTGTATTAAAAAAGCTTTAATGAGGTCCTGGCTAATGGCTCAAACTTCTCTGAATTGGGCCCTGTTAAAGCCCAGGACAGATTCCATTTTGAAAACAGGGAAAAGGATTTTGGTCAGTTCAAATCAAAATTGGCGAGTAGGTTTGATTGATCTGTATCATGACTGATATCTTCTCTACCTGAATGTTTAGGATATCATGAAGCAGTAGCCTTTGACAGTAGCTGGTGCCAACTTTTTCTCCTAACACAGCCATAGAAAAAAGTCATCAAGTGACTATGGCACTCAAAGGAACAATGGTACTGACCAGTCCCTGAACACATTCGACTTTGCTTCAAAAGCCTCCAGAGTGGAGGGTCTTCTTGTTCTCGATATTCTCTCCACAGTCGAGGTTCTGAATTCTTTCTCTTGCAAGGCTCTCCTGACAAGAGTCAAGCATACAAAAGAAGACAATCCAGGCAAGGGTGAATCACCTGCAACCTTGGTTGTTTAACTGGATTTAGTTTGGTCATAACATTCCTGGGTAGGTCCATCACTAGCCCAAATAGATTGCTGACCAAGGATTTGTCCCATCTGAGGTGGGCTATCAGAATTATCTTGCAATTCAGACCCCATATTTTTTGTTTTGATTTTGTATTGATTTCACTACTCAGATGGAGAGGGGGCAAAGGGCCCATAACTCCTCCAAGTTTCTGGTTCAGGACCAATGAGACAAAGGTGCATAGTTTGTGGTTCAACCTTGTCACAAACAGGTATGTCATCAGACACCCCACACAGTGCACAAATCTGATGAAAAACTGACGGATGAGCTGCCTGACCAAGTAAAGACAGAACATTAGCCAGAACATTGAATCAACCAGGAAAGTGATTTGAATGTTAATCTTAGTTGGAAACACCAACGAGGTATCTGCCAAACCAGCATGCACAGGTCAGACAATTTGGTACCCTCCTCTACAGAGCTGTCCAACATAATCAGAACTTCCCATAGAGTCAATCCTTCCAGAGCTGAAAATTGTTTTTGATAGCTTTCATTTCTACAAGGTGGATGTGAAGAGGCTATTTCTCTGAACCGCATTTACCACTGACCTTATTGAAGCCCATCAAGTGAGCTCCCCAATCATATGTACTGGTGTCTGTACATATCATTATGGTTGGGATTTCTCTGGAGGAATTCCTGTCATAAGCCAATTGTGGTTGCACAAATTAAACAGAAATGATCATAGCTTGTTCATGATATTGATCTCCTTGTTGAGTAGACTGGAAAAAGGGCACCATTGAGTCAGTGAAGTTATTTGTTAACAGGCGCATGTAACGGCAGCCCAGTAGGATCAGATCTGCTGCCACAATGAATAACCCAAGGAGTTGCTAGAGTTCTCTTGCTGAAGTCCATGTCCTAGAAAACTTAGATGATTCAAAATGGATAGAAGATTTTTCTGCCCTTGAGAAGAATAGCAATAGTGTTTTTGGAGATCATCGAGATATGCCACTGTTGCCGTAGAGGATGCCAACATGAACTGGATGACACAATCTATCATTTTTGTGAAGGCTGCGATTTAGACTTAATATAAACTTTGTTCAAGTAACTAAAGTGAAGAAACTTTCACTACACCAGGTAGATGAAGGTAAACAGCTGTGAGATTAAGAATGATTGCATATTCATCCCTCCTGAAGGACAGTCAGATAGACCTGATGTTTCCAATGTGAACTTCAGCAGAAGGAAGTATTTGTTGAGGCAACTCGTGTCTATATCTTAACCCCTAACAATAATCTACCTTGAACAATGACAATTCATCAGAGACAAATTCATAACAATGTGTGAAAATATAAACAACCACTAAAATGATATGAAACTACCATATTGAATATGTCACCAAAAAATCACAGTATGATTAAAATATGACATAACAATGCTGAATGTGGTTCATATGAGCACATGTTTTAAAGATGAGCATGCTTCCATGAACCAATTGCTTTCAAAATGAGTATGGTTCATGCAACCATGTGATTTAAATATAAGTACATTTAATGCAACCATGTATTGTAATAATCACAAATCACTGTTCACTGTCCTTTTACAAAGTCAGGAATGTATATCCTTCAACGAATTTGTTATAAATTTAAGCTGCCTCTGCCAGCTAATTTGCCATATGGTGTGTGTTGCCGCTACACATGCAGCTCCATCATTATATGGTTGGTTAATCTATTAGACCAATAGCTATGGTCCTTCACTGCAGGTCATGCTACTACATGAACGATATGCTGCCTTGCTGCCACCCTATCTGCCTTTTCTTGCTCTTCCAAGCTTTTCTAGCCCTTCCAGCCCATTCAACTACAAAAAGACCAAACTGACCATTGCATTACATTTATCAAACGTTAACAATACTAAAATATGAAAAAAGAAATCCATGAAATGCATGCTACCCTCTATTTTCTACATCAATATAAAGCCCTTAATGATGAATTACATAAAACCAATCATTTTCAATACCCAAACACTGTAAAAATTTTGAGAATTTTAAACTATGAGAATGAAAGATAAAATTGGTATTCAATATGAGACATAAAATACAAAACAATTACAAATTTGACCTGTGTATAATCTGTTACTCACCCCTATGGATGTAGCAAGTAATCTACAACAGAACTCCCTGACAAGATCTAGGTGGTCACTATGCCTGTATATTACAATATGCCTCCTATAATTACTATAAAAAACCATGAAAACCAGACATAAAGTACCCATGCACATCGTGACCTATGGCATCTCACTGTAATGACCTACAATGAGATGCATGTTATCACTCACCATTAGAAGAACAGAAATACAGAAAATGTCTTCTAAATGGTCGGATCTATTGCTAATATCACTTAACTGAGTCCATGTTGGGACAGTTGGGCTGGATCTATGGCCGGTATGACTCAGGCAGCATGACAGTATTAAATCCAATCAATCCAAAATTACCCCATGGACCCAGTCTTACAGGCATGAAGGACAAGCTCAGACTTGTGAGGGAGGACTTATGCCCACTGGGCTACCTAAAATTGGGGGAACAATCCCCATTGTATGCAAATTATCTGCAGGAGCAAAAGATGGAAAAAGACGTAAAATTTGTCCTCAAGTCAGGAACTGCATCATCGTCTCCTGTACCAGTCAATACACATATGGCTGAAAGACTGGCATATCCAACTGTGACTGTAACAAAGTGATGGAAGGCATTGTCCTTCTGATTTTAGGTTGAAGGAAGGACCCCAGTAGCATCCCCACAAGGATCACAACTGATTCTGTATTCAGATGTATACTTAGTACACAAGTCCTTTTCCCTTCTTCACACTTTGACTCAGACAATAGATTCCATACACTAAACGGGGGAGAAAAGATACATTTTGTATACAACAGGCAGAACTCATATGTGCCTTCCCATGCTTTGTATTGCTTGCATTGAATGCATTTGGACGATATGTTTGTTTTGATAAAATAATACAAACTACAGATAAATTGGTTAAATAATTCGCTAAATAGCACCCATTATAAACTGTGTGTGCAAACTAAAGACAGTGTGCATGAGCAAATGAAAGTTATTATGAACCGATTATTGTATGTTGCAACATGCAGTCTAAAATGACCAAGTAGAGAAAGTGATAAATTTCACAAATTTAAAAATATAATGTAGAGCATCCATTTATAAATCGATATTAATCCAAATAAAGCCAAACAAAAGGATGTCTTGAATTTCATACACAATTACCTGGATAAATTGGAGACATATTCCATATGGTGTTGTGTATGGAAGTGAAGCTTAAAATCTGGCTACAGCTAGCAGTGGCAAGGACAGGTAATGAGAAAGAGTTGTTGCCCTTTGTTTCTTTAACAGAAAAGATTTTTTTAAATATCTTTTATTAGGGCTGGATTCTGGAGGTAACTTGCTTATATTCCTAACGCTAATGTAATCAGGGAATGTATTAAAAGGTGAAAAATTCTAATCATGTTGCATATACACACATACAAACATGCTTAACAAATTTCGGTTCTCTACATCAAGTACTTTTTGGTAGTAATACTAATAAGGTTTTAACTGAAAAGTAATAAAAGTTCAAAACTGAATAAACTTTAACAAATTAAGTCACTTTAACAATGGCACAAAATACTAATTCGGGTTATCTACATGATTGTGCATACGAACATAACAATCACAGTTTCTATTGTCTACAAAAATTTCAATGGCTACTGCATAAAAATGTGCCAATGTGGTTTTTGGGACAGATAGACATATATAAATCCAGACAGCAAGAACCAAATAAAGATGCCACAATTGCATGCACAGAGGAGGGGGGGATTCAAAAGCATTCTCTGTTAACGGGTGTTTCTTTGTAATAATACAAATATATAGCCAGATTTTCCTATGGCTTTACATTTTTCTCTATGATCAAAGATTTCTTTGAAAAGTGTACAAACTTTTAATTTTCTTTTAAAACGTAATTATGTCATTACCTTAGCATTTGTCAGCATACTGCCAAAAGATATCTTCACTAGTGCTTCATCTTCATGCCTACCATATTCACTGGTTATTTTTAAGCAACCTTCATAGAATTTCTCACTCTGAGCTGGAAAAATAAAAACCATATATATCCTATCAATTTCACTTATTAATTGGTCTTAGAAGTGATTCTATCTGGAACCCATTTTATTAAAACTTTTTTTGTTGCAGTTTTCTTTAATATCATTACGCATGCATGACAAGCAATGTAATCAAAATAGCCAATTTACATGTTATCTGCTTTGCCAAATGATACCAGTCCATCACTTTGATTCCTTCTTTTTTCTTTACTCTGGTGTATATTTTATCCCAATGATTACCCGAATAAAGATGGAAAGTATGTATATTGCCCAGCCAAATGTGTTTGAGTTAGCTTATAGACTACTGATATCTAAGCCCAATAACTAACTATACACTTATTGGCATGAAACACAATTTCAGTGATGCCACTTGTCCCTGGGTCTATCCTTATCTTGCAGGATTTAGCCTATGAGTCATGAGATCCTCACCCTATCACTAAATAAACAATTGCTGGACATGATAAGACAAATTTATACATCTAACAGCCTATGACACTTGGGTCAAACTCTAACCTCCAGGGACTTAACCCTTGTACCATATATAAACCTGGAGAATCAGCACCATTTTAAGTACTTGCAGAACATGAACAACTTTTTACATACAATTGACATCAGTCCATACCAACACGCTGGGACTTAACAGCTGGGACATACCTTGGAAGCTATTGCTGAAAATGTTTTGAGTCAGAAACATAAAAGGTTGGCATTTTGGATGAAAATATGTAGGAAAAACAAAGGATTTTATTTATTTTTAAAAATATAGGAATTGTTATATTTATAGGAATTTACAGGATCTTGACTGTCTCATACTGAAATCCCCATCCAAAAACTATATACCATATATTCATTGTCCATTGACCATGAAAAAATTCAAATGTGCACCTATCATTAGCTGCCGGGTCTATCCCTACCCTTAGAGACAAAGATTTGGGTATGGTGGGGGATGAACGAAGGGTGGAAGCATTCTGGTTGAATATTTTTCATTATTCTTCAGTGAGAGCGTCACAGCTCATGTCATACTGCTGTCTCAGTTTATAATTTTATGGTAAGGAAAAGCAGCATTTACTTTCTTGATTTACCTGACATCGATAAATGTTTCATCATCCATGAATGTATTTATCAAAACAGAACATGGTCTGAGACATTTTTGACAAACAAAGGTACAATTCAGTCTTATCTCAAACTGCAGTACAAACCATGCTCATTAAATGTATTTTATTAACATACCTATACAGATACATGAATTTAAACAAAGACCCCACGATAAGTATCATAGTTGCATATTTTATGCAAAATGACCAAAAAATGCAAAAATTAATTTTAAATATATTCAAACTACACAAGGCAATTTATTTTGAAGCTTTGCTTATAAAGCTGTTATTGTAATGGTCCTTCAATAAGCATATTCCATGTTTTATTGTGATACATTCTGATCTTTGCAAACAATGTTCCAGGGATGGTCCTGGCTTTTAAAATGTTGTCACCTAAAAATTCACCAACCTCAATATTTTGTCACCAATTTTTAAAAAATGTCACCAGAACAAGTAGTGAATATTTTTCCAAGTCTATTAATGTAATAGGCAATGAAAAGTCTATTAATGTAATAGACAATGAAAACTACAAAAGATGGGATAGTTATTACTTTATTAACAACAAGCAATACAGCTAGAATATTACAAAATAAATTATTACAAGACTGTTTTGTACTACTAAAATTTTATATAATGTCACATGATGATCCATTGCGATTTTAGGGCTGCCCACTTGTTGAATGCAGTTTCAAAGTCTAATTCTTCGCATCTGTATATGCTGATTCTCATTAAATTATCTAGAGTTGAGATGCCGAGTTTATTTCTGATGTCAGTTTTTACGAGGTTCATCTTACTGAATCCACGTTCATGGCCTACAGTGCTGACAGGTGACACCAGTAGTCTCTCAGCAGCCACTGATGCGCAAGGATATGTTGCCCTGGATCTCAATGCCAACTGAATCAAGTCCTTAACACCTCTATACACATTACCATTCCTTAGAACTTGAAGCCTAGCACAAGCCGCAAAGCCAGCTAACTCCTGACTAACCTCTGACTGATTACCTAACCCACAAGTAGACAAGTAATCTGAAACAATACCCGAAACCTCTGAAAAAACGGAACTGTTAGCCTGTGAGCCATACAAATAGGGACCAAACAACTTGGTTAAAGCACTTAAAACTATCTAATCCCCCTCCTCTGTGATCCTTGCCTTTAGATTATCTATAACAATATCTACAAATTTGGCACAAGACCATGCAGCCTCTGACCTTTGCTTAGCACCATCGCTAATTGTATGGCCTTTGTACTCAAAAGTACACAAACCTGATGAATCTAAACTTGGTTCTGCAGGAACCTCAGAAAGAAACCTAGAAATATTACTATCAGACTCGGTCCTCAGACTTTCAAGAACCTCGGGGAACTTTTGACCTGTTCATCATGATGTGGTGTTGCACTTGAAGTATTACTACCATCATTACATGTAGATGATGTTGGACTGCCAGATTTAATATCAGGTTCAGTGACTGTTGTCTGATGAATTTTCACAAAATCCAAATGCTGTTAATTTTGTTAACTTACTCTTATGATGAGATGATGAACATGCAATGTCTAACTTATGTTTACCCATGATAATGTTGCACTGTTGACAGTATATAACTGTGATTGAGATTTTATCCATTTGATTTGTATTTATAGAAAGCAATTTGCACTTCGAAGTAATCAGTTTTCTCTGAAGTTTCAGCAAAACTATTTTATTGGTAATTTTTAAAAAAACAACAGAAGGATTAGACTTTCAATTAATTGTAGCTGTTTTGTTCACGTCTTCAAGGTCGGTCGATTGTAAGTATAGTCTGGTAACATGATTGAGTGTATCACATCATACAGTACTCAAGCCAGATGTCAACATAAGTGGATTATAATGTAACAGTGCGCTGTAAAGATGGGTTTGTCAATACGAACAAAGGATATGTTTATGTAACATATAGATTTCAGTGCATTGTGTAGTCAACTTGTGGCTTCCTTTCATTGTCCCTTGAGAACTGTCCTCCCACAGTGCTGTCTGGTGGAACATAATGCTTTCTTCTTTGGAACAGCCACTATACCTGACCTAACAACATGAACTGAAAACAGTTCCCCCATGAGATGGTTTGACAGAACAAATTATGAACCAACAAATCTCATACTGACTGGCAACAAAGTGAGATCAATATAAATGGTTTACTGGTTTACAAAACATCATATTAACCAAAATAAAAGTCAGTAATTATTTTAATGCATGATTAGGTGTGCAAAATGGTTAAGTAAATACCCCATTTGATCCGCACAACACTACAAAAATAGATCATAACATGAGAATAGTGCAATATCACAAAATAATGTAAATTATGTGATGTCGTTATACCCAATGAAAATGCATCTCTCACAAGTATCATGTAATGACAGTACTTACAAGCCATGAAATTCTCCAGTAGGGTGGAACAGGTTGATGCAACCTCAATGAAGAAGTGGTAAGTGTCATGTGGAGTGTATAAAATTTCTGTCAGCAGTTTTTGCAGGTTTGGATTCTCTTGTCCAAATAGAGCCAGAGCTTCTGCATAGTCTGTAGTTGACATTAAACGGTTGATCTTCTTAATCTCTTCTGTGAAAGTCTTGCAGTACCTTTTCCTGACAGCTGTTGAAAAAAAATTCATGATGTTCGGGTCTAAAACCATAATATATAATTTTGCCTCTAAATAAATCAGAATAATATTATAATATGCAATGATCAGTAGATAGTATTTAAAATGGTAGTCTTATATCCAGCATTTTGAGTATTCAGATCCCAAAACCATTTGAAGACCATATGAAGTGTTATGGCTTGAAAGTTTTCTCAAACCTCTCAGATAAAAAAATACCAAATTTACTGCGATAGCATCAGGCTGAGAATCCCATGCATTTTTATAAACACACACACACACAGACAAAAGCCCTGGGGTAGTACCTTCAAATCAGGTACATCTATTGATAGCACACACACACACACATACACACATGGCCAGTATACAGAAATCTGTCTGATAACTATGTGTCTTCTTGACTGTCCATATAACATCTGTTAAATAATATTATTGTTATTAATCTATGCACACATCTGTTACATAATATCCTTGTTATTAAACTTGTACACAAGAGTTCAATAAATAAATATCAGTTATTAATCTTTATACACATTTGCTAAATAATATCAGTTATTAATCTTTACACACATCTGTTAAATAATATCCTTGTTATTAAACTTCGCACACATCTGTTACATAATATCCTTGTTATTAAACTTCACACACATCTGTTACATAATATCCTTGTTATTAAACTTCGCACACATCTGTTACATAATATCCTTGTTATTAACCTTTGCACACATCTGCCTTTTAAAATTTTCTCTCATGGTACAATGAAAACAAAATTAATAAACCCAACTTGCACATGGCTATCATATGGACATTTAAAATACCAAGTTTGGAAAAATTCCAGCTAAAGGGAAATGGAGAAAACAGAAGGACAGATGACAAGAATGCTAAATGATAGAGATAGTAACACATATTCTGACACTTGTACATACCGGGAATATTCTTGATACACACGTATACAGACAGACAGTCCCTCAGGATACCATGTATATCAAATCTTTCAGTTCTGGCATCATAGCTTATAAAGCTCCTTCTTTTCATTGGAATCAAGACCAAGTCTTTGGCAAGGGCCACTGATTTATGACCTAAGGAAAATAAAAAGTACATGTATTATCATTAACATCAGTTTAAAAAATATATCAACAAACAGGTCACAATTATAGTCTGGTCACGTTTTGGGTAAGAAAAATAAGATGGTTGTGTGTGTGTCATGATGATTAGTGTCCTTTACATCGTCAATGGCAACATCAACAAAAAATTCAAGTTGTTTTGCCAGCCAATCTTTCACTTTAATATACATCCAAAATGTTGTCTCTCTATATAGGTGCTAGTCACTCAAGAGTAACTTCCATTGGATAGGGGGCCCCGAGTGGCCAAGTGGTCTAAAGCGCTCACCATTCCAGATCACTGCCATCTCACCTCTGTCTGCATGGATTCAAGTCCAAGGCTCGGCTAGTGTGGGCATGTGGGAAAGCCTGCCAGTAGCTTCTTGTGGGTCGGTGATTCTTCCCTGGGTTTTCCAGGGCTCTTCCTCCACCATTAATACTGGCTGCCATGTATAGCCTATCTTGTGCTGAAAAATGGCATTAAAACCTAGAAAAACAACAACAAAAATTACATTGGACAGAGAGACTGACACCAATTCCTGGCCATACAGGAGGCATGCCCAGTCATTTTAAGAAGAAATTGCAGGATGATTGAGATTTGTTTTCATATTATGATTGGGTAAGTAGTGTTTAAGAAATACATTTTACCTCAATAATTGGTTTCTTCTTCCAAAATGTTATCTGATCATAATACCTATGGGGAACAGGCAAGAGGTGAGAGAGTTACATCCCCTTGCCTTAGAGAGAAAAGCTTCATCTCTCGCCTCCTTAGGCATGTGAATCACCTTCCAGGCAGTGAAAGGCAATGTGTAAAGTTAATGATGCAATTCAAAACTATGATATATTTATGAAACCAAATTAATTTTTCTCTGCATGGTGAAACTGACACAGCTTTGTTCATCTTCCAATCTGACAACTTTCTCAACTTAGAAGACTGTCTTGAGTTTAGAGACTTTTTCTACTAATTTAGACCAAAGCAATGTTATGTTCATGGTTGTTTTGGCCCCAGTAGTAAAAAAGAAAAAACCTGTGTATATATATAATAGTACAGTCATTACTGGGGATATCTTATAGTATAATATGTCATGATTTCCATACATTTCTTATATATTTTTAATAACTGTCATCAATGCATATATTTGTCAGGAGAAAAAAGTTAGTAACTTTCATCTTCTGACACATTTTATAATCTAAATGAATCACAAAGCACAAGATAATTATAATTTACAAAAATTTAAAATCCGGTTGCTCACTTATTAAGCACCTTTTCATACTATGAATGGTTCTATTTGATACATCCATCTTTACATAGGATGTTTGAGTAGCTGAAAAGTTAATGCCTAAGATATTAAATCAAATAGCTGTTGGATCAGAACATGCTAAGATCAACAGGTCGACCACACAGTGGTAGGGATAGTCCATGCTGTGCCACACTGTGCATGCAATATGCATTGTTTTCCATTTTCAAGTTTCTGGCAAACCATTATGTCACTATCTTCAACACTTTACAGCGGTATATAGGTTTGAATATTTAATACCAAACAAGGAAGAACTGAAACTTAACTAAATTCTGACAGTGAAAGAAACAAAATCAGGCAATAAGGCTTGGTTTTTGTTACAAATGAGTACTGATGAGCTATTTTTCACGCATGCATTATATGTGGAAAATAATCAGGCAGTTTATGGCTTATTTTTTTAAGGTACCAATTACACATCCAAGATTCTACTCCTATTCCCATTGGCTAAGTACCTAGCATCTCCTTCACCTGATTGGCAGTAAAAGTCCCTGGGATGTACCCAAGGGTGGCCAGTCGCTGTTGAAACACCTCAGATAATCTTAGAATGAACTCTTTGTATACATCAGCTGAAAATAAGGAATCATAAAGTAAGTCTCAAGGTGGACACAGGAGAAATTGTTTGCTTCAGATAAATTGATTTAATTACTCTGTAGTTAAAACCCCAAATATTCTGATGTTTACAAAACCACAATATTCTATATCCACAAACAATTTGAACACTTTCTAATAAGTCTTATATTCAGATATTTTCTGTTTTCCTTATAATAAACTGTAGTTTAGTTTTCACTGTGATAAAACAGCATTTTAACATTAAAAAAAGCTTGTTTGAACGGAAAGTATGTTCATCTCAGAATGAAATTTGTGATCATGTGCATTCTATTCAGAATGAAACCGATTGCTTACTATTAAAATTTTACTTTTTTTGATAAATAATATCAACACTAACTTACTTATGATAGAACAGCATTTTAAAATCCTGAAAATGTGTTATAACTAAAAAGCATGTTCATTTGGATTGAATTTTGTGATTATGTATTCAAATTCTATTCAGAATGAAACATTCTTACTACTAAAATTGTACTCTTTTATAAATAAAACTGACACAGCCTTACTTATCCAAGTTGACAACATACATTTATCTCAAAATTGCCAGCACATTATTCAAAGCAACAAATTTTAGTGCCAAGTCTCATGTTCTTTCTCTCAAACACAAAATACTGTATCTGGCTGTAGCCAATGGATTATCATGTACCGTGTACACTTGCTTATAAGACAAGTCCAATTAGAAACTGTACAGACCCAGTTCGGCCATCACATAATGCACTGGTTGATCTATGTCTGTGGAGTTTGTTAGGAGTAATTAGTACAATAAACAACAAAGACCCTGATACAGCAGATCTTGATTTTTGTTGTGAGTACATACAGTATCTAACTTGATATACAACAAAACCCTAACTGACCAAATAAAACATTGCACATATAAATCATTCCAATAATGGAAAGTACTGAATATTGAACAGATACATTAAAAAGTATACTAATAATTTTCAGTTCCTACCAACGTAGTTTCTACTGATTTACTTCCTGCTACACTAATCATATCATGATGAGCCAAAAGTTTCTTTGTTTTACAATATTGTTGCAATATTACAATATTTATATGATTTAAGATCAATACCATTAGCAATATTCTCAACAAAAAGCACTAAAGAAGAGCTCTTTGCATGTTATTCCTGTGCATTCTTAGCCTTCCAATGATAGTATCAAATCTCAAACTCTGAATATTTACACAAGTACATTTCCCAAATATTCATAAATATACATCCTTTGTTATCATAAATATAATAAAACGAAAAGAGTAAAAACCATCATCATATTTAATATTGGAAGATAAAGTAAAAGTCTAAATGAAAACAGCAGTTAACAATATCCAAAGTCAACAGAATTTATTGATTTCCCCTGAAATCAACTGTTTTCTACCCAATTATGGACTCCTCTTTTCTCTGGTACTCTGTTTTCCAACAGGGCTTCCAATTTCTGAACATTCAGTGCCAAAAGCCTACAAAGAAGCCCCTGAAGTTACCCATAGTGCCAAAGCCAAAGTTACTGTACACTGAAACGTCCTATTTTTTTTATCTAGGGAAGGAAAATGGTTCTAGTGGCCTTTGCTTGTAGACTGTTGCTATCTAATTATAGCTGTACAACATGTCTGTATTGAAAATATGCTAACTCTGAGGACACAGCTGATTATAGTAAAGAAGTTATTCTGTATTAGTGCTTATATGCATTGCCATCAATTGCGCTCTGTATTAGTGCTTTTATGCATTGCCATCAATTGTACTCAATATTAGTGCTCATATGCACTGCCATCAATTGTACTCTGTATTAGTGCTTTTATGCATTGCCATCAATTGTACTCAGTATTAGTGCTTATATGCATTGCCATCAATTGCACTCTGTATTAGTGCTTATATGCATTGCCATCAATTGTACTCTGTATTAGTGACATGCTGTGTTGTTGTAGAGTTTAATGCCATTTTCAGCACAAGCCAGACTGTACATGGCAGCCAGTATAAATGGAGAAAACCCTGGAAAGAACCACTGACCTACAAGAAGCTACTGGCAAGCTTTCTCATGTACCCATATTGGCAAAATTCAAGACTTGAACCCATGCAGACAGAGATGATAAGGCAGTGATCCGTAACAGTGAGTGGTTTAGACCACTCTGCCACTCAGAGCCCCTATTAGTGCCATGCATTGACATCATTTGGCAGTGTATCCCAAAGGGGTGCAAGACTGAGAGTCGAAAATCTCCTTGGTGTCAAAACTGAGGGTCAGACTGAGTAAAAAAGAAACTTTGGTATCAAAATTGGTGGTCAAATAAAAAATTTGGGGGTCTCTCAAGCACAAATGAGGGTAAAGGGAAACACTGACTTGGACATGGAATTAAATGGGATGTAAGGGTGGAGTGTGGTCCCATAAAAGTATACCAATTATGATGGCAATATATGACCTACCTGTACACTGTGACATACATGAAATACAAGAGCATGGTTCTATTTATGTTCCAAATTTAAACCGAAATTCAATTCTAGCAAACAGCTTGATAGCACAGTACTAATGCACTCACTTTATGCATCTTTTGTCCCAAGTGTGATCCTTTTCTGGCATGTGTAAGGATATGTGGCCAGCTATCCAAGACTAACGTTATTGTTGGTGTCTTCTATTTTCCTGTACATTTAGGATTTGGTGTACCTTAAAATCATATCTGAGTCACACAAATTATGTGTTTATCAAGGATTTTCAAAATCTCTACTGGCTATACATCAAGCATAAACTATATACCATTACCTATTTCAAACATATTCCTAGCTGTAAACAGCACTGACAAAAATACGTCATCCCATAATGCATTTGCAGATCTGAATCTACATGGTTCAAATGAAGTCAGCTGTAGAATGAACAGTGCAGATGACAGATTTGAGTCTATGCTGTTTGCAAATGGACTACTGTTTGATGTAAAAAAACAAGGATTAAACAAGTCCACTTGTTCAAAGTCAACACCTATTGTGGTACTCAAAATGACATGTTGATTGCATCATAGAATCATCTATATCAGGGGTCGGCAACCTTTTTTACATAGTGTGCCACTTTTTTTCTGGATTAATTACAAAATGAACGAGCGCATGCCACCAGTAAAAGAGTAACATTGTTAAAATTGAGATTTTTGACTGCCCTTTGCATGCCATAAAAAACCTCTTGACGTGCCACCTGTGGCATACGTGCCTTAGGTTGCCGACCCCTGATCTATATCGTAAGAGACCCCAGCAACAACCAGATACATGACACAAAATTCAAAGTTTCTTTTTGGTGACATTACTTGCTGACAAAAGAAAGTTCAATGCATACACATCATGACATAGATTATATAGTTACCTATCCTGTCATCCTTTGGATAGAATTCCCTACTGAGTGCTCGCAGACGACACTCAGTCAGCAGCTCCACCATATCTTCTGGCTTCAACATTCCTTCATCTGCTTCAAGCTCTGAACCAGCCATCAGAAGTGCCAGGGGAAGACCACCACAAAGTTCAACAATTTTATCCAAGTGTTCACCAAAATTTACACTTTCTGCAACAGCTCTGAGCAGTTTCTTGGATTCTAATTCACTCATAGGTTCCAAAGTTTTATAAAAGTATGCTGGTTTTATTTGAGTAAACAAAATTTGTGTTGTGGATGTAATGTATACACGGATATTAAGTCTAATTTTTGCCAAGGTAACAACAAAGGACAGAAATGTGTCTTTCAGCTCTGAGTCCATCACATCTTCACAATTGTCAAAAAACACAATGAAAAACTGGTCTACAAAGTGTTTAATATGCGACTCAATCTGTTGAAACCATCCATTCTGCTGCCCATCATAACTAGGATCTGGCAAAATGCCAAGTAAAGCACACATCTGCTCATGAAGCTGCTTACCGGTTTTATGAAACCTCATGTTAACATCAATTATCTTAACATATCTAAATTGTCTGTGTTCTTGTTGTATAATCATTTGTACGTCATCTATGTGCTTTCTGACTGTTCTTGATTTTCCAACAGATCTCATTCCATATATACCATACACCAAATATTTCTTGGCATTCCATGCAATCATGAAATCTTTAAGGAATTCTTCTCTTCCCTGAAAGGGAACTTCAAAGTCTTTCACATCCATGTCTGAAAAACACAAAGTAAACAGAAACTCAAAAATATGGATAGCCTAATACCTATGACCCGTCTAAATCAAGATCAAGCCCCTACCACATTCTGAGTTGCCGGTTTTTGTTTAAATTTAATGCAGCTGAAAGAAACCTTGAGGCCTCCAACAAAATGCAGCATTTTCATTCTGAGGTTCCTGAAAGACACTGGTTAATTAATAACAATTTTCTAGTGCCCTATTTAAATGTCACTCTGCCTTATGAAGTTATTTACTTAATTATATCAAAAGTTTTAAACTTTGTGTTCAAAGCACATGACCTATGAGTGCTGAAGAGTATTATTTCTGTCCGCTGAACTTTACTGGTTTCTTATAATTAGCATTCACCTGTCCTGCATGAATAATAATGAGATGTCCCTTGCTCATATTGACTTAGTTCTGCATTACTGTTACATATACTGAGGTTTCAATGTGATTGTTTGAAAATAAATATTGCGCTAAGGGATTAATGACTTGTAAAAGCCCCCATTACAATACTTTATACCCCAAACTGAGATCACTAAATTATATTATAATCCATTTACTTCAAAGAGTTGGTAGCTGCTGGTTCTATTTATATGAAGTGAGTGCTTTCTTTAACTATGATGCATCGACAGTACTATCACATGAACTATAGACAACACTTGTGGCTACTGCTTTTAACTGATCAATATCAACAACACAAATACCTCTCCAACTTAACTTCTGTTTTCAACGTTGATGGAGATTCTTGTACCACTCAGAAAATAAAACTACTCCTAGACACTCAAATACTCATCAATACAGATCATGATGAATTAGACGCACTATACACTGACAAAGGCAAAATTGAAAAATACAGTCATAAACTGCAAGAGCAGATCTGCACACCACAATTGTTCTAAATTCCACAATGAATATGAAAAAACTGTGAAACTGTTCGAAACTGCATTATTTTATATCCCATTCACTGCTGAATGCTAACAACGGTTGAGTCACATGAATAATATCACACGTACTAGGGACTACTACTTATATTCTTGGGGAGGGGAGTGTGTATCAAAATGAATAGTAACAAAAATGGCATTGTAGGGCAAGTGGATTTTAAGTCAAGCAATGTACATTGTTTCTGGGACTGAAATTTCATCAATTCTGCAAATTATGGCTCAGAAATAGATGTCTGCACATGTAAAATTTGAACTGCTTTCTGCAAACTTACACGACTTATATAATCTTTGTGTTCCTGAAAATGTTCCATAATTAAATATATTAGGTCTATTTCATCATACTGAAATATATAAGGTGGGGCCACTTGATAAAACAATTGTATTTTGGCTCATCAATCAACACAATGAGTTGTGAAAATTTATCTACAAATAATGAAACATGTTATTCAACCATTGAATTCTCCTTCTGACAGCTCCAGGATAAGACCACTCCTTTAATAGCAACCACTTTGAGAGTTTCACATTTAAATACAGTAGTAAAAGAGCAAATGTATCTAAAATCACACCACCTAAAACTACAAGGCTAGTACTCATGTGAAACAACTGACTTACCAAGGCCAGTTTCTTTGTACAGGTTGTTGCATGCTACATGCAAGAAATATTTATTTAAAAGGTGATCTGACTTCACAGTTAGCTAAAGTTGTGCAATGCATAAAATGGTAAATCGATAGCCAGCTCAGATGTACTATTACATTTATATGTTTCAGGTTAAGAAGTCCAAAATGTAAACATACATGTATGTGATAAACCTAAGGTAATAAAGAGCTATTTACATGTTCCAAGAATTTTGAATACAGATAAGAATACAGGTAAATCACTGTAAAGGTCAACAATTACCATATTTGCCTATCTAGTCAACTCCCATGATGAAAGAAAATGATAAAATGAAAGTGCAGTTTCTAACAATTTTAACTGATTTACACTCATAACTGAAAAACATACCAATGTTTAGATTGATCCCGCCTCCCCCCCCAGCGTATCCCACCCCACTCCTAATCATATACAATCCACTCACATTGTAGCCAAAATCTTTAGAGCCCTCAAAAAACAACTGGAAAGAAACTCAAGAAAAACAAAACACTATTAAGATAATGAAAAAAGACAGATATGTTAGATGTACCTAATTTCTTTTATTTCACAAGAAACTCTGAAATTCCCTCGTTCCTGGACCTTCAGTTTGTTTCTGGCCCTGGACTCTATTTTCTAGGAAATATAGCTTGAAACTTCCGTTTTCAAAATCATACAAAGAGCTCTCTCATAGTATCACTGTTTATGTACTGTTATATCATCACATCAGGTAACATCACTGTTGACATTCTTTAGCAAATCATGATAAAACTAGTTTTGAAATTGGATAGATTTGACAGTGAAGTTAACCACATCTGCAATTAAAGCAAAACGAAGAGAATGTTGGCATACTTCTGTGTTACTTTCCTGTACTGCGACTGAAATTTCTTTTTACATGTATGTGGTATTCTGGAAACAATATGCTGCCTAAAACAGCTAACTGATCAAAATGACTGCTCCCATGTACTCACAAAACTACAAACTACACGTAACTTTAGCAATTATTAAAATAGTGAAAATGAATTTTACTAAAGTAGACAATACCAACTTTAAAAAAGAAAAATACATGAATTATAAATATAAAAAAAACTATTAAAAAAAATAAGTCATCAGCTGGTTGTTTCCAAATTATCTCTGAAATCCATAAAGTGAAAAAGACCATGTGGAACAGCAGTCTTTTTGAAAGGTGCACACCTGAAGTAAGGCAAAGCTGCATAATCTATAACCCAAATTTCCTCCATCAATCATACACCAGAATAAAAGGAATTAAAAGTTATTTAACAATACATAAGATATACAAATAACCAGGATAACAAGTGAGGAATATCTGGGAAATTCTTTTTCTTTAAAAATTAAGCCCAGTGCAAAGAATAAAACTGAAGAGTGGATCCTCGCTTGTTTTGAACTGATCTTTCTGGACAAATTGAAATTATCCTATGTGCTTAATAAGGCAGTGAGTAATGTCACACAAATTATCCAAGACCTTTAAAAACTGTTTGACTTTAAACCAAGAAATATGATATTAGGTGCTATTCTATATGCACGTATAATGGTTTCAAAAGTTTGAAACAACCTGATGCCTGTGCTCAGGAGGGGTTAAATAAACTGAATATAACTCACAAAATTATGAGACTAACATCTCTAAAAATTGTGTGTAATAAATGACCTTACTTTCAGTGGATGTTTCAGTGACAAGCATGGATCATTATCTTGCATACAGTTGTGGAACTCTGTTTCACAAGAATTTGGAAACTATTGAGATCCCCAACTTAAGTCTATATGCATTAATTGGGCATGAAATAACATATTCAAAAATGCAAGTACCTATTCCCCTGGCTTTATTCTTACTCCATTAAACTTAGCCTCTGGGTCATACTAGAGAAGCTACTGAGATCCCCACTCTAGAACCATATATACACTTACTGGTCATGAAAGACAAATAACATGCTACTGAAATTTGCCCTGATGTACATCCGCAACCTCAAAAGACTTATAATATGTAGCTTCAGGATTGGAAATTATCATTATCCCCACCAAGTAATTATTTGTAAATTATTATACACTTACTGAACAAGAAAAGGCAAACTGATACACACAGATCATGCTAGTGTTAATATCTAATCTGCACTGAAAGCATTTACTGAGTGAGAGTGGTCAATACATATTTGGATAGACTGCACCAGAATTCAATAAATCTAAACTGTATTACAGTTCTAAACTTCAACAATTCAGCTACTAAACACATCTGCACACAGACTACCATATCATTCAAATTATATAATAACAAAATTGATGACAGCAAGATAACCCTAAAGAATAATAAGTAGACAAGAATTCTCATGGAATACACATGTGTTGTACCCCAAATTGGTATTCCCCTTGACCAACATGCTGTTTTCCAACTTTTTTTAATTTTCTAATAAAAAAGGCAAAGAAAGATCAACTTGTTGGCAAAGCATTCCCAAATGTCACATCAAGTATCACAAAAAAACTTTGATCTAATGTATTTAATCAAATTTTTTTTGTAAAAAATCAAAGCTAATATATAAACCAGCTTGTGAAAGGAGTGAATGAAGTGAAGTCATTAAAAATTAATAAAAATATAAATAACATCATATAAAGGATATTTTGGTTTTGTGAACAGAAATAATTTTCAACTTTTATCATAATCATTTCTTTCTGGAGTGTATGTGCAGGCCTTTGTTATAAAAAGATATGTAAAAGATCCAAAACCTCCATCATATCAATAGGTCCATAGTAAGTTATGCCAAGCCATATTTCTACTTTTGCAAGTGCCAAAACGCACTGTTGACCATTATGTGATAAAGTAGGGGCAGACACATGAGCTTTACGTTTGACAGCACTTTTTGTCTAGATAGTAAAAGGTCAACACTAACATCATGCTTCTGCTGGGTCCAACTAAACGATGCAAAGGCATGCAAAGATGGCAAAGAAATGCTTTAAACTGACAATACTGGAAAATGCTGAATGTTATATTTTAGAATTATATATATTTGTGCATGTGTTGATGCTTCTGTTTTTAATGTCTATTTCCACACAACATTGTCAAGAAAAATATAATAAATATTTAAAAACATCTTTTGTTCACATATTGGTATCTCCTTATCATTAGCTGTAAGAAAGTTTATCTCATTAATAACGATGTGGGAAATTACTCAGGATTATATATTCTTCATGTGCATATGGTAAGTATTAAAGTGTGCAAAGACATACAAAGATGTTGGACAGCACTGGTCTACATGTTGATAGTTGTTGATTATTAGAATACATTTCTTGGAGAATTTCCTATTGTGAATTTCATTCTGTCATTTAGAAGTTTAATGTTTTTTTACCATTAATTAATGCTTCATTGCTCTCATATTTTGTACTGAACATGAAATGTTCTTTACGTAAATTTCTATAATATTTAATCATGGTAAGTTTTGAGACAGTGGATAAGATATGCAAATTCAGTACAGAGACAAGCAACGACAAAGTTAAATTAGGCAATACACCTATACTGCTTATCAACATGATTCATGATATGCAGCCTATGATATGATACATTATCGATACCCATATCCACTTGATGATCTTGTCATATGTACGTCTGTCGGTGGTAGGCGGCACCATTTATGTGTTAACATCATGCCTGTACTTAAAGTATGCAGATTACAGGCAGACATAGACTTGGCATTGTATTTATATCCCATTCCTATCCATGATAAGATAATAAAAAATATTTCCAAGCAGACTACATGTTAGTTGTAAGTGATTTTAATTCAACATTTTAGGCCATTTCAGAGAGCTATTCCATTTGATTAGATTCAGGACTCATCTGGGTCATCATGCCCTCTGTTTTGCAACTCCATGAGTGCTTTAAAAATATCCTATTTTAACCACAAAAAATACCAAAAAATGTGTGTTTCCTATTGCATTGGTTTTATAAATTAGTCTAGGCATGTTTGGATGTCTGGTTTTATTTTATTTTTTTACAACATTATATATATATATATATATATATATATATATATATATATATATATATATATATATATATATATATATATACTGTTCCAGAGGCCTAGTGGTTAGAGTGTCTGGCTCAGATGTGGTAGGCCATGGTTTCGATCCCCAGCCGAGTCATACCAAACACTTTTAAAAAAATGGTACCAACAGCTGCCACACCTGGCGCTCAGTATTAAGAGGTTAGTGTTAGGACTGGTTGGCCTGGTGTCAGGATAATGTGACTGGGTGGGACATCATGCTACATGTCTGCGACATGATGCCCCAGTGCTAGACATTACTATAAACTGTCACAATGCAGACATCGTAGCAATATGACTGAAATTTTTTTAAAGCTACATTAAAAATCTAGATTACACACACAGATTTTATATATATATATAATATGATTGGGATGGGGGTACTCATCAAAGAAATAGCGATGGTTGGCCAATCGAAAACACGTTACTTTTTGCCTCATTAGATTGATGTCTTCTCTTAAGCTCTGAAGAAAATATGGTTTTGTCTTTAAAACTGAAAAAATTCTAAAATTTTCTTGTGCAAGGAAAATTTCAACTAGAACATGTCCTCTTGTTGCAGCAGGGTTAGTAGCAACAAAATATATAACAATGTAATTCCTGCAGATGCAAAACAATTGCTGTGGCCACAGGAACTCATGCAAAACAAAAACTATTGACAACAACCACTCCCTTCTATAAAAAAGGAACAAACTTACACAAGGTGATAGATTTGTGTGGTTTGAAATCTGCCTTCATGACAAATCAGTGCTAATTTTATTTATCCTGTTAGCACTTTGTGTTATACAGTTATTAAATGATGATTAAAGTACATGAGGAACACACTTGGTATACAGATTATTTCATGCTGAACATGCTGATAGGATAAATAATTAGCAAGAAATCAGTGAGTGTAGGAGAGGCAGATTACAAACCACATCACCTTGTGTTAGAAGGCAAGTGGATGCCATCAATAGATCTTTTTATCTTTACTACTGACAAAAATGAGTGCCAGTGCCTGCAACAGCTGTCTCAGATGTATTTCTCAATTTACAAAATAAAATCCCAAATAGCTAATAATTATATTCATAACTGCTGACGATTAAAGTAATTTGTTTGGCAGGTAAGTATCATTTTGTATCCATTCTTCACCTGTAGTGTCGATGTAAATCAATGTGGCAAAAGTATTGATGTGAATCCTTTACAGTACAAAGTCACTCAAAAGACAGCACAACATGATGTACAGATAGTGCACTGAAGGTACTGATAATTATTGGGACATTAGTAATATTTATTCTAAATAAATCTTAATGATCATACACCAATGCTCAAGAAAGCTAAATTTCACTATTTGTATTTTCTTTCATTGTGTTAAACATTATCGTTTGAAGTTTAAAAGTAACTGATTCTGCAAATAACAGTGAAATCAATATAGTAAACATGAAAAATATTGTTATTTAAAATCATGTTAATATCTTTGCATGTCTTTGCCATGACTTTTGACATCTTTGCATGTCTTTACAACAGTTTTAAGTATCTGTTTTACGAAGCTGGACCCTAAGACATGTATTAATTGTCACCTGTTTGATGACACTGATGCTTGATCCACCATTTGTCCAGTCAACCTAATTCATTTTGAACATCTTTTTGTTGTCCAAATGCACAATCAGCTGATATGTCTCACAGGCATTTTGTTGCTCAGTGTTATACTATTGGAATTAAAACATCTTTATTAAAGTAGCTAAGTATATCCTGAATAAAAACATGAGGTCTGATTGTGATATCACAGCTCTGTATATCCTGAATAAAAACACGAGGTCTGATTGTGAAATATCACAGCTCTGTATATCCTGAATAAAAACATAAGGTCTGAATGTGAAATATTACAGCTATTTATATCCTGAATAAAAACATGAGTCTGAATGTGAAATATCACAGCTATGTATATCCTGAATAAAAACATAAGGTCTGAATGTGAAATATCACAGCTATGTATATCCTGAATAAAAACATGAGGTCTGAATGTGAAATATCACAGCTGAATCAATCGGACCAAAACTAAACCTCATGTCATTGGTTCAGTCAGAACATGGTACTGGATGTCTGACCACTTGGGACTACTGATCTCCAAAACATAGAATGACTGACCTCCTGCCAAAAGATAATTGACCTCCTGAGACTACTGATCTCCTAAGGATGAATTATCTCCTACACCTTGGACTACTGAGCCCCCCCCAAACGATACAGAACTCCAACAGCATGGTCACAAAGTTTCATGTATTTTATCAATCATATAAACATGATATTGCATACTGTAGGATCATTTATTTTTGTTGTTTTTCATGGTTTTGTTTTAAAAAAAGGCATTTTCGTAAGTACTTATATTCGTGGTTTTGATTTCAAAGTTTGCGTATTAGTAGGTATTTAATTTCATGTTTTAACCTCTGCAAATACCTGAAATAAAGAATACAAAAGAATAAAACTATGCCAATGCAAATGGCGGTCACTTTAATGTTTAAAACAATACTACCACCTGTATGAGCACAAATCAAAGTTCTGGCGAGTTCAATATTTACATCGTATTTTCGACCAAGTGAATAAGATCAAACCTGATGCAGCCAACAACACTAAAATGATACTTCCATCTATATGAGCACAAATAAAACACCTGTGAAGACTAATTACTTTCGTCAAGCTTTTATTTGAGTACTCAACATCAAAGGAATCTGACGTAGCCAACAACGCGTTCTAAGGCCAATCGGTTATTAAAGTAAATATGAATGATCTCTTACTTAAATCACTGTCCATCCATGAGTACTTTCTGACGATCATGGCATTAACAAGTTCAAGTTCAGCTTAGACCCCACACACACAATGAATGGATAATTGCTGCTCATGTGACAATTAGTGAAAGATCAGAACTAATTATCAGTGGCTTTGAAAGTTTGAGAAAGCTGGACTTGTTTAATTAAGCAATTTTGGGATTATTTACCCGAGAAGCATTTGTGAGTACCATAAGACTTGACTGACAAGATGTTAATATGGTGAGATCTGTCCAAAAATCTGTGAAGTGTGAGCTTAATACACTGATAAAATGAAATGTGCTTTCAGAAGGATTTAAATGTTTTAACAACAGCTGTACTCGAATGAAGGATCAATTTGAATAAGTGTTAAATTTCATATACTGTTATTTTGTATTATTTTTTTCTTTTGTTTTCAGTATTACTATTGTTTGAATACCTTCTGCTTTTTCTTTATTTTCTCTCTATGAGTCCTTCTAGTTACCTCACATATCAATTTAAGGCAGTGAGTGTAAAATTACATCTATTGGATACCTTATTGAACGTGAGCATTGAAACAATATAAAATGATTTATAGTTCTTTTCAAAAGGGTAAAATAAAAAATAAAACAACCACATGTAAAAGCTAATAATTATCAGATTACAGTATTGACTTTGATTTATCAAATACTGTGTTAATCTCTAGAAATGATAAAATGTAAGAAAACGGGGGAAGGTGCATCATCCTACGTGGCTCATGTTTTGTTAGTTATTTAAATTTGTAGTTCCAGACAACAACGAAAACCACAAAAATTGGTACTCCACGAAAATTGATGATACTACAGTATTAGACCTGAACTGGTAAATCTATAAAAAAAAAAAAAATCCCCTCCTGAATGGCAGAAAATGAAGGAGATCAACTAGTTGATCTAATTACATATCAGAAAAATGTTAAGTTAAATTAATTATATTAAATGTATCTATCTATAGCAAAATTAAAATTACTTTAATACATATGTGCATTAACTCTTTCGCAGTGACGTCTCCGTTCGCAAATTCCGCTATGCCTGGTAAAGCCAATACTTGAAATGAAACCATCTTTATTATTTGTTACAAAATATGTATAATGATAGCTATTGAATATGTATTGATTCTGAAGAAGGTCATTCGTCTAAGATGACCAACCTCCTAAACTCCTTTAGATGACTGATCGCCAAAATTTAGTAGGTTTGTCGATTTTTATTTTGGAGGTCAGTAGGCTTGGGTTAGTGGGTAGTCAGTCGTCAGGTATTCATCGCCTGTACGTTTAATGCCAACAAAACATATTTAACTGAATATGGTTTTCCATCACTTTCCCCCTACAATACAATGAACCGCTTCTTTGGGGGTAAAAAGTGAGGGAGAATACCAAAAGTTTACCGTTAGATTGGAGTCAGGCGCTCAAAGTTATGTCCCCTTAGACCCTCCCCATCCCCCTCTCTGTCTCTCTCTCTTCCTTTTTTTTCGCCTGTTTTTTATTATTTTTTTTAGTAATGCCAAATAAATCTTTAAATGAAAAAAAAAAATGCGAAAGACAACTTTTAGGTCCAATGGCAGCATACGCTGTTGATCGTGCCTTATTATCTGTTTTAAAAGAATTATTTATGAGAACTTACCACGTACGTCGTAACTGTACAGTACAGTACGGCTCTATTAAACGCTCGGTTATTCGTACAACAGTGCACAATGAGTTGCTAGCGTATCTCACAAAGAAGCGGAAAACGAAAGTAACTTCTGGACAGTTCTATATATGGACCCCCTTCCATAAAATTCCATACATGGGTCATAACTATAAATAGAAATATATCTGTCTGGCTGGTGTATGTTTATAATTCTATTTAATTAATTATATATACCTTGATTTCTTTCATAGGAATCTCGAATGATGTGTAGATACATGATAATTAATTACTAGGTTGTCATCCGAGTGTGTCTGCTACACACGAGTTGCATATTAACACCGATTGAGTACCATCTTTTTATTTTTGGTGATGTGTGCTTAGTCGTGAGGGAATATGGGCTCGTGTATGCAGGCAAGGCGATGGGTGCGTTTACCCGCGAAGATGTGTTCGAATCTCCGTAGAGTACGAATTAAAAAATCCTTAACCAGTATGATAGTATTATTTGTATTAAAATATTAATTCTGCATACTATTATCAAGCATTCCAGGGATAACACTTTCCGTTATGTTTGGAGTATAACGAAAGTAGCTTCCGGACAGTTCTATATATCAAATCAAAACGATTTCTAGCATCTCATTTCTTTTAAAAACCAGTGTTATATTTATTTCTTTATTTTTTGCTCAAAAAGAAAATGTGCAACGACATGTGAGGGACGATTCGGACCATGATTCACACCAAACTACGGACTGGTTCAAACCAGATCCCAGGCTGAATCGTACCATGTGAAATATTATATAACAAAACAAATAAGAATATAATGCGCTTTCCTTTATTAATTTTTTATTTTGTCTTTTTTTCTTCGAACTTTAAAGAAATTTCAATGGTTAACCAATGTTCTAATCACGGCGCTAAAACATTCCACAACTGGATTACTATCAACGTCGAAATACACTCAAAAACTGAAATACACATATTTTGTATCATAATACTCATAAAGATGAATGTACTATGATTTGTATGTGTTTGAATAACGATTAAAGAAGCAACACAAAAAAAGATATTGTGTGTGATTTTGTTTAGAGGAACTGTTTACATATTTCTATTAATCGCTCCATTTGTGTAAAGAAGTCACTCGGTCGTACAGCTGTTACCTCATTTTGTATGTTTATTACGTCTTTATTCCCTTTAAAGCCCACAAGTGTATGACACTTCCACCAAAAATATTTAAATACAAATCCTGGATTCTCACAATCATAACCTCACTCTTACATTTTAAGTTCTGACCGATTGACGATTTATAATACCAGTCGAAGAAAGAAAGAAAAAAAATGTCCGAATGACGTCATTACATGGCTTGCGCCCGAACTATGTATAAAGTAAATAACTCTGATCAAAATCGCTTGAATCAAAGTTTGTTTTAACTATTATTATTATTATTGTTATTATTAAAACGATTACCAATATATACACGCCAAAAATAAAAAATATTTGTGTATTTCGGTATATATTTCTTTTTTTTTTTCTTCTTCTTTTTTTTTTGGCGTACTTCAGTGTTTCTAGTAACCAGCCCTGGAAAATACGTGTACTCATGTGAGATTCTTAATCAAAGACAGTTCTTATAAGAAATTTATTTAGATTTCCAAACCCTGAGTGATAATTCTTGTTTCTCCAAGGAACTGTAGATTACAACACCACAGGTTACAGCATACGTCATCGTCTTCCATCTTGGATTCTCCGTCGGGATTCGAACTTGAAATCAGTAGAATATTTTGTAATTAGGACTTCATAAATTTTATTCGGGGATTATTTTGGGATTTGATTCTTAAAACCGTAAGTTCATAATTTTTCATTTTTACAGAACTTTCCAGGGAAATAAATTATTGTATTTTTCAAAGCTTGTTGTTTTCACTCTTTCTTGTGTTACTGTTGATTGGAACCTAAACACGTGACATAAGACGACATCAGCAAAATTACTCTGTGTGTATGATTACATATATATGTATGTGTTCTGTGGGTGTGTTGGAAAAACACAAGATATTGTTTCCTTGATTTTTTACAGCGAAACCTATTAAATAAAAGAGACTCAATCGAAGGGAATGGCTCTTTACTAGACAAAAAGAATTTCTATGAATTCAAGATAAGACCATGCATTCGTTTCAACTTTCTACAGTTAAAACCATTTCTTATCTTTTTCTGCGATAAAACGATTTTGAAATTGGCTATAGTGGTTCATATACTGGTTGTCAGCTTTGTACCGTTTTCATTTAGAACAAAGGATACATCATTATAAGTTATTGGTGAAAACCCCTTATCATAAATATCATATATTCAGACGGAATGGTGGGGACACTTTGCTCAACCCCAGTTCTTAAGTCGTGTATAAACTAAGTTTTTTAAAAAAATTTATTACAAGGCATGTTTGATGTCTGAACATGCCGCAGGCTAGAGTTAATCTCTTACGCAGTGTTACCGTGACTAGAGAGGCGAACCGGTATCTTGAATCGGCTTAGGCGTTAGGTCGAGCGACTTCCCAACTACGTGTTACAGCTTTGTCCAAAGATCAGCGGAACCCGCGAGGAACGGAGCGTGTTCTAAATTCGTCACCACGTGGACAGTCAGCGAGAAGAACATTGTCCGCTAAGTTTGATTGGATTGAATCAAAGCGACATCTAATCGGAATTGAGACGGAGGGTGTGACAACTATTTCGATCCAAATTATAACTTCTAACTAATTTAGTCTCGCCTAGGAACTGATGAGCAATATAGGGTTACTCAGAGAGAGAGACACTCGTAATTTGGCGGTAAAACTTAGGAGATTCTAAGGAAAGAAGCTTCGTAAAGGTCAGAAAGTTAATCGCTCAATTTTTGCAGAATATTACGACATTGTGATTGTAATTGCAATTATGGTAGTATGTATACTTAATTACTTTGATCGTTTAATACGTATAATTACCTTTGTAGTGTTCATGTACAGGCATATTTGAGTTTTATGTAGACTGTTAGCTTGTAGTCAGAATTACTTTTGTAAATCGCTAGTAGTGCGTGTGGGCCATTCCCACTCACCATGATTCCCATCAATGTCTCGAAACTGAACTAATCAAATAGGACTTTCTAAGTGCACTAATGCATTGGGGGAAGTGGCATCATTCCTTCCCCCTCGAAAAAATCAATCAGCCCCAAACGGGGCACTAACTAGTTCGCGTCATTCAACATTGAATAACGAAGATGACAACATATTTATTCAACAAATTGAAGGACTGTTGGTACTGGATCATGGACACATCCTATATGGTGTAAAGGCTTGAGAAGGAATGGAAATATCCAGGTAGCCCAGACTTTGTGACTAGCATGAAAGTAGCCAGGGATCTGATACAAGGTCTGATAGTGGAGGAAGTAGAAAAGAGGTTTCATTCAACATCCATCTGTAAGAGTGGTCACATGATGGTGTCATGAGAGTCAGGTGACAGAGTGGTCATTTGTGAAGTGGGGTCTGGACCAACTCAAGAAAGGACAATAATGAATGAGAAAAGTGATGGAAAAAGAGGTGAAGAAGATAACAGACAGCTGGGCTAAAGAAAGAAAGGACAAAGAAAACAGAAAGAAAAAAGAGAAGTTTGAAAAACTGAATGAAAATTGGATGAAGATACAGGAAAAATTTAGATTGATGGGACATCCTGAGTGGATGCCAGAGACGGAAAAGAAGAAGAAAGAAATCAATGAGAAAGTGAGGAGATGGTGGAAGAACTGGAGAAAATAGAAGAAATACCCAAAGACCATTGTCGGGACCACTCATATGCCTCGAAAAGGTTTGCTTTTTTGTTGTTGTCTAAAATGTTTTTTTAGTCAGTTGTATAGTTTGTGTTTGTATTTTGTCTGTTGTATGTGTTATCTCTGTCTCTGTCCCGTCAAAAAATTATAGGTTTTCCCCCAGCTCTTTGATCCCGATTGAGGTCAGACCCATGCTACATTGTTGCTAATCTTCAGTCCTGTGACGTAACCTTACATGTAATGTATTTTTCTATTTTCGCTATATATCTTGACGCTATACAGTCCCAAGTGGTGTCTGTAACGATAATTCCCATTGACGCTATAAATCTTGACGCTATATCGTCCCGTGGGGTGGGGGTGGGGGTCTGTAATGTATTTTCCATTGATGCTTTATCGTCCCTCTTCACTACTTATATAGCTAATGTATTTTTCCCGTTACTTTCTCCTATGTGTATCCTTTTCATTATGTGTGTATCCTTTTTCCTATGCTTGTGTCTTTATTTCTGAAAAGAGGAAATAACGATTGATGATGATGATCTTCACGATGAGACGTTTCGCGTATTACACGAAAGTAGGATTTGTTTACTGTGTAAAACCGGCTTGGTGTATAATTTTAAAAGTTCTACTGAGTACGGCCACCACCATCACCAATTAACATAGAATAAAGGAACAGGAAAACAACAGCAAGAAGAGGAAACGATTAGCAAACCGCCAAACCGTGAACAAAGGAATTGCACAGAACAAAGGAACTCTCAAACAAAGGAACGATAGGAACACGTAACATAAAACAAAGGACCAAAGGAGAGACTTCTAGCGATGGAACAGATTGGGTTAGGACAAAAACAAAAATTAAGTCATCATTCCATGGTATACGCAATTTAAGTAGAATAATGCAAACTAGGTCCAAAAAAATGACTCTATTCAATCCAAACACGCAAATACACAAGCCACCAAACAACCTTATCAATAAATCAGTAAAAATATTGGATGTATTACAACTCCAAACAGCACCAATAAAGCATGTAAAACAAGCAAGATTAACGCAAGTCGTACCAACCACAGCAAACTCCAATTCAACCAACATCACACTGGGACCCCAAATTCTGGTCACAAACACAGACCAAACAAACCACAATCCAGCAGACATAACTAACACCCCCACCCCACAAATAGAAACTACTAGAAATACAAAACTACACTCCAGGGAACAATATAAATACAATGCCAATACTATCGCCAATCCTCTTCAAGGAAGCGGAAAAACCAAACACAAATGAAGATATAGACACCACTATTCCAAACCTAACAAATGAATTTGACAGTAACCTACTTACCTTAAACTCCCCACAATTAGACCGCATAACCATAACCAGCACCCCAAAATTCACCAAAAATGAAATAACCAATTCTAGAAACATGCAAACAAACCAACAACAGGACATCAAGCAAACAACAATAAACCAAAACATTAGGAAAGAAACAAAAAACACTCAAGCCAAACTCCTGGACTATCTGGAATAATAACAGCAAGGGAACCACCAACCTATGGGAAAAAATCCAATCAATTAGACACTACAAAACTACCCAGCAGCATCACTAATATGGCAACCCAAAGACCCCAAACAACCTCAAAACACCCAAAACACATACCTAGGTAATGGCAAGGGCCCGCTAAAACCCTAAAACAACCAAACAAAACCCACAAGTAAGGTCAACTCAAAACAGGAAATAAAACAACAACATAACCCCCCAAAACTAAATTTACAATTATCATTCCATAGAACACATCATATACATAAGCAGCAGGTGCAACATAATTACTAGTCTAAGTACCAATAGTATTATGACATCACTGGTCAAAATTCACACTGGACAATTCAAACTGATAAGACCAAGGCGAAAATACCTGATTGTCCAATGCAACACAATTCAACAGGTGGAAAAATTCATCCAAATTGAAACTATAGACCCAATAAAGATCAAAGTAGAGAGACACCATAGCACTCAGAGGAAAACACGAGTCACTTCAAACTCCAAACACAGTGAAACCACAACTAATCTGGCTGAACCCACTAAAACCACTATCTTTAAAACAGTAATAGCACTAAACGGATACAACAAGGACATAAGCAAAGTACTCATACTTCATAAACTCACAGCAAATGGAACACAGACCACCAAAGTATATCGTCTTGAAAATTACAAGGGACAAGGAACAAACAAAGCAGTTATAGAGGCTACCGAGCCAATACCCTCAATAATAAAACTAGGACAGTCAGGAGTGTACCATAACCTGGAAAACTACATAAATAGGCCAAGATTTTGCACCAAATGACTGCACTGGGGAGACTATGCCCTCAGATGTAGATTCAAACCAAGATGTAAGTACTGCGGAGGTCAAAACAAGGAAGAATGCCACATAACTAAACAAAAATGTGCTAACTGTAAAGAAAACCATTATCCTAGATCGGCAGAATGCAGATTTGCAAAATAAAAGAGAAATAAATAGTGGACTTAATGAACGAAAAACACATCACCTACCATTCTGCCAAAAACATTATCTGTAAAAACAACCCAAACACACCAAAATCTACCTCTGAAACAATCAATGAGCACCAAAACTCTCCACGCAGAATCAGAAGGGAAAACATTGCACCACAAAACATACCCTCGAATCAGGAAACAAAAGAACCAAAAACTACAACCCACATTGTAACAAACCATGACCAACCTGATAACACTCCAAATACAAACAAAATTGTCACCCCAAACATCCGGCCGTAAAACCAGACGTAATCTGCCTACAGGAAACCCTCATAACACCAGAACACAAACGCCTGCCCAAACTACAAGGCTATACCCAGGATATCTTTAAAAACAGACCCATGGGGCAGAAAGGGGGTGGACTAGCAATTTTTTAATAGATACACTAATCTACTATGAAATAATAGATTTCCCCTAACCTAAACATCAATAATAGCATCGAAATAATGTCAGTAATGATAAAAATAGGAACCACAAACATTCAAATAATAAATGCATACGACACAGGAGGTACCTTCGGCCCTACCAACCTAATCTCACTAAAGGCAATCACTAATAACAGCAACAGTAATCTAATGATCTGTGGCGACTTCAACGCACACAGTGAATAATTGGGAGGTAAAAAGAAAGATCAAAGAGGGAAAATGGTTGAAAAATGGATAACTGAGAACAATCTGGTCATCTTAAATGACGGGTCGAACACTAGATTAAACCCAGAGGATGGCAATCTCTCAGCCATAGACCTAACCATCACTACCCCAAAATTGGCTCAAATCACAAATTGGTGGGTGGATCAAGATGATACATCAGGAAGTGAACATTTTCCCATCACAGTCAATATTCAAACAAAAACTCAACACATTCCAAACGAAACCCCACCTAAATGGAGGTACCAACAGGCAGACTGGGACCAACTCCAATTATTACTAGCTAGAGTAAATCCAGATAACCTAGAAAGCCCAAGTATTGCCATGTATTATGATAACATAACAGACACAATTATAGAAGCAGCTAACTGATGCATCCCAAAGACAACTAATATCCAAAATAAAAACCATGTACCATGGTGGACTAAACAGTTCACTATAGCACATAAAGACAAAACAAAAGGCTTTAAATAAATATAAATGCACCAAAAATTCTATCTACTTCCAGCAATATAAAGATAAAGAAAAAGCACTAAAACAAACTATAAAAACTGCTAAAATTAATCCATGGCAAACCTTTTGTTCTAAACTGAGTCTAAAGCAAACTCAAAACAAATATGGGACAAGATAAAAGCCATAAAAGGGAAAGCAACTACCTCAACCCCAAAAATTAAAAATGCCATAACAAATAAAAATAAGGCAGACCTCCTAGCGAAGCATTTTTCAAACATGAGTAGCAACAATGATCACACCAGAAACTTTAAAGAACACAAAAAACTAATGGAGGGAACCCAACCTCAAGTGTTTCAAGACCAAGGTACAAAATTAATCTCACGTAAATAGCGACATCACAGTACATGAATGGAAGATAGCCCTACGATCCAAAAACGAAACATCCCCTGGTAAGGATCAGTTAGGTTACATTATCGACAAAAAACTACCTATCAATATAACAATAGCCATAATCAAACTCTTTAATAGGACATGGGATAAAGGCCAACTACCAACCATATGGAAACAGGCCATTGTAATACCAATCTCCAAGCTAGGTAAAGATCCCAACAACATAAATCCGTAACGACCCATCTCCCTTACAAACGGTCCACCACTGACCAACTTCTCAGATTGGAAACAGACATCAAACTTGCTTTTAACGCACATAGGAAAACCGATCGCAACCTCAAAGCGGTGTTTTTAGACCTAGAAAAACCGTTCGACCTAGCATGGACCAATGGACTAATGACCACATTAAACCAATGTGGAATATCTGGACGCTTGTTCAACTGGATTGGCGATTTCCTCACAGGCCAGAAAATTACCACAAGAATAGGCAACACCCATTCAGAAGAATTTTCACTTGAAAATGGAACACCGCAAGGCAGTGTAATAAGTCCCTTACTATTTAACCTAATGGTAAATGACCTTGACCTCAATGCAGCCTCTGCAAAAATAAACTTGTCACAATTTGCAAATGATAGTGGCATATGGAGGAATGGAAATCCTGCCAATAACACAGTAGTTAAAGAAATCCAGCAGAGCCTAGACAACATAGGGAGATGGGTGGACAAATGGGGTTTCAAAATATCTCATGAAAAAACTGTGGCAATCATATTCACCCCCAAACAAAATAACAACCTAGTATATCCAAACTTCTATATGCAAAATCAATTAATCAAATACGTAACAGTAGTAAAATTCCTAGGAATGTTCTTTGACAACCACCTCACATGGAAACAGTACATTGAACAACTCACCCAAAATTGTAACAAAGATCTAAATTTACTCAGGAACATCACAGGGACTGACTGGGGATCCAACCAGGAAACCCTCCTTACGATATATAAAACCCTAATTAGATCAAAACTGGATTACGGTTGCCAAGCATATAACTCGGCTAAGCAACCTGTACTACAAATAATTGACACTACCCAGAGAAAAGCCTTACTATTATGCACAGGAACACTCCCCTCAATATCATTAGAAGAACTACAAACGCTAACAGGAGAACTACCCTTAAAATTACGTAGGCAAGAACTGCTCCTCCAATACTCCATTCGATTAGATACCCACCCAACCCACCCAGACAACCATCCCATCAAAATAGCTATAAATAAATGTAAAGTTGTCTTCAAACCCAAAATCATACCCACCACACCAAGTGGCAAAGTAATCCTTGAACTAAGAGAAAAGATACCTCTACTAAAAAAAAAAACAGGTAACAAACAATACAGACCAGAAGAAATCACCATGGTTACAAAAACCACCAAGGATTAACATTGAAGCTACCAAATTAGGCAACAAAGAAGGACATGAAAACTTACTAAAACCTGTACTGGTAAACGAAATCAACCAAAAATACCCGAACTATGTGAAAATATATACCGATGGATCAAAAACAAACAACCCACCAAGAACAGCAGCAGCAATAGTCATCCCTGAATTCAATATACAAACGGAATTACCTGACTATTGCTCCATTTACACCACTGAATTCTGGGCTATACTTGAATCAATACAATGGATCAAAGACAACCAAATACCTAAATCAGTCATTATAAGCAATTTCCTAAGCGTTATCAAATCGACCCAAAATTGCAATACACACTCTATGGAACAATACCTCGACAGAGCATGCCAATTAATGGACGATATCACCACAGCACATCAATTAGTCAAGCTCATGTGGATACCGTTGCACATTGGAATCTCTGGCAACGAAACAGCAGACAAAGTTGCAAAAACCAAAATAGGAGATCAAAACTCTATCAAGCTTAACTATAGCTCTACAGAAGCACTAAGCTTCGCACAAACACATATAGACCAAACATGGCAATATTTTTGGAACTCCTCCACAAAAGGTAAAAAGGACCATGAAACCCTAAAAAACGTAGGTAGGAACATACAGCTACCTAAGGGTACCTATTTAGAACAGATAACCACAAACAAGATAATAACTGGAAAAACTAAACTAGCAAGCAGTTTTGGAAGGTTTATAGGACCCAAACCAGCAACCATTAACTGCTTTAACTGCCACACCACCGAAGATCTACACGACATATTCAATATATGCCCAAAATATCAATCCGCTCAGAAAATATTTATCAAAAAACAAAAAGAGATTGGATCACCACACACATACCCTGAGTTACTTATGGACTCTAATAAAAATAAACAATCAGCATATAAAAATATAAATAAATTCATAGACTCAGCAGGACTTAGGAACAAAATATAATTACTATCCCCACAAAACCAAAAGACCCAGTAACTAGCTAAATAAATTTAGAAGCCACCACATAAAAACCCATAACATATCATTCAATTTTATAAAAGTATTAATAAATAATTCACTTATGAAGCACCTATAAAAAAAACTAAGGAACCGCAAAATCGGATGTCCTAGATGTCCTTAACGAACCGAGTAATCAGCTAGGATTCCAGTCCTAGATGTCCTTAAAGAACCGTGCAATCGGCTAGGACTCCGGTCTCTTGCTAAATAAAGGATAAATAACATTTAGTCTCGAAAAACTAAATAGCTTAAAGAGGCAATATCTAAAAACTTATAAATAACATAACGTAGGAAGCACACCCTAAACACCTCGACTAGTAATGCCATAATAACCTTGAACATCTCTCTTCATACATGATTTCTACTAAGATCCTCTATAAACAGCATAGAACATCCCCACCCTTTTAGAACATTTAGAAGAAGAAGAAGAAAAAAAAAACGAAAAAAAAATAAAATCAAAAGAAACACCAGGCAAATGCAACAAGAAACCAGCGATGTAAAGCAAGCAGGACCGTTCCCAAGCTCCCCTTCCCACTAATGACAGCCAACCATTCAACTGTAAGGGACCTTTATGGACCCACAGTTTGAGGCCAAATTATCAGGGTTCCTTGAATCCACAAACGCCTGGGGGAGGTGGCACCATTCCCTTCCACAGGAACAACTAGCAGGCTGCGGTGCAGTCAGAAAAGAGTGGCACATGCACAATTGTGCGCACGCCACTATAATTAAACTCAACAATAATGAAATCAGTGCTGTGATGCAGCGTGTCATTGCAAATACAACCCCAAGCATCACCCAAATGATTACAATCTCGTCAAAAAAAACCAGTAATTCTGCCTCATTTTCCCGACACAATTACCGCGTGGGAATCTCGCACACTTGAGATCGACTAGCGTAGTTGCGCGTTTATCGCAGTTGGCTTAATATCCGATCCCGGCCGTTGGGAGGTTTCAACGCGAATAACTCGCTTGGATATTCGTCCGACGGTGGGAAACCTTGAATGTTCATTGGTACTGGCGTTTGCAAGATTAAATCGATCAGAGATGAGATCCGACAAATAACTCCATTGGTTGCAGGAAAAGACTCTAAAAGTAAGCGTACACGTGCCCACACTATCTTCTCAATCGAATCTCCATAATTTCGCAGCTATCACACACTCATTGCTAAGAACAGTTCTCTGTTGACGGAAATATATTTCCGAGATTCCCGCGCGCGAACAAATTCTGCATGCAGGACCCAATGGTACCAATCACAATATTGCGCCAGATATTTTCAGGATCACCACTACGATTCATGTGTTGACATGTGTTTTAGTGTCACGAGTGAAGTAGAATACAAGTTAATCAGAAAAAGGTTCTGAAGAACACGTTGACCTGTCAGACTATAATTATCAGTAACGATAGGATATTTATTGATATAAAATATATTCTTTTCTTTATGACCAACTATGATAAAACTAACTTTCGCAATTATAAGCATACATTGTGCAACTCTGTTTTACACACACGCACACATACGTCCAAAAAAAGATAAAAACCTAGTGTCTTTATGTGAACAAAAATAAAACAAACAATCTATAACTTGAAATCAAAAGTAATACTTATGTCTATGAGATTATAACTTTCCAACAGAATCAATTATGATGACGCTACTACTGAATCTCAGTTCCATTAGTTCAAATTTTCGTTCAGTTATATGTAATATTACTTTAATCTCCATCCAATATAGCTAAAATGTTTTCTTCTGTATCTTTGTTTAGAAACATATTTAAAAGTACCGTTTATGTCCAAATGCATCAAGTGCGTTCAACACATATTAACTCGAATAAACAAACAATAAGCTGAACATTGAAAAAAAAATATCGCACACTACAACCATTTCTTTAATAACCCATATTCATATATTTAAGATGGTTCATGATGTTTGGTGAAGAAATAAGTCAGGGTCATTTATCCTCATAAAAATGGATAAAGAAAAGTACCAACGACATAAATTGTACACTAATGCTTCCATGCATTCCTGTACATGTAAATCTGTTATACTTGTTCCATGTATATAACTCTCCGTTTTGTGTGCTAATTATCTTGATGTTCCAGTTCTTCGGGAGAATGAGACTATCTCCCACCCAAACATGTCAATGTTGTTTCATAATGGACGATTACATGTATTCATATTTATACTGTTTTTTTCTACAACAGATCTTGCATATTAATCAGAGAGAAATTCAGTTTTATAATACATGTTATTATTAATAGGAACTGACAATCTCACTCTTCAGCTTTTGAGGCAAAGGTAACCCCATGATATTCAAAAACTTTCTTCCACAATACTTCAGTATTGCACATTTGCACAATGACTTTAGCGGCCATGTGTGGCTTGATCTATATTCCAACTCTTTATTTAAAAACTGAACCAAGTTTTCCTGAACTGGATTTATAATTCTGTCCTGTGGTGAAGCCACATAAACTCCATTTGCTTTTCGCAATGCCAACATATCCATGTTATCTAGAAGAAGAAGAAAAATATCTTTCATTAAATTGATCACCGTCTGTTTATCCTTGGACTCTTTTTGAGAGGAAGCCAATGAAAGTAAAACAGTGCATAAAACATTGACTGGATATTTTCCAGACGGATTTGAGTTTGGATCAGCACCACTATGAATCAATAGTTTAAAACACGTAACCATGTTTTGGTCAACACCAGTTGCTGGGAGGATTGAAAGGAAGGCATGCAAAGCATTTCCAGCAAGGCCACTTTCTCCAATCCTGCCAATAATGTTAGGATCGGCATGATGTTTAAGAAGTATTTCAACACATTTTGAAGTGTATCTTCTTACAAAGAAATCAGAGTCTTTAAACTGTTCGGCAAATGATCCAACTGTTTCAAATATGCAGTGCAGAGCTGATGCAAATGATGACCTGCCAAAAGCCGTTTTAGAAGTGCTTGACTCGTTGTCCACCTCAAATTTTTCTTCGTTAAAGTTAGGATTGGCACCAGCATTTAGAAGAAGGAGGAGGCAGGCTATCAGATACTGGCTTGCATTTTCCAACTCCTGTATGGGAGAATGGCTCAACAAACTATACAGGGGATATGTCCTGAAAGGTACTGCCAGACAGAAGTTCTGGCCGTGCTTTATCAAAACTGAAGTAACAGTCAATAGTGATTCATACCATGTTTTGTCAAAAGACATACTGTAGGAGTACAAAACATGGTACAGATTCATACCTCCAAAAAGATTTGTTATGTTGGTCTTGTGACGAAGCAATATATCCAGGCATTCTGCTTTAGCTGTCTTGAGTGCAAAACCTACAGCTGATTTAATTTCATCCTCAGAAGGTTTCTGGGTTAGTAATAATAATCTCAGTGCGCTGGGTGAATCCTTTTCACAAGCTTGATATAAGTAGTTGTCCGCATCTAACTTGGACTTTACAGTTTTCCTAGCATTATCAAAATCGAGGATTGCCTTTACACATTCAGCATGGCCAGCTTCTGCGGCAATATCCAAAGGCCTCCACTGTTTTGTACTGGCATCACACACAACCTTGCCAACTTCAATGGTTCTCATTTTCCATGAATATGGTGCAGTTCTATTATCTGACGGTCTTGCCTGCAGTAGCGCAAACAGTATTGCCCTGTGGCCAAGACTAGCTGCCATATGAATGTAGGGAAGAGATTTTGGTTCATAAGGAGGTTTAAAGTGTCCCTTAGCAAAAATCATCTCCAGACATTCCATGTTATTGGACATTATAGCATGGTGGAGTACATCAAGCCCCTGGTCGTCAGACCATGACTGAATGGTATTCCTGTCCAACTTATCTAAGCACTGACGTAACCGATCAACATCTTCTACGGAATGAACGCCAGTGTGAATCGCCGTAATAAACTTCACAACATTTAAACTGGTGCCTTCGATCGAAGTTGAACTGCCGCTCATGTCAGTAAACTAAATGCTAGTACTCATCAGGTAAATTCCTAATACTTCTTACTCACACACTGTTGTTTGAGAGGTACCTGAAATGACGCATTTTCGCAAACTCCGTGCGTCTACCGTTATTTTAAATATAAATACCCTACTGTTTTGTACAAAATCAGAGGTGATTTTCCAATGCACTGCACACAATTCCAAGACAGTGAAGCATGATTGATTCACGGTTACGGTTTCGAATGTATTTAATGTCGGCAAACTGTTTTTCTCAGCGTCATGATACGTGTTCAAATATAAATAAAACCACATGCGAACATAATGCAGCTACATCAAAGAAAAAAGAAAATACTATTACAGTTGCTCAGTACGTTCTTATCTCTGTTGGAATGCTTCATTAAGTAAAATTATTTTTAGATCACAGACTAGCATAAAAGCTAAACTTTCAATGGAAAAGTTAAAGCGTTCTTGACAACATGCTACTACCCGTAAAATTTATCAGCATATCGTAAAGGGCACACTATACAATGATGCAATGAAAAGCGTCCTGTAGTCAAGGACCAAAGACGGTTGGTATAATACAAAACCGAGGTAGAATTCAGATACGGTGAAAGAACCGGCAAAAGAAAATGTAAGATACGGAAGCTTTAGTTTTGGTCAGTGATATATACACGACATATGTGTATGCTTTATGTATCAATCAGTGAGGAATCAAAGGATTTGATTTCTTATCATAATATTTTAATTATGTTTGTAACAGAGAATACGAACGAACCCCACCTTAGCAAAAGCAATAAACAAATTTTCATGCATACATTTAAGTGGTATTCTGTATATGATATTTACTAAAGTTTGTTAACTTGAAAATAAATTTTCAAAGGACAATGAAAGTATGCTATTTCTTTCATCTGTTCCTCTGTTATTTCTGTATCTATTTGTTGATAATAATTGTGGTCGTTCCTTTGTTATTTCTGTATCTATTTGTTGATAATCGTTGTGGTCATTCCTTTGTTATTTCCGTATATATCTATTGATAATCATTGTGGGCTAGAAGAAATTTGTGAATTATAATACGAGTAATGGTATTCTATATATAATAGGTTTATCTAAAATATATCAACAATTTGTTGGGTGAAAAAAGACAATAGCAGTTAAAAGCAATTCATCAGGTTTTGGATGGAAAAGAAATAACTGACACAAGTTTTTCTGACTTTAGAGCTTATAATTTAAGAAGTTGTTATTGGGAGGGGTATTATAATGTAACATATTTTCAACTCATTGACAAACTTTACCATTTGGACCAACTTTGGCTATTTCTGCAGTAAAAAAATTATGCCTCACTATATGTTGGTGCAGTAATTTATGGAAAAATCTTTAATTTTGCAGAGCCGGATCAGGATAAGTGTTGGGGGATGGAGATATCCAACATTTCAAAAGGTCCCTCACTTTCCTCTAAAGGGCACCAAAGCAAACATGCTATAGGTCTATTTAGTCAAAGTGTCATAAATTACCCACTAAATGTGAGCAAGAATAAAACAATGGTCAAATTACAAGTGACATATTACTATACGTGTGTGTGTTTCTTTTTTTAAGCAGGGGGTATGGTCTGGAAACCCTGGACTCCCATCCTATTCTGGCCCTATTTTATTCACAGTAAATGTCTTTGAAGAAAGAAAAAAGTCATTCAGACTACTTCAGCTATTTCTCCATTTGAATTGACAGAGAAGTTGCAAATGGAAAATAAATTTATCAATGCATTCGCAACTTCTCTGTTAATTCTTGTTTCGCAAATAGCCAAAGTGGCAGCTATCAACATATATTTGAAGTAAAATCCATAACAAGGACACAAAGTCACAAATGAGACTAGACAGCACTTATGTGAAGAAAAAAATATACAATGTAGACAAAGATGTTTTACAACATGGAAAAAAATGAGTACAGAGCAAAAGATGTGTGATGTGATGTGATTTGATTTTAAATGTAGCTTTAACAATTTTTCAGTCATATCGCTACAATATCTGCAATGTGGCAGTTTATGGTAATGTCTAACACTGGGGCATCATGCCGCAGACATGTAGCATGATGTCCCACCAGTCACATTATCCTGACACCAGGTCGACCAGTCCTAACACTAACCTCTTAATGCTGAGCTTCAAGCAAAGCATCTGTTAGTACCATTTCTGTAAGTCTTTGGTGTGACTTGGCCAAGGATCGAACCCATGACCTCCCGCATCCATGGCAGACACTCTAACCACTAGGCCATTGGAGCGGTTCAGAGCAAAAGAAGAATAATATCAAACTTTATACTGTGCTGTAAGTTTAGCTGGTATTCCGTGGATGTGTGTTGTCAAGTGCTAAGCCTATGTTAATTAATTACATTATTTAATATCTCCAGGCTGGAGAGAGAGAGACAGAGAGACAGACAGACAGACAGACAGAGACAGAGACAGACAGACAGACAGACAAAGTTTTTAATCAATCAAATCTGTGTATAAAATTAAATGATAGACATAAAATAAATTATGTATTGTGCCATCCTCCATGTGAATAATAAAAACATACTTCATATATTTAGAAAAAATAAAAGAAAATAATAAATGCAGAAAAATACAAGCTGTACACTTTCTTGACCATTAACATGCAATTATTTTCATCCTGTTCAGGTTAATATCATATATGGGCAATATTTTGTAAGTAAACTAACTCAGTTTAGCACAAAATGAGATACGTCTCAGAGGTAAAGCAATGTAATATTTCAAGTAAATTTAGCTTGGAGTGTTAAGTTTTGCATTTTCAGCACAGTTTTCCTTCAATGGAAATAATGTCAGCCTTCCTTTAGCATTCATTTACATGTCAAACTCTCCCAAATATTTTTAAAACATGGCCTGCATTACCAGGCAATAGAATTAAAAAGCTACAATATTGCAGTCTTTCTCTGTATATATTTTTCAATATGCCAGAAACTTAAAGCTAACCATATCAAAATATGCAACACCAACAATAAGAACAAAATAGGAAAACAACAAATTAGTGTGGTGTAGTATTGCAAGTTTTAAAACATAGTGTTAATTTGGGGCATTCTGTGCATCTAAGGACAAAGGAGTGCTATATAATCTTTTGTTTAAATTTACTGAAGGCTTTTATTGCCAGTTTCTTTAGAAATGCTTTGTGAAGATTACCCTTGAACTCTGAAATACTTTGCGAAGGTACTCCTTTGAACTCTAAATAAAATATTTTGTGAAGGTACTCCCTTGAACTCTAAGGTTTTTAAAGTCGGTAAACAACATATAAAAATGCAAAAGTTAACAAAATTACTTTATTTTGCTTAATTTAACTCTCAATGAAACTTATCTATTCAGTTTTTTAAATCAGATAATTTATGCAAAACCTTACAAATTTTTAAATCTTTAAAGTAGACAAAGCAAATTTTTGCAAACCTTTTCGAAATGAAAAATTCTTGACAGTTGACAAAGTATTAATAAGCGCATTTGTATGGAGAATGAAGCTGGAAGCATACTGGATCTTAATGATTGATAACCTAAATATATGCTTAACGGTTCCTTTTTAACTCACCCTAACGGTGGGCTGCGAAATGACAAGGACAACGTCAAAACTGGAGAACACTTTACTGGAAGAAAACCAGACCATAACAGTTTCAAACTCATCATGAAAAAAGCAGATAGAGAGATCATGTCAAACTGCATTTACAGTATTTCAGTGTAATGGTGGCAGTCACTGATACCGGTGTGCTTATTCACATGCCAATCCCAAAAGCAAAATGATACCCAAGCATGCAGCTTAGAAGAAAATGTATGCATCAGATATTGAAATTAAACAGTTGTTAATGAGATTTGTTAGAGTTGCAAATTTAATGTGAAATCTCTGTAATAGAAAGGTTTAAATATGTTCTTGCTTTGAAAGTTGAGAAATGTTGTGATATAGCTGGAAACAGCAAGAAGGCTACGTGGAAAGTTTTTCAGCAGAACACGAGCTAATAACAAACACAAGAAATGGAATATATGTGTCACTGTGTTCGTAAAACTCCAATCACCAGCAGGAGATGCACTTCATTATCATAGGAAAAGAGTGCATTACTGGTGCATGGTGAGAGTCAAGTAAACTGCAACTATCTACACTGTTCATTTACACAGACCAGAAAGTGGATGATAGATGTCATGTACCAAATGTACTATTTTTGCTATCGATAACATATCAATACATAAAGAAGATGATAGAAGCAATTGATACATATCCACAAAATCTTCTCTGCATTGGTGCATTCAAGTACACACAACTAAAAGAAGATGTTTCGAATATGTGCATACTATAAGGCTGATTCGAACAGTAGTCGATTCATAAGTATGGGTGATTCAGACAATGGCTGATTTGTACTAGGCTTATTTGGACCAAGTTAGGGATGTTTTGAACCAAAAGCCAGGCTGATTTGGACCAAGTGCAATATTCTTAAGTTTTGTCTTAGTTTTAAATATGATATTTACACTTGTTTCAGATATGATATTTGTCATTATTCCCAGTTATGTTGATCAGTTCAAAACTGCATAATTTTTTGAGATAATAGCACTGCTCTATAAACAAATGAAATAAAATAATGTTATAACGTTTATCTTATGTTGCCAATTTAATTGTGAAATATGTTTGGTGTAAAACTGAAGAAAAAAATTAAAAACATTTGTGAAATAATACAATTACAGTGTATTGTGTTCTTGTCTTTGATGAACAATAGGGTGTTCACACCGGTGAAACAAATGCATTCTTACATAACAGATGTTTTAGCACTTGTCATAAAGAAGTCTGTCTAATCATGAATTCAACATTTTGCTGCAAGTAAAGATCATACCTTGATATCTGAGGCCATTTTAGTGAAAAATCATTAAATACATATTAAATTGTCATAAATACCCCAAATAAAACCAAAGATTAATTCTCCAAGGCAGAAGACCTTATGCTTTGCTGATTTTCCAGAAGCGCGTGTGTGTGTGTGATTTGGAATTTCAATATCTGCAGTGTGGCAGTTTATAGTGATGTCTAGCACTGGGGAATCACGCCGCAGACATTCAGCATCATGTCCTACCCAGACATATTATTCTGACACCAGGCCTACTAATCCTAATACTAATTTCTGAATGCTGAGCACCAAGCAAGGCAGCTGCTTGTACTATTTTTATAAGTCTTTAGTATGACTCAGCCAGGGTTTGAACCCATGACCTCCAGACTCTATCCATTTAGACCACCAGAGTGGTCCAGAAGAAGACATCCAGGAAATCAAGGTGATATTAATGGAATAATTTTTGACATCACTGGCATATTGATGCCTACACCTCCAACATAATTAATAGGTCTAGTGTCTCACAGCTGTTGAGTTGGCAAGATCAAAACATCCCAAAAATTATGCACAGTAATTTCAAACCATCCACTGAAATAACGGATCCTCCTTCTGCATGTTATTACACTACTTGAAGGTGAAATCTAAAATTCAAAATACATGTATTTTCGTAACATTGACACTATGTTTGACTGTTTATTGTGGAACTGCAGGTAAGGAAAATGCATGTGCCTTATATCTCTACAGTTTTAGTGAAAAACTCTAGTTCGGATCATCCATTCAGTTGCAAAAAAACAGTTTCAGGATGATGATCATGACGTACATTTAGAAGGCTGCATTAGCATTGCTTTAATACAAGAACAACTAAGTATTGTAATTAAAAAGATAAGAGTCAAAAACAACATGGCAATCAATAATAATGTAGCTTTAATGAGAACTTTTCATGCATTTTGAGAGGCTTCACAAGGGACCAACTACACACACAAATTGGGAGTACTCTTGTAAAACATGTTCACACTACAATCCTTTGTTTCTGACCCAAGTTTGATTTTACATGGGTAACAGTTTGCCCAATCCATGAAAATAAACTATTTAGAATAAATGTTTTATGCAAAGACATGTTTTGTCTTACAATTATTTGATTTCATGTTTATAACTCAACCTGAAAAAGTCCACTGTGCCAAGAAAATAAGAAAGTCACAAAACTCATTAATGATCATCCTTTTCTAAAAGAAGTGCATTTTTACAAAGCCTTAATTATAAATGTAATTGACATAAAGAGAAAATAAAGCTATAATATTGCTATCTCCATTCTTGGACAATTCAAATAATGCTAAAGCTGACCGTCATAATTACCCATAATTTCTGTAAAATTTGGTTAATAAGATCCTTTCACTGTCAAATCCAGGGAGTCATTGTTATCTGGTAAATGAACATAGCAAATTTGTCTGCAGTGTTCAGAGAGATAAGTGTCTTCAAGACATTTCCAAGTCAATACAACTGTCCCTTCAATATAGGCAGTGGTAATAAGACTATCAAGATGGCTACAATGGGTCATCATGTTGGAGGTCTGATCAGCACTATCTTTAATTAGGATCAAATTGATTTTGTGAGAAGTCTTGTAATGAAAACCAAAAGTCTGTCTGACAATCTGTTCAGGTATATCAACATTGTAAAGATGCACACAATGGTTGCTGTTTGAAACTGTCATCATTACTAATGTTATCAATTATGCTCAACTACATTGAATAAGAATTTCATTGTGAAAACTCCATGTTAATAGGAATATCCATTCAAAAGTAGTTATAACAACATTTTGGATATGGCTGCTATGGTGACTATACTGGATGTCAGTTTGGTGCCATTTTCATTTAGGTACAAGAAGACATGACAAAATGTATTATTTTAAAGTAAATCCCATGGCACTACAGCTATACATGTAGCATGGAATTACACATTCTTATAAGTCAGCATTTCCAGGACAAGCTGACTGGAAATCTGAACTTGCCCTTATAAAATATCAGCTTCCTCCAAACATAATATCCCAACATGAGTAAAACGATAAGATAAAATAAAATCTGATATTTTATTAATGAAATAGTGTTATATTTATTTTAATTTCTCTTTTCTTTTTATCTTAGTTGGCAGCTCAAAATGATGTACTGATTTTTGAAGTTATCAAACAATACATGTGTAAATAATAGAGATAGATTAAAAAGAGTAAGAATGCAGATATAGTTAGAAGAGCAAAGCAGACATGCACATGTAAATACACTGATAAATGGACAGGTAGAAAAAGGTTTGAAAATAGTTCTATTTTTAAGTGAGATAGAGAGAGAATTTGAAAATAGTTATATGTTTAATGGAGAGATAATGAAAGCAAGACTGTTTATAATGATTTATTTATACTTACAATTCAAGGATTTGTGAAAACTTATTTTATATATTTAATTAACAATCAATTTTATATATTTACTTAACAATTATCATCTAATCACCTTGAAATTGGCAACATGCATCAAAATATTTGACAAACCAACTTTTGAGAAAAAAGAGAACTTATTTTTGTCCAGTGAATTGTTTTCCAAGTAGTAAGCATTATTGGTCTTCTGTAAATATCGTGTAAAGAACATATCATAAACATTGCTTTATGGTGCCACATTTTTAATAACACCAATCAAGCTTTGCATGAAATTCTCCTGAGAGTTAATCATTAGAGATTTCTGTAATAAATTTCCAAACACAATGGACAAAGAAGTCAGATGAGTGGCAATATTAACAATTAACCTACTCACAAGAAAATCAGCATCAAAACAATCTAGAAAAATCTGATGGTTTAGAGCTAGCTATCTGACAAACTGCTGGTGGCTAACTTAAGACCTGAAAGTCCGAAAATCCAGGATAGGTCCAAATATTATGATCAAAATGTAAGTATGGAGTTAAAATATAAATTTTTACTCCTTATTTGTCAAAACTTGTCCTAATTAGTAAATAGTCATATTATCATGTCTGTGAAAAAATGTGATACTGACCTTGACATTGACAAGATGAAAATGATACATACAGTCGAGAATATGTAGAAGAAGAAAGTACTACATCTAAGTGTTAAAGGTGATGATATATGTACTGTGGGAATATCACATGATAAAAAACTTGTAGAACATAAAAGCATTAGGAAATGGACTAAACCCATAGTTGGTAAAACAGTTCACATAGACTCACACTAATGTTAATTGAACTTCTTTGTATCTTGTATACCTCTTTCAATTTGTTGGAATATCCCATGGGCAAGTGCCTTGCAAACTTGAGCTTGCCTGAACTGAATTTGAGCTTGTTGTGGGAGTTTGACAAGTGTATTTGTATATCCCTGATTTAGGAGAAATGGCAGTAACACAATTTTTAAGATGGCCAACTGTGGGGGTCATACATGGTGTCAGATCAGCAACATTATCAGCATTGGACCAACTAAATACCCCCAAAAAAGTATTTTAATGAAAACTCAGTGTTAATACAAACATCTATAACAGAGGAATAGCGAAAAAAAATGTTTTCAAGACAGCAACCATTTTGGCCATATTTTATAATAGCCATTTCATTTAGGATCAATTAGACCTTGTATGAAACTTTTTGCAAGATTTCATGGCAATCCTTGAGGTAGTTCTGGGAGAATAATAACAAACTTGTGCTAATGGATGGACAAATTAAATAAATTAAGATCGGTGACAGGTCATAGCGTAAATTTTTCTGATCTTTGAGCAGTAGAGTTGGAATAGATAGAGAACAACATGCTGGTGAAAATACAGTCCTTATGAATAAAATGTCTTTTAAACTTGTAGCCATCATTTAACTGCCTTAAAATACTGGATGTGAATTACTTCCATTTCTGTTCTGCCAACCACAGCAGGCAAATTATTCAAAAGTCTTCACACTATTATACATTTTAAAATACAATTAAGAGAACAAACACAAGAGTCCTTAATAAAACTTTAATTTCATTGACATATTAAAAATCATTTTAAACATGGAATTAACTTGTAAAATATTACATAACTGCCATTTGATCAATCCAGAAAACCAGCATTAATTCTTAATGACAGCAAACTAATTTGCTTGTTAAACTTATGAAGGCATAAATCTACCACTTCAATCATACTTGGACTAACAGCAAACTAATTTGCTTGTTATACTTATGAAGGCATAAATCTACCACTTCAGTCATACTTGGATTAACATCTTTTTGTCCTATATTGACTTGAGCACTTATTTACAAACTTTTACCTCCTTCCTGAAATTTAATGAGAAGCCAGAAAATCATTTTACCATTTAATAAGCACCACTTTTACATCTGGGCTTGTATTGATGATGTATCTGGCTATATCAAGAACATGTACAAACAAAGTTCCTGGCAATATTAGCGTCAAACTGCAACAGTTATGTTCATAAAAATGTCACCAAACTTTAGCCAAGGCAGTAAAAAATATGGACATTTTTATCACTCATGTTTCTATCAAAGAATTATCTCTCTATATGTCTAAAGCGCTCTCCGTTACAAATCACTGCCATCTCACCTCTGTCTGCGTGGGTTTGAGTCTTGGATTCGGCCAATGTGGGTATGTGAGAAAGCTTGCCGGTAGCTTCTCGTGGGTCGGTGGTTCTTTCCGGGGTTTTCCCGGTTTCTTCCTCCACCATTAATACTGGTCGCCATGTATAGTCTATCGCGTGCTGAAAAATGGCGTCAAACCATACAACAACAACAACAAATCTCTCTATATAAGTTAAGTAGCCATTTTTGCTAAAGAAATACATACTGAAAACACATAAAACCTTTATTAATTTTTGCTGATAATATATAAAACCTTTTAAATATTCTACACCATCTGTACATTTTATATAAATACAGTTTTGTCTTCATTGAAGGGTATTTCTTTAAACTCATACAATTTTTACAATGCTTTTTGACCTTGATATTGGACAGAGAAAATATTTATTCAGGGGAGGCAACTCCTTTCAGAAAAGGCTGTAACTTGTACAACACAGGAATTCATTGCCAATATAGTCATTTAGTACAACAGATACAATCTGGTACAACATATTCAAATCCATATGAAGAAATGCTTTTTGTGAGACAAAGCATTAGGAAATCAGAAGTGCACACACACACACACACACACACACAGATATATATATATATATATATATATATATATATATATATATATATATATATATATATATATATATATATATATATATATATATATAGATAGATATTCAAAATTTATTTCTGGGTGACCACACACATTTTGTGAAAATCTACAATAAAAAAAAAATTAAATATATGTGGAGGAAATATCTTAATAAAACAATCAATATACTCATATAATTTTTCTTTGTATTTTGTAATAATATATCTCTCAAAAAGAAATATTTCCAATAAAAAACATAATCTGATAAAAATGTCAGCAGTCAATGTAAACATTGTGAAAGAGAGGATAGACTTAATAATGTCATTTTGATTATTAAAAAGCTACTCTGTTGGCATATTCATCTACAATTGTATCTGTGAAGAACAATCTTTATAATCTGGAAAAACCTATGTATGTATGAGATCATTTTAAAAAATAATTTGGGCCAGTGCATATGTTACCATAGTACACAATCTTCATGCATTTCTTTTGAGATATTTTCTCAGGATATTGTTTGAATAATTTTACCAATTACTATCCTAGTAGATCATAACAATAAGAAGTTACATAACAGTTAAAACATAGATGTAACTCAGCAAGTTAAAATGACTTGCATCAATCCAATGATTGTCATTCACTATTCAGACATTTCTATTTCCAATTATTATTTAAAAAAAGAGACTTTTATTTTTTTAAATACAAAAAGTCAGCAAACAATATATATATGGTATTTTTAATGGCTGTTAAATTTGACACTTTTCAATTCTGGCTAGTTGTTTGTAGAGATTATAAATCTAGACTGGTTATAATATATCAGGTGGTTAATTCTGATTCTTATTTGATATCATGATCTCACTCGGATACTGTTAAATGATTTTAAATGACTTGGGTTATTGAGATTGTATATTCTAATGGTATTTGTTATGATCTCACTATGAGACTGCACTATGACTTAAATTTCTCTACTATTAAAAATTCAATCCTTATAGTATCTTCACTTAGGTACTTAATTGGACTCTTTATTTTTCTCTAAGCTTTAACCAAAAAAGAAGAGAATACACTTTTGTTAAAGAATGTTTCTTGATCAAGTAATCATCACTGGATCATTCATTTCAGTGTACCATTTTTGCACATGATAATGTAAACAAATATTTCAAATACTGTATGTGCCTGCTAATAAGTCAAATCAAACTGCAAACAACAATGATCATGATCTGCTGTAGCATAATGCACCTGCAGATCAGGGCCTATGTTATTTGTTCTACTGATTATTCTTATTAAACTGCACAGAACCAGATCTACCAATGCATTATGCAATTGCAGATCTGGGTCTTTACCATTTGCAGCTGGACTGAACTTACAAATGAATATTGATGGTAGATGCAAAAACAATGGGTGAAAATCTTGGATACTGGTACAAGTATTTTTTAAAATTTGAGCAAAATAAATTACCACTTTATCTTGAGCTTCTCATCAACTGGCAGTGCATTTCATTATTTTTATGAAAATCCATAATACATGTATGCCATTAAATTTGCTTCCTAAGGTTTTGGGTTCAGTTTCTGATCAAATATATGGTTTAATTTTTGGGCTTAAGTTCAATGAGGATAGGTCCAGATCTGGAAATCATAAAATCTCAGAGCCTAAGATTCTGTATCAGCCAGTCATGAGGGACTTTACTTTTGTAACGTAAGTCTGATTAGATCAAACTGGAAACTTGATCTCGGACTTGGAGATTATTGATTTCCACCCTATTCTCAAAACATTTTGAGCATAGAAACCAGGCTAAAAACTCTAAAATAACATATAACTTGGTATATGAGACTAATTTGATTTATTGAATTAATGATTATCATATTTTTGATTGACTTTGAACTTATATCTGTGCTTCATATTCAAAATCTTCTGATAATAAAGGGATTGATCTCTTCTACTTGTTCTTTGTATTAATATTTTTAAACAAGCAGCATATACTCTGATGTACATTAGGAGAGGGATATATCTTAGTCCATGCTGTTCACAGATGGGTGTGTGTTATATCAATAAATACATTAATCTGCATGTGATAATAATAATAATAATAATAATAATAATGTCTGAAAGGTATTCTATTATATGAATTTGTCTTACAGTGTATAGTGAGTGTTAATTAGAATCAAGAATTTGAAAATAGAACCTGAAATTGGTTCCAAATTTTTTAGTGACATAAAAAAACTGATTCTGGCTGAAGGACTGAAGACTAATAAACCTGGTTCCCTATTGTGACAACTAAAACATTATGGTAAGCCACAGATAAAGAAATTCCTATAGCTGATGAAAGGATAAGCAAAGAAATGAAGTAAATGATAAAATGAAAAATGTACAAATATTAAGATACACGAAATATAAAATTTAAATGATTTATACTCAAAAAAACAGATACGCTGAGTAAAGTTCACAGAGATTTACATCACACAGTACCAAAAAAAACATGACAGGGCCTTAAAAAAAATATTTCCCCCATTCCCTGCTTGTATGTCCTATTGTCTACTGCTCTCATTTTTATACTACTTGTGCTAATACTTTATGGCATAGCACTCAATTTATACACTAAATCAATATTGGATGGATGGGCAGAAGAAAAAATAAATATTAAACATTTAAAAAGTGACAATGTGATTAGCAAAAGATACATTCTAAACCACTAAATTAGCGTACCAAATTTCATTGGGATAGCTTATATAGTTAGTGATAAGTGTTGATGGTTTCTGGAGTTCTGCTAAAGAAAAGAAAGTGATTGATGGATGAAAGATTTATTTGTTGAATTGACTGGCTTTGAATGGCTATTTCAACATGTAGTCATGCAGATAAAATGGAAACCATGTTCCTTTCTGAGATATACACTGAGAAAGATGGCCAGAGCTTGCCTGGGTGGAAACTGAATCTACAACCCCTGAATAATGAGTCCAGTGCTCTACCAACTGAGCTTCCATTGTTCATTGGATGAACAAACAGATCACAAGATTAAAAACATTGAAACTGATGAAATGCAAATAACAAAAACTACATGTGGACTGCTATTCTAATATGTGTACACTTCAGAGAGATATCTTGAACAGTTTAATAGTTTTGCCCCAGAAATGAAAGGAAGGACAATAGAGAGACAGACAGATGGACAGACAGACAGATTAAAAATACTGAATCTCAAGAATGGTGAACAGCAAAATTCGAATCACAAGTCTAATTTGTGCATCAAACTTCATGGAGATATCTTGAATCAGTTATGCCCAAAAAATGAAAGTACGAAGGATGGATAGAAGGACAATCAAAAGACACATCTAAACAACTATTTTAATATATTTAGTAAGTATCAAAGATAAATTAGAAATGGTTTGAGTTATGCTATATGAACAAAAAATTTATGAGCAACCAGACGCATGTATGTATGTATGTATGTATGTATGTATGTATGCATGTGTGTGTGTGTGTGCGTGCGTGTGTGCATGCATGTATGTATATATGTTAACCTGCAATAATTGATGACTATAAAATAAAAAAATGTAATATAACAAGTGAATTCATATAATCAACTCTAAACATGACATATAGCCACACAAGATCAAAGAAGAATGCAACAATAGACAACAGGTTTCTACAAATAATTAATGTACACATATTTGTTTTATCAAATCATTTTTTAATTGCACTTCAAAGTAATTGCATACAAATAGCTTGCACAAATTTCAGTTTCATTTCATAATAATTTAGTTTTCACTGAAACATCTTATTTTGTGGGAGTATCACAGAGTATGATAAGACTTCGTTTACAATTTTAACAAGTAAACTTTTAACAAATTCATGAGAGGAGAAGTGTTTGAGTAATACTGGGACTTTTGACTGAAAAACAAATGTGCTGAAACATCTGCATATTTTAATTGTGTGATAGAAATTAGAAATTAATTTTCAGTTCAACACAAAATTGTATCCTTTCAATATAAATGAAGCATACACACCTCTCTCTCTCTCTCTCTGTGCATGTTTGCTTAACAAAATACATTTATTACAGTCTATATCCCAACTGGAAAAAGGAGTTTCTTAAACCCTTTAAAAATCTCTTTAATTAAGATAACTTTACAGGCTCTCTCTCTTTCTGTTTCTCTCTCTCTGCATGTTTGCTTAATAAAATACACTTATGACAGTCTATATAACAACTGGGAAAAGGAGTTTTTTTAAACTCTTTAAAAAAAACCTCTTTAATGAAGATTACCATACTGGCTGAATTTATATACAGAGTAAGAAGTTAAAATAATTATTAAAAGATTCCTCCAGAAATGAAATACTCAACTGTGAAGCCCATTTATGTACAGACACCCTATTGAAAGTACCCTAAGGGCCATCAATCTCAATTTGTATGGAACTTTATCTTTTATTTTAAATTTCTTTTACCAAATTTATACTTCAGTCCATTTTACTGTTTATTTTGTAGTCCTTCCCATTTACTCATTCAGAAGGGTTTTTCCTCCAATAGTTTTCTTGTGATTCTTTATATTTACAGTTTTACAATGTTTTAATTGGCACCATATAGCCAGTATTGTGCTAACATTCTGTTATACATACATACTACTCTGTGGAGGGCCCCAGGAAGCAATGGTCTGAGATCACTTTCTTGGCATTAAAAGGACAGTCATGTATACAACCAGCATTGTCCCCTGGAACTCTCCCTACCCCTAGGGACAAGATCCTGATTAATAACTTAGAAACTTTTCACAGCCCTACCCTAAAAATATATTCATTTACCTGACATCATCTGATGAGTTAATCATTATTGTCAGCATGGACTACTGGGTTCAGCTAATGTTTATTGTTCAACATATGTAAAGTGTAAAGTTTCCTTGACACACTGCATATGTATTCTGCCTGAACAGTATTGTTTGTGAATTCAGTTTTTTAAATACCAAAAAACACAAGGATTATATCTGCCAATAGGATCTTTTCCAGTTAAATGTTAGTCAATAAACTGAACATGAGACTCCATTTTTTAAGGCCTTCATTTACTTTAAAGTAGAAACAAAAATACACAAAAAATATATATAAAAATACCAATACCTCAGGTGTGGATGGATATGCAGTTGGACATTCATATGTGCACTTGGATGTCAAAGTAATTATTGTATCATACTGGCATTTGAATATCAAAGTAATTACTGTGTCATACATGCATTTGGATGTCAAAGTAATTACTGTGTCATACATGCATTTGGATGTCAAAGTAATCACTATGTCCAACTTCTACCAACTAAAGGCAGTTCCAACAAAAACTGTTGGTTCTAGCAATGACAAAATGGTTTTAAAGAACATGCTTACACTTGTCACAAAAAAGTAAAATGCAAAGAATCACAACAGAATAGATTTAAATGTTCTCTTCAAATTCTATTAATACATCACATATCTATAAGGTTACAGAACTAATGATACTTACAAATCTTGCTGCTTATTTAAAATAAGGACAAAAGCTATTTTTAGCAAAACCAAACTATATTGAATGCTTAAGCACCATGACAGAAACCAATTACATACCTATCAGCATCTATATCTGGGAACAGTACCGGCATGATTTTTATTTTATGTAGTGCTTAGTGCAAGAACAAACAATATGTAAGCAAATACTGATTACTAGAACAGTGACTATTAAAAAAGTAGAAACATACCAACAACAACTATATAGTAAGGAATATATAAAATTCTTTTCTGATATATGTCATATATTTAAAACAACCACACACTGCTGCAGCAAAGTGAAATTGACATAACATTTTTCTTAGAGATCCAGCCTTACCTCAAAGGCTTCACCATCCTCCTCACATACCCTTTGCTTCAAACATATGGAAGCATCATAATTCTACAACAATGGTGCAAATCTGCACCAGTTCAAATCATATTCTAAGGCTTGATGTTTAAGTCATATCAATGTACATACAAAAATGCATATTAAATGTGCATGCACCAAAGAAATCACTGAATTAATTATGTTAATTATATATCCTCTTCATTTCCTTCATTTTGTTTTATAAAATCTAATGCATTAGTTATTAAAATACACAAAAATTACTTATAGAAGACACTAACATAAACACAAGATATAAAATATAATCAGCACTGATTATTTTGCATTTCCTGGAAATAATTTCATCAAATGAAACAGCAGGTACTTTTAGTACAAGTGACATGTCCAGATCCAAGCAAATCACATATATTCACTCTGTCATCCTAAGCAAAAGCTGTATACTATAAACATTTTATTTCCTAGTTAGGTTTTCACACTGCTTTCACTTAACACAAGTACACTATTTACTAGTCAGCATATGTCCAGGAAAAATCAGAGAATATGTTTTAATGATTTTCTTAGGATTACAACAGGACACAGCAAGTTAATAACAGCTCACTGGCCAAATTAGAGATATCAGAAGAGCATGATTCCATAATAGCCAAAATCTTCCTAACAAAAACAACCCCAAAGAAATCGGACACAGTCATCAATATTAGAATATGTATTTAAAAAGGTGCTGAATGTTTTCATTACAAAATGTAAAAAATTACTGAAACTAATGCCCATGGAGTAATGCTTCCTTCTATGAGGATGTTGTATTACTGCAGCAACATACTTCAAAGAACTAAATTTACACCATAATTAAAGTTATCTCACTAAAGCTTAAATCAGAATGTACTGGTGCGGAGTCAAACTCACCTTACAACTCATTATTATTAGTCAAACTCACCTCTATTATTGTAAATAACAATCTGTCATCAGGTATCACTTTTCTTGCTAACCCATAAATCAAATTATTATAGAAATATGTTTCTATTAATCAACAAACCTGTCTTTAAAGGACACTTTACTCACTTTTCACATTCAGCTGTTTAAAACAGATCTGACTATTTTAAATATGAATATTCACATGGTGGATTGAATACACAATTAGTGTCATGCAACACACCTAACATTTTATCTTCTGCAATAAAAAAGATGGAAAAATTGTGCAAATTGTGACACACACACAAAAATTGCATATAGACTTGACTGATCATATCCTATGATTAAATCTAATTTATCAATTAACATGATTTTTCACAGTATAAAAATAACATGAAAAATGAGCAAAGAACTAATAGTATGACAACAAAAAGCAATAATAACATTGTATCAAGAAACAATGATAGTGTTTGTATGCACATCATGTAGTAAAAAAGTAAAATTTTGGCAGATTTAAAACTAGAAAAAAAGACTGAAAATATCAATATATAAAAAACTGAACAGTCTTCTAATTTGGTTGCCTTAAACACAAATAATTGTGTACTCAAGAAAAACCGCAAAATCTCAGGTAGATTTTCAGAAACTGTAACAAGTGTAAATTTAATGTCATCTCAGCACTGGATAAATTTTACATCAGTACTATTCATTTTTTTTAATAGATACTTGCTTTATCTGTTCATGGATAGAGTCTGTGTGAAATATTTGCAATAGCAATTATTCTTAAGTACACAAAACTTTCATCAAAAGTTTACATAATCCTGACCAAAAATAACTGTAAGGAATGAAAATCAACAGGAAAAGTTTGTAAGAAAATATCTGCATATTTGTATAAATGAGACTTAGCAAAATACCTATAGTGAATAAAGATGAATGCTCTATAACAGGATGATTTACAACAACCTTTCTAAATCTGTGAGTGTGTAAGTGAAGTTGGGTTTGATTCAACAAAGCTTGGTCTACAGATTGTTCAACATCATTGCGCTTCTGTTAGTTGGAATACTTCTGGTTTGTAGGCTGCATCTGTTGATGAAGCATGCATATCTTTGGGTAAATCTCCTTTAGCTTGATCCTCAGCTTCTATTTCTTTGTCAAACCTGCTACCATCTTTTATCAGCTTACGCCGCAGATTATCTCGATATGGGTGCAAATGGAAAACAAATGTCTCCCAATTAACATTCTGGAGTCCAATATCCTTAATTTGAGACATCTTTCTGGCAACATATTCAACTGGATCTTCAGGTCTTTCTAGCATAAGACAGCTCAGCAGGCTCTCGAACATCTGTGGTATTTGATGAGCTGCTAGGTACTTCTTAGCTTCTTCACGTGGATTTGCCATTTTGAAGTCCAACCCTTCTATTTCCTATCACTGCACAAAACAATACTGAACTTATAAATTTAGGCTTCTTCTGAATATGTATCTGAAATGTAAGAAGGAAAAAAACATGAATTGTTAAAGCATCTTTTGTTCTTCATAGAGTAATCATATTTACCTGATTAGTTATGGCAGTAATCAATAATTGGTAGGTAGTACATGTAATTAAAATAATCAAGTACATCACCTAAAGCCTTTGTAGGCTTTGAATACGGAAGTGTATGGCTAAAGTTCACCATAAACCAGAACTGTAGTATATGTATACATTAACAATAGATCAATTATAAGAAAAGGATATTATGCAGAATGATGCATCTGATCCGCTTTGCATGGCATATTCTAAATACCCAGGAAAGTCAATGGAGTACGACATATAGGTCTTTTTGCCCTCCTTTTGACTGTAATGAGCAGTGACCTCAACTATGAATACAATCATCAAGATTGATGACTTGTTGAGTGTTAATGAAAATGAAGTAAATGCAGATTTAATCTTAAAATTTACACCCACACCAAAAACATCAATGTTTTGTGAAAAGTCATACTATGCTTCAAAATAAATTTACTGAAATTTTATTAACAAAAACTAGATGTACTGGTGTCGATCCTCATTATTACAAACTCTAAGAAAAGCAATAAGGCTGACACAAGATATGTCACTTAACAGCTTTCCTTTCATGCTGTATCATATTATTGTCTATTTTCTACACAAATTTAACATGTTGGCATGCTGATACCATCTTGGGTAAAATCTATCAGCGATAAACTTCTCACTGGATTGACATTACTACCTTTTTTGAGACATTCAAGAGTAATAAATGTTGTCAATATCTTTTCACCCTTTATGCAAGTAATTTGGTGACGGCTGTGATTTTCCTTGGTAATCTTAAGTCAACACCTAACCAAACCAAACATGATTTTTTTTGTTACGTCTATGGATAATGACAAAGAGAACTACAGGACCCTGGTTGAGTGTCACTATTCAAGAGCTACCAGACCAAAGCCAGAAGATGATTAGATACAATCAATTTACTTGTGTTGTACTAATATATAACTTTAGTCACAACAGATTTTTACTTTTCCATTACAATGGTATGTAGCAATATGTACCTACTGGATTTGTCATAGTTACTAAATCATTGTTGCTCTTACTGGCAAAATGACACAGGAACTAATTTCTTCTTAATTTTCCATATGTAAACAGTTAAAGTCTTCAGCACAGGACAAACCTGATAAGTACTGAGTTGAATATGTTTGATGTAATTTCAGTCAGTGGTTTTAAATAAGCCAATTCGAACAAAAAATATTTTAATACCAAATCTCCAACCACCAATTTCCATCTCAATAAAAACATAAACAGTGGTTAGGTAATTATATGTTTGAAAACAGGAATGCATTTTATTGAAAGAATCAATTTAACAACACAAAGCCTTGTGACCATTTGGGCTAAAACAATTTTTGATGGAAGAAACTTGAAATCACCTGATCATGGTTGAACTCTCAACCAAGAAAGCAAACAGAATTGTGAAAATATATTAATCCTGGGGACTTAGAACAAATACATGATGGTCTCCAGCAGATACAGAAATGTTACAAATGCTACCAATACCTTTAATTTCTACCAAATGAATGATCAACTGACAAGGAATACACACTAAATTGATTGATTTAATACTTATAAGTGATACTGTACACTAAATAGTGATTCTGGGAAAATGGAAACAAATAGAAATGCAAAGTGTCACCAAGGTTGCTATAGTTAAATTCCTACAATAGCGTCAAACACTAATGTTTCCCAAAGTGACATTGTATCAATCAACAAAACACACATATCAAACATGACATCTGATGAAAATTGCATGTTGCCAGGTAAAAGAGACTTTCTAAGGTCATTAAATTCATTGGTATTCCAAATCTATTTAAAAACAAAAGTAGTTTTAAGAGTGGATAATCTGAAATTTTTAAAGGAGAAAGGCAAATGATAAATATGCCAATACTTACCTGGTCTACAGTCATTTGTTTAATGTCACCAAAAAACATCTAACTTACATAAGGAATATTTACACTTGCTCAAAATAATGCATATTTCAAATAAATATAAGGAATTTAATTTCATTACTATGCATATGTGTCATAGATAGCTCAAAATAAGCAAAACCTTGTGACAATCATGACTAGATACATCAACTCAATACCGGATACTAAAGCTGTACCAATTAATCGGCCATACTCATAATTAGGCCGATTATTAGAACAATCAGTATAATCAGTATTGGCAGAAATAATTGGAGCCGATGTAAACAATTTCCAATATATAAATTCAATCATAACACTCATCCTGACATGGCTTGAATTTTAAATCAGAATTAAATAGTGGAAATTAAGGAATAAACATTTGATTTGGGGTTAATTGAAAGACAATATATTCTTAAAAGTAAATACTTTTTAACGCACTTGCTGTAAACTACTGCTGAAAAAGAAAAACTGAAATGGAAACAAATGCCACTGGACCATCAACATCACATCTCTGGGATTTGTTTCTGTGGCTTGTGACGAACCTGTCCGTACCATCAATGATACAACACACGTGGATGATGCCGTTGATGCGATGCTTAAATTGGATCAGCCCTCTGTCGCCACAAGAAGATATATGTGGCTGGTAGAATGCTCACAGGTTTCAGTTCCCCTATTTGGCCATTTATTGAAATCTAGTAATGGTGACCTGCATCACTGAACGTAAGTTAAAAGACTAGCTTAATACATTTATATTCATTTATATCTTGAACTGGCATACCATAAGTTTTATCAGTGTTAGTTTTAATGTTGTTCAAGTTTCATTTTTTTGTAATTGTTGTTCTCTATAACTAGCAATGTACTTTTGTATTCAGTTTCTGTTTGTTTTTTAACAGAAGTTCAAATTCACTTGCCACACAAACAACCTCATTATAACTCACATGGCAAAATACCTGCTTGCCTTACACTAATAAGTTTATAGTTCTAAAACAGTCATTGTTATAAAACAAATAATAATGAAATAATCGGTCTCATAATCAGTATCGGCAATTTTAATAATTAGCTATATGCTGTATCAGCATAATCGGCATCGGTATAGCTTTAGTGGATACCAATTTTTTCCCATGTTGCATATAAGAACCTAATCTACATAGTGTTGTTTTCTGCTGACACATAATGAATGTCTTAGTAATATGATTTACTCAAATACTATGTGGACAAGATAATTTCATTCTATATTTGCTTATTTTTATAATATTCTAAATGATGTAAATCTGACTGCCAAAAAGCACAAGTTTTGAACTTGATTTCTGGGTAAGAAATGTAAGTTTATGATTAAGAAATGGATAAGAATGGTAGATACTTATATGCATTTCAAAGAGTCTATCAGCACCTTTTAAATTAAAAATGTCATAAGTCACTCATCAATCACATGAATTGTTTAAGTCATTATTTACAAGTACATAACCTCCATCATGGCAGCATCATCCAATAAAAATCCACACGATATTAAATATGGTATAAGTCAGTAACCAAAATTATCATTTTTGTGTAAAAACTTAAAATGGGAATGAAAATTAGATTGTGATTAAGAATAAATGATTGTTTATCTTAGATTCAATACTTTTATATTTTGTTAATTTCCTGTTCTTAATTGGAACCATTTTCCTGGATTATGGCTGTAAACAGTTATGAAAAGGTGGTCTTAGATCCTTTCTGAAATGATCACAACCCCAACTACACTGTATTGTTCCACAAATTTTATGAATGTTTGGCAACTCTTGAACAATCTAGACTTCAAAATATAAATGTTTCTCAAATAATAAAATATTTTGCCATTTTTCTACCAATTATATTTTCAGTAATGAATTTATCAACAAACATACTAAAACTGTTCATAAGTATATATGGCTAAAATTATATTATATCTAAACATGCTAAAGAAAGGGTTGCACCATCAAAGACAAATTACCATGAGAAATGGAAAAGAGTTTTTAAAATTAGCTCAATGTTACAAAAAGTGGAAGTTCTAGTTTTGTGAAAAATTAACAGAATTTTTTTATATAAATGTAGTTCTAAATGTTTATTTTTTGTTAACCCTGTACATGTCCTACATTTCTGAAGAAAAAAATGAAAACAAAGAATCACAACATAAATTATCTCATATGATTCATGTATGCTAGGAATTGATATTATTAGGTCTGTAGGATGTTATGCTGATGAATTGTAAGTTAGCAACTATTGTAGACAAGAAGTGAATTTTGTTTAATTCATTGGTATGATTAAGATAGGAATTCTCTTAAAATATGAACTGGAGCACTGGAGACACAGTAGGGACCATACGGCTACTGTTGTTAACTGTATGTATATATATGTGTGTCTGACATTAGTCAAGATTGCAATTACTAAATCCTACTGCAATGGGGTTAATTGTATTAAGTGATGTTAAATAGTTATGTTAGTGAAATATATTAATCTCCCTGTACTATGTTTTGTTTATGGAAGTAACTAAGCTAGAATTTATATGGTCTAATGCCTGAATGTGTTCTGGAACCATATTAGCAGTTAGTGTCTGTCTGAATTATGATATGATTATATCTGATGTAATGGGAGAGGAGATGATGTTTTATCCAAGAAGTAAAAAGACCCAACAAACTATTTAGGTTGCACATTTATCTATTTTTAAAGGGAAATAACACCACAGGGACATAGCAGTAATACAATTCGTATTGCAGATGATGATCTGTAAGAGGCTGGAGTTGAGAGATGTCACTGTAGGCAGCAGCAACGGTAGAGAGCCTGATGGATAAACTGACCCCAACCTGTTACCAGTGTTGAATATGGAGTGACCTGCAACTAAGCCATTAGGTTATGCAAGCATGCTGGACAAGTGAGTTCAAAAATGCTTATTCGATTTTATTATGCAATTTGTCTCATCTGTAAACAGAACTGCTAACTGCTTTTTGTCAATAACTTTAAGTAATTACTTTCTAGCACAAGTATATCCTTCAGGTGTCTTGTACAATTTTCTTTTGTTTATCTAAATGATTCAACTGTTATATTTTACACATGAGGGCTCATGTCACTCTATGCTATATCTCTGCTCAGATCTCCATTTATTCCATCCATTAATTTCCTATTTTTATTATACACTTGATCCGGTTGATAACACTGAGGTCGATCATTATTTAAATAATGATAACCACCACCGCCCACCTATAACATTAACCTTCTAATAACCAAGTATTAAAAGCAGACAATATAATAAATTATTCCCACAAACTTCCACCTACAAGGAGAATTAATTGATAATATAAATGATGAGGAAGTTGTTGAATGAAACTTATGAAAAAGAGATGTAAGAACTAATGAAAAAGACATCAGCAAAGAAACCAACCCAAATAAAACTAAGTTATATTTCAAGAAGTTAGAACATTTGGAAAATGCTGAAAATTAAATGGCAATCATAGCTGGACATTTAATAAAGCTGGAGTGTAAATTTACAGAAAATAGTGACAAAATCAGTTCATGACTTCAAGCTGATAACTATATAATGTACAGAAACTGACCTTACTCACTCACTTAGAAGTCGAGTCCAACTGCAAACAACATAGACCCAGATTTAGCTGTCAAGTAATGTGCCAGCGGATCAGGATCAATGTTGTTTGTTCAGGAGTTCTATTGACATGGTCTAACAAATTGTATAGACCAAGATCTGCAAGTGCATTATGCAATGGCAGATCTGGGCATGTACTATTTGCAAAAAGCAAGTATAACATATTGAGCTAATTGTCATTTTTCTATTTGTAAAAAAGTTATCAGCTCTGGTTTTTTTAATACAATTTACCTCTGAAGTCCAGGAAGAGAAAATAACCAAGTGGACCTAGCCATTTTTTGATAGGGCACATATGAAATAAGGCCAAACTGTATACTCTATGAGAAATATTAGACCAATCATTTGCACACCAAAATAAAGGGAATTAAAAGTTCTGTTAAAAAAAACTATGTTATTATGCAAGGTTTTTTTTAAATTGCTAGTATAATCAATATGGAAAACCGGGAAATTCTTTTTCTTAAAGAATCCAACCCTATGCAAAATACAAAACTGTAGAGTGCCACCTTAAGAACACATACAATTATGAAAATAAAAATGATCAGTTTAGTTTAATATTTTTATAACCAAAATTGCTCAGAAACAACATAAATTACTCCATATTGTAATTTAATGCATTGCTGGACTTTGATAATAGTTGCATGATATTTATCACATGACAATCACATAAAAAATATATTGCTCCTTGATCCATATTACCATAAAAACCATTCTGAATGAGCACAGTGGCATTTACTTGGTTCTTCAATATTGACAAAACATCAAATTACCTGCTGATGTATCCCAGTAATTCAATATGGCAAAAGAGGTATGGTTTTGTTATTCTATGTTGATTTGTGTGTGTGTGTGTGTGTGTGTGTGTGTGTGTGTGTGTGTGATTTGGATCTTTAACATAGCTTTAACAATTTTTCAGTCATATCGCTACGATGTCTGCAGTGTGACAGTTAATAGTGATGTCTAGCACTGGGGCATCATGCCACAGACATGTAGAATGATGTCCCACCCAGTCACATTGTCCTGACACCAGGCCGACCGGTCCCAACACTAAACTCCTAATGCCGAGTGCCAAGCGAGGCAGCTGTTAGTACCATTTTTGTAAGTCTTTGGTATAACTCAACTGGGGATCGAAGCCAATACCTCCCACATCGAGGCAGATGCTCTAACCACTAGGCCACCTGAGCAGTGATTTTCAAGTTGTCAAAACTGATAAGCTATACAAATCACCAAAGGCTTCTTCAACTTACCATAATACAGGGGCCCCGAGTGGCTGAGTGGTCTAAAGCATGCTCCGTTATGGATCACTGCCATCTCACCTCTGTCTGCATGGGTTTGAGTCTTGGATTCAGCCAATGTTGGTATGTGAGAAAGCTTGCCTGAGTAGCTTCTAGCGGGTCGGTGGTTCTTTCCAGGGTTTTCCCAGGTTCTTCCTCCACCATTAATACTGGCCACCATGTATAGCCTATCGTGTGTTGAAAAATGGCGTTAAATACCACAACAACAACAACAACCATAATACAAGACCCACAAGAAATACTGGTAAGTGGAATGTGATGGATTTGTGCACTCATGTATTGCAGACAAATCATCTTCAAAACTACAATTTTATGATTTGATGGATAAGGCTCCAAACCATTAAACAAATCACTGCATGTTTGGGGGCTGATATCTCAAAAAAAAGACAAAAGTACATTTTAGAAAGAAAAAAATAACAGTGAGCTACATATATCAATGTCAAAATATTGGGAAATTTCTACCTGGTACCCATCAATCCTAACGATCACCCGGGTACCTGATTAAAGGGAAATTCTTTTAAATGTGAACCTGAACTGCTTTGTTGTAGGTTCACACATGCCAACCCCCAAGAGAGATATAAGCATAATTTGTTACTAATATAAGTGGCAAAAAAGTGTAATCTGAGTATAAAAAGAGCAATCTATATATTACATGCCATAATTACAGAAAACTATATGAAAAACATACATTTTTAACTTATTTAACATACATTTATTGCTTCTAATTACCTGGATCCACACTTTAAATTTCTGTCACTAATTGGCTAAATCCATGTGGATTAGTAGTTAATACAAGAGTATAGAAACAAAACAAATTGATAAATTAATTATGCATAATACTCATTTGAACTAGTCTACATGCCTACAGTAACTTTCGCGAGTAGTCGCAAAGTCCACAAATGATGACTGTTGTAGTATCCTCGACCTGCCATGGCACGTCCCTTAATGATGGTCTGGTGCAAAATGTTTTAAGTTTAACAAAATCCCTCTCTTCTAACATTTTCAGTCATATAACATCCAACAGTCACATCAATAGAGCCTGTTTTTTGGTGTTTTTTTGTGCTATATGGTGCCATTTATTTTCAATTTAGACTGATCCTATAAGTATGTAGTATCAAAATAAAATAAATCTATGACAAGTGGTTTCACATTTATGAATCCCATCTGAAACTGTTTAATGTAAAATTAATGCAAAAATTACCATATTTACACAGAGGTCAATTTTTTTGAGATTTTTTCAGTGTTTTTAAATAAAAAAGACTTCCCTTATATTAAAATACTGAAGTGTAAAATTTCATTCTCTATAGTTGTCCATTTCATTCATATTTTCCTAACATGGTATAAGATGTGCATGTTACGGTAACCAAGTTTTTTTTTGTGTTGCTTTTGCAGTGACAAAAATATGTTTCCCAGTAATAAAAAAGGTCCAGTAAATGAACATGTGAACAGCGGCCCTGACTTGAACAGCTAATATTCGCTCCAGGGCCACAAACTTAAGGCAAAAACGGCATTATTTATCTGGACATTTATATTGTGCTTTTTTTTATTTGAATTGTAGTATGTATTGAAATTCTATTTCGTCAAATATTTCTTAATCAGAACTTACTGTTGCTGTCACTGAAAGGTATTGACCTAGTTAATGTCATCAATATCTCAAAACAAGCACTTTAAGTCGCGAGAAAAATGGCTCATGAACCATGGGCAGGCACAAAGTTAGAACGGTCAAGCTTTAAATATCAGCAATGATTCTTAAATGGGTTGCATGAGGAAGGAGAGAAGTATCCCCCTTGCATTGTTATATAATACATGTATGACAAGTAAATTGTAAGCAACCATATGAGCCCCTGTGATGAAGAATAAATGTGAACAGAACATGAGCTTCACACTGTAATTGTTATTCTTTGTCTTGATCTGAATATGGAATACAGTTTTTTTAAACGGGTACCCAGTTGTTCATTTTATTACTTGGGTTATTATCAATGGAGGGGTACTTGAGTACCCAGATACCCACTGGCATTTATACTCCATAAAGAGATGAATTTTCTATTACCTTTCACTATTGTTACTTTATTAAACAAATTAATTCTAAAAAGTGTCTGGTGTGTGGATGAGTGACCAGTGACCTATTCAACTAAATCAGTGCAATTAAAAGACATAGTACATTATGTCAATGTCTAAGCTTGTGATTTTCTGAGGCAGCCATGAAAGCTGCTGACAAGATGGTATATTTGCCTCAAGCTGATTGGAGAAGGATAAAAATCTAAAACAGAGCTTAATATTCTCTGGCATGTTAATTAAAATAATAAATTTCAATTTATCTTTAGAAATTGCCACTGTTGTGCACATCTATTTTTTGTTTAAACACTATTTTATTTCTTCATTCTTTCTAACAACTTGATTATCCTTTGAGAAACTCATGCTTTTCTAATGTACCGATGCATAAAGCATTGGTGATATTGACGGGAATGTATGTCAATTCAACTTCTTAGTGAAAGGAAAGCTGTGTTCTGTTAAAAGATTTTATTTCCTCAACATTTCATACAGCAATGAAAATAAATTATTTACATCCTGTAAGTTAATATATACACGCAAATATAGTCATATAGTTGCTGGAAATACTAATTATAAGAATGTTGTTTAATCACTTTCCTGATGATGAAAAGAAAGAAGAAAAAAGAAGATTCCTATTGATGGCCACTTCTTTGTCTTCTGAAAACGTTTAACTGTGCTACAATATCGGGATGTTTTACCTTTTCCTTACCCGGCGTCACTTGTACACTGCTTAACACATTATTATAAAATTACAATGGATTTATCACTGTGATCTTTGCAAAAGCAGATAACACAGCAAGGTTTTTGCAAACTGAAAGCACGACTTGACACTCACAGCGGAATCTGGCCCAATCGTCGCCTTGGTGTTATTACAATCGACAGTAAAGCTGCTTTTAATGTAAAGTTAGTATAAATATATATTACTTTTACATGGTCACCATTTGTTATTTGACTATTAAATGAGTCCTCTGATACTACTGTTCATGATGAATTTAATATGAAGGCGTTAGTTTTTGATGCAAGCTGTACAATTCTAAGTACGATTTTCTCTATTTATTGGCTAGCTTTACAAGGTAATTCACTTCCGTTTCAGATTTATTTGAAATCGTTAGTGTCTGCTACATTGCGTTTTGAAATTGTAAGCTTTCAATTATTCAGATGAATGTTTATGCTTACATTATGTGTTTATGCTGATGAAGGATAAAGGTTTCCTTCTAATTTTCCAATTTATTGCGTGATACTGTCGCTGTTAGTCTACCGATCAGTTCTATTTACATGTTCATTTGATCTTAGCGACAAGGTGACTAAGGCAATATAAGGTAACAGATGCTTCTTTGTCGAATGCGTATACCGAACAAAGGAGGTTACTGTAATAATATGCAATAGGTAAAACTACGGAATGAGAGAAGCTTCCTTGTCAGACTGAATTTTCTCGCCACAGAAAATTCATGCTTTTTCCTAGTCATACATGTAAGATCTCGACGCTGATATTTATGTTGTGGGTGTCCAGGTCTTACAGCCTAACTAACGGCGTTGAGTAGCGTGTTTTGATGTCGACTAACATCGTTACGAAAGTCAGTTTTTTCGGAATATTTCACACAGCTGACAACGAAAATAACGACACTTTTCTGCAAAGTGAAGTCGTAATGTTTTAGTCGGACTTTACTTACTCTGATGTCTTTTCTCTAATAAATTCAAATTCTCACAAGGAATGGACCTGTTTTCAAGTTTCATTGGCCTACATTTCAGTTGGCTGGAAAGCGACGAAAGCCAGGAATGCCGAGATTGCGTTAAGTTGAAATATTATTCTTTAACGAAACGAATCAAAATATATTATGCCTATTGGTTCGTTTTATTCAAGAAACATATCCCCAACATGAACCTACTTGAACTTACTTCGGCATACCGTGACTACTGTCGCTTTGCAACAAATTCAAATGTAAACAGAACGTGAAAATGCGTTCATTTGCTAGTATCATATTTTCATTCTGCCAGGATAAAAACAGCACAGTTAAAGTATATTAATTACACGTAAATTAGTGGAAGAGTGTCGATATAGGCTGCCAACTGGGTGAGATGTTCCTGAAACTTTGACTACTCATTCCAATGTCAACGACATTGGAACACGCTATACAAGGCCGTTATTTGGATAGTAAGACATTGCACTGAAACAAAAACATGTGCTATGTCTTAAATTGTAGGACTATCTTATTCCTTAAATGGAGTGGTGAATTCCCCCACCTCCTTTTTCAATTCTAGAAAAGACCCCGATAATTAATGTTTATAGTGGCTGCTGGATGCTACTAAAGTGCAGTCATTGATTGCATATGTGTTTACATTTTCATATGAAACTATTTGATCCACAGAATGAGTTGGTTTATACATATTGCATAAATAAATGCTGTTTTATGTCTTCAGTTTAAATGTTATGAAACACATGAGATACTATATGTCTTTTGTGATCCTTGGCAAGCAACTGCTTGAAATTGTTTTATGAGTTTTGAATCTTGGTCACATACAAATTGGCAACAGATATATATTGTGGTGCATATCATATATTACAACCTCAGAATAATGATACGTATCTCATTGCAGTATCAAAGGCTAAAATTTATCATCAAATCTTTTCTTTTATTTCTACCACATCTTTAAACGAGAGAATTCAGAAAATTTAGACTCTACATCTGTATTTTCTCTAGGTATGTTGTGGTTTTGAAGGAATGTTGAGTTAACATTTTCTATCATCAGTATTATTATGTTCTTATCTGTAAGAGTACATTTCTTGATTGTTCTATGGATACAGACTCCTTTTCATCTTATCCATATGTTGGAGCCACTCAAAATGTTGCTGAAAAAACTACCCTATACTATTGCATGAATTAAAAGAAAAAATACTGATATTTAGTCTTTTGTTTTTCTTTGCAGGTTTCATCAAAGCAGTTGATATGTGACAGTAAGAACAAATGAAAGTGATGTTTCAATTCTTGCCTATACATTATGGATGTAAAAAATTTGGTGAAGAAGATATTGGATTTTGAGGAAAATTGCACTTGCATATCCTTTATGCACATATTTTTGTATATTACAGGCTACATTAGGTGTTTTTCCTCAATGAAAGTCCCAATGGAGTCATAATGCTCATTGTTTAGCATGGTAGAAAAAAATTGTTGGGACCAAAGCCTTATTTTACTGCATTTCTGGGAGTTAACCCTTTACCTCATACAAGCGTCTTTGAACGCCTCTACTCCATTCGCATGGAAGTGCCTTTTGATGCCTCTACAAGATTCGCATAGAAGCGCCCTTTGACACCTGCTGTAAACATCAGCCATTTTGAGCTAGTTTTCGTAGCGCCACCTTCGGTGAAAACCCCCCTATTACATACTACATTCATTTCTGCGAATGACAATTACGTCAGATCACGTGGTCGCTATTCATGCACTGGTCGATATCTGCTATTTAAAGTAACTGGGTCATAATCTCCAGTCTCCAAAATGGCAGCCGCGGATTTCATTCAGTACGTACGAAGTTTTCATGCTTAGAATAACAACCACGAAAGATTCAATAAATTAGGTAAAGTCTCTGGTATTGATGTAGGCAGCAATTAGTTTTTATAAATTATCAAATTCAGATGACTTAGTGATATAGACGCACACGAAAACCTTGTAAATTTAGAGTATCGGAAATGGCAGCTATGGTTGGTCACGCGGCCTCACGGACATGACGGTGAATGAGTTCTCTCAAGATTTTGAAGCACATAAAAAAATTCTTCTGTGGAAAATAATTACACAGCTATAACAATCGGACATTACTCTTAAATTTTTCCACATATAATGTATGTGTACCAAAAATGTAAAATGGTTAAAATTGTTGTTAAACGTAACATACACTAAATTGCTTAACAGTTCACAGGCAGGATTTCATTCAGTACTTACGAAGTTTTCACGATTAGAATCACAACCACGAAAGATTCAATAACTTAGGTAACGGCTCTGATATTTATGTAAGCAGCAATTAGTTTTTATTATCAAATTCAGATGACTTAGTGATGTAGATGCAGACGAAAAACATCTAAATTTCGAGTATGGGAAATGGCAGCTACGGTCAGTCACGCGGCCTCACTGACATGACGGTGAATGAGTTCTCTCTCGATTTTAAAGCACATAAAATATTCTTCCGTGAAAAATAAGTACACAGCTATAACAATCGGACTTTACTCTTCAATTTTTCCACATATAATAGATGTCTACCTAAAACGTAAAATGGTTAAAACTGCTGTTAAACGTAACACCACTACATTGCTTAACAATTCACAGGCATGCCTATGCGGATGCGGTCTGCTAGGTAACAGGTGTTCTATTTATAGCGTGCTGCACTTTGTCACTATGCTCTATGAGGTAAAGGGTTAAGGACCCTTCCTTTGAGGTTAGAGAATACCCTGGTTCATCAAGAGTGAAAAACAAAAATAAAGAGAAATATCAGATTATGAACATTCAAGGATATACAACTAAAATTCATTTCAATATGTTGATATATGCAATGCGATTTAGTTGAAACAAATGTCAACATTATATTTAAATACTTGAATTCAGCTATATACCTTTGATTTAAGAAGAAGGTATGTTCATAAGATATATATTAGATGCTTATCAGTTCAGATAGTTTGCATGAACTACACGATGGAATACATTTTTTTCTTAACCTTTTCGCAATATTTTTGGTAAAATACTCAAGCCATAAAACTTTCATATCATCATTCTGTTACATATTTTAAGTCCTTAACAGTGTCTATTGTGTAGAAGGTACAACTGAAGTAAATGGCCAGAAATGTCAGCGTTTTGTTTGTCTCATCACAAGACAGGGAGATTATGCGTAAGTACTTCTAAAAAACCAAAGTTTTATTTAAAAATACATAAATAAAATATTTTTCTTATATTTTTATAACCTTGTATCTTAAGTGACTCAAGAAATTGCAAAAATTTTATGTCACAAACATGCTGAATGGACTGGATTTTGGAAAATTTATTGATAATTGAAGATAACGATTTATATTATGTTGTTGAAATGTGATTTGGTACCAAGTGACTAATGAATTAGAGAATGGACTTTCTACCAGTACTTTATGAACCTTTAAAAATATATTGATTATGCAAATCAGTAAGTGAGTTTTTGCTTATTTTGCTTTAAAAGTGCCAAAGGCATGCAGTTCTGTATTTAAATAGTTTGTTAAAGATGAATCTTCAAAAGCTTTATCTTTGAAATTTTTTGAATGTTTTTTACTTGTTACAGAGTTTGTATTTTGTCAAGTGTGAGAACTCCATGTCTGCACTCAGATGATCTAAGTATTGAGACTGTTCTTCCAGTTGATGAAAACTTGAAGACTAAATTAGGTATGTATTTAATTTTCAATGTGAATTGATTATCAAGACAGATTTTTTAATAGTTTGACTATTGATTCAGTCAACAGTTGGTAGTCTTTGGCATTTGAAAAATAATCTTAAAATTTAAGTGAATATTTCCCATTCAGTTACTTAAGATTGATTTTGATGATTTTTATTATATTGCTATCTTGGAACATTGTTGGATTTGAATGGTATTAATGCACTATACCTTTTAAAGGACTTCATTTATTGAAACCAAATTTGGTGTATAATTTATAATAAAGAAAACCAGCGTCAGGTTCTATTTTGATAATTGTCTTTTGAAATTTTAGAACGTTATGACCTAATTTGAGTTAGAAAATTGCTCTGACATTATGGAATTTGTTTCCAGCTGAGAACTTTTGATTGACATTTTATATTTGTCAGACTTTATAAGAAGTTGATTTTGACTTTCACCATTTTCTGTTCCAGTTTTGCTAAGTTATAGCCCATGTTTAACTTACAAAATTGCTATTGCATGTTGAATTTTGTTAATAAATGATAAATTCAGAGGGATTACATTAACTGAAACCAAGGTTAGTATTTGGCTTATTATCAAGTTTTTTACCTTTACCACTTAAATATAGTCGAGTCTAAGATTCAGCCAATGTGGGCATGTGAGAAAGCCTGCCAGTAGCTTCTCGTGGGTCGGTGGTACTTTCCGGGGTTTTCCGGGTTCTTCCTCCACCATTAATACTGGCCGCCATGTATAGCCTATCGTGCTGAAAAATGGCGTTAAACCCCACAACAACAACAACAACAACAACGTAAATATAGCATAAGTGTTGCTAAATGCCAATTTTAGTAACATCATACTAACATTCATATTTATTTTCATATTATTTGGCAACAGTGCAGATAAGAAAAAGTAATCTGTAGTTTCTGCTTATACATTTTGTCCCACATAAATTTCATCTGGAGTATCTATTTTGCTATCATTTAGCATTTCCCAACATGGGTTAGTATGAATTTTCAAACAAATAGAGGCATGGAATTGGCAGAGACTATTATAATCATTGTTTTTTTTATACCCCCACCACACTCATTTGAGGGATCATAAAGAGCTGCCATGTCCATCCGTGCAGGTTTGGCAGTGCAGCATAGGCCCAGTCAACCATTCTCTATTGTTGTAAGGGGCTATAAAATGTAGGTAACCTCTATGATGTGGATATTTTCTTTTTTATTTGGAGGTTTTAGTCTTCCTGTGAACTTTGGCATGGTGTTTGACCTTGCCATATGTGGCCTAATAGCTTTTGCTCAGCACTATATACTCTGGATTGTGCTGATGTACTGTTAAACTGTATGCACACACACACACACAGACAGACACACATGTACACACATACACACACTATTTCATCCATACATAATAGCTTAATTGCCACTGAATAACATTTGAAGGTCTTTATGGATTGTAACCAGATTTGGCATGAGGCTTTGGCATTAGGAAGAACATAGTCAAGTTAGCATAATCTGCAGTTTGCAACAAAATTTCAGGGTTTGTAGGGTCTTTGAAGGCAGGGATCGTCCTGGGCTTCGCCAATGTCGCAAATTGTGATTTTTTTTCCTTACTGGCGACAAAAATATCCCATCTGGCGATTTTTTTGGCGACAGACTTTTTGGTTATTTAATTTGTACATACAATCATGGATTTTGACTGGATAAATTAAAAGGGAGAACGAAAGGAAGCCACAAACTTGACTAAGCAATGCATTGGAATCAATCTGTTACACAAACGATCCTTTGTTCGTATTGACAACCCCATCTTTACAGTGCATTGTTACATCATAATCTGCTTATGCTGACATCTGGGCTGTGTACTGTATGCTGTGATACAGTCAATCATGCTACCGAACTATACCTACAACTGACCGACTTCTGAAGATGTGAATAGAACAGATACAATTAATTGAATGGCTAATCCTTCTGTTGTTGTCTTTTTTTTTTTTTTTTTTTACATATACCAATACAATAGTTTTGCTTAACCTTCATAGAAAACTGATAACCTTTGAAGTACCGACTACTGCGTATAAATACAAAGCAAATGGAAAAAATCTCAATCACAGTTATATCTGTCGCCAGTGCAGCATTTTACTCATTGATCTTTTCCTTTTGCCATCAATCCGTGTTATGGCTGCAGAGACTTAAACTCCGCAACAAGAAATAGCAAAAAAAAAAAAAAAAAACAGATTTGCATAATTAATAATAATTATTTATTTCTCAAAATACAGGAGTGAAAGAATCCCTAAATAGGGTGTGAATTTATGCTTATATATACGGTCCAATATTGCCAGGTGTTGACTCATGTAAGTTTCATTCGTGGGAATGGAGATCCTAGTTTGCTTGTCGAGAAAATTTATACAGCATTCAGTGATCATTCTTGGGATTTAGGAAGCAATTCACTTCAAGCTTTGTGAAGCTAGCCTTGGGGGGGGGGCTGCCGAGAGACTACTGGTGTCACCTGTCAGCACTGTAGACTGTGAACATGGATTCAGTAAGATGAACCTCATAAAAACTGACATCAGAAATAAACTCTGCATCTCATCTCTCGAGAATTTAATGAGAATCAGCATGTACAGATGTGAAAAATTAGACTTTGAAACTGCATTCAACAAGTTGGCAGCCCTAAAATTGCGACGGATCTTCATATAACACTTTGTAACATTTTGTTAATGCTTATTGTAATTAGAGTATTAACTAACCCATCTTTTGTAATTTTCATTGCCTGTTACATTAATAGACTAAATTAACACTTCAAAACATGTACACTACTTGTTCTGGCGACACTTTTTAAAATTGGCGACAAAATATTGAGGTTGGCGATTTTTTTGGCGACAGCTTTTTAAAAGCCAGGACCATCCCTGGAAGGTCTTTGAGAGTTTGGGGAAAATGAGGTAGCATTTTCACGGTCTTGAAAGTTCAGAATAATCGAGCAGATTACCCTAAGGTCTTTAAAAGTATTTGAAAATTGAAATAAGCCCCCAAAAATTGATTTCTTTCCATAATCACAAATAAAATTGTCCAAGGTTGTTAGATTTGGATGTATGGTCTGACTACACCAACCCGTTTATTTGTACTCCCCTACCAATTTCAATAATAGAAGCCTTTAATGTGATAAATAGTGCAAGGAACTTAGTCAATTCATTCATTGATTTATAATTTATAATGTGACTGTGAGCAGAGCGGCCCTAACACCGTCATCATCTCTGCATTTTATGCTTAACGGAAGTTTTCATTATAATAGACGGACATGCTTGAGATCCATTTCCAGTTCCTGAACAAGTCCATTTTCAGCAAAGGGGTGTGTGCATGACTACAGCTGTACATACATATGTCATCTGCTTCTGATATTTACAGTGTAGAATCACACAAAGAAAAAGAATGACAACAACAAATTTGCCTTTCGTGTGGATTTAACAAGCAGTTTAATTTCTATGTTCATGTGTGCAAAGGGATATAATTCCAAACTCAACATTATGGTAGTTTGTGAAATTATCTGGCAGTTAACCGAATAGGATGAACTACGTCATTACGTTGTCTGATGGAAATAAAGTAGCCCATAGTGTACGCAACATGGACCCATGTTAGAATGGAAAGTCCATTAAGCATGAAAGGTGCAGGGGATGCCAGTATTAGTGCCATTCTGTTTACAGTCAGGTTATAAATTATAAATCAGTGATTCAATTGACTTAATACTGTGAACTTTTTATTATATTAAACATATTCATTATTGAAATCGGTAAGGGGGTACAAAAAAACTGGGCTGTATAGTCAGACTCTAATCGAGTTTTCCTGGTTTCTTTCTTTTGATGACCCATTCAGTTTCATTGCTACTGCAATAACAAATGAGCATTTGTTTGACCATCCAAAGTCGGCTTTGGCGGCGACTTCAATAACTCATGCACTCTTCATCAAAGCAAGCTGGCTACACCCTTCATCAAAGGAAGTCTGCACCATAACTATTTTCAGGACGTTTTTTTCTGTTTTCTAATTTCATGGTGTTTGTTTTTCATTATCATATCATTATGTATGTTTTTAGGTGTTATCTAATGTTGTAGGGGTCCTGAGTGGTCTAAAGCGATCTCTGTTACGGATCACTGCCATCTCACCTCTGTCTACGTGGGTTCGAGTCTAGGATTTGGCCAATGTGGGTATGTGAGAAAGCTTGCCAGTAGCTTCTCATGTGTCTGTGGTTCTTCCCAGGGTTTTCCTGGTTCTTCCTCCACCATTAATACTGGCCGCCATGCATAGCCTATCTTGTGCTGAAAAATGGCGTTAAACCCCACAACAACAACAATCTAATGTAAAAATCGCTTAGAGCTTCTAAAGATTAGTCGCTTTACAAAGTCCTCATTATTATTATTATTATTATTATTATCATCACAAATAAAATTGCCTAAGGATGTTAGATTCGGATGTAGTCAGTTTTCCTGCCTTCTTTTTTTTGATGAATGGTTCATTTTGATTGGACAAGTCCATCAGCTTTGGCCAGTCAAAATGTTCATTTCACTAATTCGTGATTTTGTTTTTGCAAGACTGTTTAGCCAATTAAATTTTGGTTACATTGAACAAGTGCTCACTCTGTGTAGAAAGTGCACGAAAGTAACACGTCAAAGATTCAAAATTTGTTCGGTCAATTTACATCTTCAGTTTTGTTTCACCTTGTATTTAAAAATGACAGGTCTTTGCTCTTTTAACAATATCTGGCTTGAACAAGAGAAATACAAGGAATGGCTGAAAATGGATAAAACATCAAAACTCTGTAGGGTTCTCAGAATTATGTGTGAGGCAGGAAGAGAAGAAGAGTCCCAATCTGATTTAATATTGACTCAGTATGGAAAATTAGTGGATGAAGTTATCCAATCTGAAAATCATCACTTGAAATGCTTCAGTAGAACAGATAACAGCCTTGATGAAGTGTTTTATTCCGTCCTTTCCAAAAGAAAGGAATATGTTGAACTTTGGAATGTCCTCCAGAAAGTGTTGTTGTCACATGGGCAGGCAACAGTGGAGAGAGAATTTTCTGTCAACAAACATGTATCTGTTGAGAACCTCAGCAGAGAAAGCCTCAGAGCTCACAGGCTAATTATTGACACAATGAGAAAAGCATATAGACCTTTGGAAATCATCATTAGCAATGAAATGATGATATATGCCTCCTCAACAAGACATAAGTACCATGCCTATCTGGATAAGAAGAAAGCAGAGGAGGAGCATGAGGAGAAAATAGAACAGGAAAGAAACAGGAATTAGCCATGGATGAAATTGAAGAACTTAAAGCCAAAGAGCTGCATCTTGAAGCTGACATTGTCAGCCTACATGCTTCCTCTGTTCAGAAGGCAGAAGAAGCAGAGTGAAAAGGACTCATTGTGCTTGTCACAGAGTCAAATGCTCTTAGGAGAAGAGCAGAGGAAAAGATGACAGTGGTGGCTTCTCTTTCCAAAATGATTGAAGAGAAAAAACAGCAACTATAATAATGCATTTAAAGCAGTGCTCATGTCTGTTTAGAGAACAATTTATTTTGTATTAGATCTGATGCATAAGTTATATATTTCTGAATTAACAATGAATGTTGACCTATCTTCCAGATCATTAAAAAGCAATTTTAGGAAATTAATTATAGTTTGAATTTCATCATTAAACAATACAGTATTGTAGTATTTTGCATTCGTGTTTTCTCATATAACCTGTGTACAAAATGTTAGCAAAAATAGGTCTCTGAAATCTATGCTTGTGGTTTTTGAAAGTTTGGGAAAAGTCTTTGAATTTATCATTCAGAATTCAGTATGAACCCTGAATTTGAATGAGTTAACTCCTGTTTTAGGATTAGAACTTAGCCTTTGCACATCAAACAAATCTTTTTTTCATTGGAACCTTAATTTTGTAATACATCTGACAAGAACATATCTAGGATTTGCTTGCATTTCATTCTTGTCTGTGTACTTGTGTATTCATTACCATATTGATGCTAATAAATGAATGTACAATTTAATGCTATTGCAGAACCAGCGACGAATGACAAGCCTGATAGTAAAAGTAAGTATTTTGGTAGAGTTAAATTATTTTCTTGCAGTCATATTTAACTGCCAGCATTCAGATTTCCATTAAGCTAAAATATTCTTATTGACGTTATTCCATCTACAAATTTCACAATAAATTAAAACATCTTGACCTTTTTGTCTTCTCTGATACATTACCCAATAATTTATTTTACTTCTGCTAACTTCCAAATCATGACTGCCTGTAAAGGAAAAAGATGGAAGAAGTGTCCCTTTCAACATAAAACAGTCTTTGTCATTAATATAGAAGCTAGCATGTAGTATCCATGGGAAGTTTCTTCTGAAGCATACATACAACCTCCCACTTACTTGATATATCTGTAGCACTTTTAATACTTAGTGTCTGCAGGTTAAGATTTGTGTTTTGGTAGGCATCATATCCTGTCTTAATGGTAGTTCCCAGATTATTGTTACATACTTGAATCACAAGACAATTGTATAGTCTTCTTGTTGGCAAATTTTTATTTTCCCATGCTTGCCTTAATGTTATATGCATTAAAGTTTAGCCACAGAATATTGGTGTCAAAATTTTCTGATTTCTTTTGTAATTGTCACTGAGTTACCATTCACCTACACACACACACACACACATATGCCCCGTTTTTATTTCCTGTTTAGAGATCTTTGCCATGTCTGTCATCAGTAACATCATCACCATCCTGGATAATATATTATGTTGATCTTTCATATTATGAGGTACTCACTATTATAATTGTTCTCACAATTTTGATAGGATAGCTTATCGTTCTGTGTTCCACAGCTTCTTTTTCTGTTTAGTACCTCAGTTGTAATGCCCCTTGTCATAGTGGGATAATTATGCCCAGCAGTAAGTAATTTTGTGTAATTGAGTTAAATTTGTACTACCTTTTATGTTTTTGCTTAAGTTTATTACTGAAGACAGCAAGTCAACTAATATCTGGGGAAAGTAACTCTGTATTTTCATCAAGAGTTACTTCCAATGCATACCATTTTCTTGCACCACCACAACTGATAGAGGCATATACTGACTGTTAGCCTTGACCATCCATTTGACCATCTCACTGTGTTTAAATTTTGCATTTGAGTTATTTCAGGTACATTGATTTTTCCATGATCACATTTTTAGTTTGTCATATTCTGTATAGATATCTTTGTCATAGGGCTGGATTTGTTGTAGTTTTCAGAGGTAAATTCTCTAAATAAAAGTAATCAATTAATAGTCTCAGAGAATTGATTTTGCAGGGAAATAGTCCCATTTTGGTACATTTAGGATGACCCAGGGAACCAACAAAGTGGATCATATACATCTCAATATTTACTTTTGGTATTTTTTTCTCTCATTATTGTCTGTAAAATTTTATACATTTGATAATTTATGTGGATGTACAGTTATTTATAGGTTAGAAGTCCATATTTTCTCAATTTATCCCTGTTAAATGCAAACAATTGTTTCGTTGTTAAAGTATGAATGTTCTTTATAAATATTTAATTTCTAATTTAATTTTAATTTCTAGGGATTGATGATGTACCCAAACTCAGAATGTACAACACATTACAGACAATACGTATTGCTATTATTATTATTAGTTATGTCATTACCATACTAATCAGGTTTCAAAATTGATGCTAACAAGATAGCATTTTGCTAGTTCAAATTCTGATATACAAGCAAATTGCTACTTTATAAAAAAACTGGACAATAATTTTCTTGCTTTTTATATTTGCATTCAAATTTCAGTTCTATTCAATGTAAATCACTTTATCTGACATCATTTATACTCCAGTAACAATAAATTTACAGTATGCATGTGGTGGCAAACAATCCATTGTTATCAACATAGGTAATTTTTCTGGAAGATTCCAAGCCTCACTTTAACACACAACCATATCAATGTTCAAAACTTGAGATAAAATCCTACAGATGTCTCACAGAAATAGCTTTGCTGGTCCTTATGCCATATCAAGAGATTGCAGTCAGTCGATGAGGTATTCTAAAGAGCAGTCACTTAGCTACAGAAGATAGACATTGGCAGCAAAATGACCATCATTAGATGATTCACAAATATTTTTTTTATCGTGCATATGCATTTCTGGAGGCAAGCAGCATTAGTAAGTGTTACCATTTGCTATAGTTCTGTCTCACTATCTTCTTGACCTGTACCTCATCGCTATTTTTGGGTTTTTTTTATTCACTAATGAATACTCTTGATGCACTATGATCAATGACACTGTTAAAGGGTCTGCATTGTTACTGCACAGAACCATTTGTTGTTAATTGTTTTAGAACCATTTATTGTTAATTGTTTTAGAACCACTTATTGTTAATTGTTTTAGAACCACTTATTGTTAATTGTTTTAGAACCAGTTATTGTTATTGAGTTTCAAATACGGGCAGTATGAATTTTAAGCAGTAGATTGAACTATTAGCTCAGAAAGCAAGATACCTTTTGAATGGGCAACTAAAAAACCTAATGCATAGAATTAACAATAATTAACAGTTGTGATATAACTGGTTCAAGCAACTGGTACAGACCTGCATTGATTGACTTAGATTTCATAATAGAAGTAAATTTCTGTTTTTAAAACTTTAATACATGTTAATTATTTGTCTAGGTATTGTTTAATTAAAATCTCAACTTCTTTTTTTTTTCTCCATTAAAATTTACTCTGTTCATAAATTTACTGTCTTTAACAATAATTTTATGTAGCTGAAATGATGTTCAATTCCTGTACATATATAACAATGAATACATTGATAAAACATTATTTAGTTGGGAGCAATTGCACCCAAGCATCTGGCAATAATTGTTGGATTTCAGATGCTACCCAAGAGAGACACTTTAAACATAATTTAACTGAATCATACTTAAAGGATGGGAACAAAAATACAATGTTCTCCTGCCCTTCCCAAATTTGTTAAATTCAAGTCTTTTTTATCCAGTTTATAAGAAAGTTTTTTTTAAAAAAATTAGAATTGTCATGGAAGCTGAGTATAATAATAATAATAATAATAATAATAATAGTAATAATGACATCAAGAACAACAGCAATAATAATAATGACAATAATATCAACAACAACAATAATACATGTATTATTTATGCATCCTGTAATAATAGAAATATAACAGCTAAGACCAGTAACACTACTAGATAATGCTCAATGATGATGATGATGACTTCTTAATAACATTTATCATGTGATTGAATAGAAAGTCATATTTAATAAGTAAATTAAGAAATAATGGTTCAAAACAATTTAATTCCAGATGCAGGTGCTCCTCATGATATAACTGCAGTGAGTCCATCAGAAGATGAGTCAGTCAAAAGCACTTTAGGGAATATAGATAAAAAAGGGTTGAAAGAAGGACCAGTCAAATCAAGCATCATTAGTAATGTTCACAAAAGATATAACAGAAGTGAGCTGCTGATTTGAAAATAAACTGATTTACCATTGAAGTAATCAGTAAGTCGGTGTCACTAATGTTCTTCAGCGTGTAACACTTTTTGCACAGAGGCAGAAGTATTTAAAAAGGAGCAACTAACATTAAAAAAAGAATCCGTAAAAGATCATATGAAAAATGAGAATTGCATAAAGGTTGCTGAGGCAAAGACTACAAGAGAGAGAGCAGAGAGAAATGAGCTGTCCTGTGGAAAAAAGTGTGAAGAAGAAGGATATTTATTCAAGAATGGAAAAATTATTTACAAGTTCTCTCTGTCCATAGAAGAAAGACCATTTACTGTCTTTGCAAGTCTGATGGAATGCAGGAAATTAATGGTTTCAAACTTGATGAAATCTTCACAACTGATAAGTTATCCAGAATATTTACGGAGCACATTACAGAAGTGAAATCGGATGAATTAAATGAGCACCTGCACACCAGTCACTTTTTCTCAGTGTTATATGAGTACAGCATGGACACAAGTGCTGGTGAGCAGGAGATGATCTGTCATAGTAATACAGGATGGTTATCCATGCTTTAGGTATTATTCTTTAGTAGAATTGTAGTGTACAGATGCAAAGAGAGTAATGTAAATGCTTTAGATGATGGATTCAGCCAGTTTGGATTTCAGTGTCAAGAATGTGAAAATAGAACTTTAGGCTTCGGAGCCAGTGGTGCCTCAGTGATAATGGAAAGACAGAAGAATGGCAAAATTTTATACAAATGATAAGGAATCTTTAATTGAAATCACCTGTTTTGCCCATGAGTTATTGTAGCTGTTAAATATTCAGTGAAAAATGCATTCTATTGCACAGTTATAGATACACTTATATGAGTAAATTATTTCTATACATGGTCACCAAAAATAAGGCAACTTGCAGAAGTGGCAGAAATATTGCATAAAGAATTTTTAAGGAATTTAAAAGCTCAAGAATCCAGATTAATTGACCACAAAGTTAGAGCAATTAAAAGATTAAATATAATTTGTCTTATCAAGAAGACGACAGTTAAGAAGCAAAGAGGGTACCTAGAGAAAATGAATCATTATAAATTGCTTGGTATCTTCATTTCATGTTAGATATCTTAAATTAGGTTTCAAAGCTCACTTCATTACTTCAGAGAGATGATAATTTGATTATTCAGGTCATTAAGAAACTTGAAAGAGCTTTTCTTGAGATGAATATGTATAGAAATGAAAACAGTAACAATTAGTCTGAATTGCTAGATGGTCTGTCCAATGATAAACAAATTCCAAGTTCATTTAATAACCAGACTCCATTCCATGATTTGTGGTAAGAGAAAGAAGACACATTATTGACAAAATAGAAAAGAGTATATGTCAGATATAAAAATGTAAATATGTAAGCAACTTGCTGGTTTTGGAAACAATCTAGTAGTATAGCAATCATTTCTGCATATATATATATATATATATATATATATATATATATATATATATATAAATATGTAAGCTTGATGATGCCGTGGAAGGATATGAAATTGCATGTGAGTGCAGAACGTGATTTTAATGATCTCAGCCCAATAAATCTGTGGCAAAGACATACATTGACAATCATGCAAGAGAAGTAAAAGGAACATTAAAATATCTTAAAAATATTTTGTCTGAATGAAGTGTATTCATTGTCAGCATTTGTTTGTAATAGAGGTTTTTCTTTGATGAAATGTGTAACAAATCTGATTGGAGACATAGCCTTAGCACACAAGTCTTGGTGGATTTTATAAGAATAACAATATAATATCCAAAGACTTTCAGAGATTTTCATCCTCTGGTTCAGAAAGCTATCAACAGATGGTGGCACTCTGGCCACCTGCCCAGATGCCTTTGGATGCAAGGCAAGAAATCTGATAACGGAGATCAGGTTTCATTTAAACTGATGATACTATTAACTACATCCATTACATGAGTCAGGTGTATAGAAAACCTTAAATAAAACCTAATTTCACCATGGAAGTGTGTTGAATTTTTATTTCAAAATACCAGAAAATTATGCAAGAGGACATTGAAAATAGCATGATATTTGCATGCTGAAAATGTTACAACTTTCAAAATGCTGCTTTTACTGGAAAAAAGTTAATTTCATGCCATGATACAGATCCTAAGTGAGGAACACTTTTAGCCAGTTTTGAAATTGGAAGCACCTGTATCATGAGAGTAGAATAATGTTTCAGATTAGGCAACAAAAATATTTGTCTACTTTAACGCTTTCAACATATGAAAACAAGCGATATTTCAAGTTAGAATTGACAGAAGAAAATCGATATTGTTTAGTACTCATGAGATCCTAAAAAATTGTTTTTGTACTGGAAAGAATTTTTGCATCCATTTTGCTGTTTTGAACTGAATAGATTTTTCAAACTTTGGGAGTTTTCATTCACATGGATATGTTCCTCAGTATTCATGGAATTATCTCTGGTTATTTTGCACCTAGCAGAGAAGTCAGGAAGTGGCCTAACCAGGGAATCGGTTTGCCATATTGCCACGGTGGTCAATATTACTGCTCACCACATGATGGCAAATGTTGTAACAGATTCATGTAACTTAAATTTGATAAGATGCACTCCTGTCATCTTCTCTTAAATCCCACCATGTGGAAGCTCTGAACTCCTCCCCTTCAGTTTTCCCTGTTTGTAAGTGAGTCAAAACAAACAGCACAGGATTTGCCCCTTCAGCTCTCCATGCAATTCCATATCACTGCACCACCCCTTCAGGAGGTATGCAAGACCAGTAATAGATCTCTCGAATAATTCTCAGCAACAGCAGTCTTTTTTTGCCAGGTGAGTTATAGGCACCCACATGCTCCTAATTTCTGCCAGGAGTGGGAAGACTGGGTACCAGTCTCTTCTGTACTTCCAGACTTTGACAAACCTATTTTCAACAAACAGTGGGCTATCCAAGTCATTTTGGACGGGCCCAAGATCTAATTCTCATTCATCCAGTGCAATCCACTTAATTTGCCCCCCCCCCGGTGGAGATCCCAAGCAATCACACAATGATGCATGTGTTACAGAAGGAGATGGGGCTAAAGCTGGTAAAGTGAGTAGCAGAGGTGATCCAATGCCAGACACACTGGGTTTCTATTGGGACTTTTTTGTGTTTGTTTTGCAAACCAACAAAATTGAGACCTATCATAATCTTGAGGTCATTTTATCAGTTTATTACTGGAGAATGCAAGGTCCATCTTTCTGTCTGTGCGATGGAATGAATACATGATCAGTCTCAACTTGTCTCTTACCAACATTTTGTTCACTTAGGTATGGAGTTTCTAACTCCAATCATCTTGGTTTGTCTTTTTCCTAAATGCATTAACATCATCATTCATATGCCAGAGAAAGCAACCACTGGGACATTCATTTTGGTCAGGGAGTTTCTTTAGCTTCTCAGTCTATTCAGTGCAACAGCAGAGATGTTATGCCTCAGCTGCTTTAACATGCACTTTAAACAGATTGCCCTTCTGGTACAGTGTTACCTGATACAGGGTCTTTTAGTTCACAAGATTATGATCATGACCACCATCAAACACTTCCTACTTCACTGGCAAGACAGAAAGTGGCTACTGGTAGGTATACGTTTAGAAGCAGGGCCTTGGCTGGCTGAGTGGTCTAAAGCACTTTATTTTACTGATCACTGCTATCTCACCTCTGTCCATGAGGTATTGAGTCTCGGGCTTGGCCAATGTGAGTATGTGAAAAAGCCAGTAGCTTCCTTTGGGTCAGTGGATCCTAATGGGGTTTTCCTGGATTCTTCCTCTACCAGTTATACTGGCCACCATATGCAGCCTATCATGTGCTGACAAATCGGTGTTAAACCCACAACAACAACAATGACAGCCTTTAGAAGCAACACAGCCAGAAATCAAATTACGTACAGATGCCAGTTTTTTTTGTGCTGTGGATACTTGCTACTGGACTTTGTGAGTCAGCAGTAAGTGGACAATGCAAGAGAGGGCTCTTCATATCAATCTCATGGAAATGGAAGCTATTTTTAAGGCCTCGCATACTTGGATGGAACACATCCAAATCAAGATGGTTCTGATGATGTCATACAGTTTGGTTGTAGTAAACTATCTTTTTAAACAAGGGGAGTACCTTTGTTGATATGCCCTATGTCTTGTTAACATGCAAGTCTGACACATCCTAATCAGGCTTGGTATACTAGCCCTGGCAGATGTGAGCATCCTGTTAAATTAGTTACATGGAGGATATAGGTGGCCTCATAGCAGGAACAGGGGAGTTAATATGTTATAGTTACTTCCCTTGATCCAATAATAGAGACCAAAAAAAAGGACATTTATTTGTTTTTCAGGAGGACAAGAGTCAAATAGCAGAGGGCAAGTTTCTGATATTAATGTGATCAGGTGATCAGAGAAACATACTTTTCTGGGGAAAATCCTTTTCATGGGTTTCAATATTTGTGGTTTGTCAAAAGTCTACATTTTTTCAGTACTTAAATTTATAGATTGGAAAGAGGGGTCCTTTTATGTTATAAGAAGGATCATAAGTGATTGGTTCTTTGATTTGATTTTTTGTAGGAACCACCAAATTCATGAAAATTGTTACTTATTGAAAAACTGAGAATTCACAGTATGATTTTGAGCATGGTTCTCACTAACAAATCTTTTTGCCATCAACAGTTCAATACAACTGCTGCAAACTACAGCTGAACTTAGAGTGAACTGATTCTTCATCTTTAACTTTCCATACATGAAAAATGTTACAAAATACATTTCTTTTTCACAGAGAGATTTGTCTTAGCAATTAGTAATGAGGATCAGGGATATAAATTTGAGCTGAGTGAGGGAGAAACCATCCAGCAGTTTTTAACAGAGCTTAAACAGGCAAGAGATTGTAAGTTTGAAGTTCATTTTTCTTTTTACATTCATGTACATTGCTTAGCAAGTTCTAGCAATTTCCCATATAGCCCATATTTATAATAGAGGAGAAATGTGATCAGTTTAGCTGTTACATCATGAAACTAAATCTAGTCAGGATTTTTATCATGTTATTGTTTATAATGTTCTAGGAAATGCTAAACAATTTGAAGTGCTAAAAAGTGAGTCCAAATTAACCCCTTAAACTCCACATACTTATATTTGTCCAAAATGTATGATTTAAGATGCACAAGTAATACAGAGAAACTCTATGGTACTATGTGCATGTACCACAATCCAAATGACACTGATTTTGGCATGATGTGGTCCGTGAGATGGTGGAAACTGTAGAAGCCAAAGAAAATCACAGACCATGGATGGTCAACTATCCAATCACATACTCCATACCCCCAGATGGAACATTTAAGACTTTTCTACCAAAAATATACTTTGAAAAAGTTTATGGAATGATGTATCATTTAAGAGCAAAATGAAGATTACTTATGTAGCCATCTCAGCATCTTTGTTAAAGTTTTGGAGGAAGATTTTGTTTATGTTTATATGTCCTTCATTTGTCATTCTTTTGAGTGTGTTCTACCCAAGACTATCATATTTTATTATGCTGAGTTTCACGGTCTTAAAATGGATAAACTAGATCTTTGTTTCAGGTTCACAATTTATGGCAAGTTCTTATTTATACTAGTGTAATCTTTGCCTTCATCAGTTCACCATGTTATGCGTGGGCTTCTTTTCAGAGCTGTTAGTTGTTAGTAATGATTACAGTTTTTCATGTGTTGAATTTTTGATGAGAGAGATACAAGCTAGGTTGAATTTGAAAAAGCAGGACATTATTAGAGTTTCAGGGAAAGTTTATACACATCTTTCCTCATCTTACATGAATGTTTTTGGAGAAGTATTACTCTACCATATTTAAGCTTTTCTTTGAACTTCGTTTCACGTTTGAGAGATTTTTGACAAGCCTACTTTAGTGAGAAAATGTGTCATCAGTTTCTTTTCCACCAGCTGCTATAGCAGCATCAGCATCAACAGTTAAATGTTTAGTTGAAATTTTTTATTAGCACATATTTTTTAAACTAATGAAGGACTTTGTTCATACTTGGCATGAACAAATGTGAAACTAAGACATATCATTCTGCATCATGGTTACAGTTATAGAAAATTTGTATTTTGATTTTTGGTTAAAGTTTTTCCATTTGCTGTATGTGATGTGGGTGTCTTTATGGGCTTGGTTATCATTATTTAGGAGATGATCAACCAAGGTGTTATTCCCCGGAATGAGTAAACAATCAAATAAAATATGAAATTAGTTGATGGCATAATAGAGAACTGAGCAGAGATATAGAATAGAATAACATGAGCCCATATATGACAAATACAATAATTTAATCAATTACATAAAAAAAATGATGTTTTACTGATTTGCTTTCACTCAGAAATAGAGTAAAAACAATTATGCAAATTCAAGTAACCATTCTTTTAACTGGTAGAACAAATTTGAACATACATTTGAGTGTCAGATATAACTCAGATTGCCTGGCATGACAGTATCACCTGGTGCTTCTGGTCTTTCTTATGTCACTGATGGTGATTGGACAGCATGTTCATGTCTGTCGTTCCCTCTCTTTAGCCTCTTTGAGTCAACAAGTCTTAGTTGCAGATGGTAATCTCTTTCCCACTTTGCAGTCAGGTGTGGAACTATTTCATTTTTTTCCTTAAAAAGACCCAATTTATTCAGCCTAAATACAGGTCAGGATTTCCTTTTCCTGAGATCATCAAATATTCCCACTCATAGGACTTGCACCAAAATGGAAGTAATATACATGCTAGTAAGTACCCACAGTAAACAACATAGATGGACACTTCACTTGCAGTGGGTGGTATTTAATTTACCAATAATATTTTAAAATCTAAATAACTGTAGATACATGTAACATGTAATGAATACTGTCATGAAATAAACCATTTACACATTTTTGAATGGGAATAATGGCGTACAAATATAATATTTGAATTCACAGTATTTTAGTGTACTGCATGCATCCCGAGTTTCCAACATTACCCATAGATTATTGATTATTTTGTATGCTGCTCTTATAATACAATCCCTATTCTGCATGAATCTAATTTTCTGTGAGAAAAAAAAATGTTGACTTACAAGCAGGCTTATGTGGTATATTTTTGTTTATCTATTTTTCCTAACCTGTAGTATCTATAAAATACTGTGAACAATAATATTGCTTTTACATGACATTTTTGCAACTTAGCACCAGTGGTTAATTTGAAGCATACAGTTTTCACAAATTACAAATGGAGTAAATTAGTTGTATAATGTACCCTTGATTTGATTTTAAGAACTATTTTTTATGAAAGAAGAATTTAAAATTGCATTATTTTATAATTATTCTGTTTATTTTTATTGTTATATTATTACAGTATTATTGTTGCCTAAAATTTGGGATTTAGAACATGTGAACTTTTTAAGTACAATTACATCTCTTTGATTTCAGTGTTGAGCCAGAATGCATGCTTTGGGCTGCCATCCACTTTCATGTGGTTGGAGAAATACCAGAAGAAGAAGATGCATAAAAGTGAAAACCCATTTGAAACAGATACCTTTGACCCATTGGCACATATGGGTATAGATATACCTCAATCTCAATTAGCAAGTAAGTCATTCATTTTTTTATTTTATATAGAGTTTATTTTTATGCCACACCATGACTGTGACTGGAGCATATAGTGTTACCATCATCCTGTCTGCCCAGTTAAGTTTGCTTAGCTTACCAGGTCATACGACCAGTTCTAATTGCAATACTGATTTGGACCTTTCAGTCAGTTGATCTCAGAATGTCTCTCATATTCACCCATAAAATGCATTCACGTAGCACCACAAAAACTGCTGATTTAGCTATTACCCAAATGTAATGGAGACCGCTTTGGTGGCCTAAGATAAAAAAAGATGAGATAAGGTACAATTAATTTAATGTCATCATGATCTGAAACAATTAAATATAAGCTCTGATGAGCTTTTTACTGACATTACATAAAACAAAAAAGGCATTACAGCAAACATAATTAGCAAGACATCCAAGCACATCATGACACACAAATATAGAATTGGACAAAACACACAGCTCATGACTTAAGACACAAGAAAGCATAGAATTTTGAAAGTCAGTGAGTAAAAGTGAATTCAGTATCTAGGATAAATAAAAACATAATTTGGGATTATTTTTAAAAAAAATTAAATTATTGGTCAGAATTGAAATTTAAAATAAATGCAGAAGCACCTAGTTTGGACCCTCCCTAAAAACTCATGTGCTTAGAGTGTCCATCTCTGATGTGGGAAGTTGAGTTCGAAGCCCAGCCGAGTCATACCAGAGACTTAGGAAAATGCTTCTAGCAGCTGCCTCACTTATCACTCAGCAATAAGAGGTTAGTTTTAAGATTGGTTGGCCTTTTGTCAGGATAATGTGACTGGGTGGGACATGATGCTACATGTCTGTGTCTTGATGCCCCAGTGCTAGATATCATTATAAACTGCCACACTGCAGTCATTATGTCGATATTACTGAGAAAAAAAAGCTATGTTAAAAATCCAGATCACACACACACACACACACACACACACATTATTATTATTATCATTATTATTATTATTATTACTAAAAATTTTAAAGCCATGTTAAAAATCCAAAGAGCACACATACACAGTGTTACGAGAACATTTTGAGCACTTGGAAAATTCTTCACCAGTAGGTCCTTTCCGCAACTGAGACAGAAAAGAAATATACTTTAATGTTTGAAATGTATTGCCAATTGAAGCAAATTAATTGCCAGTAAAACACAGTCCCACAATTATAATTATAAATTGATTACAATTTAAAGCGCAATCAAATAAATGCTGATATTTTATCAGAAATGAATCCAGCGAAGTCATAAATGATTCTGAATTTTTAAACATCCCACCAAAAGAAGCAAGTTGCCAATAACACAATTCAAGTTGTCAAGTTGGTCCACTTACTTTGACAACTGGCTTTGTGAGTTACCATAATGACCTGCTCCAGTTTTGACCAGTTTATTATAATTTGATGACCAAACATAAGAACGCTAATATTTGATCTAAAGGCAGTCCATTCATATCATAATTGTTTCCTTTTCCTCTTTCATAAATCTCAAACATAATCTCAAAACAATCCAACCTAATTCAGTTGTACCTAAGCCTGACCTGACACAGCGAACAGTTAGCTCCGCCCATTTAATATATATCTTCTATTAGTACGATATTATAGGCCGTCAAGGTGTAAACTGTTGTCAAGCAGATGTCAGCCAGTGCCTCCTCAGCAAATTTGTAATGGACAGCATACTCTTAGTAAGAAACTAAGCTGGAGGAAAATCAAGGGTAATTGAGATTGTTGCTCCAACCCATATCTACATGCATCAAACAGACGCAAAAATTGAAATTTCATCAGATCAAAAATGGGCCATTTTTAAATTCCATGTGTCAAAACCCAGGGGTATGCGTATTTTGAAAATCCTGTAAAGTGCTTGCCTTTTATGGTCACTCACATCTCACCTCGGTCTGTATGAGTTTGATTCACAGCTTGACCAATTATGGGTATGTGAAAATGCTTGCCATTAGCTTCTTATGGGTCAGGGGTTCATCTTGGGGTCTTGTAGGGGTTTTCCTGTACCAAAATATACCATGGCCTATCACATGCTGAAAAGTGACATTAAACCTCACATAGCCAAACCAAACCATGTATTTTTTATATTTCTGACTTTTTTGTTCAGAAAACTAATTAACTTTTTTGTGCCAATTTATAAATGAAGCATTCTGGTATAGTTTGTTCAGCTGATGCAGATCAGCTGTCAAGTATATCAACCATTAATAAAATATAAAGCATTTTTTAACTGCTACTTATCAAAAAATGCTCATTAGAATTTGATAGTAAGTATCCTAACATTAAGGCCCAAGTTTATTCAAAAATTTGCTTAGTTGTTTTATTAGATATTACCACTCTTACAAGAAAATAGAAGAAAACAAACAATTTCCTAAAAAATCTGCAGAATTAGACAAAATTTGATAGAAGACATTCAGGCATCAGTGCATTTCTCATTTGTACAAGTGATGGAGATTTGCTTTGAAATGTGGTAACAGTTATTAAAAACCGAGAAACCTTTTGCTAAAATGCATTCTGGCATTGATGCTTTCTAGTTTTGGTCAAATGATGCTGATCTACCACAAAGATATGGCCACATTTGCTAATAGCTATAGAAAAACATTAAAATGACTTCTCAAGAACCATTCAGCATATGTTAATCATATTTGATTAGTGACACAATCATTACGCTGTTTTTGTGAAATTATGCCTTACGCTTGCATGTATAAGGATTACGTTTTCTCTGTATATTCCCTGCCAAAAAAGATCAATAAGTTGTTTTCTCATTTTTATTACCATCCTATTAATCCCACAGATTATATTCTAGAAAAGACGGCTTCTAGATAACTATGACATAAGAGTACACTTACCTATAGACTTGCATGCACTTTCCTAACAGTATTAATATGTTAATTTATAGCAGCTGTCCTATTTCCAAGAAATGTGTTGGTTTCTACTTTCAGAACGTTGACTCAGATTCGTTGTTATGATTTATGTTTGTTAGAGAACCAATCTGTAGGGTGCTGTAGTCTATTTCTAATAGCTTTTGTACAAGAGTACATTAGACCTGCATGTACTTTCCTCACACAATCATTTTATATTCTATTTATAGCAGCTGTATGGCTTGGAGTGGAGAAAATAGACTGGTTTTCTAACTTTGAAGCTTTGTTCTCAGATTCTTTGTTCTAATTCATATTTGGTACATAACCAGTCTGTAGGTATTTGGAACTAAAAGTCAGGTCAAATTTATTCTAGTTGATGTGTGTGTTAGAAAAGAAATGTTTTTCAAATTATTTCACAGATGGATTAGAAAAAGATAAAAAACAATCCTCCAAAGAAGAATACTGTACATGAATGACATAATACAGTGTTTCTTTCTAGGGCAGCATCACGCCCATTGCAATCTGTGTGGAAAGGATTTTAATATTTGGTGCTAAAATTCATTAAATGTATTGAAGTTGAAGTTTTTCAAATAATTTCACAGAAGTTTAGATAAAGGAAAGAAAAAAACATTTTCCAAAGATTCAAAGATGAATACTTGAATGAAATAATACAGTGTTCCTTTCTAGGGCAGCATTATGCCCATTGCAGATTGTGTGGAAATGATTTTAATATTAGTCATGGTGGTAAAGTTGATGTGAAAAAATGCTTGAAAACAAAGACTCACATCAAATTAGCTCATCATACTAATTCTAATACTAAGGCAACTTCTGTTTTTACAGCAGAACTTGAGTGCAGACATGAATGTTTAAATGCAGAGTTGTTATTTAATGAGCTCTTGATAGATTATGGACTACCCTTAGTGGTAGATGACCACATTGGTCTTTTGTTCAAATGAATGTTTCTTGATTCCAAAATTGCAGAAAAATATGCATGTGCAAGAACAAAATCATATAATATTGTTCTGTACTTAGCTGAAGATACTTCACTTAAAATGGCAGAAGCCATTAAAATTGGGCCGTTTAGGATTGCCACAGACAGGAGTAGTGATTATGATGACAAAACATTGTACACAGTTTGTGTCAGATATTTTGAAAATGAAATGGGCAAAATCATGAGTGTTCTTTCATTACTAGAATTAACAGTAGGATTCCATTGTATAAAAGATTTATGAGTTGCTTGAAAATGCTTTGAAGAAACGTGACATAAGTTAGCAGAACTGTATGGGGTTTTCAGCTGATAATGCTGTGATGACTGGAATTCTTGATGGAGTTGCATCCTGTATTTTGAAAATGTCTCCATCAGTGTTTTATGTATATTAGATTTATTTATATTTGATTTAATTTAATTGTTTGTTAATTTAATTTTTTTAAAAATTCTATTACATGCTATTGTAATGTAACTTTATTTACTCTAATAGAGTTCAGTTCTAACTGATTTTTTAAAATTTGTTATATAAACAACTTTATAGAGATGTACCTAATGCTGACCTAGTTCCTGACATTGATAAAGAAACAGTAAGAGTTGTAGTAAACAACTTTTTTTAATTTTTTAAAATTCTTTCTCAGAGTAAGATTAATAAAGTGGCATTGAGGCCATACCTGGAGTACATGACAAATAACATGTAGCAATTGTTACAGACTCTGGTTTTTCCAGAGGGTTGACCCACATCCAGACATTTTCTTTTGCATTGTAGTTAGATTTATCACTGATGTTTTGAGAAGTAATAGTTATTCTTGCCTTTAAACTAGAGAAGTTAAAGTGTTTTATGTTGTGACCAGTTTTTGGCTGATTATTTTGTTTGTTTTCCCTATTAATTTTAGTGCTCTAAATTAATTCTTAGACAAAGACATTTATCAAACTTTCTGCAGAATTAAAAAAACTGGAGTACTATTTTCTGTGATTCAGCAAAGAACTGTTGACACATCAGCATGATGCTGACCACAGCATACGTCATCACCTTCCATTTTGGATTTCATCGGGATTTGAACTCAGTTTCATTAGGACTTTTTATTACTATGACTTCTATTTTTTAATTCTTTGATTATTTTTGGATTTGATTTATAAAATCGTAAGTTCTTTTTCTCATTTTTACCTTGTTTTTTTCTAGGGAAATAAATTATTTGTTAAATTTTACAAAGCTTGTTGTCTTCACTTTTTTGTGTTACTTTTGTAAGAGCCTAAACACGTAACATTGTACATAACAGGTTTTCCTAGTCATTTGATGCACCTTGTTAGAGATTATTATGCTACAGCCTGTGACTACATGCTCCAGAAATTCCCATATGATGATGAAGTGCTTTTAAATGCTTCAGTTGCTGATGTAAATGAGAGACAGTCAAAAAGCTTTAAAAGTGTAAGATTCTTTGTCAAGAGATACCCCTTTCTATTGCCACCCATGTCTACCTCGGATCATCTGGAAGGAGAATTCCTGACGTATCAAGTTGGCATTCTACCTGACAATGTACTTCATGCAGACAGAGTTGATGTGCAATGGCACCTTATTTCCAAGCTAAAAGACCCAATCACTGAAAGATATAAATTTCCTCTTCTTTGTCAGGTTATGAAAGGAATATTAATTCTTTACCATTCTAATGCTGATTGTGAAGATTGTTCATTATCGTTAACAAAAAAAAAAACAACTGAATTCAGATCCAGGCTCAGTAACCCAGTAATTAGTGCTTTACTGGTGTGCACAATGTGTTTGGAACTGCAACATGACAGTCTGTTGCTTTCTAAAGCAAATGAAAACTTGAAGCATTAAATGATGGTAAAAGACCAGAGAGGTAAATAAATCATTTTATACATATGTTCATTGAACTTTTAGCATGTTGCATGCAGATTACTTTTTTCCAGTTTGGATTACTCTTTTTGTCCACATGGATTACACTTTTTCCTCACCAGGGGTTGGCATGTATGGAAACATTCAGGCATTAATACCTGTCAGGTGTAATAAAATAATGATGATCCACCATCAAAACTAACAGGTTAAACTACATTTCATGAAATGCTGTTGTAATGCTGATGTCAGTGAGAAACTGATGCTTTAAGATCAGTGAAGTCTTTGATTCTTTGTCATTTGAGTTTATCCGTATTGCCTGGGGGTGATTGAGGTCTTTCCCTGTTAAATCAGCACATGATAATCATTTCCAGGATTCAACCGATATTATTAAAAGATTGTGTTGTTTGTTGCTTTCTTTCAATGTTAAAGTGATTAGATGCCACACACCCATCCAGTGTCTTTTCCAGTTGGTATGGCCAGTTACAACCTTTGTTTATAAAGTTAATTCCTTTTTGTCACATGTGAAGTAAGCCATTGACTTTTGTCTCCAAATAAATTATACTGTTTCTGGATGAGTTAATTATGTCTTTTTATTTCATTCATTGGTACATATACTGTATACATGAATATAAATTCCATATTTTCCCAAAGCCTTTTAGAAACAGTCTTTACTGTTCTTATTACAATTGAGCATTGATAACATTAACACTAGCTCGTTAACAAGAGCAGAATCTCCAACAAAAAAAGAGATAAATTTTAACACTAGAGTAAAGAATGAATGTATTTAAAAGAAGTGGGGAAAAAAGATTCTGGCAAAATAGCATGATTGTGGTTGTTTTCAGTTCTGAAATAGTGCTGAAATCCAACCCAGGGAACTGGTCTTTTTGTACAAACTGTTTTGAGAGACCATCTGTCATGAGAGACAGTTTTTGTTGGCAGAAAGGGTGGTCTCTAAGACAAGGTTTAGGGTACTACTTTTATTACAAATTCTTTAGAAACAACTTTAAGAAACCCACTAAACAGAAATTAAAAGTTTGAAGTTTGATAGAAAGGATCCATACATGAAGTCCATTAAATTTTGTTCAGATAATTCCATCTGCCATCTGATATGGCTGCTAATGCTAAAAGTAGAAAAAAATCTTAAAGCATCAGTTTCTCATAAACACAACAGAATATGTCCAAATTGGGCAGAAAGTATCTATATATCAAGTTTTTTTTAATACATTGCGGAGCTGCTATAAAATTATGTTATTGTTGCTAAAAGTATTAAGATAGTCAAATAACTTTTTCAAAAACCACTAAACAGGATCTGATTAAATTTGACAGAGAGCATCTTGCTAAACCCATATTACTTTGCTAGATGCTTGTTAGTCCTAGTGAACTAAGCAAGTGATCTCAGCTGTACTTTGGCAGATTGTTTCATTATTTTCACATTGATATTTCTCTTTTAAACATTCAAACACTAAATAGGTCCTTTATGATATCCATATATTAATATATGAAACAGAACTTTTTGTCTTAGGAAAAAGCTGTAATATCAATACTTTTGTAGATAGGCATGATAGTGGATGTATGTATTTCCCATTTAGTACGAAATATATTTCATTGTGCGGTACAAAGAATGGAATACTTTAACAAGTGGCAAAGCCATTTGTATATTGCTTTTTATACTACAAGATGAAATACTCGGTAAATCTGGCATTAAAGTAGGAAAAGAAAATTTTCTTATACACCAAACTGGTATCTGAATCGAAGCTTCAAAGGTTAAATTCATTTTTCTGCACACCACCCCCAACACCCTTTATAAGTTCACAAAATATTTTACATGCATTATTGGCTGATCATAAAATTAATAGTGATTTGTGAAAACTATTTATTTGGTATGAACTGATCTTTTGCAGTGAATAAAATATTTGAATTTTGTAATCGATAGCTTTCACTGATTGACCACAATAGCATATTGCTGTTATGTAGTGTAATGCAGCAGGTTTTTCATATTGTTGTCAAGCTAGTGAAAGGGACACAAGTTTGGAAAGAAGCAAATGGTGATGAGTTAGATACCTTGGGCAAATAGTAATTTTTATTCTTCAGACATGTCAGAGGTGATGCAGTTTCTGTTTATTGTAAAGTTCATCAAATGTTTGTTTCTTCTTGCTGCAAATGCTACATTTCTTTGCACACACAATTAAATTATTGCATAGCATAATGGGAACATGATAGTATAAGGGTATATTTTTTACATGTGAAAATGCAGGAATTGAAAAACAATTTTAAAAATATTTCAAATTATAAAAATATTTTGCCAATAATTGTCTTCAATACACATTTAAAAAAATACAATAAAATGAGGTAGAGCATAATCTTTTGATCATTCTCTTCAGGTGCAAAACAGTCTCGCTCATCGTTCATTGATGAAATCAGCTATGCATCTGCTGATCTTCCTCGACTGAGAGAAAGAAGTTCAAGTAAAGACTCACTTGATGCAGTGGACTCGTAAGTACCAAGTTATGGGACTTGTAAATATCAGGTATGGGACTTGTAAGTACTGGGTTTTAGAAATTGTAAGTATGATGTTATAGGACTTGTTGATACCTGGTTATGGAGTCATAAGTACCAGGTTATGGGTCTTATAAGTACCAGGTTAAAGGACTTGTATTACCAGGCTATGATGGGACATTTTAAGTACAGTGCTCCATCACAACAGCCTGCCTAGATAGCTTGCAGACCCACTAATGCAGATGCAGATGTGTTTCCCATTTATTTCCTATAGAAAATTCCCCAAAATAGACCAGACGTTGTTTGATTTGGATAAAATGACGATCAAAATTGGTAAACCAAACCTTGTTATATGACTCATTTTATAGTCAGAAATGGTGGTTAGTGTTCAGAAATATGAATTGTTACAACTCTGTGGTCTTAAACTTAGTGACATAAATGAGTAAAAACCAACAAGTTTTTTAAACTTGAACAAATAATTTATTTCTCTAACATAAAAAGTGAAAAACTGAAAACAACTTTCACCATTTTGAATGAAGTCCTAAAAGTTCTATCACAAGTCCAAAAGTATCGAGTATTCCAAATGGGTTACAGTGGTGTTCCAGATGAAGTCTGATATATTGTGACAATGTGCCATTAGTCTGGAATAGTTTGATGTGCTAGCAGTCTTGATGTATCACACTTATATAATATAAAATGTCTTTCAATGAATTCACAGTAATTCCAAATCAGCTACTTAATCTAATGTTTGTGAGCACTCTATAATTCTATACTTGAAATAAATCCATAAATAAATCCTCAAAACTCAACACAACTAAATGACACCACTAAGACTATTCTATAAGACATGAATAACTAATTTGTAGGTAAACATATCTTATATATAGAAAAAGATGCAGTTTCAGAACCAGAAAGAGGTTCAGATAATCATTTCTAGATCAATCTAACTGTCGTCAAGTTCAGGTCAGGTCCTTTAGCAAGTGACCAATCAGAAATTTGGTCACATGGTTATCCTAGGGGTAACCAATGACATGAACTCAAATCCCATTTTTAAAGTTTGTCTCCTACCTTAATGTCCCTTGAGAATCACCTTGGTGATGTTAACCATCCCCATTTGCTTGGAATGTTGAAACTTAGCTCAGGAATCTCTTTGCCTCTTGTGTCTTTACAACATGACTGTGAACACACTGGCCCTGCAAACTGGTTAATGAGACTCCTGCAGATTACCCCCTTTCACAGCGGCAGCTAAAACTGTGCCATCTAGACCCAGTACTTACAGGTTTTGGAATATATTGAGGTACCGTCTCAGCAGATGGGAGGACTTCAGCCAGCTCACAGAAAGAATCTTCTTGGAGGATCCACTGGTGGAAATAACACAGATGCCCACATCCTGCCCCTCATTCAACTTTGCATTGCTTGACCACTCCAGGAATGCTCCACAAAAATATTATATCAATTCATTGGAGATAGAAACCATAGTAAATGCCTTTGATCATAGCAGTTGTTTTCTGGAAAGGTGAACCTCATGTGTCCCATCATCTTAACTTTTGTAAATTACTTAAGAAGGTGAGAAAGAAATGAATCCTAGACTTGTTCCTTCCTGTTTGAAATTTTCTCAGGTAGCATCATCTTTGGCAGACCCTCTTTCAAGTCTGCCAATGCAGGTTCAAATTTCTAGCAGACCCACCGTCCCGGAAGAGTTAGTCATTTCACACTATATGGTCCTGTCTTCTCGGTCTTCAGTCAGATATGGAATCAACACTGTAGACAAGGTAGATACCCTTTTACCTCGTTAAATTCCATAGTCTTGCAGAAAGCGAGGGAATCCAAATGCTGATTAATCCTGATTACTCCAACCAAGCAGAGGTGCCCAGATCATTTCAGCCTTAATCCAAATTCTAATTAATCCTGATTGCTCCAAACAAGCAGAGATTCCCAGGTTGGTTTATCGTTTTTGCTCACCTGCCCAAACTGGCATTTATGCAAGTTCTCTATCAGTTGCTGGACCTGCACACCTGACCCAAATCAAATAAACCCACTGAAAGAAACACATTCTGAACAAGTGGTGGACAGAACCCACGATCTTTAAAGCCTATGAGGAGAGTTTTTTCCAGTGGGTGGAGCAGAGACACATCTCCCTTTAAAAACTCATACAAAGCTTCCCACGATGTCTTGAGGATTAGATGCAAGCTCGTCACAATCATGCTCTTTTTGAGTCTATTTTATAGAGAAAGGCAATAATTTTTGCCTATTATCTCCCCTTGCAACTACCAGGTTTGCTAGTTTTTATGCTTCATTGTTGTGTTGAAAAATGCACAGAATTACACCTTTAACATTACAAGCCTTTTCTAGAGAAATTATTAGGAGCCACTGCCAAATTTGGAGTTATTGTGTTGTTTGTTAATTATTACACGGGTGGTATAATTCTTACCAGTAATTCTGATACAGTGAAGAAGTACCCCCATTTTTAGGCAGTCCAAGTAGCATAAGTCCCCTGACATGTCCAAGCATGGCCTCAGAGCCTGTAAGTCAGGATGTATAGGGTTTTAAGCAGATCTATTGGCTCCAGTACTGGATATGTCTTTGCCCTCCCAACTTGGAGAATTGATTGATAGTCTAGCCTAGCTGTCTGTGATGTATGGGGATCTTACTGATAGATCCATCTTTCTTGCTGCATCTTCAGTGACATGTACTTTCTATGACATGATTTTTGCTGGAAAATCCATCTGTCCAGCCAAACATTTGGTGATGCTGGTATTGGTTAATACCAGACCTGATTATGTACAGCTGACATCCATGCTGAATTTCTGTCTGACGAACCAGCTGTCTGTCCTTGCAAGACACATGCAACAAATTGACCCAGCCAAATAAGGCAATAAGACCCATTTTAAAAGATTTGTCTTTGCTGGTAGATGGCAAGATAGAGGAGTTAAATTGACTTGAATGAACCATATCTTGTAGCTGCTTCTCAATTTTGATACTGTCCTGGCTGCCAGTCATCTGGATCTCGATCTGTGCCATTTAGCTGCACTTAGATTGGATGCCATATCAGCTAGTGACCATACTGATCAGCCATCCAGTTGATTCATAGCATTCATTAACCATAACTAACTCTTGTTTGCTTTGGATCTGTCTCTTTCTGCTAAGTTATTGGGTAGATTTCGACAACAAAGAAGATACATCATCTTTCCAGGTACTTCTGCAATCTAGCTAGATAAAAAGAGGTTAATGATCGTCTGTTGGGTTGCATTGGTGATCTTGGTAATGCCAAGGCTTTTTTTTTTATACAGAAAACCAAATACTAGCAACAATTTCATACTATTGGTACAATACACAATCCAACACTTTCTGCACAAATGTCTTGGCACTAGACAAAAATATGGTGGCAGTACACATCCCTACCAACATTTTATAAAGTGGAAACAATGTACTTATGGCTACCTCCAAGCTAGTTAGGAATGTAGTGGCCACTGCCTCTATGTTTGACTTGGCATCATTGGCCTTTTCCCAAATGGCAGAAAAAGCAGGCAATGACTGTACCTGGGAGGCAACAGCCAGAATTGCTTGGGTAATCAACAGAGCACACATCACTCTATGGTAAATGCGTTTATTGCTTCCACCAATTTGGACTTATTAGACATGATGCATGCCTACATTACACGTCAATTAAGCTACATCATAGTCTGGCATTAAAGATGACCCTGGTAGGGTAACCTTAACACTTTGGAGGGAAGATTGAAGAATTTCAGAGGCAGGCATCACAGGAGCTGCCCCTCCAACTTGCCACCCAACCCACTCCAGAATTTGGAACAATCCATCACAACCACAAAAGAGGGATGATAGAGAGAATAGGAATAACGGATCTTTACAGCCAAGAACCGGTAGTATCGACAACAGTCCAATACTAGAAGACAACAATCTGATCTGGCTAGGAAACATAATGTCCAGGCAGGAAACTAAATTTCTCCATCTTCAAGTATCCTAATCACAGGCATTAACATTTTAACCCCACCACACATAACCAGTATAATGGTAGGTGGCTGTCTTCAACATTTTCACACTGATTGGATCATTCTTTTCCCTTAGGACAGGTGGGTGATCCAGACTGTTTCAGAAGGGGTTTGGATTTCATTTATCCAATCCTTTCCCCTTTCCTCCTCACCCCTTCTTATGCAAATACTGTCAGACTGGATGAAAGATACTTTTCTTTTGCAACTGGAGATACAGTCTCTCATTGCCAAATGGGCAGTGTAGACAGTGCAACAAAAAAAACCTCACAATCTCAGGGGGTTTATTTGAGGCTTTTTCTCATTCCAGAGGTGAACAGGAAGTTGAGACCAATCATCCAGCTGAGTCATCTCAATCAATATATTTTACTGCCATAATTCAAGATGGAGATGGCAAGATCAATTTGTCTCTCCATCAGAAAGGATGAATATGCCATCAGTCTTGATTCGACAAGCACATATTTTCATGTCTCTATGTCCCTTGGAGAAGCCCCAAGCAGAAATGACTGTAGATACCAATGCCAGTACAGATGGTTGAGGTACCCACCTGATGGTGGACTTTGTTATGGGCCATGGAACATGGAAACCAAGGGATCAGCCTCTCTACATCAACCTTGCAGAAATGAAGGCTGTCATCAATGCCTTCCAATTTTGGATAAACTGTCTCTCAAAAAAAATGGTCCTTATTTTTTTGGACAACTTGGTAGTGTTGGCTTACCTCAGACAAGTGGGCACCAAATCACCCAACCTGTTTGTTTTGCTTTTGCAGATTCTTCATTGGTGCAAAGAATTCAGCATCAGTGTACAAATCCGAAATATCTCCAGCAGACCCAATGTCCTGGCAGACTCTCTTTCCAAGAAAGGTCAGGTCATTCACAGAAAGGTCTCTCCACCCATCAGTCTTTCCTCAGAGATGCGATTGGTGATGTTCAAGGTTTATATAGAAGGATAGCCCAAAAACGATCCTGATTGCAAAACAGTTAGGAATGAAAGCTATCATCCTTTTTTGAGATAAAGGTATTGGCACTGTTGGTGATGCTGCTGGTAAAGCAGTCTTAGTAATCTGAGACACATGCAATTAAGATGACGAAAACCACAGCCACATCCAGTAAAATTGCCCAGCACTGTGGTGATGTCAACAAGCATCAGTAAAATAATAAATCATGCTGCAAATGAATGACTAAAAGAATTAGCTGGTGTGCTGTTACTGACAAAACAACAAGCTGCCAAGAGAGAAGAATATAACCACAAGTCTGATAGCGGGAAGCGGCCCGGTTTGACATGGTTTTAAACAACAAATAATATAATAAAATGTTTAAGCATGTATCCGATCCTTCATTTGACATGGACTTGCCTGTCCTCAAGGATGAATCGGTGGGTGATTATCAGTATTCTTCTTCTGCGTATGGGAGAATCGAACTACAAGTTAGGATACAAGCAGATATTTCTTGCCTGCTGAGGCGTTTATTGAGATAAAAGGGGAAATTTTGAAAATAGATAATAGAGCATATGGAATTGGAGAACACATTGGTTTAGTTCTTGGTGGTGTTATGGCATTGTTTAACAGTGCCACATACAGTATTGATAGAATATAGAATCATATCTCCAGATTTTGATGTTGCTTAATGATTATCAGGCTAGCACGATACAGCGATGTTTATTTGCGATCTGCTGGTCCATCACAGATGTTTACCAAAGATACCACTAATCATCCTGATAGCAGTAATGTGAGAATGAATGCTGCTGGAACTGAGGTTGCATCAATGAATGAAGATTTCAACCAAGCATTTGCAGTATGTCAGTCGATGTTAAACAGTGAAGAAGAATTTTCATGTACAATTCCACTGTCACACATCTTTGGATTTTGCAGAAATGTCAGAAAAGTTTTTTTTTGGTGCTAACCACACAATGGTACTCGTTCGAAAAGCCGAAAACAACAATGCACTCATCTATCTTGCTGGTGTTGATACAGCTGCAGCTGTGGTACACGAATGTAAAGTGAGACTGACAAAACTTTTGTTGTAGATGCCAACAATGACACCATCACTGATGGAAGAAGAATGGCCACTCTCTTTTATGGATATTGGTGGCAAATCAACATTATCATGGTTGACGATAACCACAGACAGTATTCAAAGTAATGTTGCTGGGTTATTCACATGGCAGATAGCATCAGCGCAGAGAGTTGCAGCACCACGACATATATTTAAAGAGCTTCAGGAAATTGCATGAGTAGATTCACAGACACGAAACCCAATGGTGTTTGACACAGTTGGGCTTAATGAAGAGTCTCTGAGGATAAACAGACATCCAGAACCATCCGAGGAAGTGTTATTGAATATGATAATGATCATGTTGTGGATGTGTATCATCTTTTGATGACATTCCTGGGGCATGATCATGATTATGATTCTGGTATGCAGATGTCTCAGCAGGATTTCACAATGCTATATCCAGTCTATTATTTCGCACTGGAACAGTTGGATTTGTTCAAACAATCCATTGTTGACATACATTTTTGAGCTCGTGTAGCATGACTACCGGCCTGGCATTGAAAAAGCAACAGAAAACTGTCTAAAAACATCAGAAAAATTGTGATGGGGTCTAAGATTACCAGGAACACAGTATGGTCAAGGTCTGTAACTGCCAGGAATGTTTTGCTGAAATTCCCCATATCTAATTTTGATTTGCTTGGCGATTAAACAGAAAGAAACTTAAGAGGTGTTTTTGTACATGACCAGTTACCAGAACAACCAAACTGCTGAAACTGGTATCATTAAGCTCAGTGGCCATTCTGGTCCAGGTACTCACTGGGTTGTATAAGTGGTTGGTCCTTGTTGTATTGTATAAATTGGTGCCATATAAAGATTTTTAAAAATATATTAGGGGAATTGCCAAGCTTGGCACCTCCATCCCAGTCTGGTATTCAACATTGCCAATGCAGACATTAACGAATCCACCCATAGGCAATCTAGAAGTACTTACTGTACTGCTTTGTCAAGGTCATCAGTGACACCACATAAAGTCTTGAAAGAGTACGCTAGCGGTCATTTTAAACAGGCTAGGAGTTTTCGAAGATCTCTTGCTAAAGTTAAGGAACCTGGTCTTTGTGACATTGATTTATCAGTGTATGCAACATGAGATGAACTTGCTGATCTTATGACTCTGACAGGGGTTGACTGGGATGAAGTTGTTGTTTTTTCAGGATCAACATAGGTGCCTAAATATGAGCAGTATTAAGTGGATTGATATTATTCGGCAAGTGTTAGGTGCAACTGATAATGAAAAAAATCAGAGACTCGAGGGTATCAATCACAGTGATCAGAAATGATGTCAGTAAACGTGTTGCTAAAACCAGTGAGCTTAACATGAATGGAAATAGAATTATTATTCTGAGAGAACCAGCATCAGCCAATGAAGCTGCAGTGAAGAATACATGAACGATAGTGACACCGAGATCCACAATGAGGTCAATAAATGTGTTGCTAAAACTGGCAATACAATACTTAGTGAACTCAACATAATCCAGAATAAATTATTGCTCTGCAAGACCTAGCATCAGGCGATGATCCTGTAATGAAAAAATATGCGGATGACAGAGACACGATGATAAGTACTGCATCAACCACAGTGAGTGATAGATTAAACACATTGAGATCTGAGCATGATGTTCATGTGAGCACGTTTATGAATCTGCAAAGAAACTCTGGTAGACTTCAGCAAGCTGCTGCTGATTTTTTTGGAACACTAATGCTTGTTGACATTAATCTTGCTGAAATTCACACACGACTCGATGACAGCACCGAAAAAATAAGAAAGATTGCTGCTGGTGTAATACATATGGCTCTGTTCATCAGCGTGGTATACACAGTGGGGTCTGGATCAGCAACATGGTCAAAACAAGATAACACCATCAAACATACTCCTGAGGTCACCAGGGTATACAGGCTCCCCGTGTTTAGCTCTGCCAAATTTACTATATTTATGACATCCATGGCATCATTTTCCAGAACCTTGTCAGTCATGTTAAATCAAAATACTGAGGAAATATTGATATTCGATTCAGAAGACAAAAAGTTAACCTTAGTGACATATTGCTGTCTGGAATTCGTTGCATAAACACCCTAATTGTTTACTTAGTATATAAAAATAGCATGACAATGAATCCCACACAGTCTTACAGATATAATCTAACGTGTGCATGGATGGCATTACTTAATTGATGAGCACACAACAAAACCAAAAAAATGCTGCAGATGTATCATTGTCATCAACAATGTTGTATATGCGGTGTCCTCACTGGTCGCTGGAGCAACTACGTTAATCAGCACATTATCAGCAATGCACATATCGCCAGTGATGAGAATTGATGTTACTATTGATGTTGATGCTGCTGGTATCCTTAATATTATCACGAAAAAAACTAGAAATGTATGGGTAAGAAATTACATGAACACACAGAAATAACATGAGCAGCAATGCATGCATGTAAAAATATATCCTCGATACTGTCAATGGGGTTAAATATATTATCGGAATCACAAGCTAGTAACCATCTAGATGCCGTCAAGAGATAATGTCAGCAATGATACTTTGTGGGCGACAGTGTTTCCATTGCCACATTTAGAATAGATAATAAATGACAGTAGAAATAACTGTCAGACTGGAACTGATTATTGCTTGCAGTGTAGGAGAAGTATCAGTTGTATAATGTAATAGCAGATACTCTGTATTGCTTGTCTAGACCTTTTTCATCTTGATTCACTCCTATAAAATTGCTTGTATTGCAACACATAGAATAAAGATATGGGGTAGAACTGTTGACAACTATGTTAACTGAACCATGACAAAGTATGGTCATTTACTGCATCAGATGACTTAATATTTGCATGAATGATTGAACACCATTATAAAATTGATCTGCCAGAATTTGAATAAATGTAAAACTCCATGATTAAAAGGTCAAGCCAAGGAGTTAAATGCTTTATTGCTACAAATCTATTAATAGTAATGCAGGAATTTGATTCTTTTCACACTGTTCAAAACTAATAAGCCAGTCTGATCATTATTTATCAGTTTAAATTATAGCGATTTCAATCTAATTGCAGTAAACACAGATGCAATTTTGTATGATACATTCAGTATTTAAAAATATTAAACTCTAGGTGTTTAATTACTGTTTCAGTTTGTATTTTCTTTTTTGTTTGAAAAATGTTCACTTAAATTATACCATGGTGCATCTGAGGTGACTAAAAGTGTCCCATATCCTTCCAGTAAAATGTATAGAACCATGAAGTCATTTTGAACTAGGCCTGCTTTTCACAATGGACCTTAAGTCAAGACTTAAACTTGGGTTTGAGATCCATGTTCAACTTGGTGAAATTGGGCAAGGACTAGTATTATTATTATTTTAAGGACTTTTAGGACCTTGTAATGTGTAATTAAACTTTGTAATTTAAATTTGTCATTATCATTTAATTTGGAATGTCACTGTATGGAACACTGTCTCTTTGAGTATAATTCATCATAAACCTCTGCGTTTCCTTAACTTTACCTTCTTATTTGGATACAGACCCAGAAACAGGTAATTTTACCAAATCTGCATTTCATTGACACATGATTTGCATTTGAAATGCATTCAGAATTAATTTTGTTCATGTAAATTTATATTCCATTCACATTTACATTTCAGTTATCATCCCCCTTGTCTTTTGTTTATAATTTCAGAAATGCATTTTGGTTTAGTGTTATTCGTTCCATTCCTCACTTTCTTTCAGTTTTGTTCATTTGGAATAAAATGAAAATACATTTATCAATTTAGTAGGGCTTTTCCATTTTGAAGAGTGCCAAAAGGGAGAGAACTGTTGCAAATGCATAAAGTACTAATTTTGTATGATAAAAAAAATATAGCTGTAACTACAATAAATGTTAAAGTAGGATTGTAAAGTATTTGTCTGCAAATTTTGTTTCTTATTTTGTTTCCCTCAGATAAAATTTGTATGAATACAACCAAGGGTGTTGATGTCATCAAATTGTTGGCGATTGTTTTGTCTGCCATAATAAGAACAATCTCAATGCAGGCATGGGGGAGATCTTTTTCTCATCCATGATATTGTCTCTCAAACAACAGTTCACACTGTTACAAAGAATGGTTGGTGTATGTCTTGTGCCTCATGTATACTAATGATGTCATTTAGATCACATCATATTGGTACATTGTGACCCCGCTATAACACAGTAGTTGGAAGCCATAGAACCCGACCGTGTTATAGACTGAACCATGTTATAAGCAACCAGGTCAGTTATCTAAAGAAAATAATGCATTTACCCCAAAAAGTTTGCATGGGGGTGGGGTGGGGTAGGTAATAAATGGGAGTGGTAAAATACGTGCTTCATTGGCACAGTTACCATTTTAAATCCACGCATATTAAATGGTAAATACACTTGTAGTGAAAACAGAGAAGGCATATATAATATTTTACTTTATTTAGAGAACCACAGATTGGTACTTATATGTGTATACTGTTTATATATACATGTCTAATGTATAGCTTGAATAGAGAGTATCAACACCATGTATTCACCCGTGAATCTCATCACATACATTGAATCCACAATACAAGTAATTCCATTGAAAATATGCACACACACAGATTTAAAATATTCAGTAATTTTGTCACAGGTCATATAAGTCTGAATTCAGTGGATAAACATATCACAATCACGTAACGAATGATGAAGCACATTTACTTTTTAAGCTTCCTTTGGTAGTGTTCGTAAGCATAAACTTTTTCCCTGCAGAAAGGAAACTTTCACAACACAGTAAACGTGTTCCAGTCACATTGGAAAATGGAAACATCCATCAGATTCCATTGCTTTTATTTAAGTTTGATACTGACTTTCTTTGAAGAAAAGTTCTTTGTTTTTATTTAAGATTGTATTCGGCTTTCTTTGATGAAAACTGCATACGTTATTGAAGTCACCACTAAAGAACAGCTTTGGAGAAATAAACAAATGCCTGTTTCTTTTTGTGGCAGCAACATCAAATAATTGTATTGCATAATTGAGACTGATCTTTTTTCCATTTGCTTAGTACGTTTTCATAACAGTCGGTGCCTTAAAGGTAATCTGTTTTCCTTGAAATTTAAGCAAACTATTTTAATTGGATACATTTTTAAAAAAAGGAATTGGCCGTCGTTTGGTCGATTGTAGTTACTGTTCCTCCCTGCCTATTAAACAAGCCAACAAGTAAGATGTTTTGCTTTTTTTTAATTTACATTTGTGGTTGTGGAGTGATGCTGCCTTCCATGCATGCATCAGAAATTTAACGAAGGGTTAACAGACAATAGAGACGCAGGTGTTCTGGGTATGATGACAAGGATTAGCACAGAAAATGTGAGTGTTCTGAAGGATTTAATTCTGAATGAAAAGAAGAGGAATTTGACTTACCATCCATTAATTCTGAGTGAAAAGAAGAGGAATTTTACTTACCATCCACATACAAATATCAGTCTATGTAAATATATTAATTACTAGCAAGTGGCTGAAAATTCGATGAAAGATAGATTATGAGATAATGCCTTGGCCGGTTGATCTCCGCTACCAGAAGGAAAAAAAGCAGATATCTCAAAACATGCAGTACTCATGCTTAATGTCAACATAAGCGGATTATGATATAACAGTGCACAGTTAAGATGGTTTGTCAATATGTACAAAGAAATTGTTTATGTAAGAACAGATAAATTTCAGTGCATTTTATATCAATTTTGCCACTTCCTTTCATGGGACCTCTGAATTTCTCCACTCCAATCCAATGGTTTTATATACAAGTTTAAACAGCCAACAATGTCACCAATTAAAAAAAATTGCCAGATGTTATATTTTGCCACCAATAAGGAAAATAAAATCGCAGTTCGTGACATTGGGGAAGACCTACGCAATCCCAGAATAAACATTTTACACATCATTTTTTGTACTTTTAAGAAGAAAAAAATATTGTTTTCGAGTACGAGAAAAATAAATATAAAATTTCAGGAGCCACGCCATGATCATCTTGTATTATTCATGCATGATCTCTTCCCCAAAATGATAATAAACTTTTACATTTTTTTACTTTTAAGAAATTTTTTGTGTACTATAAAAATACATTTGTATAAAATTTCGGGAGCCATGCCACAGCTGTGTTATATCTATGTTATAACGGAGCGTGCTATAGCAAGGTCACACTATGTACATGTATTTGGTAATAATACAGGTATTGTTGACTTTACAGGACACGTGTAATCATATCTTCCACTGAGGTAAAATAAAATTATCTTGCCCAGATAAAATATTCCTGTCTAGTGGGTGGGGAATAAGCTTAATGTATTTGATGATTTTCTTGTTCATGAAGATTGACCAGAATGCTCCATGATAGCACAGAGCTCAATAAAATGTTAAGAATTCATGGTCTGTACACTCTTGACATGAACCTTGGTATACTAAAGACCAAATAAAGTCAATACATTAGTACTTCCATGCACTTTATGTTCCATTTGCAGGAATTATTTCACCGAATCTATAGAAGCTCAACGTAGGAGCCACCCCCACATTGGCATAACCTCAAGTTTCCAGTTAGACAGTGAAGAAAGATCAACACTTGGATACAGAGAGAAGTTGCTGAAATACTACCTTGATAAGAGAGAAACAGAATTCACAAGGGCAACAGCTTTTAGGTAATGTTCTTAATTTTAACTTAAATAATTAACTTGAATTTATATTATGTAAGGGCTGTTCCAGTAAAACATATATCTCCCTCGGGGATGGCACTTCAAGAAAACTTCTGTAGGAGGTTGTGTTTCAAACTATTTTGATTCTGACAGTAGAAGGTTGGTTAGGAAAATCACTTCTGTTGTGGGTTGTGTTAACAAAATGAGAAATCACTGGTGGGGTTGTCAGAAAAAAAAAACTAAACGCATATATATTTAAAATTGCATCTAACCCCCTCCTAGTGGTCCAACATGAATAAAACATTGGGTCAGAAAATGATGCCAGTACACGTGAGTGCATGTAATTTGTACGAACTTTCATACTTTTAAAGCAGTGATACGTGTTCTGCAAATTACATCAACATTGCTGATATAAAACATGCTTTGCGCAGTATGCAATTTTTATTAAACTTTTAACTTTTAAAGCGCATTTTGCAATGTAATTCATATTGCCAGTAGCAGTCTCGCAGTGCCTGATGCGACATCCAGATAGCTGGATACTTCGGTTCGACATGAATGGCTGTTAAACTAAATTGGATTGGTTCATTGGCACTGGAACAAGCATTTTTGGTAGTTTTAAACTTATTTTCATCATGGAAGTTTTACAAATGCGTGTTTCAAGTAAGTGTCACACAGCAATCCAAAATGACTGAATCACAACAGGGTTTGTCCTCAGACGATGTTTTCAGTTGGCAAATACTGGCTGGTGATAGCTATGATAACAATGAATTTCATGTATATTGGTCTGTTGGACATACTGAAAATGTCACTGGAAATACCAGTGTGTGGTTTTGAGCCCAAAATTGATGTTGAGTGCGAGTCTGATGTACATGTTGGATGGACAATATGCCTGTTATATTTATTCAAGATACCCATATCTGTACAAGCAGACTATGGGAATGTTGGACTTAAAACCGTAATACAGCATTATGGAAGAGAAAAAATCTGGCAGAAGAGGCAGCAAAGCACTGATTCAAGGAAGTGAATCTTTGGCAAAATTCATGTTAGTGAAAACCAATTTTTTATTGGGGATGCAGAAAATCACTTAGGCGAGAGTCCTCCTTACACATGTAATAGGTGGGCAGCAAAATTCAAAGACTTGCCAGTCCTGCTTCAGCCACCTGCTTAGTAGGAAAATGTGTTGATCAGTTAGCTGTGCTGATATTTACAATGACAGAATTTAGTGGCTGAAAGACCACCCCCCACCCCTCGTGTACATGTCACTATTATAAGAGTACATCAAAAGAACATGCTGCAGTAGCTGGGCAGCAAGATCATAGGCTTTGACTGGCAGCTGGGTGGGAAAATCTACTGATATTTACAGTGCTTGAATTCAGAGGCAGAAAGACCCAGAGATGTACATGTGGTCATTTATAACAGTACATCAAATAAACAACTTGAGCTTTCATAATTGTGTTCATTTCCGAGTATAGCTGAATAAGCAGTGCACGTGACCTCGGAATCATGACATGTTGAGACTTGAATGAGTATTTTGGGGTTCAGTGGCAAACTGATGAAGATTGTAACGAGATTCGGTAGAGTGCTAACGTTGCTGTAGCTGATAGTTTGGATGGAACAGTAGCCAAGTGTAAGAAAGTATGTAATGTCTAACTTACTACTTTGAATAAGACCTTCCTTGGAGTGACAAAATTCAGACTCAATCTGATGGACAAACACGAGCTATGTCAGTGTTACAAAGAATGTATAAATTAATCTCAATGGCAACCAATAGTTCTTATAATTTGCATAGTTTTCTGGGAGGGAACTGCAGCTTTTGCTGGTGGGACTCCTATTTTTATCAAAATGATAGTCCTGGACTCCTAGTTTTAAAATCCTTGCGAGACCTCTGGAAAACTTTTCTTTTTGGAACAGAGATATCCAAGAGGGAATACCCATGGGGCCATACCTTGTGAGATGTTGAAAATTGCGCAACCATAAAGAAAAGTAACTTGTTCAAGCTAGTTATGCATATGCGTTTCAGACAGCAGGCAATGAAAGGAGTTCTCAGCACAGAATAATATTCATACACAGAGGAGGAGGATCATATTGAATTCAGAAACAACAGATTAGTGCTCATAAGGAACATCAGAGAATCCCCATACAACCTAATTATGTGTGTGTAGATCTCTAGTTGGCAGAACCACCATGGCAACAAAAGAATAATGAGACAAACTTTCATATCATGCAGATGTCCAAATGAAGTACATGCTCTCTATGTTCAAAAATTAAATGACATTAAACGTAAGAGACTGACTGATGTGTGTAATTTCAAAGCAAGATGGATAAAATTTGTCCTGTTTGTGTTCGGTTCTTCCTATTTATATTTTGATCATGGTGATATTTTCTGCAGACCTTTTGGCACTTGGTTCCAAGCCATCGTTTGGTATTTGTATTACAAATTGGATTACTGTTATCTAGTACACAACATTTTGAAGCAGTGTCATTAACTAATGATGAAATTGATGAAAAAATTCTTGATGTCATTCTGACATATGCATTCTTTACTACAATATTAATCTGTTCATCCTGATTCTTTTTGACCATCTTCTTTAGTTTTACTGGTACCAGTACTTTTAATAAAATTGTAACTTCTTTTTTCTTGCAGTCTTAATATTTGTAATCATGTTTTATTGTCAAAAGGTAAAATGTACTTAGTTTTGTTGTAAAATCTAAAACTATTAATTATCAAGGGACTAAAATAAAAAGTAGGTCAGCTTCATGTGTGCAGAAATTATTGCCATATTACGGACAACAGAACATTTGTACAAGATGTATTTTGCAAAGTTGTGGAACCAGCACTTGTATTGTCACCACATATTCCATTTAAATAATATCATTATTTCTGCATATTCCTATCAGTATTTTCCCAGTGGTATTAATTTTCTGATCTGATGTTGTTCGTTTCTTGTGCAATTTTTACACATCAAGAATTCTCACAGTATAATTGAAAAAACAATGTAATCTGCACCAAATTGAGTTGTTTGAGAAGAAATTCATTTTTTTAACCCAAAAATCACTAAGCTATGTATTCTGGTATTAAAGTCTCACATTAAATAACAGTTGAAGTAGCCATGACTGTAATTTAGGATGCAACTGTACTCATTTCACCTTTGGTATATTCAAATCTGGAATTGATGGAGGAACATGGCTCCAAAATAAACACATCAGTTTTAGAACCTGTTCATTGACTATGAATCAAGTATGTAACCCAACTGAATTGTTAGAAAATTTTTAATTCTTTTGACAACATCATAATCAGCAGTCAGATATGGAGTAAGCCTATGGTCTTTCTGCCATCCCAACCAAGACCCCACCACAACCACATGACCATGCCCAATGACGTCACAGTAATAATCGCTATACAACTAGAGATGACATCTCTTTGAGTATTTTGATTTCAGTATAGTCGTAACAGAGTGGAACAGTAAGAAAGAGTGACAGATATTTAGGTGTTAGGGAGATATTTAACAACTGCTATTCCTCCCACCACCATTCCCTCATTGGAGATCACACACACACAAAACTTCGAGTAAATCCTGAAATCCTGGCAGCATCCCAGCAGGGGAGATAACTTGACTATTTTAATTGATTTTATTGGTCTCTGGTTATCCCATGGTATTTCTGTTACTTGAACATTATCTTACAGTGTCCAGTCAGCATGTTCAAAAAAAGGCTTACAACCATTGAGAGTTGTTGAAGGACTCACTACAGATATGAAAGAAAGAGAACCATAATATAAATCAGCAAAGATAAAATAGATTAAATATGGGTTTGACTGTCCCAGATTGGTTGATAATGAAAGTAAGATTTTAGTAAAATTATCGTTTGAGAGCTTGTCCTACTTGTAACTGAACAAAATGAGGGACATTGTTTCATTAACATAATTTCCATCTCCTTACAGACCTGAGTTTGGAAGACTCGTTACTGAAATCAGCAGCTGACTCTTTGGTGCAGTATTGAAAGCACACATTTCAAATTTGTGTAGGTCCAGAAAATGTTGCAGCTGTTATGGTTTTCTTTTCACAAAAGCTGTCATCATAGATGTGTTTATACTGATACAAATTTGATCATGAGCACTCAAAATTTTAAGTTATTGAATTTTAATATCATGGTGTTTGCACAAGTTTACAGTGGGAACTGAATTAGTACAGCAAGTCCTGAATTGTTGAGTTTTCTGCAGAAACATGGAATTAAAGCAGGGTACATCCAGAAATGTAGAGGTTTTCAATCTTGGACTTAGTCTCCTCATTGCATTTCACATTGATATGCATATTCACAGATAATTAGCATAGTAGTAGGAAAAGTAAGTGACAGATTTAGATACATATCATAAACAAGACAAACAGTATGTGGGGGGACAAGATCATAAGAACAGGCTGGAATGGAGAAACATAATGAAAACAATAATGAGTAGAAGTGTGCCTCTTTTTTGATGTGTGCAACATTATTTTCTCAGCTTCAGTAAGAAATTATGTCAAAGGGAAGACAATAAAGGGTGTACAGTTAACTAAACCAGTGTGAATTTAGCTACTTAAAATATGTACCAAATCGATTTTAACCTTCTGGTTATATCTGTTCTGGTCTCTTTCTGTCCATTCTGGTGATTATGTCCACTGAATCAGTATGGTTGGAATTTTTTTTGGCAGATTACGATTACCGATATACACTGTACTTCTGCCTGAGAGATGTGAATAATTTTATTTCTTGGTTTGTTGATTCTGGTTGTTGCTCATTTCAAATGTATCATTGAAATACATAGATGCATTCTCATACTTTGTTACAAATATTTATTACAGATGCATATCTCCAGATTTTGGTGAATATAGCTTGAATAAGTTACAACAGTTCTAGTTGGAACAATGGACATTGTTAGAGAAACTTTAAGTGAGCTAAAATGTAAACGTTTTGCAGTGTGTGATGCAGGATTGCTTAAGACTTCTCCATCTCATATGCTCACCATGAAAAATCCATTTGTACAAACTGATGATGACTTTTTGGTAACTGTTAGAAAGGCATAATAGACGATATTCCAAGGTCTACAAAAATTACTAGAGTCAAAATTTATAAACTCATAGATCTGTGGCAGAATTGATGGACTAGCATCTTTGTTGCTGTTGCCACAGTCGATTATTGGTTGATTTAGTTTGGTCTATTTTTTTTGGGGGGGGGGTAACAATATATTAGGTGGAGGAAAAACTCTGAAAGACCACAAACCCAAATTGGTTGATTTATAATACAAACTCTGTGAGATGTGCAAGTGATGTAAAAGCAAGCACCTTATTACACTTGGGCACATGGAGCCTCTGTTGATTTGATGTTTATCTCCAACAGCCAAACTCATTTAGACATGAGATCACGGGTTTCGGTAGATCATTATGGCCTTTACACCATTTTGAGATGAAGACTATACATCGCAACCAGTTTTACTGCTGAAGAAAATCCAAGTACTTTTGAGACACCAAATACCACTTATATAGTACCACTGACCTTCCACAAGTAACTGATAACATTCTCATTTAATAATTACATGACAAGCATCTTGTACCACTCGACCATGGAAGCCCATCAGATCTGTATCACAAGACAAGCATCCTATACCGCTCAGCCATGAAAACTCCTCAGTGTATAGGTATAAGTCTCATATGAAAGACTAGAAGTGGGAGATAGAACTGTGACAACTGGACAGAAAGTGCAGAATGTTACTGCTAGGCCGTCAGTGATGATGATGATGATGATGCTGTTGACAATACAGTTAACTGCAATGACATTGATTTTAGGAGTACTCTGGGAAAAATGATTCCTTGACTTTCATCCATTTTTGAAAATCTAATTAATGATATGAAAATGTTTGATTTGCTATATTTCTTTTGTTTTTTTAAACTTTATATTAGTCTTGCAACAAGCATAAAAATAAGACATTGGTAACTGAAATATATGTTATTACAAGAAATGATATAGTGTAAAAGTAAGCAGAAATAATGCAACATCACTTCCACAGGGATTAATGGGTTTTTTTCTGACAAATCATGTATATTAAGTTTACCAAAACATTTTTTGGAAAAAAATAATAACAAGGAATCATAGCATCTGACCACACATTTAAAGCAATACAAGATTTAACTATTATTCTAATCAGAAGTAGCATGCCTGAGAACAAAGAAAAATGGCAAGACATAGTGATCACTTTATTAAACACACAGTTTAGTAAGGATACAAATTCATGATTTCTGTATTAGAAATCCCATTATAAAATCTATATTCATGGACGTTAAATTAGTAGGTATTAAAGGACTGATCAGTGACATATACAAATAATAAAGCACCATGAAAATCTGTGATTTCGCAGTATCAGGGATATACATGGCTGACAGACAAACAAACAAAAGGACAAAAGATTGATTATAATGAATGAATACAAGTACAAATATGCAGTAGATTATATGATCTATAAGAATTTAGTAAATTACCTCCAGCCAGCTGTCATTTAATTGCTTCTGTCTCCAACCCAGTATTAAAATCGCATCTACTGCTCACTAACCCATAGCCAGAAATTATGTTTAAAAAATAGTGGGTAGTGTTTTTTGATTAAAACATATATGATGGTGGATCATAATTTTTTTAAATTGCTTCTGTTGTGGGTTAGTTGAATTTGAAAGTGCCTTCCCCTCCGGTTTATATGTTTTACTGGAACGCATGTGTCACTAGACACAAAATGCAATGTGGGTTGTAATTCTAGTTCTTAACCACATGACTCTACCAGCAGTTGAACAGTCATGATCTTAAATCTGATCTGGTTGTCACTAGTCTTCCAACTGTAGGAGAAGGTGGAGTCGAACTTGGGTGCCTGAAAGTCCTGGTTTGAATTCAGTAGTTAGTTATTAACCATGTGACCTATTTTGAATTGGCTGACATTGCTAGCTGGGGATGACAATAAATAAGACAGATATCCTATTCTTAATGCTTTAGTTCCAACTGAAGACACCAAGAGAAGTTAGATTTTAAGGTTGTTGGTACCATAAACCAGGTTTGGGCCCTTCCTTCATAAAACTTTTTTCCATTTCAAATTTAAATTAAAAAAATAAATAATCCTTACTCATTTGGATACATTTTGAATAATATTTAGAAGTCTGGAGTTAACATGCATTTCTTCCGATTTTGACAGAATGTCATTATGAAGGGGTCAGGTCATGGGTCTCATTCCTCTGTAGTCACCCAGCATTAAGAGGTTAGTGTTAGGACTGGTTGGCCAGGTGTCAGAATAATGTGACATCACTATGAACTGCCACACTGCAGACATCATAGCAATATGACTGAAAAATTGTTAAAGCTACATTAAAAATCTAAATCACACATCCCCCATTTAAAATTCACATAAGAAAGGAATATTACAGTCATGCCTATAATTAGATTACTTACTTAACAATTTCTGAATGTAAATAATGAAGTCAGTTGGAAATTTAGGTAATTAATTTGTTCATTTGTTTGTCAAGAACAACTGGGAATTAATGGATTTTAAACAAATTTAATTTTGTGTACAGCTTTGTATTGATAAAACTTGAAAAGAGTTCAGTTTGCAGCCTTATTTGTCATGATTTACTTAAGCTCTGGCCCCTGATTAACTATCCTTCTAACTTTGTTTCTGCAGCTTAATATTACCGAGGATTCTTGGATTTTGTTCAAATTTTCATCTGCAATTCTAAATTGATTTGACCTTGGATTGCATTGATCTTCACTGCTTCACAGACTGCATTTTCAGGAGTTACAACTCCTGATTGTCACTCAACTTTGGTTTTCACAGCATAATTTTACCAAGGTTTGTTGAATTTCAGCCAAATTTGGCATGCAACTTTGAATCCTAATATCATTTCATTTTCCATTGTTTTGTGACATCATTTGCAGGAGTTATGCCCCCTGATGGACCATCCACCTGACTTAGTTTTCTGCACAATAAATTTACCGAGGATTGCTGGATTTTTACCAAATTTAGTGTGATTTTTTATGTTGAGAAGATTTTGCATGCATTGAATGTTCAGTGTTCCACATTATCATTTACAGGGATTATGCTCCCTGATTGCCTGACCCCCTGACTCAAGTTTCTACTGAAAACCTTTCCCAGAGATTCTCGGATTTCAGTCAAGTTTGGCATGTAGGTTTCTACTGAAGAGCCATTAAATGAGTTTGATTTCTAACATTCCATGACATAATTTGCAGAAGTTATGACTCCTGATTGAATAACTTTACCATGATTTGTTGATTTCAGTTAGATTTGGCCTGTGGCTTTCCATTAGTGAGGTCTTACATGAGTGATTTCCATCATTCACAGACATACTTTACAGAAGTTATACTCTGAGTTTGCCCAGTCTTTTGACTTTAGTTCTGCAAAATAAATTGAAAATTGTTATTTTATTTCAACCAAATTCAGCATATAGCTGTGTATTGATGAGACCTTAATGATTTCAATTTCCAGAACTCCACATCTTCATTTAGAGTAGTGGTGGATCCTAAATACATATTCACTTTTGAAACACAACCAAACTAGTGGACTGTTTCCTTTGCAATGCACTAATCACTAATATCTTTAGTTTAAGCATTCTACCTTAAACAGGGGGCCCCGAGTGGCCGAGTGGTCTAAAGCGCTCTCCGTTACGGATCACTGCCATCTCACCTCTGTCTGCGTAGGTTCGAGTCTTGGATTCGGCCAATGTGGGTATGTGAGAAAGCTTGCCAGTAGCTTCTCAAGGGTCGGTGGTTCTTTCTGGTGTTTTCCCGGGTTCTTCCTCCACCATTAATACTAGCCGCCATGTATAGCCTATCATGTGCTGAAAAATGGCGTTAAACCCTACAACAACAACAACTACCTTAAACAAGTCTATTTACAATTTTGCTTCATTTAGTTCATTAGTTAAGGATTTTACCTAATATGAAATGACAAACTATTTTCATGGCTGAGCAGTTTTATATTCAATCATGCCATAGAAGGAAGCTTTGGTAGCTCACTGGTTAGCATGTCAGACTTGCATTCCAAGGAATGTGTGTTAAATCCTATTCAGATCAGCCCATTCAGCTGCCATAGTGTGAGTCAAGGCAAGACACTTTACAGCCATAGTGTGTGTCAAGGCAAGACACTTTACAGCCATAGTGAGTCAAGGCAAGACACTTTACAGCCATAGTGTGTGTCAGGGCAAGACACTTTATAGCCATAGTGTGTGTCAAGGCAAGACACTTTACAGCCATAGTGTGTGTCAAGGCTAGACACTTTACTGCCATAGTGTGTGTCAGGGCTAGACACTTTACAGCCATAGTGTGCATCAAGGCAAGACACTTTGCTACCATAGTGTGTGTCAAGGCAAGACACTTTACTGCCATAGCATCAGCACTGTACAATCCTTCAAATGTTGATGTCCCATCAGAAACCAATTAACCAACCAAATAAACAGTAATCATAAGTGTGGTCATATTAGCCACGAGTTAGTGTTTGGAAAGACTTTAAGCCTGATCAGCTTTTAATCATTGGAATCATAAATCACTTTTTATTCAGTTTATTATTATAGATATTAGCTATTGCTTTGATTCAACGTAATTCCAAAAAGGTTGCTTTTGTGTTACAAGTCTTACAATTAGCATTTAACAGGATTTGCATAAATGTTTTTTAAAAGTTTAATGATTAAGCTACATCCATTAAGCAAATGTATTGAATAGGATTCACTTAATTTTTTTAAAAGATTGCAATTAAAATACATCATCTAGCAATGATTAAGCTAAAAGCTTTATTTTGTTGTATGGGACACATTGTATGATTGGGATATTTTAGACAGCAATGGATTATTGTCTTACCTTGCAAAGTGACAGCAGCATCGGCATTAAAGATTATTTACTTTGGTCTTGTGTTCAAGTTTTGCAAGTCAGATTCAGAGAAGGTGGAGGTGGTCACATCCCAACTCTTGGTTCCATGGGATGTTTATTTAGATTCATTATTTTTGTTTCTGTTTACTGAATTAATACAATGCACTCGGTTGGACATTGTGTTGCATGTCAGTGATAATGATGCTTTTTAATAAGACATATTAAGTTTAAACTAGGGTGGGATGGTATATGCTGTCAGTCTCCAAACAATCAAGCAGGTGCATCCTTTACGTTTGCTGAAAATATTCTTCACCAAATTCAAATTGATAACTACAAACCTTAACAACACAAAATTATGTTCAGTTGTTTAAAAGGACAGATTTTTCTTCAGGTCTAAGTAGTTTGACCGGTCAATGGCTGATCACCAGTCAGTGTTCACCAGTCATTGATCAAAGGAACCACATTGGTATTGTAACAGGATTAGGGTCAAGACCCCCCTCCCCATCTTGCCAGACTACTGGTAACCTGGTTGGAGATTAGTATTTCATTGTACAGATACACATTTGGGTAAGGGATCATATTGGCATCCCCCCTGCCCCCAATAAAACTCTCCAAATCCCTACAGGATATGTGGTCATTTCTTCAGGAAAATGACATATCCTTCTCTTTCATACCTCAATGAACTTCAGGGCTCTGACATCAAAGTAGGGTTGATGTTGCCAAAGCTTCAAATCACCCTGTTACATCATGGAGCTGAAGAAGAGGAGAGAGGCAGGCCCTCTTCCTCCAAGCACTCCAAGGAAGATGAGAGGCATCCTAGTCCTCTGATAGAGTATGCATCAGACAACAGTGCCATTGCCTCACAAGAGGATTCTCAGAACAAGGATTCCCTTACCTGGCAGAAGGTCTGTTCAGGAAAGACTAGGTAGTCATCAGTGTGGGCAATGCACCAATCTGTGGCAGACTCTCTGTTGAGACTGAAGGAGATGTGCGGTGGACATGTGTGCAATAAAACTGGATCAAATGCTCCCATTTTATGTCCTTTAGTTGCAGATCAGCGAGCATGAGTAATGAATGCCTTCAGCCAGCTGTGGGATTGCTTGTTTATTTATGCCTTCTCACACTTCTGGATGAATCCACAAGTGCTCCAAAAAGTCTTGATGTACACTGCTCAGCTCATCTAGACAGCCAGTTTGTGGCTTCATTGTCCATGGTTCAATGATCTTCTCTGCCTGCTGATAAACAGCCCATGATCATTTCATTAGAGGAGGGACTTTCTGTCTCAGCACAAGAGCTGTATCTTAAACAACAACCCACAGATTTTCCTCATTCACGCTTGGCTTACCTTAATCAATCCTTCCACAAAGACAAGTTTTCTGGCAAAGATGTCAAGTGCATCCTACAGGACAGGAGATGCTCCACATCCAAGGTATATGATGCCAAGTGGAAAATCAGTCCTTTGAGACTGATGCAGCAGGAGGCACATTCATCCAACCTGTCCCTCTCTGAATGTAATTGCTGATTTTCTTCTCTTCCCTTTTTGAAGAGCAACAATGCTCAATTTCTACTATCAAGGGCAATTGCACAGCCCTGTCTAACACAATAAAATTTTCTGATAGTCAGGTTATTTGTTTGGATGCTCACGTTGATTTCTTTTTAAGCATTTTTGAGCTGCCAAGACCAGAGTCTCACTCACTTAATGCCAAATGGAAACTCTTTTGGGTGAAGTTTCTTTGAGAATCTAACCCTCAACACCAATTTTTACTCTTACTTTTCTTAGCATCAGCAAGATGAAGGAGTCAGTTTCTTGCTGTATATGTCAAACAAGGTTGTCTATGTTTCACTGGCAATTACAAGTCAGTATCTCTCCTTTGCCAAACAGATTCTTAGCCAGAAAACAGCTAGTTTTGGAAGCACCAGTTCCTACTGAGTTTCCCAGTCTCAGTCTTATCTATGCTGAGGATGATCAACATGTTTCGGCATTAAGTTCCATTTTACCTCCTCTAAATTAAAAAAAAGTATAGGAAACTTGTTTTCTTCTCCTTACAGGGCTGTGTTGACTTTTTAGCATCCATTGTTTCTAGGTTGATTGTCAAAACCTTCAAGAGAGGATATAAGTCACTGACTGATAGGGAGCTTTCAGGATTAAAGCCTATAAGTCCTAACCTTTGCTACCTCATGGCCCTATTGTAGTCATCATTGCAGGATGTTATGAAATCCACATTCTGGCAATCACATGCAACCTGCAACTTCTACCTTCATTCCAGAGAAGAAGCATGTATTCTTTAGGACCCATAGTTGCAGCAAAAAAAGTAGTTAAAGTTACAAGATGCTAACGTACAGTTACTGTAGTGGAAATAACTACAGTACAGGTGAGTATTTCCTTGTTTATACTGTTTGTTGAGGCCATCATCATTTCACTGTACTGGCAAATTCAGCTATGCAGTGCTGACAGATAATTTATTACTGATCCTAAAATGTAGTGTGTGTGTGTGTGTCTGTGGGTAAACCTAAATTTAATGCTATAATACTTACTAAATGGCATTGCCAGATTCCCTCCTACCTCATTCAGACGTCCCATGAGTAGTCTGGTCCTGAGAATGATAAGGACTATGGCACATGTGCCTGGGACTTGGGCAGTAGACTGTGACTATGTTATGTTCAGAATTCTTTCCTGAACTCTCTGTGGAAGTTCTTCTGAGGGATGATGAATAGTTCATTTATGGACGAGGGTAATCCTGGAATAGCAAAGCTATGCAATACCAGTAGGAGAATATTGCATGATTTAAATTTGTTGTACCGTATTTACCGTATGTTTTCAGACTGCAACAAATAATTACTTTTTTTGTCGTCCAAATACATATCAGATTCTTTAATTAGGTGTCCGAAAACATACATTTGAAGATAGATTTATCCCCCCCCATGTCTGTAACGAAGTTACCGTTAGCTCACATGACGACATGCTGCCATGAAGTAAAACAAGTATATTGTCAAGCACCACGGAAAGGATAATGAATGAAAATCAGGCATTACTTGCCTATTTTGTCTATGTGATACATGTCCATCCACCAGAAAACACAGCCATACATGTATTAGAGGCACGATTGTGTGCGTATTTTCCAAAACAACCGCCATATTACTATATAATCTTGCAATCCACAGTTTAACCCTCTGCTAATCGGTGATCATTAAAAACTACATTACCAACACACGCAAGCTTAATTTCTGTGTAATTAATATATTAATGCAAACTAAATAAAAAGATTTTGGAATTATAATTTTTAAGATATTTATGACAGAAACATTAGTATCGAGAGTAGAAATACCAGTACATGTATGACGGCTAATCTTAGAGCACCAAAGGCGAGACTCTCCATATGGGGTGAGTGTTGTATGCATGCATAGGAAGGGTAAAAATAACAAGCAAGTTGCAATATACGAGTCGGTGTGTTTAATATGTTGGTATTTTTTAAAAAAAATAAAGGTGGTCAAGTTGTTGTGGTTCTCTCTTTTTTTTTCTCCCCACCTAGCCGAGGGTAGCTTCAAAATGAGTAGAGCTTGCTGACTCGAAACAATTGACTGCTCAAAGATTGTTTTGATGTACCGGTATGTTGGAGATTTCAAGGTGTCTGGGTGATAATTGTTAATAATAAAACTTGTGGGATTTCTTTGATGTGTGTTTGGAAATAAAATGCAGCCATCTGGATTTCATTGAAAGAGCACACGATGTACCGAACATTTAGCACCCACAATCAATATTTATCGTCTACAAAGAGGTTTACTACCAATAGAACAATAACTATGTTTAAACCTTGGTATATAATGCCTCAGGGATAAGGGGTTTGTTTTGTTGTACCATGCCAATGAATTTTACTAATCCATACCGACTCTCCGATGTATTGTTTAATGATATAAAGCAGGGGTCATGGTTTCTAATCAAAGCCATAACTGTCACACCTGTTTGATGTGGTTTCATGTGTAACAATGTCTACACCACAACCAATTATATTCTTTTAGCCGAATCAAGCTATTAAAATATAAAGTATAAATAAAATACCCACCACTATCAAAAGTTTATATACTGGATAGCTGTCATTGTGAAACATAATATTGTTAGTACTGTAATAATTTTGATGGATAAGTTTATCATACATTATGCAACAAGCGAGGAGGCACTGCCTAGTTCGTGGAGGGACTCTCCCTTGCCGAAATCGTCTCCAAAGAGGCCAGTAGGCCGTCCACAGAAGCGACTTCAAATTAATGATTCTGAGGATGCATCACAAAAAGAACTGCCTACGAAGAAAGCTGCTCTAGATGACAAGTCTGATTATCTTGAACCCGAGAGTGCTCCACCCGGTTCTGTACATGGTCACTATAAACATTATACATTAAAGCAAAAGCAGGATATCGTTAACAATGCAAAATGTCTGGGAATTAGACCTACAGCAGACAAATTCAAGATTCCGAAATCCACGGTGAGTACCTGGATGAAAATTGACTATTCTGCCGATCTGAACTTGAATGGACATTTGCCTAAGTGTGGACGACCCATTTCATATGGACAAGCTATGGATGATAAGATAGCTCAATGGGTGCTCACTCAACATGACTTGCAAATTCCAGTCAGTGTTGAGGAAATATGTATATATGCCAAGGAGCTTGTCTCAACAGAATTTCCAGAGAGCAAATTCCATGCCAGTCGTTCATGGGGAGAGAGTTTCATGAAAAGACATGACTTTGTGCTCAGAAGCAGGACCTCTCTTGCCCAATGTTTGCCAAAGGATTTGGAAGAAAAGATTGCTTCATTCCACAAGTTTTGATGGAGAGACGTGAGGAGGACGAGTTTGACAATAAGTTTATTATTAACATGGATGAGACACCGATGTACTTTGATCTTGTGCCAGGGAAAACGGTGGACAAAGAAGGAACGAAAAGCATTCTGATTCGTACAACTGGCACAAAGAAGAGACACATTACTGTCATTCTAGCTGTTGCAGGTTCTGGCGACGTATTACCTCCAATGATTATTTTCAAGGAAAAGAGACAGCTAGATCTGAAGGCTCCAAAAGGGTGGATTATCACAGGTCAAGAGAAAGCATGGATGGACGAAACGCTAATGCTGCGATGGATTGAAGAAATTTATTTGCCATTCACCAGAAGAGAGCGATCACTATTAGTTATGGACTCATTCCGTGCTCACATCACTGATGACGTGAAGAAACAGTTGCGGCGTGGAAACGTTGTGCCAGCAATAATACCTGGAGGCTGCACATCCAAATTGCAACCTCTTGATGTGAGCATCAATAAACCTGTTAAGAGCTACCTCCACCGCAGCTGGATGGAATACATCAGGGATGCTACGAATGCATTAATATCATCTAATGAAAGCAGCAACGGATGGATCAAGACAGCCAGCAAACAGACTGTATTGGACTGAGTTGTAAATGCCATGGACACATTGAAGGAAAAGCGCACAATGATAATTAAATCTTTCAAGGTGTGCGGCATCAGTGTCAATCTGAGCGGAAGTGAAAACACGCTGATCAGAAATGACAAACAATTAAACAATATGGATGATGATAGTGATACAGAATTTGAGGGCTTTTCGCCCGAGGACCTACAAAAGGCTATGGACAAGCTACTTGATACTGAATAATATATTTAAATATATTACAGCATGAAATCATATTTCTTTTCATTCTTTGAAATTGCTACTTATTGTGAATGGCTTACATACATACATAAATATATACATACGATTAAAAATTTTTAAATTATATTAGTTCATGGAAGTTCATGATCACAATAAAAAATTATCTACCAAATGAAGCAAATTTTGTATCAGTTCAATTAATGGTAAACACGCTGTGAATTTTACAGCAAAACGAGGCAGCAGATCTTCCTAGATTGTGTCCGAAAACATAAATTGTAGAAAAAATTATAGCAGAGCAATGTCCGAAAACTTACAAGGCATTTAAATATTATATTTTCAACAAAAAAACAGTGTCCGAATACAAACGGTGTCCGAAAACATACGGTAAATACGGTATGTTACATTATCATTACTATTAAAGGAAAATTATGGTGGAAAATAAAAGATATATCGTAAAATAATTATTAACTTCAGAATTTGGTTGCCAGATGGATTTATCAAACCCAGAAACAAAAATATTCAGGGATTTATCAATCACAGACAAAATGATATTGACTTTCGGCATGTGGCTACAGTGAATATTGTTTTTCATGGGTTGAGAAATCCTTGTAGCAACCAAAATGAAATGTCAGTAATTGTATAATAAAGCAGATTGCTTCAATGTGATAGCCTGTATTTTTCATGAGGATACTCAGACAAGCAGCCAAAGATATCTGTCCCAAGACAACAGTAGCAAGGACCACAATTTGTGAGATTCATCTGTCACATGGGTGAAATACAAATTTTGCATGTTGTGTGGAAGTGACAGTGTCATAAATGTATGAGACAATATTTTGTACACATTTTGTATAAAAGTCTCTAAAAGTAAGTTGAGTATCTTTAAATTCTATAATAGCACAGTTAATAAAACATTTGTGATGATTGTTATCTTTCTGTTGCAGAGTGTTTTGTGGTACCTGGAATGTGAATGGCCAGTCCCCACCCCTAGCTGTGGAGTCTCTGAGGAAATGGCTTGCTGTCGATAAAGATCCACCAGATATATATGCTATAGGGTGGGTATATTGTAAAATCTGTAAATTGGTTAAAAAAATGTAAACATATACCACAAATAGGTGGAAATGGACCTTCAGGTGTTTTGATTGCAAAAATAAATGTCAATTTATAGGGTTAAACGTTTGCATTTCATAGTTTGACTTGACATGTTTGTGTCAAAGAATAAACAATGTCAAATGTAAAATGCATTCTTCTGATGATATTGTGTTCGCTATGAAGGAATCAATATTACTAATTATCTTTAAAAAGTACCTTTTCTTGTTATGGCCTTGTCTTCTTTGCAATCTTTATTTTCATTGATCAGTCAATCACCTCTGTAGAATTTGCAGTGTAGTCTGGCTGATGGGGGTAAATATTGGAGGCTTATAAATGGTTCTGTTATGATTTACTTCACTGTTAATAAGTGCGTGTAAAAAATAAGGACATCCAGCCTATCACAAATTTAAAATATAAGCTAGTTTGCTTATATCACGATATTACAATATTTTGTGTCATTGAATCATGGGAGTTTAAGTTGGTCGTTTCAAGCATACATGACTAATTATTTGCTAGTTGATTTGTAGGGTTAAAAAGTTTGCATTTTTTAATGTTGGTTGTGGTGTATTATGCAGAATTAAAATTTGTGATTCTTTCAAAAATCCGAGAAATGTGCTAAAATTTAACTGCACAAAAAATTATTGTTGTGGCAGTTTTTAGGATTTACCAATTATTACAGAATTTAGAAGACTTATTATTGTTTATCTTTTATATTAGGACCATGTTTTCAGATAAAGATCTATATTTTAGATTGGTGTCTTGTATTATCCAACTTTGCTTTAAAGTTTGTCCATGTTAAGGTAGACTGTAGTAAATTAGATTTTGTTGTTGATGTTGATCTGTTAACATATCATTAGATTTTGATAACATCATGGGCTGAGGTTTTTAAAAACTTTAAGTCCTTGAAGTAATATTAACACCATTCTCAATAGGAAAACATCTTTTAGGTCATAAGAGCTGTTCCAGTAAAACGTATACCCCCCTCTCCCCCGAATGGCACTTCAAAAAAACTTCTGCAGGAGGTTGTGTTTCAAACTATTTTGATTTTGACAGTGGAAGGTTGGTTAGGAAAATCACTTCTGTTGTGGGTTATGTTACCTAAATGAGAAATCACTGGTGAGTTTGTCAGAAAAAAAATGAATATATATTTAAAATCACATCTAACCCCCTTCTAGTGGTCTAACGTGAATAAAACATTGGGTCAGAAAATGATGCCAGTACACGTGAGTGCATGTAATTTGTACGAATTCGCGTACTTTTAAAGCAGTGATATGCATTCTGCAAATGACATCAACATTGCGGTATAAAACCTGTGCTTTGCGCAGCATGCGATTTTTATTAAACTTTTAACTTTAAAAGTGCATTTCACAACGTAATTCACGCTGCCAGTAGTGGTCTTGCAGCGCTTGATGCGACATCCAGATAGCTGGATACTTCGGTTTGACATGAATGGCTGTTAAACTAAATTTGATTGGTTCATTGGGCCCTGGAATAAGCATTTTATGGTAGTTTTAAACTTATTTTCATTATGGAAGTTTTACAAATGTGTGTTTCGAATAAGGGCCACAGGAAACCAAAATGGCTGAATCACAACAGGGTTTGTCTTCAGATGACATTTTCAGTCAGCAAATACTGGCTGGTGATAGCTATGATGACAATGAATTTCATGTATATCAGTCTGTTGGACATATTGAAAATGTCACTGGAAATACCAGTGTGTGATTTTGAGCCCTAAATTGATGTTGAGTGCGAGTTGGATGGACAATATGCCGGGTATATTTATTCAAGATACCCATGTCTGAACAAGCAGACTATGGGAATGTTGGACTTAAAACCCTAATACAGCATTATGGAAGAGAAAAAAATCTGGCATAAGAGGCAGCAAAGCACTCATTCAAGGAAGTGAATCTTTGGCAGAGTTCATGTTAGTGAAAACTCAGAGGTCTCGGAAATGCTTAATCACTATATCACGCGTATTTGGATGCCAATTTTTTATTGGGGATGCAGAAAATCACTTAGGCGAGAGTCCTCCATACACATGTAATAGGTGGGTGGCAAAATTCAAAGACGTGCCAGTCCTGCTTCAGCCACCTACTTAGTGGGAAAATGTGTTGATCAATTAGCTGTGCTGATATTTACAATGACAGAATTTAGTGGCTGAAAGCCCCCCCATGTACATGTCACCAGTATAAGAGTACATCAAAGGAACATGCTGCAATAGATGGGTGGCAAGATCAAAGGCTTTGCTGGCAGCTGGGTGGGAAAATCTACTGATATTTACAGTGCTTGAATTCAGAGGCAGAAAGACCTAGAGATGTACATGTGGTTATTTATAACAGTACATCAAATAAACAACTTTAGCTTAAATTATTGTGTTCATTTCCGAATGTAGCGGAATAAGCAGCGCATGTGACCTTGGAATCATGACATGTTGAGACTTAGACTTGAATGAGTATTTTGGGGTTCAATGGTAAACTGACAAAGATTGTAACAAGATTCAGGAGAGTGCTAAATGTTGTTGTTGTTGTAAGGTTTAATGCCATTTTTCAGCACAAGATAGGCTATACACGGTGGCCAGTATAATTGGTGGAGGAAGAACCCTGGAAAACCCCGGGAAGAACCACCGACCCATGAGAAGCTACTGGCAGGAGAGTTGCTAGAACTGATAGTTTGGATGAGACAGTAGCCAAGTGTAAGAGAGTGTGTGATGCCTAGCTTAGTGCTTTGAATAAGACCTTCCTTGGATTGACAAAATTCAGACTCACTCTGATGGACAAACAAGGGCTATGTCAGTGTTATAAAGAATGTAGAAATTAAACTCAATGGCAACCAATAGTTCTTATAATTTGCATAGTTTTCTGGGTGGGGACTGCAACTTTTGCTAGTGGGACTTCTATTTTTACCAAAATGGGAGTCCTGGACTCCTAGTTTTAAAATCCTTGCGAGACCTCTGGAAAACTTTTCGTTTTGGAACAGAGATATCCAAGAGAGAATACCCATGGGGCCATACCTGTGAGATGTTCAAAATTGCACAACCATGAGAACAGTAACTTGTTCAAGCTAGTTATGCATATGTGTTTCAGACTGCAGGCAATAAAAGGAGTTCTCAGCACAGAATAATATTCATACACAGAGGAGGAGGATCATATTAAATTCAGAAACAGTTAGCAGATTAATGCTCATAGGGAACATCAGAGAATCCCCATAGATCATAATTACATGTGTGTAGATCTCTAGTTGGCAGAAAAACTATGGCAACAAAAGAATAACAAAACAAACTTTAATATCATGCAGATGTATTACCAAGTGAAGTACATGCTCTCTATGTGTAAAAATTAAATGACATTAAGCATAAGAGACTGACTGATTTGTGTAAACTCAAAGCAAGATGGATAAAATTTGTCCTGTTTGTGTTCGGTTTTTCCTATGTATATTTTGATCATGGTGATATTTTCTCCAGACCTTTTGGCACTTACTTCTATGTGGTATTTGTATTACAAATTGGATTACTATTATCTAGTACACAGCATTTTGAAGCAGTGTCATTAACTAATGATGTCATTCTGATAATCTGTTCATCCTGATTCTTTTTTTACCATCTCCTTTAGTTTTACTGGTATCAGTACATTTTAGTAAAATTGTAACTTCTGTTTTCTTGCAATCTAAATATTTTTAATAGTGTATTATTGTCAAAAGGTAAAATGTGCTTTTTTTGTTGTAAAATCTAAAACTATTAATTAGCAAGGGACTAAAGTAAAAAGTGGGTCAACTTCATGTGTGCAGAAATTATTGCCATATTACAGTGTCGTTAGAAACAATAGAATAGTTGTACAAGATGTATTTTGCAAAGTTGTAGAACCAGCACTTGTATTGTCACCACATATTCCATTTAAATACATGTAATAATATCATTATTTCTGCATATTCCTGTCAGTATTTTCCCAGTGGTATTTATTTTCTGATCTGATGTTGTTCATTTCTTGTGCAATTTTTCCACATCAAGAATTCTCACACTGTCATTAAAAAACAATGTAATCTGAACCAAATTGAGTTGTTTGAGAAGAAATTCATTTTTCTAACCCAAAAATCACTGAAGCTTTGAGTTCTGGCATTAAAGTCTCACATTCAATAACATTTGAAGTAACCATGATAGTTGTTGTTGTTGTTGTTGTTGTAGGGTTTAACGCCATTTTTCAGCACACGATAGGCTATACATGGCAGCCAGTATTAATGGTGGAGGAAGAACTCAGTAAAACCCCAGAAAGAACCACCGACCCATGAGAAGCTACTGGCAAGCTCTCTCACATACCCACATTAGCCGAATCCGAGACTTGAACTTATGCAGACAGAGGTGAGATGGCAGTGATCCGTAACGAAGAGCGCTTTAGACCACTCGGCCACTCGGGGCCCCAACCATGATAGTAATTTTAGGATGCAACTGTACCAATTTCACCTTTGGTATATTCAGATCTTGAATATGATGGTGGAACATGGCTCCAAAATAAACACATCAATTTTAGAACATGTTCATTGACTATGAATCAAATATATAATCGGAGTCCAACTGAATTGTTAGACAAATTATAATTCTTTTGACAACAATGTAATTAGCTGTCAGATATGGAGTAAGCCTATGGTCTTTATGCCATCCCATCTAAGACCCCACAACAACCACATGACCATGCCCAATGACATCACAGTAATAATTGCTGTACAACTAGAGATGACATCTCTTTGAGTATTTTGATTGCAATAGAGCCATAACAGAGTGGAACAGTAAGAAAGAGTGACACATATTTATGTGTTAGGGAGATATTTAACAATGGGTATTCCTCCTGCTACCATTTCCTCATTGGAGATCACACACACACAAAACTTTGAGTAAATCCTGAAATCCTGGCAGCATCCCTGCAGGTGAGATAACTTGACTATTTTATTTGATTTTATTGGTCTCTGGTTATCCCATGGTATTTCTGTTACTTATCTTACAGTGTGTCCAGTCAGCATGGTTGAAAAAGGCTTACAACCATTGAGAGTTGTTCAAGGACTCACATTACTACAGATATGAAAGAACAAGAACAATACTATAAATCGGTGAAGATAAAATAGAGTAAATATGGGTTTGACTGTCCCAGATTGGTTGATAATGAAAGTAAGATTTTAGTAAAAAGAATCTTTTGAGAGCTTGTCCTACTTGTAACTGAAAAAAGTGAGGGACATTGTTTTATTAACATAATTTCCGTACCTTTACAGACCTGAGTTTGGAAGACTTGTTACTGAAATCAGCAGCTGACTCTTTGGTGCAGTATTGAAAGCACACTTTTCAAATTTGTGTAGGTCCAGAAAATGTTGCAGCTGCTATGGTTTTCTTTTCACAAAAGCTGTCATCATTGATGTGTCTATATTGATACAAATTTGATCATGAGCACTCAAAATTTTAAGTTATTGAATTTTAATATCATGGTGTTTGCACAGGTTTAAAGTGGGAACTGAATTAGTACAGCAAGTCCTGAATTGTTGAGTTTTCTGCAGAAACATGGAATTCAAGCAGAATACATCCAGAAATGTAGAGGTTTTCAATCTTGGATTTAGTCTCCCCATTGCATTTCACATTGATATGCATATTCACCAACATTAAAATAGTAGTAGGAAAAGTAATTGACAAATTTCAATACATATCATAAACAAGACAAACTGTAGGTAGGGGGACAAGATCAGAAGAACAGGCTGGAATGGAGAAACATAATGAAAACAATAATGAGTAGAAGTGTGCCTCTTTTTTGATGTTTACAACATTATTTTCTCAGCTTCAGTAAGAAATTATGTCAACGGGAAGACAATAAAGGGTGTACAGTTAACTAAACCAATGTGAATTTAGCTACTTAAAATATGTACCAAATCGATTTTAACCTTCTGGTTATATCTGTTCTGGTCTGTTTCTGTCCATTCTGGTGATTATGTCCACTGAATCAATATGGCTGGGGAAAATGGCAGATTTGGCAGATTATGATTACCGGTATACACTGTACTTCTGCCTGAGAGATGTGAATAATTGTATTTCTTGGTTTGTTTATTCTGGTTGTTGCTCAGTTCAAATGCATCATTGAAAAGCATTGATACATTCTCATACTTTGTTACAAATATTTATTACAGATGCATATCATCAGATATTGGTGAATATAGATTGAATAAGTTACAACAGTTCTAGTTGGAACAATGGACATTGTTAGAGAAACTTTAAGTGAGCTAAAATGTAAACTTTTCGGCAGTGTATGATGCAGGATTGCTTAAGACTTCTCCATCTCATATGCTCACCATAAAAAAATCCATTTGTAGAAACTGATGATGACTTTTTGGTAACTGTTAGAAAGGCATAATAGACAATATTCCAAGGTCTACAAATATTACTAGAGTCAAAATTTATAAACTCATACAGCTGTGGCAAAAATGAAGGACTAGTGTCTTTGTTGCTGTTACCACAGTTGATTAGCTGGTTGATTTAGTTTGGTTTGGGGTTTTTTTGGCAGGAAGAGAGGGGTAACAATATATTAGGTCGAGGAAGAACCCCGAAAGACCACCAACCCAAATTGGTTGATCTGTGACAAAAACTCACTCTGTGAGATGTGCAAGTGATGTAAAAGCAAGCACCTTATTACACTTGGGAACATGGAGCCTCTGTTGATTTGATGTTTATCTCCAACAGCCAAAGCCATTTAGACATGAGATCTCGGGTTTCGGTAGATCATTATGGCCTTTACACCATTTTGAGATGAAGACTATACATCGCAACCAGTTTTACTGCTGAAGAAAATCCAAGTACTTTTGAGACACCAAACCCCAGTTATGTAGTACCACTGACCTTCCACAAGTAACGGACAACATTCTCATTTACATATTGGAGGCAAGTAATTACATGACAAGCATCTTGTACCACTCTGCCATGGAAGCCCCTCAGATCTGGATCAAAAGACAAGCATCTTATACCACTCTGCCATGAAAACCCCTCAGGCCATAGGTATTAGTCTCATATGAAAGACTAGAAGTGGGAGATAGAACCTGTTACAACTGAATTGAAAGTGCAGAATATTACTGCTAGGCCATCAGTGATGATGATGATGCTGTTGACAGTACAGTTAACTGCAATGACATTGATTTTACGAGTACTCTGGGGAAATGTTTCCTTGACTTTCATTAAAATCTAATTAATGATATAAAAATGTTTGACTTGCTATGTTTCTTTTTTTATAAAAGGTTTATATTAGTCTTGCAACAAGCATAAAAATAAGACATTGGTAACAGAAATATATGTTCTTACAAGAAATGATATAGTGTAAAAGTATGAATAAATAATGCAACATCACTTCCATGGGCATTAATGTTTTTTTCCTGACAAATCATGTATTATAAGTTTACCAAAACATTTTTTGAAAAAAATAATAAGGAAACAACATCTGACCACACATTTAAAGCAATACAAGGTTTAACTATTATTCTAATCAAAAGCAGCATGCCAGAGAATAAAGAAAAATAGCAAAACATAGTAATCACTTTAGTAAACACACAGTTTAGTAAGGATTCAAATTCATGATTTCTGTATTAGAATAGAAATAAAATCTGTATTCATGGATGTTAAATTAGTAGGTATTAAGGGACTGATCAGCAACATATACAAATAATAAACCACCATGAAAATTTGTGATTTCACAGTATCAGAGACATACATGGCTGACAAACAAACAAAATGACAAAAGATTGATTATGATGACTGAATACAAATAAAAATAAGCAGTAGATTAAATGATCTATAAGACTTCAGTAGATTACCTCCAGCCAGCTGTCATTTAACCCATAGCCAGAAATTATGTTAAAAAAATATGCTTCTGTAATGGGCAGTGTTTTTTGCTTACAACATATCTGATGGTGGATCATAATTTTTTAAAAGTGCTTCTGTTGTGGGTTGGTTGAATTTGAAAGTGCCTTCCCCTGGGGGGTGGGGTGGGGGTATATGTTTTACTGGAACAGCCCGAATTGTTAATTGGCTTATTGTGAACAGTGATCTGAATACTTACTGTATATACTCACATATAAGTCTAGTTCAGCTGCAGATGACATATCCTATTCTGCCATTACATAATGTGCTGGTAGATCCAAGTCTATGTTTGTTTGTTCTGCTAATTTCTTCTTACAATATTATGTGGCATGGCAGATCTGGGTGCAGTTGGATTTGACTTCTAAGTGAGTATATTTGGTACTGAATATGAGTGAGTGCCCTCAAGCAATATTATAAGCTCTTTAGTGTTTTCTCGACAAAATAACAGTCCTTTTAAATCAGTGTTACTTGAGTCAAGTTACTTTTGTTGATCATAACACAGTAACAATTCATTCATTTAGACAGACATCACATGTTGCTTACCATTTTCCTTTTTTTAAGGAACTGATTCTGCATATAATATTTTAGTCATGATTTCTTGCATTGTTTGAGATAAATCTGTAAAGTACAGATAATGAGTATATTTTGTGTATTTTCAAGTTCAGTTTCCTGAAAGGCTTGCTATTTTAAAACAATATATTTATTTGCATCATATTTATCCCTACCATCACAGTGCAGGGAAATCCTGTACAGGTTTTCCTTAAATAAAATTTCACCTGACAAGTTGAATGCAACTGTTATAGTAATAGCAATTTAGCATGGCATATCATTACCAATATCTTAAACTGTTAACATAAGTACAAGCATTAAAAACTGTTTGTACTTAGTTTTGTACACAGTGGAATTAGCACATGTACTTGCTTTGTACCTCAGTGGTCTTGGGTTTGATCCTGGTTTGAATATCAAAACTTGAACTCTGGTCTGTTCCAGTAAAACAGACTAGGGGACCCAGGGAAGGATTCTGATCATTAATCATATTGTAAACTTCTGAGAAAGATAAAGTGAAAGAAAAGAGTGCATCACTTCTGTGAACATTCATCAAAATAATTTCCCAGTCAGTTGATATTTATTAGGGAGATGAGGATCATCTAATTGTTCCATATATACGAGTTGCTTGGTTCAATTAGATTAAATATGAACTCACTATTGGACACACACAGAGTTTAAATATTGTTTGTTTAGTATGGCAACACTAAACAGAAAAAACAGAAAGAGTCCTCTTTTGATTTTAATGTGATGTTATTGTGGCTGTGGAAAATATGATACTTCCTTCAAAAAGAATTTAACCTTTAGTTCAGTTACAGATTTTGTATTATTTCTTTACATGATCACACAGAGCTAACAAAAGTCTGGACAAAAAAAAATCAAATAAAAAACAGTGCAGCATATTTTCAGATTTGCACAGGTAAAAAATGTGGTTTTGATTTCTGAGTCTTGAATCTTGAACTCAGTTTTTATGTTCAAACATTTTTGTGACTATGGGGCTATCTTTCATGTTTTGGGAGCTTTGGTCACATGAACAATACTTGCTATAGCCAGTCCTGGTTGGCTTCCTTTGTATATCTTGGGGAAAGACACTTGTCTCCCATTTCCTCTGCAAGATATAGCCAGCAGTGTACTGAAAGTACTGTTAAGCCATCCCATCCACCTTTGGTTCATGCTTTGCTGGAGCATGACAAGATATGCTGACTTTATCATTTACTTTTTAAGCATGCTGACAGCATGGAGACCAACAGTTGGACAATTTAAGTATTTCCTATAGGGGTGAAATGCTAACTGATAAATGCCTCCGATGATTTATTGCCTGTACATATTTTTCATCAGTCACTATTAATATATGTAAGTACATATGTGTGACAGTGTATGTGTGCGTAAACTTAAAATTCTAGTCTTGAAGACTAATTCATAAATAACATTTAGTATGAAAAACTGTTTCAATTTTAAAATATTCAGTGCATGTTTTTTTTCTGTATTAAAATGTAAAGTATTAGTACTCTTTGTTCTCTAGGATGATAAATGCATATCTGACATCACAATAATATCATTAATTTTTCTGCTGTGAATTTTAATGTTCAGCCTTTGTGTTAAGATGTTTTAGGTTGGGACAGTATAAGAATGCTAACATTCTACCCACCATTTCTTAATGTGAATGCAGCAAAGTGGAATTTTTGTCTTGTTTATATCAGCTAATGGCAGTTATATAGGTATAACATTTCCAGTGGCAATGGTGGCAGGTGTTTTCAGCAGTATATAAGACTGCATTAATTTGGAATGATTGCTTGTGACTGGTAGATTATTTAACATTTTGAAAATGAATATTGAAAAGTACCCAGTCTCCATTTATCCATAACACGATAGCTAATTGAATATTTTTTTTTTTAAATCATTAAATCTGCACAGGTTGTAGATTGTAGTCTTATCAAATGCATAAAATAAAGTATATATTGGTGAGTGAATTTTTTGTATGATACAGTTATTGAGATCATATTGATTTTTTGCAACAAAAATTGTGCATGGCCAATTTATGGCAGGTCTTAAGCTAGAATTGATTTCCCAAGGTCTCATATACTTTGATGTATCATTCTCTTTCACAGGACTTTCACAGCATTCATAGCTGCAATACACTTAGGTAACAGTTGATACCATGATCAATCATGTCATTTTAATCTGCAAATAATTTTCACAACAACAAAAATTCTAAATATTGTTTAATTTTTGTTCACACTGGGATTACATCGTAGCATGTTTTTACAGGCACGAACCCAAAACACATTTTATAGAGCTTGTTACATGACAGCATTCCAGTCTGTGTTGCAGTGAAACCTCTTTAGTACTGAAGTCTCTCTGGAGCAAATGAAACATCAGTTTTTAGGAGTTTTAAGCTACTGGAGGTTCTCAGTTTTTACATAATCATGCCTAATTATGCCTATCCTCTTACATGTGTTATTGTAAACATATGTTGATAAAAAGTTCTATCACCAGTTTTTCAAAATTTTATGGTAATAAAATTTTAATAGCGTCATTATTTCCATGTTGGTTTTCTTGCTTTATTTTATTTGGCATTGCTATGAGCTGTTTTAATATTCTTTAGCTGAAGAACGTTATAGTGTAATTATTAGCACTTGGTACCCAACAGATTTTTGTTTAAATATTAGTGGAGTTTTGCTTTATGTAACTAAAGTTTACTGAAATTGTATTTTGAACTAACATTTTGAAACTAGGAAATGATTAAGTTTCCAGGAGATCTGGTTTTGTGAGATTTTGGTCTTAAAAGGTTTCTCTGTACTAATTTTCCACATTTACCTACATTGACTTTTCCATGTATATAAGTGAACTGCCATTCTAGCATGGATGGTAGAATGTAGTCTCTAAATTAAATATTCTTGCTTCAAGATTCCAAGAACTTGATCTGAGTAGCCAGGCATTAATTTTCACTGAGTCTGCGAAGGAAGATGAGTGGCAGCGGGCTGTACAACCATGTTTGCATCCCAAGGCCAGATATAGAAAGGTAAGTGGCTATTACTCTTTTGGCACCTTAATTGGACCTGGAATTTATAAACTTTTCCAAATAAAAGATTAAAACGTTTTTTAGAACTAGTGCTAGAAAATAAAACTACACTAGCTAAAGGTTTCACTCATTTTTTAAAGTTATTTTAAGTGTCATTAATATATTTATATGCCATATAGCCAAAATATATAACAGTAGAAACATTTTGGCAGTTTAGAGAGAATCTGTAAAAATAGTCATTAGAATTTAGCCTCTTAAATGTTAAAAAAGTCAAGAATTTGTATGAACCTGTCTTGGTTTGCTAAATGTAACTAAACTAGTAAAACTCCCATTTCAAAATTAAATTACCAAATTTGATGTGCACAAAAATTACCTTATCATATTTTCATCTTTATGATGATGACTTGTGTGGTACTGGAGTGTTTAAGCTTTTGAAAACTTTGATATTTTTAAACAATGAACTGTCAGGCAATGCAAAACGACTTAAAAATTATAGGTTGGAGTGCATATTTGTGCTTTGCTCTTAGTTAAATGTCTGTCTCCAGAAAAGGGTTATTACATAGAAATGTAAAGGGAAAAGTTCCCCGTTACTAAGTGCCCATAAAAACATAAATGATTGAATATTTAAAATTAATCAAATTTGCACAAGTTGATGATCATGGACACACTCATTGGAAATACACAAGAAAGGGGTATGTTAGTGAATGAATTTATATAATACACAAGAGAGGGGTATGTTAGTGAGGGAATTTATTTAATACACAAGAAAGGGGTATGTTAGTGAGCGAATTTCTGCAATACACAAGGAGTTAGTATGTTAGCGAGTGAATTTATTCAATAAACATGAAAGGGGTATGTTAGTGAGTGAATTTCTGCAATACACAAGGAGTTAGTATGTTAGCGAGTGAATTTATTCAATAAACATGAAAGGGGTATGTTAGTGAGTGAATTTATGCAATACACATGAAAGGGATATGTTAGTGAATTTATTCAATACACACAAAGAGGTATGTTAGTGAGTGAATTTATGCAATACACAGGAAGGGCATATGTTACTGAATGAATTTATTCAATGCACAAAAATGATGTCTGAAGTGAATGAATTTATTCAGTACACCACTGTTACTGAGGTCCAGTTGGTTTCTGCAACATAAACCCCATGGGGCTGATTTATGGCATGTTATACATTGCTAAAGATTTTACAAGGTTATCACTACTTTTTGTTGACTGTATCATTTTCTTTTACAAGACTGTTGTTACAGCTATTAATATTGTATTAGAAGTGTTCATTTTCCATATGTAATAAAATGCAAAAGTTGCACCCAGCCATTTCACATTCACCTTGTCCTTGGATTTATAATGCTACAGTACCATAATGGGTAAGATTGTCATCACTTTAATAATGTCATAATGAAATAATACTCATGTTAGTACTAATTTTGTAAAAGCAGACTACCTTAAAGTTATGTGTAAATTCTTATTCTCAATGTTAAAAGTATTATGAATTCTAGGACCATGTTCAGGTAAATTAGTTTGTGTCATTCATAATTTATTTTAAGGTTAATCAGAGAAACTTGTGTAAGATTAATTATGAATTATTCACATATCAAAATATTTAACAAATAATTTATTTCCATAGAATACAGTATCAAAATGAGAAAAAGATCTTAAGGTATTGCGAATTAAATCCCAATGTAATCCAAAAATTAGATCAGACACAAGTCCTAGTAATTTAAAGTCCTGAATACAACTCAGTATAAGTCCTGAAGAAATCCAAAAACTGAAGGGAATGATGTGTCTGTATTAGCTTATAGAGTGTTGATGTGACAACAGTCTTTCGTTGCATCACAGTAATATAATTCCAGGTTTAAATTCAGTGTAATTCCAGTGAATGTCTTTATCCAAGAATTTTATCAGAGCATTTTTGTATTTCCAGAGAAAATAGTCACATGAATTCAATAATTTGAAGACAAAGATTCCAGGCTGAAATTAAAAAAAATACTGGAAACAACATACAACTTGATTCTGCTAAAGCTTAAAGCATGAATGACCAAGTCATCACAATTACAAGATTATTTATTTCTCTGCTTGATGAGAGGTAATAATTAAAATTTTCGAAAATAAAGCACATGACCTATTGGAAAATAACCTTCTACAATGATCCTGATGTTTACAAAACAATAACCTGGATTTTGTATAATTCACTTAGACTTAATGTTACGTGTTTAGGCTCGAATAATCAGTAACACAAGAAAGAGTGAAAACAACAAGCTTTGAAAAATATAATAATTTTTATTTCCCTGGAAAAATTCTGCAAAAATGAAAAAATATGAACTTACAGGTTTTAAGAATCAGATCCAAAAATAATCCAAGAATAATCCACAAATAAAATTCTAGTAGTCCTAATAATAAAATGCTCTAATGATTTCAAGTTTGAGTCTCGATGAAGAATCCAAGATGGAAGACGATGACATATGCTGTAACCTGTAGTGTTGAAGTTCCTTGTAGAAACAAGAAATATCACTCCAGATTTGGAAATCTGAATAAAGTTTTATAAAAGCTGCCCTTGTTCAACAATTTCATATGAGCACACATTTTTTCAGGAAAAAAGAATGAATCCTTTTAAATCCAAACAATTTGAAATAACTCCAAATGGCACAACAGTCACTTTCCATTGTAATATCCCAAATGCTGAGAATATCTCTCCAAAACAAAGGTTATATTGTATTCTAAAATGCAAAAAGGAGGTCACGTGATCATGTTCCAGAACCTTGTCTAAATTGTTTACTTGTTAGAGATCACATACACCCAGTGTGGCCCAGTCAAAAGCCAGTACTTTTACTCTAAGAAATAAAAGATAAAAAAAATTGTTTAAATCTTAAATCAGTAGTCCCATCATGACCTCAACAACAACTAATCATTTTAAAATAAAAACAGAACCTATTTATGTGGTTGCTACTAATTTTGAATCAAGGTCAGGATCTAGATCAGCACCTGGTGTTTATAAAACGAACAGTCATGGTCAAACTATTTTCTGAAAAAGGTATCATCTCTTGTGAATAAATTTACATGACAATAGCATGTAATGAAAAAAACAAATAATTAAAACTGACAAACGAACAATTAAATTGAAATAAATATGTATTAGATGAGATATAATTAAAACGAATATACATAACACTTAGGAAATTCCAAAACTTTGACCCAAATAAACATATTTACTTCTTCTGTTAATAATAATACTTATTTTAAATTCATACATGCAGAAAATAATTCAGCTATGTATTAATAGTTTACAATGAAGAAAATAAAAAAAAGTCAATTTGGATCAAGCAGAAATTAACTCTTTTTTTTGACAAGGTCAGGTCCAACATACAATGTTACATTACAATAGCATATAATGAAATAAAAATAAATAAATTAAAAAAATAACTAACAAGCAATTAAATTAAATATACATCACATACAGCTAGTAAGATAAATCTGTGGTATAAATTGTTTACAGAAAAATGTCTATAAGTTACCAAATGGGTTGCCTGAATTTTGAATATGACAGGAACATGGGGCTGCTTTCATTGAGGCAAGCATTAGGTAGCTTTATGCTTACAATCATACTGTATGTCCTTCCATTGAACAACACTTGGTGGCAAAAGGTAATAGTCAGTTGATGTAGCTTGTCATGAGCACTGCATGTGGACTTTGACTTGCAGAAGAATTTGTCAACTTGGACATAATAGGAAATAAGGAATCTGGAAACTCCTAAACATTGGCACATATTGTAACTCACTTATATTTCTCATAATTAAAGAGCTAGCTTATAACAGAAGTTCTCATGGCCAGTAAAATGAATTCATCAGCTGTGAATATTATTAACAGTAGGAATAAATACTTAAATTGCTATCATTAATTTAGTGTTGTTTGCATTTAAAAATTGTTACTTTTCTTGCTATCTAAATAATTTGCATACAAATGAAGATCATCATTTTTCTGCAATATATTGTCTGGAAAATTATTTCTTTATTGTGCACTGATGTATCCAGCACATTCAATGCCAGATAGAATTGGGTTAAATGCATTATACGATTGCTTGCAGATACTTAAACTTACATGATAATGTTTTTCTTTTTCATGGACAATTAACAAAGACTGGCTGTAGTGGTGGTGGTCTTTTTTCATTTTCTTCTTGCATGTATTCAGTTTTTGAAGATAAGTGTGCACAAAGATCTTGTTATTGTGTCGGACATGTATTTTCTGTAAGGGTGTCGTTCACATTTTCATTCTTGTGTCCACTGAGTCAAAACAATGGCAACAGTGAAATAGCCAGTGGATCTCAGTCCTGCAAATGTGATGGCCTTTACATGGGAAAGAAAGTTTAATTTTTACTCGTATCTAGTATGTAATGAAAGTAAAAACAACCAATGTGTCCCTCTTTGCATACTTGTTGACAACTTGAAATTGCTTATAAAGATGATAGAATGATGAAAATTTGGTGATCGCTTGGAGAAATAAAAGTTAGCCATTGATGACACTCTCAGCAAATAGAAAGATTTAAAAAGTTGGGAGTACCAATGGAACTTAGGTTATAATTATAGGGTAATTAAATTGATCTCTGGGTCTGACAGTCATGAATTCAATCATCCATTTCTTTGTATGGATAAAGTATTTCTTAGTTTAAGTTTCAACTTGATTTTTCATTTGGCTCAGAAAACATATTTGTCCAGAAATCTTTATGTACCACTCAAAAATTTTGTGACAAATTTTAAAATTATGGTGTCGCAAAAATTGGAGGGTCAGGATATTTAGATTAATTATGATATATTTGTAATCTCACCAGCAACATTAACAATGATTTAAAGAATCTGAGTGTTTTAGATCCAAGTTTGTTATTAATGTAAATATATGCTGAATGGAGGCAAACAGTACATAGATTTGATATGTATTTTTGTTCGCTATTGCGAGTAGAGTTCAAGTTTTTCACGAGTACTTGTGTGATATTTACATAAGCTTTTAAACTTATATTTTTTCATGAGGAATTTTTTTCTTCAGGTTAAATCCATTCGCCTTGTAGGAGTGTTATTAATAGTGTTTATCAAGACAGAACATGTGGACGATGTCAGTTTGATTGACACTGATAGTGTGCCTACAGGAATACTTGGCCTTATGGTAAGGATACCACATTTGCTTGTGTTTGATATGCACCCAGCTGTATACTGCTTAGACCTAGATCTTCTAATGAATATTGCACCAGCAGATCAGGGTCTGTGGTAATGTACTTCTTATGTCAAGGGAACAGCACAGACCTTAGTCTCATTCAACAAGACTTTTGTGAGGCTTCATGAGATCTTAACCATGCTAGGGTCTGATACAATGATTCATAGATTGCCATTTCTAATAGACGACATTTTGATCGAAATTTGTAGCTGCAAGATTACAGAGACATTTCTCACTCAGATTTCACAATTCACCTGGACATTCTTTCTGCAGTTATTCAAGCCAAAATTTTGTTAGAAGCTTAAAAGGATGTTGTTGTTGTTGTTGTTGTAGGGTTTAACGCCATTTTTCAGCACACTATAGGCTATACATGGCGGCCAGTATTAATGGTGGAGGAAAAACCCTAGAAAGAACCACCGACCCACGAGAAGCTACTGGCAAGCTTTCTCACATACCCACATTAGCTGAATGTGAGACTCGAACCCATGCAGACAGAGGTGAGATGGCAGTGATCCGTAACGGAGAGCGCTTTAGACCACTCGGCCACTCGGGGGCCCCTAAAAGGATGTCATTAAAAATTGCTTTTGTGAATAGATACCAGTGCAGGTGGCATGTCCCAATCAGTCATTGAAACTGTCCATGTTTATGCAAAATGTGATGTCATCTGATCATTACAATGACATGTTACATCACCATATATTATCAACCAGTCAAATGATATAAACCTACAGTTAAACCCCTCAAAGCTGGGACCCGAAATAAATTCTGGTGTTAAAAAGTTTTGTTTACTGAGGTTTTTGATGGAGAAAATAAAATTCTAAGCGCTTATGTGACAACAGAGAGAATGTAATTATAAGAGCAATATTGTCTTTGTGTGTAAGAGAGGACAAAATTAAGAAAGCTGTTTTTTATACTGGAATTTAATGAAGAATTAGCTGAACAAATATGTTTCTTCCAAGTCTCACATCCTGTCATATAAATAAATAAAGTTGTTCCATGTAGAAATACAGTTCTGATCACAAGAAACATCTGACAAATGAGATACTTTAAAAACTTTACCAGAAATCCATTAGAATAATACTCTGCAGTATTTAAACATGCCATGTAATTCATAATGTTGACAATTCATGAGCCTAGCTAGAGGAAGGCATTGAGCATTGTCTGTTTATTCTTCTTCCTTTAAGTACTTTGGCTTGTGTTAATGTCTCTGTTTCTTCTTCAATTCATTACCCAGTCTTAATACCTTAGGAGAACTACTACCACCATCGAAATCCAGCCCAGATTAAAACTTGTTAGCTAAAAAGATAAAAGTTATCTGCCCACTTAGATGACAGAGAGATCTCCCCGTGATAACAGGTTTGTCGCCAAATGCAGTGAAATTGTCAGTTACTACTTAAATGCATGCCCAGTAGCCCACTCACCACAGACAGAGAGGCCTTGCAAAATCCATCCTCGCAGTTTGGAAATTTTCTACCTAAAAACAAGTTGGAGGAATTTCATCTTCAAATGAAAGCATAGGTCATCTTAACATTTCCAACTTTTCCATTCTGTCTGTCATCAACAACAGAGTTTCTGACTTCTCAGTGTTATCACTTTGCCATCTTCCCACACTTAGGCACTCTTGGTGCATATTTGCACAGATCACAATGGCATCACTTCACATTGCTATAACCGTGTTAATAAGTGCTGGTCTCATGTGTGATATAGAAAACGTTTTTAATATTACTGTATAATCCCTGCAACATCAGGATACATACAAATAAGTTTTCTGTATTATCTTTTATTAGTGTCCACTTCATAAAGCGCATTTAGTTAATTCTTTTAGGCCTTTGGGTTCATGATAAAATGCAACAGCAGGTTCTAAATGCTGTCCAGTGGTGAGACGATGTAATTAGTGTGGACCTGTAAGAGGTGTGACTTCAGGTCCCCATTCATGTGTCTTCCAGATGTCTTGTGATTTGCCTTAAAAAAATAACAGGCTATGAAATAGCAGGCTAGTTATATTTTAGAGCAAGATGTGATATTTTTGGTTACTTTTCCTCACATTTTCAGTCTCCTTGTCAACAACGACATCTCTGCCCTTGTACTGTTTCAAGATTTTGGCCATCTAGGTCTGGAACTCAACATTCAAGTATTCTGAAGCTGTCTCCTTCAGGAAAGAGAATTGAATTAGTACCATGGTGGATTCCTTGCATATACAAAACAGTCCTTCCACTTGAGAATTCCTTTGTCTGTGGAATTTGCTCTATTTGGCAGCGGATCTATTAATCCTAGGTTGCCTTCTTGGGCTTCCATTACAATGATTCTGTAGTCTGAATGGAGGAGGAATCTTTGACTATTGGACCAACTTTCACAATTTGCACAATATGAGGTTCCATCTTCAAGGTAGGCAAAACCTCACTGGACTTGTGTCTGGGATACCTCTGCAAGTACAACCTCAGGCAATAATGGATGCGAACACAGAACTGGGGGGGGGAGAGCAAGTCTTGATGCCTATAGATTGTGGCCACCTCAAGATTGTTATTTACATAATCAATGTTCTTGAGATGAAAACCATTCCAAAAGTCTTGTCATTAATGGCTGGGGAACCTACATGGGAGTGGAGTTCTCATTCTGTCTGGCAACTCCACTGTGGTGACTTATCTTGTATGACAAAGCAGAACCATATTCCCAAACCTTTGCATTCTTGTTTGGGATTTTTTAAACTGATGTCCACAACAACATATCCACATCCAAGTTCGACATATCCAGGACTGGCTAATATATCGGCAGGCTCATTGCCCTGCAAGAACCAACTACATGTTTTACAAAGACAATGGTCTCTCCCTCGGTTTTCACTCATTAGTTGCCCAATGGGATTAACCTATGATGCATTTATAGCAACAAGATGGAATGCTAAAATCCCAACCTTATTCTCAATAGTCCCTTATCCAAAGGCCTGGAAAATTGATGCACTTTCTATAGATTGGAATGGCCAGATACCTCAGGTTCTGAAGGCAATACAGGAAGCAAAAGAATTGAAGTGTCTCTTTATCCTGATTACTCCACTCAAACGGGAAATCTTGGATCATCCTCATCAGTCTCACAAAAGAATTGCTAGGAAACAGATGTTCCCTCATCTGCGTTAGGCAACCATGACAGCAGAAATATGTTGGCAGGAACAAACAGTTCTCACAACTAGCAGTGGAGAAATCTCTTAAGGGAAATGGCCCCTCCCCCTTAAAGGCAAAAAAGGCAATTTAATGTCTTCTCACATTGGTGAGCACAATAACACTTTATATCACTCTAGGCATCCATACCTCAATAACTAACTTGCTATGGTTCTTCGATGAGAAAATAGTTAGCACCAGTCACAACTAAAACCCATTCCATGATCACTGGTACACTGCATTATCATGAATGAGATGAAATCGAATAAACCAAAAACCTGTTCGATCTTCTATCCATTTGGATTACACTTGTCCAATGATGTTGGATCCTTGCCTGGCTGAACAAGAAACCATTTGAACTGCTCACAAGAGCTTCATTGGTTCACCACTCATGTAAGTCCTGCCTCCTCACCGCACTGTTGAATGGCAGGCAGAATCAGCAAATACATGTCCTATCAGATGACCTGTCTGCTTGTATGGGTCAGTATCACTCAAGAAGCCCCCTGCTTTCGTTGCCATACACATGCTACAGACTTTGGTAATAATTCCTCTATACTCTGGACACTTCAGTTCAAGGTTATCTACAAGATCCAGTGCAAGTTCAGAAATGGTATTTGTGTAAGACTGTTCCTTTGCATCGAGAGAGATCACAACTCTACTTGCCCTCACAGAGGGATAAGATGGTATATCAAAACAGACTGTTTTTCCTGGATAAAGTGGGTTATTCATACTACATTTCAAAAAGAACCCCACACCAATAAAATTGCTTTGCATCTTGGCTCACAAAGTTAGATGGTCTCTCCATGGTAAGGAGATATATATTCCTCTGCCTGTTACCTATACTCCTAAGGTATTATAAGCTGGTAACATATTTGAAGAAGAAAACAATTTTTTTTCTAGTAAAATATGTTTATTTGTTAGTACTTTCTGATCATAATACACATACACCCTCCCAGCCTCCCTGCACCTGCATCTATAAAGAGAGCATGCCTTCCGCTCCAGTAGTAACTGACAATTTCATGGGAGTTGGCACCAATCACAGTATCAAGGGGAGATCACTCTAACTGCCACCGATATGGGTAGGTAACTTTTAGCTTTTTAGCTAAAAGGTTTTAGTATGGCAGGACTGGATTTGCAAGGTAGTATTAGGTCTCCTAAGATATTACAATTGGGTAAGTATTTTGGAAGAAACGTATCTTACCAGAAAAAATTCATATTTCATGTGCCTTAGCCAAATAACACTTATCCTTAGCAGATGCAGAGTTTTTCAGTCTCTTTGTAAGATCTAAAACATAAAGGTCTGTCACTGAGTGAATCTGACTTTTAGAATACTGCTTTGTAGATCTCCATTGGTAAAGCATCAAAAGTGAGGTTCCATATCTGGTTAATAAAGCCTTAATATTTAATTAAAAGGATAAGTGAGCAATGTTCTGTTGATCATGTATACAGATGAATAGCTTCAGTTACAGTTGGTAATAAGCAGATAAAGATGTCTTTCTTAACTGGCTTACCTGCAAGCATTTAGTTATTAACAATTCACCCTAAAAGTTGTCTCTTTTGTATGGTACAAAGACTTAAGATTAGCCTATTGGCACCCCTGATCTGTGTTGGCATGTGTGTCAAGTATTATTTTAACCTCCTGTTCCCTTTAAACATTTTCCTGGGTATTTGACAACACATTATGGTAATTGCTAATAATAAATACAATGTTCCAGTGTGTGGTGGGAATTTAGCAGCTACAGTATATTTCCAATTTTGAAATGTGTTTCAGTTTTATGTGGAATTTTTAAACATAAAATTGAAGTTTGGGATCCAAGTTTGATTCAGTAATAATAGTTGAGGGATTTTGGTTTACTGTGGACAAAATGGTGATAATAAAGAAAAAAATCTTTGGAATTGGGTCTTGAGGGGATTCTGTTATAATAAAGTTTTGGTTTTGAGGAATTTTGCTGTATATGCATTATTTTTATATATGCTCTAGAGATTCAGATTTTGGCAATGTTTCAAAGTCAGCACCTTTCTGTTTTAATGTAAATGCAAACTTAAAAGGTTACTTCCTTTTTGAGTGAAAATTTTAAGTAATGTTTCAAAATTTCTTTGTGACCCATGAGGCTCAAAGGTATATAATGCATAGTTGGTCTCAGGAACTCAGTGGTGGGAGAGGTTGTTAGTTGAGTCAGAAACAGGATATTACCAAGACATGTCATCATGTTTGTTAAATTAAAGGACTTAAAGAGCATGCATGAATTTAAATCCTCTTAATCACCTCTGGGTCCCAATGGAAGAAGTCAAAATGTAAAACAAACAAAATAATGGTATGTGTCTAAACTATGTTGTCGTGTGCATTAAATTTAAGGTATTTTGGGATCTGTGTAACTGCAGTTGTTCTTGCATTTATTATGCAACTTTCAGATTAAAAGAGTGACTTTTCAGAAGTTTTATTTATATTTTATTTGTATTGTATGATTGACCTTTGTAATTGAGGAAAGGAGTTTGGGCCTATCAGACTAATGGTTTTTTAATGAAAAGCATGTTACATAGCTAATTTTTGACTGTGATTGTTGATTATATTTTAATATTATTATTATTTGTAGGTTGATTTGTTTACTTGGATTGAGTTAAGGACACTGGTTTTCCCCCACAGGAATTCCTGGTATAGCTGATGTTTGACACTTTTATGACATGATGACATGTCTTCATCATATAATGTTTTTTGACTCAACCAACCACCTCTCCCACCACTGGGTACCTGATATTTGCCACTTTATTAATAAACCTGATCTTGTTGACAACTTAGAATGTTCTAGAAATGAACTTTTGACCCTCATCCTAGCTATCTTATTGTGTCTTAGGTTTATATATTAAGGTTGTTTGTACTAGAATTGTCCTATCCTATCTTAACATCTGAAATGGAATAAGTCTTTTGTATTTAGTTTTAATTTAAGAGGATGTATTTATTTAAATTATTCATTGGAATTACAAACTACTCATTGATCCTTTTGGGATTAAATCACTATTTTGGATTATTGTAAACTCGTTTAGAGACATCATGGATTAAATCATTGTGATACATCAAGACTTAGCACATCAACACTATTACAGGCAGTTAGTACATCAGCACAGTCAAGGTTCGAATTCATTCAGAACACTGTACTTTTGGAATTGTGATAGAACATTTAGGACTATTTGGGATTAATTTCACAATACTATAAGTTCTCTTGAAATTTCCATTTTTTATTCTAGGGAAATAAAGTATTTATTGAATTTTATTAAACTTGTTGGATCTCGCTCTTCTCTATTACTTAGTTTGGGGCCCCAAGTGGCCGAGTGGTCTAAAGCGCTCTTCGTTACGGATCACTGCCATCTCACCTCTGTCTGCATGGGTTCGAGTCTCGGATTCGGCTAATGTGGGTATGTGAGAAAGCTTGCCAGTAGCTTTTCATGGGTCGGTGGTTCTTTCCGGGTTTTTTCTGGGTTCTTCCTCCACCATTAATACTGGCCGCCATGTATAGCCTAACGTGTGCTGAAAAATGGCATTAAATCCTACAACAACAACAACAACAACAAAAAATTACTTAGTTTAAGACGATAACTGGAGGATGTACGAGATCGTAACTGGAGGATGTAGGTTTGATTCAAGGTTTCATATTTCAGTGAAATCCTGATCTCTGTTTTTAATGTTTAAAATATGTGATTAGGATGTTTTGGCTGAAGCCAGACCATACAAAAATTAAATATTTAATTTGTCCATCAGATATTTTGTATATTTACTTCATACTTTGTTAGATGATCAAAATATATATGATTGGAGTCTTCACAATTGATGAATTATTTGTTATTGAAAATCTTATCACGTCATTTGCAGGGCAACAAAGGAGGTGTTGGTGTTCGATTTACTTTACAGAATACGTCTCTTTGTTTCGTCAACTCCCACCTTGCAGCCCACCAAGAAGAGATAGAGAGGAGAAACCAGGTATGCTTTCACAAAACTATGTCATTTTACTCAAAAAAGCAAAGTTTTTTGTAAATTATGTTCCTCTAATAATACTTACCTGACGAATTTACTCTCTGCTACCTCTAAACTCAGACCTGCCTGAAAAAGGAAAAATGTGTTTCTGTGTATATATCATATAGACAAATAGAAACATTTGTTCCAGTTAACTCACATTTCTGCCTGCTTGATGGCCATGGTTATACCCACATGTAACTAGTCACTTGAGAGAAATCTAAAATGGACTCCTTGCATTGCAGGAAGAGGTAAGAGAGATTTTCAGTAATGTCGTCAGCAAGTATTATCAAAGAAACATAATTTACTAAATAATTTTGTTGCTCCATCGAATAAATTACCTGATTACGTTAACATTAGCAGAATAGGTAAGAGGAGGATGAAATTCTGGGCATTGTATGACCACCTGTGTCATCAAAGAGGAGCATGATTTGTCTGCTAAAAGGGTGAACCTCTCCTAACATTAGCGTGGCACAACAATACAAAATTTATTTTTACATACACAAAAGAGAGTCTGTTGGATTCCGCACTTGATTATTGTTTCACCATCAAAAGTTTCCCAGATCAATCCAGGAAGAGTGGCAAATACACACCTGGATCTGAGCTTATGCTTTCATGAATGGAGTGTGATCACTGTATGTACAGCTATTACTAACCCAAGATTCAGTTCTCTCAGCAAGGATGTGTCATGCAGATGAAAGCTGGAGGAGGCTGAATGGCCATTACATTCAGCTGACTCCACTATGTCCTGAATTGAGAGTTTACGTTTGAGGCCAGGCTCGTGGAAGTCATATTTCTTGAGCTGAAAACTTCATTAACTCTACCTAACCCGTGAAAGTCCAAAGGACAGTGATTTAATAACTCCTTCTAGCCAGATGTCTAGAACTTGTTGGAAGATGTCTTGCGTTCCTGCCTTCAGCGATAGGAATAGTCTTTTACAGCTTCTGTAGATGTTTGCGTGCCTCATTGTTAAAGCTACATTAAAAATCCAAATCACACACACATACACACACACACATAGCATCTGTGGTCACTTTCAGAGTCCTGCAGCTTCATTTTCTCACAACTGATTAATCAAGGAAAGAGAGAAAATAGTTATTTATTGGCTGACTAGCAATGATATCCTGTTATAAAGGTAGTGTCATGAGAACAAATGAACCAATTTAACAACTTTATGTAGTTCAGAACTCTTGATATCAATTATATCCCACTTAGTCTGCATTTGGAACCTAGTGTTATCAGAAATTGCAAGTCTTGAATGATGGGCACTTCAGTAAGGTGGAAGACAATAACCTGTTAGATTAAGAGGCAAATACCTTCTATGTTTTTCTTTAAGGCATTCTACAATTTATATAGTTCATCAACAAGGTGACTTGACTTAGAGAGTCATGATGTGACTTACATAATATGGGGTTTCTAAATGATTTTCAACATTTAATTAAATAGTATTGGGATCTAAAGTTTATACATACCATTTTGTCAGTTTATCCTTTGTAGTGACTGACAATGTACTTTTCTTCTTGGGAAATAAAATGTGCAATCAATATCAATTTCTCATTTATTATTCTTATTGATCCAAGCTTGCGTATAATAGCTGTATGTAATTTAAAAGGCAATAAATCTTGATTTTCCCATATTTTTCTGCAAGATGTTTATGTATAACTATGGTTGAAAACAGCAACTGTTGATAGACTTTTACAGACAGCTTATGTCACAATTGTTTTCATTTTTTTCAAATATCATGTGCTGTATCAAATTAAATGAAAACTTTCACTTATCTTTTTCATTGTGTTCAAACATTTGTGCCAAATTAAATTACTGACCACAACTTTCCATAAATTTAGAGTAAATTAAAAAGAAAATTGTTGAAAAGAAAAATTAAGAGTGTTAACAAAACTAAGGGTATCCAAACATTTAGAGCAAAGATGTTATTTATCCCCATTGATAAAAAATTATAAAACGTTCAAGTGACTAATTACCAAGGCAGCTTATACCAGCATGCTTAGACAGGTTATGCAGTAAAATGAATACGATAGCCAAAATTTCAGAGCCCCTCAGTCAGATATAAAATTGTTTTGTAACAAAACAGACTCTTGCATTTATTAACCTCAAAATTTGCTCATAAAATAATTATCAAACCATATATCTTAGTCTTTTTAAAAATGAGAACAATTCTTTGAGTAGTGTCTCATTAGCAGAATTAGACTGTTGTAGGTCAGTATACTTTCCAGCTTTTGTCTGGATATGGTCCTGAATGCTTGGGTGGGGCAGGAACATCGGCCATATGCTATGTTCAATTGACCTGTCTGCATGCTTTGATTGACAGCTGCTGTTAGCGAATCAAATTGGGAATCCCACACATGGTTGCACCATCTACCATTACTTAAACAAGCTATGCTCTATTGGTTGTCTAAGTTAACAAACTTACAGATCATTTTCTTTTGTATTGTATTACTCATCAATGTAAACTGTAGAAATGTGACATTTGGATTTAAAAATGGTGACGAGATGTAGTTATGGTTTGTGTAACAGCTGTGACTAATGTGCTCAACGATTAGAAACAAACTTTCAGAATTGTCAGAGATGAATTAAACTTTATGAAAGGCCTCATGAACAGTTAAACCCATTGAGAATCAACTCAAATAAATACGTTTGTACAAAGGTAAATACTTGTTATATTTACATGCAGTTGATAAATATCCTTTTAAAGCAATATTCTTTTTTCAAACACGACCCCTTTGCCTAGTAAACAAACTGAACACCTGTGGATAAGCAATGGTTCCAGCTATCTAAACATTATCAGCTTTGCCTGCATTGAGTAGTAATACTGCCAGAACATTTTGCAGCCTAATCACATCCTTATGACATTAAATGGATGACAGATATATATATATGTGTGTGTGTGTGTGTGTGTGTGTGTGTGTGTGTGTGTGTGTGTGTGTGTATGTGTGTGTGTGTGTTGAACAGCACAGGTGCAAGCACATAGCTTTGGTTTACTCCAGTCAAGATGCCAAAGTACTTTGAGTACTGCCCATTGGCCAAGACCTCTCCTATCACGTCATCATGGTACAGCTTAATAAGGGTGACAAACTTACCTGGTGATCTGCCACAGTTCATCAGTTCAGTGATCTTCCACATCTCCTCAGATCGGGGCAAGTCCAGCTTTCGCAGACTGATCTTTGATGGATTTGTTACAGTGTTGCTCTATCGACAGTGGATGGGTGATTGAGGAGCTGTCTAAAGTGTTCCATCTTGCTTTTATCCCTTATGTCTTTATTGGTTGTGGTGCCATCTTCTGAGAGTAGAGTGGTAGATGCTGATCTTAATCTGCCAAAAACAGCTTTAATGCCACTAAAAACATTTTGGAGTTCTTGATATCAGTATATAATTACATTTTCTCATACTTGTTTTTCCCACCATCGATCTGCACTTTGCCTTTCTCTGATGCCCATAGAAATCTGCACAGGATCCACACATCACTAATAAAATTTTAGTGTCCAGATGTTTATGACATATTTATTACCAAGTTACCCAGCAAGAAACACGGCACATTTTCCAGTTGTTTGTCTAAGGTAGCAACATAAGGTGTTATCTTCCACATGGGAGTGAATCTACATATGATATGCAGAGAGCTCATTTTAAGGGCAAAGCCAAATAAACATTGTATTGTGTGACCTTATAAGGCTATATGAAAGTTAATTTGGTGCAGGATATTGCTTCCATTTCATTTCCAGTATATGAAAAATTTCCTGGATATAATCAGTAAAAAAATGTAAAATGAAATTATATTGATATTTTATGACAGCTTTAAATTAATGAAACCCAGGAATTATTACACACTTTCAGTTTTGTCTCTTTCCCTGCACCTGAGATGAGATAAAAACATTGTAAACTATTTAAGAAATTGGTTGTATAACATCAGTTTTCATTTAAAAACACATTGAATTCTGGCTGCTAAAAGTTTTGGCAATAAATATCCTCTATCTCCCTTTGTGCTAAGAGACAAACAGTTTTCGATATCAGTGAAAAATTTGTGATTTCAGAAATAGATTTGCATGGCAGCATTTGTTTTATGAGTAAAGAGTGATCTCAATAAAAACATATAATCATGCACAATTTGTATGAATTTGTGCACTTGGAGAGAAGTGATGTGTGACAATTCCTGCAAATTAATTTAAAGTCACTCATTTAAAAGTGTACTCCATGCAGTTTACAGTTTTTATTTCAATGTTAACCCTTAAAGTGCTTGCTGTAATATATGTCCTGTGTCAGGTAGAGCTGTCGAAGCACTTGCTGTGACATCTGTCTCTTCAGGTAGGCAACTGCTTACACATCTGGGATTTTTGGCTTGACATGAATGGTTGTTAAACTAAATTTGACTGGCATACTGTGCCCTGGAACAGGCATTTTGTTGTAGTTTGAATTTGCATCAAGGAAGTTTTTCAAATACTGGCTTCATGGAACACCAAAATGCTGATTCCCAATGTGGTTTATCTTCATTTTATCTGATTCATTTTGATGCATAAATCAATTTCTGAAATTTGAAAAAATATATTTTCTTTACCCTAGGTGAAAAAAGTGCTAGGATTAGCAATGTGAAACATGGATAGTCAGCCAACCAGAAATACACATATTTTTTTTGTGCCTAAGTATATGGAATTGAATAGAATCGAGCAGAGAAGTTTAAGAAATTATGCTTTTTTGTGAATAAAGAAAAGAAATTTATAGTAATATTGTGCTGATTATTCAAAGCAGTGTGTTCACCAAAGTAAAACAGACCATGGATAGCAATCAGAAACAATATATTTGTTCAGCAATTTTAAAGCATATGTTTCTTCTGGTAGACTGGTACATTATTAGTGGTGCATAATATTCAAAAGGAAACACGTAACACAGAGTTGGATACATGTCTGGGAAAGAAAGCACATGATCTGGTTCTGAATTGTTCTTCTTTCTTTTCTCATTTGAATTTGGGTAGCTTGACTTTCAGAAACAAGTTTTATGTAGCTGTTTGAAACATTCAAATACAGATTATATATTATTTTGTTATAAGCCCAGATAACTTGACTGTTGGATTTGGGAACCCCACTGAATTTAGGTTCTGTATGATTTATTTATTGCTTACCCAATTTGAATTCATGCCTTCTGGATTTTCATTTATAGGGGTGATCTCAGTTGCAGATATGTAAAAAATATTCTGCAGTTGCAAAACCTTTTTATTTTCAGGATTACAAGGACATAGAGTCAAAGATGCATTTTAAGCAGTTCTTCCCACCTTTAACAATTGCAGACCATGAGTAAGTATTTTTATTTTCATGCAATTGATAGCATTTGGCCAATGGCAAGAACTAAGTACAGATTCAAGTCACAGTGGTGTTTTTGACCTAAATGTTAATATTCTGTGTAAAAGTGAGATTAGTTTTATTCTAAAATTATTGAGAGTATCTTGATTTGTTACTGTTTATCGATACAACCGTCTTGAGAAGCTTGTTAGCAAATTTGTATGAAAACCACTCAATGTAGACCAGTGAAATTGGTAGGATTATTTAAATCCGTATGTGGATAACCTGGCTGGATTTTGAGGCCATTACATTAGGTGTTTAATGTTTTGCATGTTTAAATGTTTTGAAAACTTTTTTGACAAAACCAGATTATATGATTAAGTAAACTGTACTTAACATAATTAGATGAAATTTGGCAGGTGCATTTATTTTCATATGTGCTTGACAATCATGGCAGTTTTTATTGTTTTATCCAACTTTTATTTTTTTTAGACATTTCATGAAAATAAAATATCTTGTTAGGATATGCAGATAACCTGACTTTATTTTTCATTCCACAAAATCAATTTTTCAAGCTTTTACATTTTTTAACTTCTTTGAACTTTGACCTTTTGGTCTCCAGTGATTGCTTATGCATTTCACAAAAACATATCCAGTGGAGTCTTTATTATTATGGATTGTCTCCAGGACTTTCATCAGGGTTTTATTTCTTCTCTATATGCAGAATTCACTTGAGACCACTGCAGCATCTTTCAAATTATATGCTTTTTTATGGTTTGCATGTATTTATAATAGCAACAACTATTCACCTGTTTGTACAGAGTTATCCACCTTTAGGACAAAATAACAAAACTGGTGATACCCATATACGATGATTGCATTTTCAGCTCTATCAGTGGTTATGCTGTAATTGTTCTAGCCATGTCAGGATATGTAAAGGGACACTACTTAAATTCTTATCCTCTTTGAAAATGTCTAGTTAAAATGGATATCTCTCTTGAGATATGCCGTCTAATATCGCGATATAAGTTGTATCAAACTGCAAAAACAAAGGTCCTGATCTGCCATAGCATGATACGCCTGCAGTTCAGGGTCTATGCTTTTGTTCAACTGCTTACTCCTAACAATCTGCAAAGTCCCAGATCTGCTGGTGCTTTATTATCTGGCAGATCTGGGTCTGTACAGTTTGTAGTTGCGAAGTATATAGGGTAGTTTAACAGCCTCTCATTAAGCACTTAAAACAATACAGAATCATTTCTTATCAGTAGAAAATGCCTATTAAAGATAATTGCTTAAATAATTTCCCAAATTTTGTACGAAATCGTTAATTCTGTTAATAGATAAAAAGACTTTAATCAAGATTACATGTACACAGCTCAAAATAAATTCTTATCTGCTAAACCAAGGTCACAGATTTTTCCTACTGATCACTGAAACCCCAGCCATCACTAATCCATTGCAGCAGTGAAAAATTTCCACTTGTCACAATCATAAGTTACGTGTCAGATGAATCAAATAAAATGTGACATGTCATCCTTTTCATTGTGAAATGATCTGGATATTGTGTTAAGTGAATACCTACCAGTATGCTGTAATTAATAAATGCCTAGCTGTAGCAATTTACAGGTGTTATTCAAGGCTTTGGTAAATTCATGTAATCTCAAAACAGTTTTTGTGCATATGGAACTAGGCTGTTGTACAAATCCTAGATACTGATTTCACTTTGGATGACAAGAAAGATTTAATGAATGAGTCTAGCATTGGGAAAAGTTTGTTTTGGTCAGTTTGACAAATAATCCAGAATTATGCTGTTTTAATATCATTGTTTATAAACATTCAGTGCATTGTATGGTCACAATCAGAAAGCTGAAATAAAGTTAAGTAATGTGCACAGGAAGCACTGAAACATCAGAAATTACATGATGACAGGACAGTGCAGTTGTAAACATGATCAAGAGAGCAGATTAAGGAAGTCCCTAAAATTCTGGGCAGATGAATAGAAATGGCTGAAGAGTGACCCAGGAAATGCTCTTTGTTTTGTGTCTGCAATGAGTATTTGGTGAAATACAAAAATGTACAGGGATCTTCATTCGTTGATTTCTTTGTACAATTTTCACTCATGCCAATAATCACAATAATGATGATGCTCCTTAACTTGCTAGGAATCAAGGGAAGACCAGTAACTAGGCCACATGGACCTAGAGCTGATGAATCAGGCTCTGTCAGAAAATGAATATGTACTTTCACTGAGTCATTTTGTGAAAAACATTACTTAGTAATAATTGTTTTGAGTTCATGATAACGAATATTGTTGAATTTTTTTAAACCTGATCTGGTTTTATGTTGATTTTTGCAGGATCAGTAAAATTTAGGCACAATCACTAAAATTGTATGGTGATCTTTGGTTTAGTGGGGAAAAAAATCCTAATTTCAAGCTCTGCATGTATTTAGAGGGATATTGTTGTTTGCTTATGAACATAGAAAGGGCCATGATTAACAGAATCATAGATCATAGAAAGTTGAAAGGGCCATGATTAGCAGTATCATGGAGCATAGAAAGGGTCATGATTAGCAGTATCATGGAACATAGAAAGGGTCATGATTGGCAGTATCATAGAGCACAGAAAGGGACATGATTAGCAGTATCATTGAGCATAGAAAGGGCCATGATTAGCAGTATCATAGAGCATAGAAAGGGCCATGATTATCAGTATCATAGAGCATAGAAAGGGCCATGATTAGCAGTATCATAGATCATAGAAAGGAGAAAGGGCCATGATTAGCAGTATTGTAGATCATAGAAAGGGTCATGATTAGCAGTATCATAGATGATAGAAAGGACCATGATTAGCTGTATCATAGGTCATATAAAAGGCCATGATTAGCAGTATCATAGATCATAGAAAGGGCCATGATTAGTAGAAGAGTTGACACCAAGTCATTTAAATGTACTATGAATTCTATATTCATCAATTGCAGTGTGATATTTTGGATAGGGGATCTGAACTACCGTGTTGATATGGATATCAATATGGTCCACACCTTCATTAAAGAAGAACAGTACAAGCCTCTACTGAGTAAAGACCAGGTAAAAACATGCATTATTTTTTCTGTTATGCCATCCTTTTCTGTTCACTTGTGGCATTAATATCCACCATTTTATGTTGCAAGTTGGACCGCTCGGGTTTTCTAAGTTGTTAGAACATCCGTCTTCGATGCAGGAGGTCGTGGGTTCGAACCCTGGCTTAATCGTACCAAAGACATAAAAATGATACTTACAGCTGCCTCTCCTGGTGCTCAGCATTAAGAGGTTTGTGTTAGGACTGGTTGGCCTGGTGTCAGGATAATGTGACTGGGTGGGACATGATGCTACATGTCTGCAGCATCATGCCACAGTGCTAGACAACACTATAAACTGCCACACTGCAGACATCTTAGCGATATGACTGAAATTGTTTTAGAGCTATGTTAAAAATCCAAATCACACACATGTTGTGAGTTAAAGTTTCATTTTACATGATTTTGCAAGTCAGATTTATTATAAATGCATCTGGGTCCAGCAAATTCATTGCTACCAGAATACTGGGCTCCTTTACGATATCAAAATGTACATTAAAATTTCCTTTAATAGGTATTATAATTGTTAATGACGCATAAGATGGTAAACGATAGTCTCGAAACCACTGTATATACTCGCTTAAAGTCGAGTTAAACTGTAAACAGCATGGACCCTGATCTGCCATAACATAATAGCATTGGCAGACCAGAGTCTTTGTTGTTCATTTTATTGATTACTTCTAGCAAACAGCAGAGACCCAGATCTACTGACGTATTATGCAGTGGCAGATCTGCCTCTGTGGTTTTTAATTGGACTTGTAAGCGAGTATAGATGGTAAGTTTCATATTTGCATGATAGGGTTGCATCTAAGAGGCATGATTATGAAGTTCCTGTTGAATTTGACAAAACTATGCTGCACAAAATAATGTAGTCCCCATGCACTAAAAATTGGCACAAAAATAAGCATTATTCACAAGTGTATTTAAATAGCATGCATGTCATGTTTTTCTCCCTACTTATGAAATATATGCTGGCTCTGTCCCAAAAAATGTACATGCTAATCAGACATAGTTTATTGGAATCTGCAGTTCTGATTCACTGTCTTACATATGCATGCCTTATGCCCCAAAAACTAACCAAATGGCTGAATAGAGAAACAGCCCAAACTTTTTCTCTTTTTGATTTTTATGATAGTTCCAAAGAAATGATCGAAATTGTTGAGAATCAACAGCAGGAAAATCAGGAAAGTAAAGATATTTACACTGACAGTGAATATCAGCAGTGACTGTGATTACTGTAGTGCATCCAGGACAAAGAAATGAGATGGTAGTAATTGGTAGAGGTGATCACCTTTGACCTCTCGGCCACCCAGCAGTTTAATGAGCTTGCAATTACATATAGGTGGCAGACTAATGAACTCCACATCACCTACAGGTAGCAGTCTAATTCTCATATATATATATATATCAAATTATAGCAGGCGAAACAGTCAAATAAGCCTCATATTACATATAGCTACCATACTAATGAGCACCACATTACATTGACAGACAGCTCACACAATTTTTTGAAACCCATGCATCCCAATGGGGGTGAAGTTAGAGTGGAGTGGAGTGGATTAAAAAATGTCCCCATCATCACTCCATTCATCCTGACAGGTTTGCTGTGGTCGCTCACAGAGATATTCTGCATACCATACTTTCTCATGGAGTTTTGGTTTCTATCAAATAGGTGTGTTTTTCTGTGAGTGACCTCCTGAAGCATGCTTTTTAGATTTTCTTGGAGAGAGATATTTGATGGTTTATCTGCATCATTATCAGCTGATTATAAACATTTCCTGGTTCTAATGATGATAATTTAATATATATAATGCCAAATCATATTTTACTTCACAAGCTGTATTAACACTACTTTACATTTTTTTCATTTATAAAAGGCTGATCAACATCTTTTGCAATACATCTATACTTTTACTGTATTGAAAGATATCTGAACAAACTTGCACACTGACTTGAAACCTTGTTAGTGTAAATTTATCCTATAAACATGAAAAGTAATCCTCTGAGGTGTGGACATGTACACTCCAAAAGACAGCCACTTCTGTTTAAAAAAAACACAAGTCAGAAATTTACACATAAATGCAAACCTTGTGTTTAATCTTTCAACAGTAATGACCCAGTCATGAGGTTGTATATAGATGTACACAGCTATGAACTAGTTCAGTTCTGACTAAATTTATACTGCAAGGGACTGGTCATTTAGATTATGGGACTATATTGTTCTTTCCGATTGGGGTATTTTTTATTCTTTCATTCATCACAAGATAAATTTTTGTCAAGTACAAAAAGGAATAGCATATTGTCCTATTTATCCTTTACAGATCAGAACAAGACAATTGTTTTCAAGCATTTAACCCCACATCCCTTTAGAAATTTAAATGGTCTCTCCGTAACAAAGACCTGGCTTCAGCGGATGTTCTGCAGAAATAAAGGAGTCACCACTGTAAACACTGTTATAAAATGTTAGCATCAGAAGATGAGGTCAATTTAAGTTTGGGAAAGGTGTGTTTCTAATGCACGAAGCCTTCCGACTTGGCACATCGTACTTAACAGCTCAATTTATGGATAAGGAATCAATCCCTTATCTTACTCAAAGTGATTGCAGATGACAACTCCTCTCTCTCGTACATAAAATATGGAATCTAAAGTTATTGTAATCAATTGCACTTGTCACTAGAAACATCATTGTACATGCTTCAGTAACAGTTTGAGTATTTCCTGACTGCAAACTCTCAGCAGTTGGCATCCTCATCTTTCACACCAAGCCAAAAAGATGCTTCAGCTGTGAGAGTTTTTCATGATTCCAAATATGTTTTGAAGAATTTTTCGCAAATATTTTGTTTCAGAAATAACACTAAAATGATTATTAATGCTAACATTACTTTTTTCATGCATGATATATTGACATGTTTAGGCAATCTTACAAATTAAATTTTTTTAATTTTGCCAGTTATAAATCTGCACATAAAAAGGTAAAATTTGGAAAAGTTCAGAATGTGGTAAGAATATTAATATTGTAACAAGATAACCAGGTGGGATTTCGGATTCACAACAGAACACTTTTGATGGTGACACAGATATGATGTTTAATAACGAATGACTTGTATGAACAATTAATTGCAATTAATATGTACGTGTATATGATCCAGATATTGGGTCAGTTAACATAAAATGCATGGACGTAATAATGAAAATACAAATAAATGTCCTTACACAGTACAAAGACAACGGATGAATGATTCACAGTAATTTCACAATGAAAAGATTAATGTATTTTACTCGAATAGTAAAACAAATGTAGTATTTTAATCATATAGTAAAATGTATTCACTCAAATAGTGAAATTATGTAAACAAAAGGGACAGATATACAAATTATCTTTATAGTCCCAATAACATACTGGGTTTTACAAACCCACAAAAATCAGCCCATGTCTAAAAGATTACATTTATGGAGTTACACGCTCCATCACCAGCACACTTGGCTACCAGTCACACTGGCCAGTCAAGCCGTCAGTATTCCAGGTTGGTCAATCAAGCAATCTGCACCCACCAATCTCGGTCAGCCCGATCACCTGCTACTCGACCAGCAACACTGTTTATTCTGCTTTACAGCTGCTATGGTTCATCTTCACAGCTGCTATAGTTGACTTTTATGGTTAGCTCTGCAGATGGTACCACGTCAACTCCGATAACTTGGATCGCTTTGGTCACTCTGGTGGTCACTCGGGTCAGTCTGACCACTTCAATCACTCTGGTCATTCTGTAATCACTCGGGTCAGCTGAAAATACATCTAACACCATGTACTATGCATGACACAGGCATATACAATAAAACATAATGATGTTATATATGGAAAGTTGTACAGATTACAGTATCTGCACAATAATTACAAAACAACAAACAGGTTCAAAGTAAACCTAACCATACCTGACAAGAATCCTACGGTACTAAATGTTTCTTAAAAATGCAGCTTTATATTGCTAATATAGATCCTTTGTTAAGTCACAAACGAGAATAGAAAATATTTGCATTATACTACATAAACCAAAGCTACATAGCAAACAGACAAAAATAAACATGTTAGTACAATAGTTATAAACTTGTACAGAAGAAATTAATAATTCACATACCTCTACAACTGAAGATGTGCAAGTCCTTAAAGTAGACCGCTTGCTGACAAGACATTCGATAATGTGAGGATTTAATCTTACGGTGAGGCATTTATACACAGATGAAGTTGTCATAGATTGTCTGTGCACTGGAAGCTTTTGTTTTTTCTTATTGAAAGCACTTTGCACACATGAACTGAACTCACTTTTTTGAAATATTATACAATATACATAAATTACCCTCAGGTATTGTTGTACACAAAAAACGAAACCTGAGTGCATGTATTTAATAAATAAAAGGATTTATACAATTCCATGACAGATGTCATACTAAACATCATAGCATCATGGAGGAAAAAGAAAGGCCAGTGGGCACAAATTCATGACCTTGTGTTTCAAAGTCATTGTGTGTGTGTGTGTGTCACACTTTATCCACATGGCCACAGTAACTAGCTGGAGAGCTTTATACCACATAAAGAAACCCACCATATACTATTAAAAAAAATAAGTTTGCATATTTTTTGTCTCAATAACCAAAGGCTGCAGCAGTGACAAACAGGAGACTGCAAATTTTGATACATCAGAATAATTATAAAAATTATATCTATGTTATGATTAGGTGATTGCAACATCATATGATTGATAGTTTTTTTTCTATGATGATACAAATTTTGTTTTTATATTTTTCCTTGCAAGAATGAGCAAATAATAGGATACATGTGGAGACATCAGCGCAGAATGCCATATGTCTTTGTTGGAAATTAAAATCTTGGAACATCTAAGATTTGACAATTTTCCAATTATTATTTGTTTTGACAATACTTTGAGTTCTAACTAATTAGAAACAATCACCAAATCTCCATCGCTAATGATGGGACCATTAATTTAAACTGTTAAGTGCAACACACCAAGGCAGATGGCTTTGTGTGGTAGAAATGTACTTTCCCAAACTTAATTTGACCTCTTCTTTTGATGCTAACATTTTATAACAGTGTTTACATTGGTAACTGCCTTTATTTCTGCTGAGCATCCACTGAAGCCAAGTCACTGATTGGCAAAATGGTAGGTGATTGTAAATCACTCTTGATTTCTCAGTCTTTCTATGGGTAGTCTTCATTAAACTGCTTTTCAAATTTCAATCAATAAAGTCAACCAACTTGTCTATGATGGAGATGCTATCAGTATGCCAGCAGAGGCAGAGTAGCAATTTATAGGTTTTTATTGCATCAGTGCAGAGTGAAAGTGGAGGTAATTAAGTCCCCCACTGCAACCCATGGGATTCTGAAAAATTGCATGAAATGTACTTTAGCTAGCATCTTAATTATCTTTTTTCTTGATATATATAATTACCTTTCCACATCACATACAGGTAGCAGTCTGGTGAGCTCCACAATACATACAGCTAGCAATCTGAAGAGCTCCATATTATATATAGCTAGCATCTGAATGAACTCCACATTACCCATACAACAAGCAGTTTAATTATCTTTGTTCTTTATATAACCTTCAATTCCAGTAGGTTTTTCTGATGAACTCTGAATCTTCTTCCTCCATGGTTGGCCCCCTACCCCCATATTTCAGAGAAAAGGGGGCACACAGCCCAAATTTTGTATAACTGTAGATGCAGCCCAGAATGGTATCTTAGCCCAACTTAAAGATTGTAGTTTGAGGAAGATAGACTCATGTTGTTGAACTCTCCTTGGTGGGACCTCAACATGATAACTTGGTGTATGTCTGTTGTACACCAATTTTCCAATCTACACTCAACAATAACCTCAGTATTTAAGTTTTTATTTTACTTCCCTTTTATGACCTCATCTCTGGTCCGCCTCAGATGCAGGAGGTTGTGGGTTCGATTCCCAGCCGAGTCATACCAAAGACTTACAAAAATGGTACTTACAGCTGCCTCTCCTGTCACTTAGCATTAAGAGGTTACTGTTAGAACTGGTTGGCCTGATGTCAGGATAATGTGACTGGATGGGACGTCATGCTACATGTCTGCAGCATGATGCCCCATTGCTAGACATCACTATAAACTGTCACACTGCAGACATCGTAGAGATATAACTGACAAATTGTTAAAGCTATGTTAAAAATCTAATTCACACACACACACCTCATCTCTGTATGTGTTAGGTTACCCTAAACAAGATGTAACAGAATATAAGACATAGATGTGTGGACTGCATGCTGCATACTTTTCATTTGAAGCCTCATCTTGATTGGCTATTCAGTGTTATTACCTATGCATGACCAATGCTTGTGCTACTGGCTGTCAGTCTAAGGTTTCTCAGTCTCGCGACTCTCAACAGTAAAATATGGCTTTTATGGACAGACAGTTATGATAATAGTTTCTCAGACAGATTTAAGAAGAATAAAAAAATTTTTTACAGCATAAATCTTGGGTTTTAATCAATTCATAGTACCTCTATTTTATATCAAGGAAGAAATAACTTTTTTATTGCTTTATATGTATTATAGCATGTTACAGTATATATGTATGTATGCATGGATGTATGTTATATATATCAGTATTGCATATTTAATTTTTTTATTGATGATTGTAGATTATGAGGGTCATATTATAAAGGACATAGTTAAATTTTATTTATGGATTATATATTATATTTTAAGATAATTATCACTCGTAGATAAACATGTTTACTTGGATTTGGGTTCAGGACATTGTTTTTCCCCTATATGTCACATTTTTCTAATAATATGATTTTGTTGCAGCTACTAAAACAGCTAGGAAAGGAGCACAAAGATGTGTTTCGAGGCTTCAAAGAAGGTCCAGTTACATTCCCACCAACCTATAAGTTTGATCCAAACACAGATATGTATGACACCAGGTAAGTTAACCATGACTTCCACTACCTGTCATATATTAGATCTTAAACTTAGTATGGATTACAATAACAGCTATTAACTGTAAAAAAAATTACCAGCTATTAATTTGCTGATATTAAACAAATGTTATACTGGTAAAAATCTGTACTAAAATCTATACTATTTGTGCCACTCATACAAAAATAAATCAGCTGCCTAAATTTGCATGAAGAAGTACATGCCTGAGAGAGCATGGACACAAAAATGCATTATGTTAATCTAAGATATTTTTTTATTATATGCTCATTTTTTCTCCGTTAACTTTACATTATCAGAATCGTGCAGTATTACCCGATATTGAATCCACGCAACAATACACATATAGCATTCACATGCATAAAGGAACTACTTTCTATTGTAAACAAACAATGGACGCAGATGCCAGCACTTTTGATTTGTACACAAATCATGTACACTCGTGTAAGAGGCTCTTTACGTTGTGGTTGTTTAAATTTGTTTCTGAACTTAAAACAGATGTTTCTTGGACTGCCAGATAGCAGCTGCTTTGGCACATTCCGCGTTGATACAATGTTACGGATTTAGGCTAGCTACAGTATATAACAGACGCAAAGATAAGGTCCTTACAAATAACATACAAGTGACAAGTCATATACTCTCTTCTTTAGCTGGTGATAAGAATGGCAAAATAAAATATACTTACAGTTTTACATCCTGAATTTCCTCAAAATGTATTTTCTTAATTCTGCAAATCCGAATTACATGATTGTTGTCATAGGTTTTCAATCTGGATTACACATTTTGAAATTGTGCTGTAATTTCAATGATAAGTGCAATTGCATCCTCCTTACTGCACTCGAAATAAGCATTAAATTCCATAGCGTCTTTTTGATAATTGCAACTGAAAGACTTCATATTTTTCCCACGTTATGATTTCAAACATTCAGTGACAGAAACAGAAACACATTTGCAGATGTCAACACACTTCTCTCTAGCTTCTTCAATCTCATGTATTTCATGTGGAATCGTCACATACAAATCCAGTCCATAATCATGAAATTTCATAGAATCGAGAAAAATACCAAAATGTACCTTCATTCACAATAAGACTCCAAATTTCAATTTTAACTAGACACGCCATTTTCTTTCAAAAGTTATGTCAAGCGTGTGACTAAGTTCAAATTTATCTGGGCGGAGTTATGTGCGCAGTAATAATGTTTATTTGTGTAATGATGAATATGCGCTTGTGTAGTTAGTTTGGAATGCGTCATACATTCATTTACGTTGTTTCTTGTAATGTATTTTGTTTATATAATTAAACCTTAGGTAGAATAAAAAAATGAGCATATAATTAAAAGGTTACTGCATTTGTATGGGAAAATATGAACTCGTTTTGTCAGAAGGATATACTTCACTCCCAAGGTCATGCAGTATTCCATCCAAAAAACTCGTTCATATTTTCCCATACAAATGCAGTAACCTATAAGTGTTGTTCACACAGATGTAGAGGTTAGAGCTCAAATAACATTTTGATATTGCCATTGTAATACTTGAAGTGATCTAAGTAATCATTTTTAAGCAGCATATAAATTTTGGAACTGCAGTAAAATGCAGTATTTAGTAAGTTTAGCAAATTTATTGACAATACAAATTTCACAAATGAATGTTCAGCAGTGATAGCCAAGGTGGCTGATTGGTGAAAGTGTTGGACTCCTGACCTCAATGGTATACATTCAGTTCCCACCACTGGGATTAGCCCAGTCTGGTCATCATGGTATGTCTTTGGGCAAGGCATGGTATAACCTCTAAAGTAATACTGTGCCACAAAACATTCCAAATTTTTCATCAACATTGTGTAAATTTCGTGAATAATATTTCATAAAATTGATTTCTTCTCAACTGATTGAAACATTTGTACTGGCTTTAGTGATTTGTATGAAGAAGAGCTATTTAAATATACTTGAAGATTTACCGATGTAATTCCTACTTACTAGATCATTGTGTTCAGGAAATATATTATACTTCATATATTCAAAAATGTTCCCCGTTCATTACAAACTAAGATACTAAACTAATAGTACAGATTTATCTAATGTACTGTCAATGTCACAAAGCTACATTACCTGGCAATATTGAATAAAACAGCTTCATTGGTCAGTGGGAAAAAATGTTATCATGCAAGCATTATGATACAACTATAATACATTACAGTCATGCCACTGTGCCAGTCACTGTTCTGCTGTTTACCTTTTCTATTTGCTCTATCTTCTTTGTAATAAGAATGGTCAATTATGTATGGTTTAGTTATGGATTGAAAGTTAAATGAAAATAACACTTTTTTTAAAATTATGTGACAAATGAAGGTTATGTTTTTGAAAGAGGCTAAAAATGTTCTGATCCAGCTTTACTTGCTGGTCTTGTTTCCAGTGACAAAATCTGGAACATTTTGACTCATAGTATAACTCTTGTCAAACATCAAGTAGCTGATGGTATATCTTGTCATAGCCATTGTAATAAATTTGTGAATCAATTTCTTTTTTCTCTGGGTTGATTCAAGATAATGAAACTTTTATAATGTTTTAGGTTCCATGTGTTATAGTAACGAGTTGTAGTTAGTGTTGGTAATTGGCGACATTTTGAAGATCAGTACTTTAAAACCTCTTGAAAGACTACCTCTTCTATCAAGGCAGATATAATGGTCTGTCATGGCACAATAATTAGTAAATCTGTGTATTAATAATAATATGGTCTCTCAAGACAGGTCGTCTCTCATTTTACTATAATCAGTTCATTAGAACCAGTCAACCCTCTCAGTTTTAATATCTTGGAAATATTTTGTTTATTTTTCATGGAAAATATCCTTTTCACTCACTTAGAACCATTTCTCGTCATCATTGTTTTTATGGAATTATTGCTGTAACCAGTTTATCTTGCAGAATTTAGGATGTCAGTACTTGTGATTTACAAGTAATAAGAGTACATGTCTCATAGGCTTTCATAGATCTAATAAACATGTTGGGTTTCAGTGCAATAGAAACATTAAAATAAAAAGCGAGAATTTTAATTTAATTGATTATTGACAATCATAGTCACGTATGGTTCTTTGACTTTTCTGACTACTTTTTGATTGTCACACTACAAGTTGTAAGAGGTTTAGAACATTTGGTCTTCATTTCATCCATTTAGTTATACTATTCCTTATATAATCACATGTAATTTGGATCCAACTGCAAACTGCATAGATCCATATTAGCTATTGCTTAATCGCTTAATATGCTGGTTGATCTAGTTCTGTGCAGTTTGTATGGAGTCATCATTAGAACAAATAACATAGAGCCTGATCTACTGGCACATTATCTGACAGATCAGAGTCTATGTGGTATGCAGTTGGACCTAACTTATAAGTAAATGTTGTAGATATAAAATAAGGATGCTCCCTCAGGTGACCCCATTGTTCCCCCCACCATAAAAATCATTAGGAGCTGCCCTCAGCCCTTACTGCAAAGCGCCATCTTGCTAGGAGATTGTAGGCAGCTAATTATTTTTAATTAATTTTAGAAAAGTGATGCAGGGTTAATAAATGCTCATGGCAGTTGATTGGGGAGATGTAAAATTCATATGCAAATGTTACACGTGGGTGGAGGAACATATGCCTTTATCTTAACAGAGATGTCAAAATTTTAGAAAAAGTCAACCAGGTACCCATTGATCCTAATGGTCGGTTACATGGGTATCCAATCAAAGGGAAATAATATTAAATGTGAACTTGAACTGCTTTATTGTAAGTTCATACATGCCACCACCACCCCAGAGATATAAGTGTAATTATTACTTATGTAAGTGGCAAAAAAGCACATTCTGTGCATAAAAAGAGTGATCTATATAATTATTACAAGCCATAATTACAGAAAAACATATGAAAAACATACATTTATTTTTGCTGCTTACATGGATCTGCAGTTACTTAAAATTCTTGTCACAAATCAGCTAAATCCATGTGGATAAGTATGAGAATACACACAAAAAACAAAATGATAAATTATTTATACGCAACATTCACTTTAATTAGTCTACATCACATGTTTAAATTTTGCTGAAAGATCATAAAGTCAGTCCAAAAATTCTGAATACTGTATTATATGACTGTAGATTTCATCTTTCAAAATTTGTAAAGCACTGCTGATTTGTCCTTTTCCTGATGCAACATTCCACTCTAACATTTTTCAGTCATAAAGATCCATGAGTCACATTGATAAAGCCTGTTTCTTCTTCAAATACATTCCCCGATCACATTAACATTAGGGATATAAGCCTGCTACCTCTCGAATCCAGCCCTACTAAAAGACGAAAATTCGTCTTTTCTGTCTATCTCATATAGACCAAAGGGCAATAACTCTTGCCCCTTACCTCCCCTTGCCACCGCCAGGTGTCACTAGTGTTTAAGCTTCGCTTGTACTGATAACACGTACATTATACCTCCAAACAATCCAAGCCATCTTAGCGTTAAATTGGACCATCCGAAGTTAAATTTGGATTTATTGCATTGGACAATCATTCTTCTACAGGTTGTATACATTATTTTAACAATTTTTTTCAAAATTGAGTGAATTTGTTACCCTTACGGATTTCGTTTACTGAAGACCATGTTACACACGCTATCGCGGAACTCGTGTTGTTAATTAAGAGTTAACGCGACACTGACTAATTTCGCTTACTCCATTAGTAACGGTTGTGGTATTAGCGAATTAATAACATGCTGAATTGATCATTTGTGCTTTGTTTTCTTTTCTTGTGTCGTTTCAGTAGAAATGTCAACCAAATGCATGAAATGCAAAAAGTTCAAAGCAAAAGAAGACAACCATGACTCTTGTATTGTATGTACCAAGTGTACATCATCTATACCATGCAGTGTGTGTAATACTTAGACAGAGCAAACGTGGGCTGATGTAGTCCAGAAGGCAGCAAAAGGGAGGGATAGACGGAATAAGTCGAAGAAAGATAGCATTGATGTCCTCAGTATACATCAGAAGACAGCCTCCATTGCGAGCCTTGTGGGGGACGTTTGGGTCCCCCCTCCACCTAAAGTTCCTTGTTTGCAACCGTCAGCCACAGTAACATCAGCGGCAATGGAGGAAAATAATGTTGACAGGGTACAGCAGTCCAACTTTGAACAGATGCATCGTTTGGTCCAGGAAACGACGACGCAGCTATTGACATCAGGCCAGATATTACCCTTATTTCCCTCGCTCGCTTCCACAGCTTTGTCTGACTCTTTGGTGGAATGTTCCCCCAATTTTAGGCTGCCCAGTGGGCGTAAGTCCCCCCGCATGTCCGAGCATGGCCTTTGGGCCTGTAAGTCAGAACGCATGGGGTTTTTACCGGATCCATCAGATCCATTTCTTTATACTATCTCTACGTCACCGGTCGTCCAGCTGTCCCAGCATGGGGACCCTATTGCTAAAACGGTCTGACCAAACATGACTTACAGGGAATTTAGTGATAAATCCATCCATCAAGCTGTACCGCCGGCAACATACCAATACTATGGTGGAGATTTTAATGAGAAATCTGTCTGTCCAGCCAGGCCATTGGAGCAGCCAGTACCGGTGATAGCAGGACCGTCGCCAACATTCAGACCGACCACAAGCCAGACAAACCAGCTGGCAGGGCCGGCCATCCATATGTTCATGGCTTATCCACAAGGGAGAGTTAGTGACAGTGTTAAGGATGATGGAATCGCGTCATCTATGCCACCTGGTATGCTCTATCCAGAAATGCAAGCTATTACAGAACACGACTCGGCACACAGTGAGGGTGACGAAACTCCTGCAAATCAGCCGTACACAGATCCAACCATGGAATGGACTGAGTTTGGCTTCAAGGCGGCAGTGGAAGAAATTTATAGGGTGTTGGCAACTTCAGAATGCCCTCCACCTCCTACCGCCGCTCAAGACTACAAAGTTAAGGCGTCTGTAGATCTTGATGGGGAGGAAGAGACGCTGTCCTTCCGGCTCCTTCCCCAGTCGGCAAAAATTAAGGAGATCAATGCTCGTCTATCAGGACGAATAGGTGATCCGGGGAATGCTAAGGCGTTCTTTTCAGAAAGCCAAGTACCAGTGACGTTCTCATGTCGCTGGTACAAAACTCATTCAGACACCTTCAGTACGGATCTTCTGGCCCTGGAAAAAAATATGGCAGCAGTTCACATGTCCGCTCCACTGTTTTACAAAGTGGACAAAAATGTGTTCCATGCCACGTCAAAGCTAGTCCGGAACGTAGTCGCTACGTCTTCACTGTTAGACTTGGCTTCATTAGCCATTTTCCGACTCGCAGAAAAATCCGACAATGACCACGCTTGGGAAGCGACAGCTTGGATTGCTAGAGTTATTAATAGGGCAGCTCACCATTCCATGGCTAATGTGTTGACTGCTTCTGCCAACTTAGACCTGATATGCTGTGACGCATGTCTGCGGTCCACGTCGCTCAAGCCCCATCATACTCTGGCTTTACGGATGACTCCATTTGGGTCGCCTTTACTCTTTGGAGGAAAAATTGAAGAAGTTCGGAAGCAGGCAGCTCAGGAACTGCCCCTCCAACTCGCCGCCCAACCCTCGCAGGCGTTTAGAAAAAATCAGCCCCTGCCACAGCGGAGGGATGATTGGCGGACCAGGGACAAGGGATCCTTACAATCAAATGTTCAGTATAGATCCCAACCCAATGGCAGGAGACAACAGTCTAATCAAGCTAGGAGGCAACCATACAGAGGCGGTAAGAAACAAAGTTTCTCTGTCTTCAAGCCTCCTAAAATTTCAGGACCACTGGACCACCTTTTTTCCTCAGAAAGATTTCGTGATACAGGTCATTTCGGAGGGACTTCGGATTTCATTTATCCAACCCCCCTCCCCTGTCCTCCTCTCCCCTCTTCACGGACGTACCGTCCAATCGGGAGAAGGATACCTTTTACAACAGGAGATACCATCACTCATAGAAAAATGGGCGGTGGAGATTGTGAAAAAACCGCAGTCGCCGGGGTTTTATTCCAGGCTGTTTCTTATCCAGAAGGCAAACGGCAAGTTGAGGCTGATCATCGACCTGAGTCGCCTCAACCAATACATTTTGCAACCGAAATTCAAGATGGAAACGGCGAGATCAATCCATCTTTCCATCCGGCAGGACGAGTATACCATCAGTCTAGATATGACTGACGCATATTTTCACGTCCCTATCCACCCCGCGTCACGGAAATTTCTCCGATTCGCTTACCACGACACGGTTGATCAGTTCCAGGTCCTACCCTTTGGCCTCAACATCAGCCCTTGGGCTTTTACCAAGGTTATGGATTGCGTTGTCACCCTGTTCCACTCGACTTCATCTACAGGGATGGCAGTGTACTTGGACGACATCCTCCAGAAACATATGGTAAGTTCTATTCTGCTTAAAGGCAGAAACGATCTTTTAGTGCTTTTAGATCATCTAGGCTTTCTCGTGAACTGGAAAAAGTCCGATCTGCGTCCATCCCAGCGTTTTGTCCATCTGGGTATGGAGTTTCTCACCGATCTGAATCTGGTACGGCTTCCTCGCGCTCGCGTAATCTGGATCGTCGAACTCATTGAGTCCGTTTCCAACAGGACATGGATTTCAGCGAGAGAATTCTTGCAACTCCTCGAATTATTCAGTGCGGCGGCGGACTTGATCCCGCTTGGCTGTCTTTTTATGCGTCCCTTACAAATGATGTTACTGGCACAATGGCACCCCTTTTCAAGTCCCCTCAATCAAACAATAATGATCACGCCCGAGATACGATCGTTCCTGCATCAGTGGCACAGCCCCGGTTGGCTATCCATGGGGATTCCTCTGGAGATGCCCCAAGTGGAGATAACGGTATGTACCGACGCCAGTACCTACGGTTGGGGTGCCCACCTGTTGCTGGACTTTGCTACAGTCAGCAGCACATGGGAGCCAGGAGAGAGGCCTCTCCACATCAACCTTTTAGAAATGAGGGCTGTCATCAGTGCCTTTCATTTCTGGAAGGATCAACTCTCAGGTAAAACTGTCCTCATTATGTCAGACAACTCTGTGGTGGTGACTTACCTCCTCAAACAAGGGGGCACCAAATCACCAGACCTGTGCATTCTGATCTGGCTGTTCCTGCGTTGGTGCGACAACCTCCACATCAACGTACAAATCAGACACATTCCCAGCAGACTCAATGTCTTAGCCGACACGGAATGGTCACTCCATCAATCAGTCTTTCTTCGGATTTGCACACTTTGGGGACGTCCGATGATTGATCTTTTTGCAACAAGGTGGAATCGCAAGTTGCCCACCTTCGTCTCTCTGGTTCCAGACCCAGAGGCTTGGGCCATGGACGCTCTGTCAATCAGCTGGGAGGGGTTGTGGGCATTCGCCTACCCTCCCACGGTTTTGGTACTGAAAATAATCCAGAGGTTAAGGGGTCAGAACTGTCGGATGATTCTGATTGACCCTCTCAGATGGAACAAGTCCTGGGTCACCGATCTACTCGATCTAGCGATAGATCTACCCAGGAAGATTCCAACCAGCCCAAATCTTCTCAAACAACCGCGGTCACAGGTGTTCCACCCCTGCCTGGACCATCTTCTTCTTCACGCTTGGCTCTTGTCTGGGCAGCCTTGCGAGACAAACAATTTAAACCTTCGATTGTGGAGAGAATCTCAAGAGCAAGAAGGCCCTCCACTCTGAAGGCTTATTGAGGAAAGTGGCGTGTTTTCAGGGACTGGTGCCATATCAATAACATTGTCCCTTTGAGTGTCTCAACCCCTCAACTGGCCGACTTTTTTCTCTGGCTTTTCAAGGAGAAACAGTTGGCCCCAATTACTATCAAAGGCTACCGCTCCATGATATCAGACACATTCCGCCATCATGGTAGATGTGATATTGGGCATAACAAAGATCTATCAGATCTTTTAGCCAATTTTGATTTCAATCGACCAAAATCCCTCACCCTGTTTCCAAAATGGAATCTGTCCTGGGTTTTAACATGGCTCAATTCAGACAAATTTGAACCTTTAGCCCACACTTCGTTAAAGCTACTATCATACAAAACATGTTTTTTGATAGCCTTAGCTTCAGCATGCAGGGTGAGCGAGTTACATGCCCTTTCCAGTGACCCGAACTTTCTTTAGTTCAGATCAGATGGTTCGGTGGTCCTCCTGACGCAACCAGGCTTTGTAGCCAAAAATAGGTTACCATCCATTGGTGATCAAAGAATCATCATTCACTCGCTCTCTTCCATAGATAAGTCAAGAGCAGCAGCCATGCAAGATCCTGTTCGTGCACTCAAGCACTATTTAAAACGCACAGAGGCGTGTCGGGACACACGTAAGTGCCTCTTTCTTCCGGTCAAAGCTGGTAAACGGGATATCACCCCTCAAGCCCTTGCTTCATGGCTGAAGTGGGTTATACGCTCGGCGTACTCTGAGGTCTCACAAGATCAGAATTGCCTCATGAAGATTACGGCTCATGAGATTAGAGCAACTTCGGCGAGCCTGGCATACGAACGCAATGTTTCGATCCAAGATATAATAGAAGCTGTTGGCTGGCATGCAGAGTCAACCTTCTCCAGTTTTTATCTCAGAGATTTGGCTTTGCAGAGGCAAACCTTGAATCTGGTTGGTCCGGTGTTGGCAGCCCAGATGACCACCAGACCCATTTAAAACAATCAGCACAGCCTATCAGCTTCACTGGATTCGCCAGTGAAATTTCATAGGTATGAAGATTTCAGTAACTATCTTCTTAACCGTATATAGGGGTCACATATAACAAGACCCTAGGCTGTGTTGCTGATGAAATTAGGAGAATGGGTTATCGTTCAAATGGGGAATCCAGCCATCATTCCCTAGAAGGTACCCGGGGTGGAGGTAGGATGCTCAGCATTCCCTCCTCCTATTACTTATTCTCCTAATGTTAATGTGATCGGGGAACGTATTTGAAGGAGAAAGCAAATTTTTGGTAAATTGTGTTTCTCCGAGAATTCTTACCCGATCACATTACTTAAAAACCCTCCCAACCACCCCGCTATGCGATCATCCTCGTATAATATATATCGCTCAGCTTAAAAAACTAGTGACACCTGGCGGTGGCAAGGGGAGGTAAGGGGTAAGAGTTATTGCCCTTTGGTCTATATGAGATAGACAGAAAAGATGAACTTTTGTCTTTTAGTAGGGCTGGATTCGAGAGGTAGCAGGCTTATATCCCTAACGTTAATGTGATCGGGTAAGTATTCTCGGAGAAACACAATTTACTAAAAATTTGCTTTCACTTGATAATATTTGTTGCCATGTTATTTCAATATAGACTGGTCCACTACATAAGTGTGTATCAAACTATAATTAATCTGTGACAGGTTTCAAATTCAAGAAACCTCACTGTTTTCTTTGAAACATGTCACGTACAGTTACTATAAATGGAAAAAAGGAAACTGTTCGAGTACATAGCCAAATGGACACACACATATGAAGATCAGTATACGGAGGTCTACAATGGATCAATGTCACATGACATGTGCCTCAAACTGTTCTCATTATTAAGTGTCTCATTCACTCCTGACATCGCCAGATATAATATTTGATCTGAACTCAGAAACACGTGGAGGTGGGTGGTTTTTAAAAAAAATGTTTTTCAACATAAACTGAATGGGTCACTATACCTTATTTTATTACCCAGGTAAATATGAACGGGCGATTACACAAGTACCCGGATACCCACTGACACATTTATACCTCAATAACAAAGTGTAAACCCCCCCATGTTTGTGGTAAGGTTAGAAAGTTTTGTCTCAAGCCCAAACTCATTTTCCTCCATTTCTTCCTTGTTGAGAATGGCATTTTCGTAAATGGTTTGTAAATCTGCGTCTTTCCCAAGAAGGCAAAACAAATTTAAGGAAGGCTTCACAACCAATTTTCTGCAGTCTGGCAGCTTGTTGCAGAGCTGCTGACTGTCACAATTTTAGTTTGAATTTCATGATTCTTAATAGTGAGTCACTAATCCGCACTGTATGACAAAAAATCACGAATTCACAATTTCTCAATCGGCTTAAATCAGGAATAAAATAACCTTTATCCCATTAAGTGCTAGTCATAATATCAACAGTAGTGCTGATAATGGTCCCATACTACTAGTAGTGATATTAGTAGAATTATATCCATTGGGTACAGTTTGCCCTGTAGAAAACATTTTAATGTATTTTAATCTATATTTGTAAGAGAAGTTTTACAAATACTTGTAAAGAAAACGGGGGCCCAACTGGAATTTTTTTTAAAATGTCACCTATACATAGCTCTGTAAATTCTTTAAAAAAACACTCTTATGAAGACAGCATTTTCAAAGAATTTGATTAAGATGAGATTATTAGATATAAGTTTTGTTAGAAGTACCTATGAAGGCTATTTTAACAGCAAACAATGTTTGCTGTTTTTGGAATATATGAATGTGGAAATTTGTGAGATAGTGAAAAATTATTATATATATCATGCTTCACAGATATTTGCTTAACTTCATATTTTTTCTGTGCTTGCACCACTGTCACTGATTAGAACTGTTCACATGAAGATGCACATGTTCTAATTTTTGTTCCTACAACATTGACATTCTACAGATTTGGATTTGGATAAATCTGAGTGAATTTCTTCCATTTGATGTGATTTTAAACCTTGTTATCTTTGAGCCTGCCAATTTTATTAAGACCATAGGACTAAACTAGATTCTGTGTGGAATTTTTGTTCTGTATTTTCACTTGCCTTTGTGATCCCATGATCTTTTACATTATTTCTTTGATGTTGTTTCTTCTGGGATTAATACTGTTTTATAATGAAGCTACAGTTAAAATGTCTTCAATGCCAAGGAAGAAAAAATTTATTCCCCAAAATGTGAAGTTTAGTTTGGAATACACCAAAGACTGGCATTGCATAATCAGCCATAAAGATCAATATACATCATGCTTTTTGCACACAATGTGCCGCAAATTTTATCATTGTACATGGTGGCAGACATGATGTGAAAAAGTGCACTGCTTGCAAAAAGCACATAAATCTTGTGAATATTAAGAGTACCCAGCAGATTTCAGCTCTAGAATACGTTAATCTATTGTTTGAGTTTTCCAGTTGAATATAACCTGCCTTTCTCTGTTGGAGATCATGCTAAACATTTTTTCCAAGTAGTGTTCTCAGACTCTTAGATTGTTTACAGATTTTCCAGCAGAAGAACAAAAGGTGCTGCAATAGTGAAAGCAATGTCAGAGAACCAGCAAGAAGCCTGAACTCTTTTGAAAATAAACTTAGCAAAGACCAAGTGATGAAGTTAAAATCCATCACAGCATCCTATCTTGACAAATAGCAATAAGAACAAGTGAAGTTTGTGTATATAATTAAATAGGACTGCAAATATATTTGGATATGTATATAGTGTATATAATGTGTTTTAGTTTTATTTTGGGATTTTCATATAATACAGGAATGACCATCAGAGTGGACAGAGCTTGTGCCTAGGTATTTTTCACTAGTTATTTTCAGAATTTACATATTTGTATTCCTCTTTTCACTAAATGCAAGCCTGGATGGTTGGCTGCTCTGTCAATGGACAGATTATTCACGAGGATACAACCCGTGGTGAAAAGCTGAGAACACTCTTCTGCAAACAAGGCATCACTATAGCCCCAATTCTCACTGCATTTTGATTAATGATAAGCATAAACATACTTGCAGTCACTGGCTGGGGCAGGACAAAGACACACACACACACACACACACACACAGAGCATGAAAGAATTGATATAAAAGCATCTTGGATATAAAAGCATCTAGAGCTGCTGGCTGTTATGCTGAAAATGCTAACATAATAAGTGGCAGTGGCCCTGCCAGGAAATATCAGGTCAATTGTCTCATTATTACTTATGACCATTGGCACTGACATAGCTGGCTGCCCCAAAACCTTGTGGTGCTTGTCATCATGATAGCTGTTGCATTCTTTGCTGCACAAATGTGGCTGCAGTGTCTAGCATGCAGATGTAAGAACTACAAGCCCTAATATAATGCCAGCCAGAACCATTGTTATTTTATTAGCTTCATGATTTTCAGCTTCCATTTTGGCAGTGCTTTCTGCTGTTCCACCCACGACATTGTCACTGTAAGCAATAACCGCCATGGTAAGCAGCCATTACAGGGGAAGCTTCAGCCAGTTTGCCACATCGCAAAATGAGAAACATCAAAGTTAATCTTATGCTCATTGTACTGCAGTAACAAGCCCAAAATTCCTTAATTTACTGCAGAATGCTTTTATTAAGGCACCCCTTACTTGTGCTGGTAATGGCCTTTGATTTTTTTCTGGTATAAAATACACAGAGGTGTTTTTTTATTCTTTATCCTCAGCCTGCAAGAAATAAGCAATGTGCTGCTTTCCATCTCTAGGGTCCTCAAACTTATAATTTGCAGGGTCCAATACAGTGGGACATTAACCATGAGTGGGAAGGCCTTATAAATGAACTGGCCTTTCTTGGAACAAAGCTGATTACACAACACGCACAGGCATTTAATAATCACCATGCTTTTACTGTCAATCTGTGCTTGTAGACCGCCATATCATTGTTATTGTCAAACATGCTATGTTGGTTTGGAAAAGGGCACTCCATCTGAATAAGAATTTTGTTTACCTGATAGTAAATTTGAAACTAGTAAAAGCCACACACCATTTTAGGCAGAGTTTCAAAAAGAATGTGGTCACCAGTGCTAACACTGTGGCTGTTGGTCATGTACAAAATAGCAAAAGTCACTTGATTCAGCCAAAACAGACTCTGGATTTCCAGAATTCCAGCAGTTATATACAGGGTGACCCGACTATAACACGGTAGTTGGGAGCCATAGAACCCGACCGTGTTATAGACCGAACCGTGTTATATGCAACCAGGTCAGTTAGCTGAAGAAAATGATGCATTTACCCCAACAAATTTGCCGGGGGGGGGCTAGGTAATAAATGTGGGCGGTAAAATACGTGCTTCATTGGCACAGTTACCATCTTAAATCAATGCATATTAAATGGGAAATACACCTCTAGTGAAAACAGTTAAAGCATATATAATATTTTACTTTATTTAGAGAACCATGGATTGGTACATATATGTGTATACTGTTTATTTTTACATGTCTTATTTATAGCATGAATAGAGTATCAGCACCGTGTGCTTAACCGTGAATCTCATCACATACATTGAATCAACAATACAAGTATTTCATGGAAAAAATCCACACAGATTTAAAGTATTCAATAATTTTGTTGTTGTTGTTGTTGTTAAAGGGTTTAACACCATTTTCAGCACAAGATAGGCTATACATGGCTGCCAGTATTAATGGTGGAGGAAGAACCCAGGAAAACCCCCAGAAAGAACCACTGACCCACGAGAAACTACCAGCAAGCTTTCTCACATATCCACTTTGGTTGAGCCCAAGACTCGAACCCACACAGACAGAGGTGAGATGACAGTGATCCATGACGGAGAGCGCTTTAGACCTCTGGGCCTCCAATAATTTTGTCACAGGTCATATAGGTCTGAATTCAGTGGATAAACATAGCAAAAATCATGTAACGAATGATGAAGCACATTTACTTTTCAGTACGTCCCAAATTGGTGAAAGTTAATTTGCGTTTTAAGCCACACAGTAGCATTCCTAAGCGTAAACTTTTTCCCTGCAAAAAGGAAAATTTCACGACACAGTAAACATGTTCCAGTCATGTTGGAAAATGGAAAAATCCATCAGATTCCATTGCTTTTATTTAAGTTTGGTACTAACTTCTTTGAAGAAAAGTTCTTTGTTTTTATTGAAGATTGGAGTCGGCTTTCCTTGATGAAATGTGCATGCATTATTGAAGTCACCGCTAAAGGCCAGCTTTAGAGAACCAAAGAAATGCCCTTTTCTTATTGTGGCGGCAACATCAAATAATTGTATTGCATGATTGAGACTGATTTTTTTTCTCCATTTGCTTAGTACGTTTTCATAACAGTCAGTGCTTCAAAGGTAATGTTTTCTTTGAAATTTCAGCAAACTATTTTATCTGGGTACATTTTTTAAAAATTAATTGGCCATCATTTGGTCGATCATAGTTACAGTTCCTCCCTGCTTATTGAATAAACCAACAAGTAGAATGTTTTTATATATATTTGTGGTAATACTGAGTGATGCTGCCTTCCACTGAATCTAACAAAGGGTCAATGGACGATAGACCCAGGTGTTCTGGTCTGATGACAAGGATTAGTACAGAACATGTGGGTGTTCTGAAGCCTTCAAGGATTTAATTTTGAGTGAAAAGAAGAGGAATTTTACATACCATCCAGACACATGTGTTAATAACTAGCGAGCGGCCAAAAATCTGACGAAAGATAGATTATGAGATAATGCATAGTCCGGTTGATCTCCGCTACCAGAAATGTCAACAGAAATAAAAAGCAGATATCTCAGAACATACAGTACTCATGCTCAGTGTCAACATAAGCGAATTATGATATAACAATGCACTGTTAAGATGGTTTGTCAGTATGGATAAAGAAATTGTTTATGTAACAATAGATAAATTTCAGTGCATTTTATATCAGGTTTGTGGCTTTCTTTCATGGGGCCTCTGAATTTCTCCACTCCAAACCAATGGTTGTATGTACAAGTTTAACAGCCAACAAAATGTCACCAGTAAAAAAAAACTCGCCAGATGTTATATTTTGCTGCCAATTAGGAAAATAAAATCGCAGTTTGCAACATTGGCAAACCCCTACGCCGTCCTAGAATAAACATTTTACACTTTAATTTTCATATTTTTAAGAAGAAAAAACTTTTTTTTTCATGTACAAGAAAAATACATATAAAATTTCAGGAGCCACTCCACGATCATCTTGTATTATTCTGCTCAGTCTCTTCCCCAAAATGATAAAAAAAAATTTTTTTTTATACTTTTCAGAAAGAAATTTTTTCGTGTGCAAGAAAAATACATGTATATAAAATTTTGGGAGCCACTCCACAACTGTGTTTTATCCAAATTCATATTATAACTGAGCGTGCTATAGCAGGGTCACACTGTATATCTTTTCTTTCAGCATGAGGCAACACAAATAACTGGTAAAGTCAACAAATGTTGCAATGAGGCATTATCACTGACATTGATGTCATTCTTTTGACTTTGCTATAATTGTGTGAAAGCACCACAAGCAATGTACTTTGCATTAACATTAAAGCAATGTGCCTGATTTAATACCATCACTCTCACATAAGTGCTGACAGTGTATTAATGTTGTGCCAACCAATCCTCAGATTTAGCCACTGGCTTTAGAACAAGTGACATAATAATGCAGGAACTGGAATTTGCACATAGCACTTGAGGAGATTTTATACAATCCAGGATGGTTCAGCATTTTTGGCTCTGCTTGGTAACTCTAAATTCAGTGCACACCATTCGGGCAGTACGAACATTATGGGACCCTTTTCTGTTCCCATTGAATATTGCAATCTTAAAAACACTTGAATAACTGTGGCCTACAGTACAGCAACTAGCCTGGTCAACATCACACTTTCTATATTAGGAATGCTCAGTTGGAATCCTTATAAACAGATCCTTAAGGACACATAATGGTGATACTGCTGTTCTGGATAATGCCTCACATGAAAACCTTGTAGCTAACTTTGCATCTCTCTATTTTCTGCCTGATACATGATTAAGTGAGAGGGTCACAGTGCCAGTGCACAGCTAATGGGATTCTCAACTACTCTAACCTTATTTGGTCTGATCTACCACATAAATGTGACCAGTAATTAGAATTGCAATAAGGGAAAAATAATGCCATGGGTGGTCAGCCAGACATGAATGAAGAAAATGAATCATTGGTGCCACCAGGTGATCACACATTAGTGGACAATGACATGAGTTTTAGATGGACTTACAAGCTTGTCCAGGTTGATATCAACAGGAATTAAAAACTGCTGGAAGAATTAAGCACTGGGGCCACCTAGCCCCCACCATTACAGTGCCAGTGTGGTATTTGGTGAAGCAACCTTCAACAATGACCTTGTTGGAGATAACCTTTCCTTCAGGGTATGTAATGACCTCTATCACTGGGTTCACTAGACTAAAACAACAAGAGATCTTCCCACAGAAATGTTATGCAACATTATGGTGACCAGTCAGAAAAGTACACAATCACAAGTCTCACAAACAGAAGGCACACTGGTTGTGACTTTTTGTGAACATTTTGGCAGGTATTTTGAAGACCATTCTTTTTCTGGATCCAAAGGTTTAGGGAATCTGACATTTTCTTAAACCACGTCAGTTTTACCAGTATTTCACAGTGGTAAGTGCATGCCACTTGAGAGCTAATCCCCCTCCAATAAAAGTCTCATGTCACCCTCCATAGAGGAGTTATAATGTTGCAATACCCAAAATCTCCCAAGATCCACAAGATTTGTACCTCAGAATAATCAGTGAAGCTGAATTTTCCTTAATAGTTATGGCCAAATTGTGACACATTCCATAAAAACCAGTCAGGTGTATGGTAAACGTGTTGGATGGCATTTACATTATGCCTGTGTCTGGGGGCATAGGTGTGGTGGCAATTGGCCTGTTTTCAACAGTCATTGCCACCCCCATCAGATTTGCCTTTGAGTTCACAGTATTAGGTTGTATGCTTGTTTCCATGGCAGCAAATTTCATTAGCCAGCAGCTCTCCTTGAAGACCAAAAAGCACAATGAAATCCATGTGCTTGCTAAGGCAAAACTCAGTATCCAACCACATTTTCAAGGTTCTTCTTGACAATGCCATCTCCAATGGAGAGTTAAAGCTCATCCTCAATGAAGTCACCAAATATATGGTCATGAACAATGAAATACAGGCTGCATCACGCAAGGCATATGCTTCAGCTATCATCAATGAGGTGGCAATAATGAGTTGGTAGCCAAATGAAAAACAGAAGGCTGCAAAGAAATTATGAAAAATCCCACTGAAAATTCTGTATAGATGTGTACTTGTGCTGTGTTTCGTATGTGAAATCCATTCTGAATGACAGGTACATAAAAACTGACTGAAATAAAAGAACAAGCAAAACAGCAAAGTGAACAGCTTACTTGCTCACTTACAGTACTCAAAACATGTGATTTATTTCCAGTATGCTACCACCATATGATGCATTGTGTTCACTCTGGTACCTACCCTTTCCCCTTTTTTCTCCACTTTTTTTGTTTGAATGTTTGCATGCATTTCTTAAATGCAGCCTTGATATGTTTATTTTGAGCATGATCAAACACTTCATAAAAAATTATGGCAGCCTTGTGTGCAGTCACCTGCCTTTGAAATGCTGTATTTGTAACAGTAGATTGTGCACTAGTCTGTCAGTCTTAGTATTAGTAGCATGTTTATTTTTCACTGCCAAAACCCCCAAAATCCCACAACAGTTAAGTTGTAAGTGATGAATACTGTTGAAGGCAAACATGTCATTAATAAAGCAGCCTGTACACATTTTGTTTTGCTATTATTTAAAAATATGGTGTATCTTTAAAGTGTAACATTCTATTTATATCTGAGTAAAAAAAAAAACACGAAAGATGCTGCAAATGAAAGTACAGTAGCTATTCTAATAGAAGTCCCCTTCTAGTAAATGCCTCCATCCTTCTTCCGCAAAAAATCCCTACTATTTCAAGGTTTATAGATCTGTATGTATCCATTATGGTATGTCCAGATAATTAAAACAGTGCATGAGTAATCCAACAACAGAAAAATCAAAACTGCTTATTTTAATAATTTATAAACGTTTTCAGTCAAACAGTGATATACAGCATTCAGCACTCCCTTTGAAAAATGCACTGCTCCTGGGGCCTCAGTTAGAATAACTACAATAAGTAGTAATTTGTTTCTTGCAGACAACTTTTTCAAAGCATCATTTATAATCCAGTTTAAACTGGTTAAGTTATCAGTTGCCAGAGACATTTAAACAAGATGTGTTTCAGTTACAACACTAGCTTTAATAGGATTCATTTAGGTGAAACTATTGGCTGATGATACAGTAAGTTATACAAAACATTTGACTGATTGTGACAGCTTTGGGCCAGTCATAATTGAGTTAAAAAAACTAAAATCAGATATATTAATTACAATAAGCCCTTTTTTCTTGTCATTGATCAATCAAACAATTTTTTCAAAATAAACATTTTTGTCATTTCTTCCATTGATAAAATATTTTAGAAACTTGAATCAAGAAGGGGGGGGGGGCCTTCCCATTTGAACAAAGATGAAGCTCATCTATGGTCAGTAACTATCCTGTTAGTTCTTCACTACTTGCTATGTAATGTGGCAAGCTCTGGACTGACCTTGTTTTCTCCATCCATTAATAATGTTTGGTAAAACCCTTGTATAGTAGGTCAGGTCATTGATTTTAATGTAAAACAACTGAGCAATGTACATGTGTGTTCACAGAATGCAATCATAACCCACCAACACCTGGGGGTAGTGGTGGCTGGAGCAAGGTAGTTTGGCATTCACAGGTTCCTTATTGGGTGGGGACATCCCCTTATTGGGCTAGGGTGGATCGGGAAATGCCATATAAATACATATGTCACCTCAGGCAACACCCATATTTTATAGCTGCTAGTGTATATGGTAATTTTGTGATTCATATAGATCAGTGTCATTTGGGACCTAAAATTAAGCCAGATCATCACTGCTGTGTGTTATGTATATTTGATTTAATTATATCTGATTTAATATATATTTATTTCAATTTAATTGTTTGTCAGTTTTAAAAATTTTATTTTTCATTACATGATATTGTAATGTAAATTTATTCACTAGAGATGATATTTTTTTTAGAAAATAGTTCGACCTTGACTGTTAGTTTATAAACACCAGGTGTTGATCTAAATCCTGACCTTGTTTCAGAATTTGTAGCAACCTTCATAAACAAGTTTGATTTTATTTTTAAATGATTGGTTGTTTCCAAGGTCACGATGGGACCTTGTCTTTAAGATATAAACAATTTTTTTATTTTTTATTTCTTAGAGTAAAAATGAATATTTTTCGTCAGGGTCACACTGGGTAAATGTGAACTGTAACAAGGTTTTTCCCATTGTATTTTATAGTGCAGCTAGAAATTCCAGATTATTTGGTATCATTGTAGAGCTACATCTGTCTACCTTTCTAAAATACTGCCCACTTTAGTGTATCATGCATGACCATGACGCTATAGACCTTGGCAGTAGGCTACTACCTCCTGCCATGTTAACTTGTTGCTAGGGGTTAATGTGTTAAACTGTTGTATGTTGTGATGTGTGTTATTTCAGATTACTTGGTTTGGAGTTATTTCAAATTACTTGGATTCAAAAGGATTAATTCTGTTATTTTTCTGGAAAATATGTGTGCTCATGTGTGGAACGAGAAGAGTTTTTTTTTAAAAATTTATTCAGCTATCAGAAACTGGAGTGATAATTCTTATTTCTACAAGGAACTGTAGACTTCAACACTACAGATTGTAGCATATGTCATCATCTTCCATCTTGGATTCTTTGTCAGGATTCAAATGTGAAATCAGTAGAACATTTTATTATAAGGACAAATTTTTTTTTTCTCGGATCATTTTTGGATTTGATTCTATAAAACTGTAAGTTCATATTTTGTTCATTTTTACAGAATATTTTAGAAAATAGTTTGACCTTGAATATTAGTTTATAAACACCAGGTGTTGATCTAAATCCTGACCTTGTTTCAGAATTTGTAGCAACCTTAATAAACAAGTTCTATTTTATTTTAAAATGATTGGTTGTTTCCAAAGTTATGATGGGACCTTGTCTTTAAGATATAAACAGTTTTTTATATTTTATTTCTTAGAGTAAAAATGATTGTTTTTCGTCAGGGTCACACTGGGTAAATGTGAGCTGTAACAAGTACTTGCTTCTATAAACTTCTAGAAGATGATCACGTGACCTTTGTTTACATTTTAGAAAGCCCATATAACCCATATTTTGGAGAATTAATCAGTAGAAGCTGGGCTGTTAAACTGTTGTATATTGTGGGTTTGGAGTTATTTCAAATTATTTGGATTCAAAAGGATTAATTCTGTTATTTTTCTGGAAAATATGTGTGCTCATGTAATATTGTGGAACAAGAACAGTTTTTTATAAAAATTTATTTAGCTATCAGAAACCTGAGTGATAATTCTTATTTCTACAAGGAACTGTAGACTTCAACACTACAGATTGTAGCATACGTCATTGTCTTCCATCTTGGATTCTTCATCAGGATTTGAACATGAAATCAGTAGAACATTTTGTTATTAGGACTACTAAAATTTTATTCTCATTATTTTTAGATTATTTTTGAATTTGATTCTATAAAACTGTTAAGTTCATATTTTTTTCATTTCTTAGAATTTTTCCAGGGAAATAAATTATTATATTTTTCAAAGCTTGTTGTTTTCACTCTTTCTTGTGGTACAAATGCCATCCCACAACTTTGCACAACACAGTTGCAATTATTGTTATAGTATCTGTTCTTATAATTCCTCTTTGTACATCATGGTTTGATGTCAGCCCCTTAGAAATAAATACATCACTATTCAGAGTAACCTTCAGTGCTAATAGATACATTTTAGTTTCAGTTAATCACTGGAAAGGAAGGAAAGATAACAAACTATCATTGTGTTTTCCTTATTGTTGTCTGTATCTCAATCTGCCCATAAAGTACCATATTTCTTCCAAATTTAGGTCCACTCTTGAAATGTAGCCCCGACCCCCCAACCAATCTTAAGTTATATGAAGTTATATCTTAAGTTATATTAAGTTATATGAATTTCAAGCGTTATGATTCTGATTAGGATCATAGCTCTAAGGAACCACAACTTGAAGTGAATTCCAGCATGACCTAGCAGTTCATAGTTTCTACAGAGAAAAGTTGATTTTTTCCATACATGTTATCTTTTTATTTCACATATATTTTTATACAGCCTATTGGTTGCTCCTGTGTACATGAGAAAAGTAAACTTGTGGAATATACCGTAATATGCTTGGTACTATATTTGGAGTATACATTGCAATGGAGTATAATCTTTTAGTACTTGACTTCTCTAAATCTAGTACTTGATGTCACATTCCAAACTCATCAAGTAAATATACGGTAATTGCTGATCCAGCTAAAAAAATCCAATTTATAAATCAGGAAGAGATCTATTACATTATGCTAAGATCTTAATAATAAGTTTCTGAAACTGTGAACTTGGAAGATCCTGATGCAAGTATCAGGTTAAGACAATGCATGTGTATATATATATATATATATATATATATATATATATATATATATATATATATATATATATACACACATAGACTGTAAGGTTGCCATCCATTCTTGTTGACTTTGGCATAGTAATCTGCAATGATCCACATTGTTTTTTTTTTAACAACAGTTGATTACTGTTATGTAAAGGGAAGCATACTGAAGATACAGGTAGGTGTTATTTTCACATATAGAATGGAAATAGAATTCATCAAACAGGGTTCTCGGATACACAAAAATCTGCATAAAAATGTACATATTGTTAATTTTTTATTCTTGTGCAAATTCCAGCTGCTGAGCATTCAGTACATGTTCTTTTGTATCAGCTTCTCTTTTGTTTGATCTGTTTCAACAAAGCAAGTATCACTCATGTAATGTCTATGATATCAAACAACCCAAATTATTGTAAAGGTATTAAGTGAAGCTATATAGACCTGATTTTAGTCTGTAAGGAAATTAAAACACCTTTTATTTATTTAAGTGTCTTATCATCAATATGATCAAGAGTCAAATCATGTGTGTGTGCTTTGACACCCGACTTTGATACACACCATTTAGTACACTTTAAATCCATCATACTGTTGAATCCTTCAGCTGTGTTTGTGTTTGGAGTTCTTGCATTTTATCATATACCATATTTTAAAAAATGTGGAAAGACCTCTTGGTCTTCTTCCCTAAAACATAAATGATTTATTTTGTTTGTTGGAGAAATAGGAACTTCCAAGGTAATCATCATAAAATCAGCTGTTTTTCCATGTCATATGCTGGTATATGCTTTCATTTTCGAGTGATTTGCAGACGTGTGCCTTTTCTGATGTCAGCTTTACATACTTTCTTTAGAGTCAAGTACAAGGCAGTAGAGTATCTGATTTTCACAGGAGTAACCAACATAAAGCAAAATAATATCTCTAATTCAGATAATTTAAGAAAATGGATTATGAAAGAGACTGAAATTTGTAGAAATAATATGGTTAATTGTGGTAGTATAACTATTTGCAGAGACAGGTTTGCAGAATATATACTTGGCGGTGTGCAGATCCAGATCCATTTCCAGACTAAATTTGCTTTTTTTGCTGAAGTGTCATTGGTTTTAACTATAATATTAGTCACTGGCTTGTGAGTGAGGTTTTTAATCACATAATCATGACAAGGCAAAGGACCATGGATGCTTAAAACAAGAAACTGCAACAAAATTCATGAGGATGATGGAAAAGGTCCTGAACTTTTTATTTTGGTCTGAAACTTGCAATGTAAAAGTCAAAGAAAAAAGTGATTTTTCGTAACTGTGATGTGTTGCTTAAAGATGAAATGAAAAAAAAAGCGAATTGAATGAGCTCATTTGTTTCATCATCCAGTGTCTTGGCAAATGTACATATATGAGATAGAATTAAGTTAAATTAATAAATTAATATAGAAAAGAAACTAAATAAATATTTTCCTTGATTCCTTCTGCAAGCACATATAAATTATTATAGGCTGGGAAGGTAATGCCAATGTGGATTGTTATAGTTGTAATATTTCACAGTTTACAGTTGATTTTGATTTTCATTCGTTGATAATATTACTAAATATTCATTATGAATGAGTACTAGCAATCTGATATTTATATTGGTGACAGAACAATACATGCATAACGCCCTGAATTATTGCAAGGAAAAAATATTTCATTATTAAGATTTGTACTCTTAGAGCTGGTTACAGGATTGCTTCTCTATTATGGTGGTCCAGGGGCTATGATAATGCACAGGTATCTTTAGCAGGTTTGCTTTTGCTTCAGTGGTACAGGTGTGGTTCATGTATATTCTTTCCAGTGCCCATCTTGGACAAGCAAGTTCTTGTCAGCCCATCCAGTTATATAACAGTTCATACCTAGCTGCTGATAGAATTTGTTAGCAGTTCATTGGTCGATTAACAATTCCCACCCTCAGCTATGCAGTTAATTGAATATTTTGAACTTCAAGATTACTGAACATTTCTGTAGTTTATGGCTTACATGACAGTGCTTAAAGAAAACTTTTTCAGACACAAACCCAAGGAAAGTTACTTTTGAAAAAATCGCTAGGCCCAAGTCCAACTCCACTAACCCTGATTCTAATTCTATGTGCCCAATTAGGCTTTATGGTTTTACTATTACTTTGACAGCTTTGAAATTGTTGTACTTTAATCATGAAATGAAATACACAAATTCATAATAAATTGTCTCGTGTTTGTTTGCCTTTAAAAATATTTCATGTAAAGCATTGTGTTCCAGTCCTGCAGTGGTCAGCCATTGTTGGATTGCCCTATCAGTGTCCATTGGTTGATATCTGTGTTTTGTGGGTTTAATGCTATTTTTCAGCACATGATATGTACATGGCAGCAAGTATATATTGATGGAAGAACCTGTAAAAACCCCAGGAGGAACCACCAACCCATGGGAAGTTACTGACAAGCTTTCACACATCCCCATGTTAACTGAGTCAAGACTTAATCCAATGCAGACAGAGGTGTCTCAGATGTCAGTGATCTGTAAATGCAAGCATCTTACACCACTTGGCCACCTGGGCCTTCTCCCTACCCATTAGATTTACAGAGTTGATGTTCATTAGAATCTGATGTATGTCTTGCTTTTTTTCAGTACGGTGCTCAAATATGAAACATTTTCAGTCACAAGCCCAGCTAGCTAGGGCAAGTGGCCTTGACAGAAAGTCTTTTGCCTTGACTTGAAGTCCACTTGCCTGACATGCCTAATTTTTTTTATTATTTTGACACACCAACCCCCTCAAAAAATATCTTATACATGTAAATGTATTTGTAATAGTATATTCATGAGACTGAACCCTCATTCAGATTCTGCTGAAGAGTTACTCGCAACTAAAAAGATTTCCAACAATTTCATAATTTGTGCATTCTTGAATGGCATATACCTCAGCTATTGCGATCTCCAACTGTATGCCTTCAGCTTTGCCATCAGGTCGATATATGCAGTCTGTATTTCATCACATTCTGTAGGGATGAGTACTCAAGGCCTTGGAGTACTTTCATTTTCTAACACTGCAAAAATCTCGATGTTTCTCAATCTGTGTTGAAAACAGTAATGAAGTCAGGGAGGCATTGTAGTAGGATCAAGTTCTGTAATTAATTTGTGTGATGCTCTTGTAGATGTGTCACAATTACAGCCAGCTCTCACTGTGTAATAATAGAGTCAATTACAGCCAGCTCTCACTATGTAATAATAGAGTCAATTACAGCCAGCTCTCACTATGTAATAATAGAGTCAATTACAGCCATCTCTCACTATGTAATAATAGAGTCAATTACAGCCAGCTCTCACTATGTAATAATAGAGTCAATTACAGCCAGCTCTCACTATGTAATAATAGAGTCAATTACTTCCAGCTCTCACTATGTAATAACAGAGTCAATTACTTCCAGCTTTTTGAGAAAAAAAAGAGGTTTAAAATATTCTGGTGTGTTACCGTACATGTATATAGTTCTGTACTGTGATTTGAACCAGATCATTCACCAAGCAATTAAACTGGCATTATGTTTGGACTGTACAAACCAGCATACTGCAGATATCCTATTGGTACTGTTTATTATTGAATTCTACACACATTCAATTCAGTATACTACCTGCGGCTGCCGAATTTCTTCATTTGCTCTTTAGGTGTACAGCTAGGCTGTTTACATTTGACTCCATTTCGGTTTGAAGCCAATTAGGATACCATTCGGGTATGTATAAATCTTTTCGTATATGCTGTATTACCAAACATGTAATTCAAAAACATTTGGTTCATTTGGTTTCCTGACATTTGGTATAAAAGGATGCATTTTGAGTGTTTGGCAGTTGTGTTCTTGGCTGCCTATCCATGAATACCTAAAAGCTACAGATTGCCAGAAGATAGTCCCAGTACCAGAGTTGATTACCCTTGAATCCCATTTTGCGTTAAGATCGTCCGCTTACCAGGGGAAGTAAACCTGATTACAATCATAGTTACATTGAGGCTGCAGTTACTCCCCTTTCCATTTGGGGACTTTAACTAAATATCCAAGTTTACTAAGCTATTGGAATGAGTGGCCACATGATAGGTTTTAAGCTATAAGGGTGTATTGTTAATGTTACCTTTCCATTGTCTACCTGTCTTTCATAAACTGCAGTTATTGTAGGTAATGTGATATTTTACTGTAATTAGTTGTTCTTGAACTTATTACTTGTTAACTATATAAAAAGCTATTTGTTGAGTTATCTGGATCCTAATTGTCAAATGTGGGCTGCGAGTGGCCGAGTGTTCTAAAGCATTCACCATTCTGGATCACTGCCATCTCACCTCTGTTTGCGTGGGTTCGTCTCAGACTCAGCTAACGTGAGTACATGAGAAAGCTTGCTAGTAACGTCTCCTGGGTCAGTGGTTCTTCCTGGGGTTTTACAGGGTTCTTCCGCCACCAGTTATACTGGCTGCCATGTATAGCCTATCCTGTGCTGAAAAATTGCATTAAACCCTTCACCAACAACATCAACAACATAATTGTCAAACAATCACAAATGTATTGCTCAATATATTTCATCAGTGATGCAGTTGCCAAGTCTAGGTGAGCAAGGGGCAGCTTCTTATTATTCATGCTGTACAGGTAAGTGCTAATTATAGATAACCAGGGAAATACAGGAAAGAAAATAGTACCATTTCTCATTCATTGGTCACATGCTTTGAATTAAGACACAAAGTTTATGTCCTTTGATACAGTTAAATAGTCTGGTACCCCTGATCTTCATGCTATGAAGCATGTGAAGATCAAGGAACCAGACTAACAATTAAACTGATGATTTTCATAATGTGGAGGGACATGGAAATCCAGCAGGGACAGGAGTATTAAAAGTTTTCTTTCAAGAAAGTAAAAATAAAAATTTTGTCAGTAGTCTCAAGGTTTCTTTCAGGCAAATTAGATAACTTTTTGTGGGACAGGCCAAATAGGCAACTCTTTTAGAATACATGTGCTGCCCAGTCTAGATTTAGGTGGCCTCAGGCAGATGGCTATAAGATTTTTTAAAAATCTGCAGGGATAAACATTTTGTCTTAAAGTGTTCCTTTACGATAGTTGTTTTCAAATTTTTTGTTGTATGTGATCCAAAATTCGCCACCAGTGGCACCTCATGACCTTGAGGCTACTTTCCAGCATAAAAAAAGCAACACAAAAATCCACATACTGAGGAACCCATATGACCCTGATTTGGGCTGCAACCTGAGGTTGGGAACCACTGTTTTAATTCTTCATAAAAAGTAAAAAGGACAGATCAATATCTGTTTACTCCAAGTTTTGAGCTGGGGTAGTGTTTCTAAATATGATGGAATATTAATGTTATTATTGCTTTTTTCTTTCAAGATTTGTTGAATCATAATACCGGTAACTGAATGATAAAATCAGTTACAATATACCATCATAAAGTAACTTAGAATAACCTGTTTTTGATATATTCTCTCAATGTAAATCAGATTTCACCTATGGCTTGCAGAAAAAGCGGTATGATTTTGAGTTTTAAAGGCTTCTATATACAGTTTCTCGTTGATACATTGTGTACCATGCTTTTATTAAACTTTAATTAGTGCCCAGATCAAGATGCACACATTAACCATCTATATGTTTTTTCATCTGTCCAATCATTCACTCTTCATGTTAGCACCAAGCTCTGCAACCTTAAATGTAAGGTAAATTTCTGCTACACGTAAATATGCTTTTTGTGGTTTCATCTTTTCATGTCCCATGTTGAAGGAGTTAATGCTCTTTTTCCATCAATTTTTAATTGCTACATATGGTTCTTGAAATAAGTATGCATCAGGAACCATTCAACATTTTTCTGGAACATTTTTGGTCCATAAATTACCTTGTAGACCTAGATGTGCCTATTATGCATTTTGTCTTATTAACTTCACTTTGGAATGAGTTATGGCCCTTGACAGTCTACTTCATATCTTTACAAGATGTTGCTTGTGACCAGCATTACTCGAGAATGATTCAGCAGACAGTGAAACCTTGCTATAATATGATGGTTGGTGTCCACAAGGTGCCATCGTGCTATGTATCATGTCATGCAATATTCAACTAACTTAAAGTCAGTTAACTGAAGAAAAACTTATCTATCGAAGACAGGAAAGGGTGCAAAAGTACAGACTTCAGTAACAAAGTTACCAGTTTAATGCATATTAAATGAGAAATACTTAAAACAGTTGAATATCTGTTTTTTTTATGCAGAGAACCATTCAAAAGTATGTAATAGATCAACATGTATAACAAAATTACCAGCTGAAGTGTAAATAGAGCATAGGTACTCACCAGCTAGTCATATTGTATTCATAATGCTAATTCATACATGCCAACCATTATGCTTTTGGTGTAATCATTATGTTTTTTCATTGCAGTTTTGGTACATTAAAAAAATAAAGAAAAATTGATGAGATATTTAGGCCATGACCAGTCTATACACTTTTAAAGAAACTGGCACCAGATGTTAAGCAAAATAGGCGATGTGGCTGTAATGTGACTAAAATTGTTAGAGCAGAGGGATTTTTTAAAACTTCGAAACATGTCAGATCAGAAAAAAGACAAATCAATAGTGCTTTACAAATTTGAGCAGAGTGTCATCCTCATTGTAGAATTTGTGGACTTAATGATCATTTAGTGAAAGTTAGACATGTGAACTAGTTAAAGTGAGTGTTGTGTAGAAATAATTTGTCAAAATGTTTTGTTTGTATTTAGGTACTAATCCACATGGATTTTGCCATATTTAAATATGAGATTTAAACAGCTGCAGATGCAGGTTAGTTGCAAAAATACATTTTTTATACAGTGCCCTGTAATTATGGGATGTTACATATAGATTGCACTTTCTTATGCTAAGATTACTCTTTCTTGCCACTTGTATTAGCAGTAATTACACTTACACCTCTCAGGGCTGATGTGTGCTAATTCCATTGAAAATGTGCAAAAAGAAGAATAATTTCTTAATGTTATTTTCTGCTTGATTCCATTCAACTCCAGTACTTATAATTACTAGCTAATGCCCTCACACTGTCTTAAGAAACACCATATTTTCCAAAACATTGTTGATTACTGGGCATGTCCAATGGGTCTTGAGTTTTTTACTGACAATTTTAAAAAGAGACTTGTATGTAGGCTTATCAATACTTTAAATGAAATTAACACTAGAAGTCAAGGGTATTGACTTCATAACATATCTGATGCGAACAATTCATCTGGTGTGTATGACTGCCTGATGGATTTCTGGAGTAAATCATTCAGTTTTAATGGGAAAAGAATCGTCTCATAAAAGCAGTTGAGTCATTCTGTAAAAAGCAAAGGAAAACCTGTAACTTTGACTTTGCACAACTGCAGGATAAAAGAAGCATGTTTGAAGATAATAGCAAATTTCTCCACCGCAGTAACTCAAACAGTTCCATTCCAGTCAGTGGTCAACAACAGTACATCTGTATGTGTAACTTTAGCATTGCACCAACAAGTGGCTTGCGTATATCTGATAGCTGCTGTCTGCATTTCTGATGCTAAGATAAAAAGGATTAAGATGAAAGTTTGTGGGGTATGTGGCATTGACCAGAATTTTTCCTTTCTATTTGAGTGATAAACTTGTTTCAGGCAGTGTGTATGAGGCTTCACTGAGATGGTAGTCTCTTGTTTTCCCTTATACAGGCAGGTAAATTAATTGATTTATACATCCATGTTGTTAAACCTTTTTTTAGACCAACACCTTTGATACTTGCATGCTGTATGCCAGGCGAAGACAAACAGAAAGAAGACTTGATGGCTAATTATTGATGTTTCAGTAATAGTTAATTTAACAGTTCTCAAATTTTTAAGGCACTTACATCTTGCAGCAATAAGCAAGAACCTTTTATTTTTCTTCAAGAATACAGCATATCTTGCCAAATTATGAAATCAAACTCTTATGTTAGCGCTGAAGCAGTTTGAACTTCAAGCTCTTGGTGAATCGTAAAATTTCAAGGGCCATGCCACGACCTTGCTATATCCAAATTTGTGCTGTAACAAAGCATGTCATATAATTTCACTGGATTCTGATGCATTGTGGTAGGAACATTGTCTCATAGACCTAAATTTGCCTTCTATGAGTATTGTCACATAGACTCCATTTAGGATAGAGTTATTGCCCTTGACAGTTTTATCAACTTAAGGAACTGTGCTATGGCTAAGAGCCTTATAGTGAGAGATTGCTGTACTGTAAAGTAATTCAGTTTCATTCATGGAGTATCAGTATTCATGGATGTTTTGGTTGCTACAGACCTAAAATGTAAAGATCAATGATGAACTGTCCATTTATAATGACACTAGAACCTATTTTCTCATTCATGAATTTAGGTAATTGTGAAAATCTTTTTGTTGCTGTTGCTATGCAAATCTATGAAAATTTATATAAATTAAAATATGAAATGAATTAGGACAGAATTCTAAGGGATATAGATCACGATCTATTTGATTTTCTTAATACTGAAATGCTTTCAGAATCATACTTACTGCATTGCTTGTTTATGATTTACTGATAAGGAATAACATTAGATTTTAATTTATGTTATATCAGGATTGGAAGGAGAAGTCACTTAACTTGCTCATACTCGGCCTATTTCTAACATATAATTACAAAACAACAGTAATAATGATAATAATAATAATAATAACAGCATCTATATTAACAATATATGATTGTAATAATAATAATAATATATGTATTAACAACAATAATAATTGATAATGATAATGATAACAATAATAATAATAATCATAATAAATTATACACCAGTGATATCATTTTTTATCCCAGCTTCAGAAAACAGCAGTACCAGTATATGGGATTCACTTTGTCTGTTTATCCATCAGTCTGCATGCACATGACCATCCTTAATGTCCTTTACTGTTTTATCTACTGAATTAAATTTATATTTTGCATGCAATTTGTGATAAACATGTGAAGCAAACTTGGTCACATGACCTACTTTTTAAGATTTATTACACATCATGTCTGAGCCTACATTTCAATATCATTTCACCTGTTGCCACCAAACTTAGATTAAGGGTGAATCTTAAGATGGAACATTTGGCATCAGAACTGGATGTTTGTGACCTGTTTTCTAGGTTCTATTTAAAAATGCCAAAAATTGTGTTCATCTTTCCTGATTAGGCTGTAAGTCCTGTACCACTATTCCCATTGTCACCAAAGTAATGTTATGTTTGCATTTTGGAATTAACATATATCATGCACCAAAACTGGGTCACTTCTTTTCCATGAGCTGTTAAAAGTCCACACTCCAGTTCCAATATCTTTTCACCTACTTCTACTACTACCAAACTTTCACTGATGGTGCATCTTGGGATATGTATGTTTGTTGTACAATAAAATTGGGTTGATGCGTCCTACTTTCCAAGAATTTTCAAAATTTTACTTAAAAATTGTCTATTTTCGATGTCTAGGTTGTAACTTCTATATTATTCGACAACCTATATTGGCATCAAATTTACACTGTGTGTGAATAGAAATGAAATTGTGTTTGGTACCAAAATTGGGTCATCTTGATCTTCTTTTATGATTAACAAAAACTGGTCACTATTTTCTGTAGGATTTTAATTCCAAAACTATTTCCCTCTTGCCACCAAATGCACAAATAAATGAAAGATCAAACTAGGTCACTGTGAGCTTTTTTCAGGATTGTAACATGACTTAAAGATGGACTGTTTGCTGTAATTTACAGATCTTTAAACTTATTGTCACCAAATGTATAGTGTAGGTGCATCTTGGGATTAAGCTGAATCACAAGCCAAACTAAAATTGCTTTGACCTACTTTTCGACAGTTGATGGAGCACTCTTTTAGAAATACTGACATATATCACATAAGCAGATGTATCTTTTGTAGCTCACCAACTCTAGTAAAAATAGTATTATTACATAACCCTATTCTTTCCCTCTTGTTTGCTTAATCTGTTGGCTGTTACAGATGCACACAATTTGTCCACAGATAAGCTCAATCTGTTGGCTGTTATAGATGCAAACTGTTCAGTCATCCACAGATAATCATTTGTCAGCTTCTGTCTGATATGCTCAGCATCAAAATTATCTTTTGAGAAGAACATGTGGTACTTTTAGCTCTACTAGTCAGAGAGCAGAAGAATGTATGGGATGACCTGCTCTCCATCATTCATTCTTCCGTTAGAATTTTTTTTTAATAACTAATTTTAACTACTAAGAGGATTGCCATAAAACTTGACAGTTACACACTTTAATCCCATGGTCTAGTTAGTCCTAGATTAAAAAATGTTGCCACACAGACAGCTAATATGGCCACAACACAGTGGCCATCTTTAACATCTTGTTACGGCTACTTCTAAATGGATGGTCATATCAACATGGAGTTTTCTTTCAAAGATTTCTTATGTATACCTGGCCCTAAAAGTAAATAGTGCTGATTAGACCTCCAATATGGCTACCAAAAGTGAACATCTAGAAAATCTTGTTATCACTGCTGCTTCTTCTGGGTGGATGGTCATATTGACATGGGTTTTTCAATAAAAGACTTCCTACAATGTATATTGTTTGCAAGGCAAATACTGCCAATCAGAAATCCAATATGGATACCATGGCTGCCATCTTGAAGATTCTCCTTTTCTAAAGGTCGCATTGACTTGGGGTTTTCACCAAAAGTATTCTGATGTTGACTACTTGGTTCTCATTGAAGATGGTGCCAACCTGATGTTCAATATGGCCATCATGGCAGCCACTTTTAAAATCTTATTACCACTACTATTCTTGAATGGATGGTTATATCAACATGGGGTTTTCATTAAAAGATTTTGTATGATGTCTAGTTGGTAGGAAGCAAAAATTGTGCCAATCTGGCATCCAGTATGGCCACCACAATGATGAAAATATTGTTATCGCTACACCTCCTGAATAGATAATCATATCAACTTAGGGTTTTCCAAAAAGACATCTTACATTGTCTAGTATTTCCAAAATGAAATGAGTTTTTTCAAAATGTGTATTTTTTGTTAACCATTACAGATCAATATTAACTGAGCTAATAATCTTCGAACATATGGTGTATATAAGCTATGTATTTTTGCTATTATGTCGCAACTTTTTTAAATTGCCCCAGACACACAGAGATGCCAGGGTTGGGATCCTGAATTCGCCTCTTTACAAAATTTGGTCAAATAATGAATACATCAAGAGAGAGGGTATGTGATGTGTGCTTCAGTTTGAAAATACACATTTATTCATTCCAAATACTGATAACAAGTGCAGAGATATAACTCATGAAATTGAGGGAAGAAAAGAAAAAATAAAATATAAATTATTTTCTGGTACGAGGTCTTAGTAACTTTGCACAATGTTTTTACATGATATATACTGATAGTAACTTTCTAAATTAAAAACTTACTTTATTCAAACACGTTTATGTAATTCATCCATTTCTTCAGAAATGTTTTGCCATCAGAAAGTTTAAAATCATATCTCATTTGATCAATAACATGAGAGCTATTTCAGACAAAGGATGAAACTTAATAAACTTAGATAATATCAATCTATATTTGATGGCATTGCTTCAGGATTTTGGTCACAGATGATTTTTCATTTTTGGTCTCATCTGTAAAGCTAATGCAGGACATAGAGATATTGGAGAGAGGTACTGGTTTCAATGTTAAGTTGTTGCATTTAGTTCAGTTTCTCTGACACTGTTATAAAACGTGATTGATCTATTCTTCTTGGAAGGTTCTAGTCACCATGTGCAAAAAGTAGGTCATGGTGACCAACTTATTGTGATCTGGTGATTATGTTCTGCATTTAGCACTGTTGTTTCTCTGATCTTGTTGCAAGGTTGTGGTTTTGAGACGTGTTGGGTCTATTCATCTTAAAGGGTACTACTCACTACAAGCAAAAATAGGTCACAATGACCCACTTTTCACTTTAGAGTGATTACATTATGTTTCACTTGTAGCTAAGTTTATCTGACATTATTGTATGTACAGTCGTGAAATGTGTTGGGTCTGTTTTTATTTTAGAGCACTACTCACCATGGTGAAAAGCAGGTGACAGTGGCCATCTTTCATTGCTCTAGTGATATTAAAGGGGTTTTGATATATGCCATAGCAAAACAGATGAGACAAAGCATTAATTGGAATTCTTAATTTCTGCCTCAAAACTTAAATGAGTTATAGCAGTGAACTACATGTTCCCTGATGGGACTTAATCCATTAAGAGGGCCTTAAGGGAGAATAGTCCTTGACTAATGAGTCACTCTCTATAAATAAAGTATTATTATTATTATTATTATTATTATCCATCATAATCAAGGTACTTATATAAAGTTAATGGTCACCAAGCTGAGGCTCGTGATGTTGTATGAGATAGATTCATGAAACTACTTTCCATGTTTTTCCAGTAATTCTGCATCTGTGTCATAAAGATCACATGTTATATCACGTAATTTTTTGTGATTTCACCATGGTATGCAGGGACATATAAATTCACTACATTATCTTGGTTTCAGAATTGGCATTAAAACTTTCTCTTAAGCCTCTGCAGAGAAATATTGATATTAATATTAAATATTTGCTTGTGTTAAATTATAGTAAATATACAAGGTTTTAGGCAATTAATATCCTTTAGTAAGAATGTCAAGCAGGAAATATCACTTTTCTCCAGCTATAAGCTCAACAAGATGTGACTCTTAGAAATGCGTAATATTTATGTCATGCATTCTTTAGCTACAGAACACATTAACATGTATATTAACTTCATACCTTTTTAGTGCATCTTAATGATACAGAACACATTAACATGTATATTAACTTCATACCTTTTTAGAGCATCTTAATGATACAGAACACATTAACATGTATATTAACTTCATACCTTTTTAGTGCATCTTAATGATACAGGCTACTGATGAAAAAGATATTTCTTTGTGAACATGGCAAAATACTTCATTAAAGTGAAAACAGTTTTTTTTTGCTGAAAATATAGATTTTTCCTGAAAAAGATAAAAATAAATATTGTTTAAATTTAATTGTCCAAAAGTCAAAGTTGATAACACCTTAGTATAAATACATCTAACTTTGACTGATAGATTTAGTTATTCAAATACCCAATAAAAAACTACAGAAATTTTGTTGCAAAGCCAAAGATGAAAACAAAGACTAGATTTAAAGTTGGACTGTTAACACACTGAGGACCCAGTGAATTGATCTGACATCCTGCAGCTTAATAAATTGTCAAGTGTTGAATGTGTTCAGTTTCACATTGTTAGATGTATATATTGTTATTTTGTATCCTATTGGAATTGAACTTTATCATTTTACAGGATTCATGAAGTCATCAAGTAAAATGATTGACTGCACAATACTGGTATGCATGAATGACTAGTGATTCATGAAAACTGTTTGCAACAGATATTCAGGCATGCAGTAGCATACTGGTTATAGACCACAAGAAATCATGGGATAGTTTGCCATCCAACGTCCATCTGTCCATTAGCAAAAGTTTATTATCACTTCTTCTCCTAAACTTCTTTGAAGATTGCCATGAAATTTTAAAGACACATTCATCCTACAGTCAGGTTGGTCTTAAATTAAAACAGTGCCACTTGGACATCCAATATGGCCACCAGAGCAGCCCTCTTGAAAGTCTTGTTATCTGTACTCCTCCTGCATGGATGATCATATCAACACAAGGTTATCACTGAGATGATTCTTATGGTGTCTAGTTGGTCTAAAATGAAAATGCTGCTAATCCAACATCCACTATACTTGTAAATATGCTAATTTATACACATGTAGGACCTCCAATTATTATTATTTTCTTCTACTATATATCATCATATAATCTCCACTTGAGATATAAATCAAGAATTTTACTATATAATATACTTATAAATTGCTTAAATATTCTTATCTTAGTAGCATATGGTTGTCCAGGAACATTTCACTCTTCATTTCTCAGCATTACCCCCTTCTGTACATAGGCTGGTACAAAAAATTTGAGCCTCAGCACACCTTTCATAAATGATATTTTCCCACTGGTTATTGAGCTATACTGAGATCAGAGATTCGAAAACCCTTGTATTGCCAAGGTCCAAAAGAGCAAAGGTTTTAACTGGTACATATGGTGAGCAAACGGATATGGGTCTTAGGTGTTTTCAAATATCATTGTATGAATTTATGTTTGATTTGTTTATCCCTTTAACTGCTAAATAAATGCCTTCGTGTATTAATTTTAACTAGGTCTAGCATACAGATTGTTTCTTTAACAGACAATCAATAAAGATGTTGCCAGCTAAGTGTAATTCTAAAAGAGGACTACAATTTACAGTATTTTTGTTAGTCACTCAAAAGAGGTGTCATCAACTAAACTTGTTTGGTCAGTTTGTTTTCCTAATTATATAAACATCTTTAACCACAAAATGCAAGATGAAAGAGGTGTCAAAGCTTATCTCCTAGACTTATAAAAATCCCTTTTAACTGTATGATTGACCCAGGTCAGTACTTACAGACATTAGATCAGTTTCTAGCACAGTGTGGTTTGTGTCTTGGAGAGTCAGCATATGACATTTTTAGAATAAAATATGCGTGAAGTTTAGGCCTGAATTCAATAAAAATGATGTGACATGCAACAGCTAACTTTCATTACCATCCTCCAATACTTATTTAAAGGCCTGATGATAAAACTTCACCATCTAATATGCATTGTTAATTAGGTGTTAGGTATTTTCAAGGTAAGTCAGGTTGTTATCAATTATTAATTAATTTTAAAAACAGCAGAATAAAATTTTTTTATTGTATGAAATTCTGTTGTATAGTTTTCTCCAAGAATTTTTTTAAAACCAGTTAATCATGAAGGATAATAGTAACACTAAAGCATTAGCAAATCCGAAACCAAAACTAATCATTTTATTTGGTATATTTAATAATTATGTGTATCGATGTTTTCTCTTTTGTCTCAACTTTTAATATCTCCTATATATGTTTCTAAATTTCACATATATATGCCCACCACATAATTTTGGGAGAAGATATATATGGCTTGAGGAACTGAGGCTGAAATAATGTACAGGAGCATTATTACCACTTTCCAAATGGATAATCACATAATAATGTAGAAAAGACCTTGTCTTTAAAAAAGATCTAATGTTAAACATAATTTAATGTGAACATAGGAAGAAATATTACCATTGGTGATATGATACCAGGATGTATTAATCAAGTAAATAAAATGAGTTTAATGTCCCTTATACATCACATTTGATATCAGTACATAGGTTAACCTGCAGAACATAAAGCCCTATCATTTACACTGCTGGTGAAAAATATTCAAAACATTTGCCGTTTATTGTAAACAATCAAATCCTCATTTATTATCCTGTATTATAAACTTGACCTTGTTTGTAAATATGTGCAGAAATAATCTTGTTGACCTACTACATCCAGCTGTTGTATTATTAGGCTTGTAGAGATAGGATTAGAACAAGTGTTTGATTATGCAGTCATCTCGGAGGATGGGTTGATCCAAAAACTGTTGTTTTGAGTGCTGTATATATTACACCATACATACAGTACATACACACATAGGTTAATAATAATAATAACAATAATAATAAATTTTCTTGTTGAACTGTTATGTTTTTCAAAGCATAAAATGAGTCATTGGGCAGGACATTATTTTTTTTAAATTTGGGGGCTTTTGTTTCTTCTTTTTCTTTCTTCATTTGCAAGTCAACTTTATTTCTATTTTGCAGTGAGAAGAGTCGTATCCCAGCATGGTGTGACAGAATACTGTGGAAAGGAAAGGGAATCAAACAGTTAGCTTACAGATCCCATCACATTCTCAAGATCAGTGACCACAAACCTGTCAGCAGTATATTTGACGTCGAGGTATACGTAATAAACTGTTTTCTGGCTTATGAACCATACATGATTGGTAACAGTAAGGGACTTTGTATTTGTATGGTATTCCCAAGTTTACTGAATGTGGAGTATAAAGGTTTCACTCTCTCTGTCTGTGCATCTTTCTGTCTGTGTTTTCGTGCATTCTCTCTCCCTGTCTGACCTATAGTTCCTATATTACCACCTTTATTTACATCATACATGCACTGTGGGTGCTTCTTGGGATGAATCAGTGTCATGCACCAAAACTTTGTTACTGTTACTTACATTCCAGGATTCATTCAGAATTACATAAAAATCACATCCAGGTTCTAATTCCAGTACCTTTTCATCTATTCATATGATGAAGGTGTTTTAAGTATCAAAATTGAGTTGATGTCATCTTTTTTCCAGAATTTACCAAAAGAAATTGAGCTAAGTCTGTAATTACAATACCTGATTTCATTTCCCACCAAGCTTGTACTAAGGGTGTTAATGTTTTATTGGATACCAAAACTGGGTCACTGTGACCTACTTACAGTGATTATCTCTGCTTAAAGTTCTTTCACAGTTCTAGTTTCCATATTTTTCACTTTTTGGCCATCAAGACTACATTGTTGGCATATCATGAGGAAAAGATGTGTCACATTCCAATGCCGTGATATACTCCAGATTATATTCAGACTTGTGTAAAGTTAAGTGTCAAGGCTCTCATTGCAATACCCTTTCACCAGTTGCCACCCAAACTTTCTTTGCTGGTGCATCTTTGGATGAGAGTCTCTCTTGCACCTTCGTTGAGTGGCTATGACTTACTTTTAAAAGTTTGTTAAATGATGAACAGACAGAAGGTCACAGAACAAAAAGCCATGATTTGAATTATCATAGTAATGGTGGGCATGCAGGACAAAAAGTCACAGGACATAAAGTCACACTTCGAATTTTCAATTATTTTTCTTCTTCTTTTAAATGTATTAAAATCACTATGTTCTGTTATTCTTAATTATTAAAATTAATGATCACAGTGATGACATGAAAGGAGTAATTGTTTAGCAACTGAAGTCTTAATGGTAAATTATAATACAAGCATATAACATTGAGATCATTAAATTTTATGTAAGGCTTATGCTTAGACAGGAAAAAGTAGCTGTACTACGGATATAGAGGTTACATTTTTGTTTCATTTTCTAATTAATTTAGACCTAGATTGCATTGACTGCTTTAATTAAGTCATTGGTCCTATGTATACTTTTATTTTGTTACAAACTGCTATATAATATCTAGAAAACATTAAAAATATCATATGGCTGATACTTCATTTTTTATTTTAATATCTCAATGAAGAAGGTGCGGTTAGTAAAGTTGTGTTGTTCATATAAAAACCTGCAATTTTTCAAAAATCAAAGTGTGACTTTATGTCTTGTGACTTTTTGTCATACATGTAACTCATAATAGTGAAAATTCAAATCGTAATTTTTTTGTCCTATGACTTTCTGTCCTGTGACTTTCAGTCCTACAACCATGTTATACACCATAAAAGATACTGACTCATGCCAGCAGGGTATAATTCAGAATGGATAAGTTGAAGTTTGTAACCTGTAAATAATATTATAAACAGATTATTCCACTGCCCTCAGCCATAGGAAGCGGTTTCATGTACTTTCAAAGGTGCATTATCTAAAGGCACATGTTGTACCTGTGTATTTTGTAAAATGGACTCATTGTCTATTTACATACATTGTTTTATTAGTTTTGGACCTATACCTTGTAAGCTTATGTTTACAAACAACTCAAGAAGTTTATTTCAACATAGTTTGATGAAAAGCACTCTGCCATGAAATAGGTTGTGTAAAAACTGAATTTCTGTTAATTACACAGTTGTAAAGTCACCAGTATCATACTGCTAATATTGTGCAGAAGTAAATAATTTACTTGAACAGTGAATCTAATTTTGCACTAAGAAGAAATGTTTATGTTAATACATGGGCAGATTTAAAAGATAAAGATAAACATGAGACTAATAGGTACCAAGCACAGTACCAATTTTAATGGCAGTATTTCCTCTGCTTTATCTAATTATTGTCAGACTTGACACAATGTGAGTATTATGGGTGACTTGGAAGATTGCTGAGCAGTCTAAAGGTCAAAGGTCATGGTTAATGGTTTAACGGCTATGTTGCTTAAAAAAAACATAAATTCAGGAATTTATTTTTCAGATAAGAGTTATAGATCCAGACAAATACAAGAAGGTCTACGAGGATATAATGAGGAAACTAGACAGAGAGGAGAATGATTATTTGCCACAAGTGTCATTGGGCCAAAGGGAGGTAAGTATTTTAGTTACTGTATAATGCGTATATTTCATGAGCTGCAATTTTTTATTTGTATTTGGAAGCTTTTAAGTGAAATTACTGTCCTATATTCAGAACATTAGCACATCAGTTTTGCACCATAATGAGTCTATTGTTGTGATAACTGAGTAGCATTATAACATGGTATATCTATATGCTGTCTTGGTATCACATTTACAGATTATGGAATTTACTTGGGTGAACTTAATTTAATTGCCAAGATTATTCCATCCAGTTATCATGAGTTTGAAACATTCCTGTCCTGAAAATTTACTATAGGTGTAAGTTAGATTTAAGGATTTCAAAGTTTAGAGGGAGGGTGGGAGGTTAACTAGAGACCCCTACAGACTTGATTAATTTAATTTTACTTTTCATTGATCTTGATGCAGCCAATGTAAATTTTCTGAATATTCATGTGAACCTCCCATGCAGAAGGGTTTTCTCCCCAGTTTATGGGTGTCTCCCACTCCTCCCACCACTCTCTGAAATCTTTCACATGCACAAAATTATAAGTGAAAAATTTAATTTTCACATTTTGCTTTCACTGTAGTATATTTACAATAGTAGTGCATGTGACTACATGACTGTGAACTAGCTTAAGCACGTCAAGATCATGTACTTGCTAATTTCACTCTTTGATCCTCAGAGCATGGTCAGTTGGCTTCATCGTTTGAAATGTGTTGAGGTGGATTATACTATGTGTTGTCAAAATGGATTAGAGTCTTTACTATGTTTGATCAAAAAGTAATTTAGAAAGGATTAAAGATGTTAACTGATAATGGTGGGTTACTCAGTAGTTCAAATGCCATAAAACTGGGTCAGTTTAATATCTGTGTTTAAAGTTTGTGGAGATATCCAAGTGTGCCAATGTCAAAACACCAAAGTGCAAGGAGCTAAAATATCACAAGAAATTCAGTGTTAGTTCTGAAGCAACTAGCAGGCTAATCGACATTTGACAAGGCAGATGGCAGATAGTTGCCTTCGAAAGTTAACTAGTCAACTAGTTGACTCCTCTCTCCCCCTAGAATTTAAATAGCTTTCACTTGTAAATAATTACTTACATATGTGACATAAATGTGTGTGAATTTGGTGTTTCATCCTTAGTCATGACAATTTTCTATAAAGACATTTGAGTTCTTTAGTTTATTGGTACACTCTCTGCTCAGCTTGAACAATAAACTGATGCAAAGTATCAGGGATCTGAGTAACAAACTATATTCCAAAAAATATAATTCACAGTGATTGAAGTCTTAAAATAAATATAGAATAGCAGGAAAAATAACAATCTCTACAGACATTACAATATTTAGAAAATGGATTTATTTTATTGATAAGACTGATTTACAATGCTTCGTTTAATTGATATTTAGAAAGGACCAAGGAGGAGTATTACCTTTTACATGAGCATTGAACCTTTTAAGTTGGTCTTGATAAAGTGTAAAATCTTTATAAACTTTAGGGGTTTCTTTTCTTAATGGATTAAGTGAAGACATTTACAGATAAATAAATAGAGAGAAAATTAACTGACAGAAGTAAATAAAAACATATCAGTCAAATCATTGCATAGTTAACGCCATTTTTATTACTGTTATTTCGTGTTAGTAGTTAAAAATTTGTGCAGAAAAGTGTTTAAATTTGGCTATTTGACATGTTATTAAAGGAAATAGGTACAAGATTTTATTAACCCTTGAATGTAAAGACTTTTGTCAGTCTTTCCATCTCATTTGTATTCAGGTTTGTTTCTGTTATATTGAGATAAAATATAACCCAAATAGTCAACCTAGTTGTTGGTTTGTGAGTGACTACTTGACTTAGGTTGATTTTTTGTGAGTGACTAGTCAACTGATAAAACTCACTACTTGTTTCAGCACTTCAGTTGATATGCTTTTGGTTTTACAATAAATGTTCAGTAACAAATTTATCATCAGTTGACATAAGCCTAAGAGTATTACTGGAACATTTTGATTAAAGTCATGCCTCACATTGCAGTCTTGCAGTATGTTTTTTTTAGCCTTTTTTTGTATTATAATTTTGATGCATTTTTCCTCTAATTGTGCATTTTCAGTATCAAAAACATGATCAAATCAACAAGATAGGAAAAAGGGTCTTAAGAGTGGCTTACACCATTTCCACATGTATTTTTCCAGCTTGCTAAACAAGTCTAAGTACTTAACTTGTCTAGTGACTAGTGATATGAAAGTTGTACTAAACATTATAGCCCAGATTTAGACAGTATATAACTTAATATTATAAGACCAAGTAGGAGTTAATTCCCTTACATCAGTTATCAGTAATAATCGTTCAGCAACATTAAGAGTTCATTTTTACTGAAAGCACTTTTCTCAGAGTTTATTAATCAACTTCAGTTTAAATGTTTGACATTTCTTATTAGTGTATTTTCTTACATAACCCAGGTTCTTATTCTCACTTTAGTCTCCTTTTGCTTCCAAAATTTAAAGCAAAGTTCTTGTAGGCTGAAGTACTTGCATTAGTAATTATACTTCCATAGTAAACTTATGGAAGCACCATGATATTAAAAATTCATTGACTTTAAATTTCTAAATGCTCAAGATCAAACCTATATTTCTCAGTATAGACCTATTAATGCTGCAAGCTTATGTGTGGAGAAAATCATTTGGGCTTTGACATTTTTTCATTTACATGTGTTTGAATCATGTCTTTTCAATTCCAGATGTAAAGAATTTGATGCTAATTTCAGTATTAACTGTTCCAAAGTCATTCATCTGTAAAAGAATTGAAATTCTATTAGCAGAAAAATTACTGGTTTTTTTTCATTAAAAAATAGCACAAGCTTTTAAATGATCAATTTGACCAAAAAAAATTATTTTCTTTATCAGACAGTCACTCCAAACCCTTATATATTTTATGTTCACCCATATGTAGACTGATTCCCATTCTTACACATAATTGTACAGCTAGTCCTGTGTGAAGATATGAGTATTATACTGTTGTCAGTGAATTTCTCAGATGCTACACCTAATGTCCCACGTAATGCATTAGACATTATATCTCATTGCATACTTCAAAACCACTAATAAACAATGCAATACACAGCTTTAATAATTATATCTTTATTATTACTTTTCCAGTTTGTATTCAAAGATGTGAAATTCATAGAGCCTCGGGAACAGTTTTTACCCATTGCCAATGTTGGACAGGTAAGAAATTGTGGAACAAGTTTGACTACATTTACCTAACTAATTTTAATATTTGATTGATTTTCATATATATATACTGGGAAATTGGGAAAAAGTTGGGAGAAATGGTAACTTTTTTTCCGACCATGAAAAGTCATTGAATTTTGCTAATATTGACAAATGTTGGGAAAAACCCGGGAATTTCTCTCCACAACTTACGCCCGAAACAATTATGCAATTGAGTCGTAACTGAACTGATCATGAGTTACATTTATTGAGTTCTAACCAGAATATTTGGAGGTTGCAGTATGGATCATTTGGGTGCTTGTCATAAATATATTTCTAGAGACAATCCAAATGGTCAGTGGATTAGATTCATCTAGTAGACTTTTTGTTTCACAGCTCGATATCCTTATTTTTTAAATATTTTTATGGAAGGTATGAAAACCACTCTAGTATCACAAGAGACCAACATGGTGGCGCTAAAGCATAGCCGCTTTGCAGATGGATAGCAAACTTAAACATTGTTAAATTGATTTATACCTGCATGAAATCGATATGAAAATTATTTATTTTCTCAGAAAATGTGAGTATTAAAATCGTTATGTCTTTAATCTGCTGAACGACAATAAAACTAATGCGTTGATGAAATTTGAGCTGGTATTAGCGATTTTGATTTTAAGTCGCATGGGAAGACACAATCTCACAACCGTCATTTTCAGATGTTGTGGAAATTTTTTTTTATGAAAGTCGTTGAAATAAAAATACAAAAATGAAAGGACACAAGATTCTCTATATTTATTTCAAGACCAACTTCCGGAGTTTTGTTGTATCACGTGACTACCCTGTTGACATGTGCTCTCTCATGCAGGAAGCATACAAAGCAGGGAACCAGACTACTCTGCTTGATGAATCAGACTGGCCAAGTTTCTTGTAGTTGTTCTTGAAATAAAAATGTTAAGAATTATATGTTCTTTCTGGTTTTCACAAAAGGTATCACCTTTCATTTAATATAATTGAAATTATGTACAACAACATTGAAAAGGAGTTTGTAGTTGATATCACTTGTCATTGTTCAAGATTTTGAAGTTATGTGACTATGAACGCAAATGGCTAGTACCGGGTCAGGTTTCATCTATGCTGAGTTTTGTTTAGTCTGTCAGCTGATTAAAGACATAACGATTATTATACTTGCCATTTTTGAGAAAATGAATAATTTTCCTATCGATTTCATGCAGGTATAAGTCGATATAACATAGTTTAAATTTGCTACGCCCGCTGGTAAGCTATCTTATGGTGGTGGTAGATTCCAAATTTTTTATATGTAATTGCTCTGAACCCACACTCCATGCTAAATGTCCACATGTGAAAAATGGGGTTGGAATATTTGGAGGAAACCCAGATTAGAAAATTGTCGAATCTCTGAGCTGATCTTTGGTGTGAAATTATTACACAGTGACTTGTAGTTTGAAGCATTGGTTTCAGATCTTAAATGGACCACAGGAGAAATGGGAAATTGTCATCCCTTTTTTATATATTAAGAAACGATAAGAGCCCATGTATCGATACAGGTTTGGGGACTGGTTTATTGAACTAAAGAAGACAAGTTGATTTTACAGAAAATTCAGCCCTTGTTTGTACAACAATGTATAATTTGGAAGGTCTTTTGACAAAATTTAAATCAACCCTTTTGCAAATGTCTTTAAATGATGGAATTTTTAACCAAATCGTCTTAAGGAGTTTAGGTTGGTTGAGCTTTGTGCTGTGTATGCAACGAAGTTATAGACATTGGGGCTTTGGGTGAGAGTGCCCTTAAATCACACTGTAAAGGTGAAAACACTGGAAAAGTTAAGCATCAGAGACACTGACATTATATCTAAGACAGAGTCACATTCCAGTAATGACAGGATTGATGATACCCCCACCCCCATCTGATGCAGCTTCAACCAGACTGTCAACATCTGCAAATATTTCCAACTTCCTTTCCAAGAACAAAGTCAGAAATTTTATGGACATTGCATACTGTGGTCACACATGCATCCTGCAGATCAAATAAACACATTGCTGATGTTTTTCATCCTGTTCCCAGACAGTGCTCTGGCTGCATAGTTTTCATGTACAGAAAGGAAAACATCTTACTTGTGTATATTTGTCATTGCATAACATCTTAAAAAATTAATTCTCTCAAGTGTCGGTGGTGTGTTTGTGATTCTATTTGATGAATCCTTGAACAAGATAATGCAAGAAAAGTATATGGACATACATGTCAGATTCTGGGATGGCGGGACAAACCAGGTTGTGACCAGATACTTGGGATCACTGTTTTTAGGTAAGTATGTTGTTTATTATTGTTATTTTTATTTTATTTTTATTTTTATTTTCTTTTAAGTTTTTTCATCAGCTGTCAAGTTTATAAGTATTGACTGAATTCACATTTTCCTTGGAATTACTAAAGATAGGTGAATAAAAATACCAACTAAATGAGCATAAATCATACATACATATATAATGAAGTGCTTGAACAAAAAATAAATAAATTTACTCTTTGTACATTAATTATTACTTAGCATGGACTCAGGCAATTGGTGAATATTTATCTGTATTTATCCTCTCTGATTGCAGGCCATGCTACAGCTGATGACATAGTTGATCATTTCAGAGAAAAAACAATGAACCACTTGAATATCCACAGCATGGTGCAGATAAGTATGGATGGGCCAATGTGTGAATTCAAACGTTATCCAAAACCAGATAAATAGGCCATGATTTAATTAATATTCGCTCATGTGGACTGCATACATTACATAATGCATTTAAGGCAGGTGCACTTGTTACAGAATAGGGAATCACTTCACTTCTGCACAGTCTGTACTATCTTTTTAAAGATTCACCTGCCAGGAGAGAAGATTACCAGAAATTGGCTGGCAATACAGTCATGCCACTAAAATTTGTAGACCATAGATGGTTAGAAAACATACCCGTTTCCCAGCGAGCATTGCAGGTGTGGGATTCAGTTGAACTTTATGTCAAGAAGGTTCAGTCAAAATAGTTTCCTAAACCTACCAACAAATCATTTGATGTTGTAAGTCAAGCAGTGAAGGACAAGCTAATCAGAGCAAAGCTAGAGTTTTTTTTGTTTCATTGCAACCATATTGCAGCTTTTCCAGGTTAACTACGAAACAGATAAGCCCATGGTGCCTTTTATGGTGGATGATTTGACTACAGTCATCAAATGCTTGATGTGGAAAGTTGTCAAGCCTGAAGTTTTAGACCAGGCAACCACACCAGAAAAGTTGCTAAGAATAGATTTAGGGAAGACCAGTCTTTTGACATACAAGAAGGTGGACATCGGTTTACTAGCTGAAGAAAAGTTGAGAAGTATAACGATGAGTGAAAAGGAAGTAATGGAGTTCAGAATGGAATGTATGGCATCTGTGATTGAAGTGTTGAAAAAAATTACTGTGAAATCCCTAATTACTTTTTATTTTGTCAGAAATATGGCATCTTTGTGTCCAAGGGAAATAGCCAGACATGCAAATCTCAGCAGGTTCAAATTTAAGAAACTTATGAAGTTGATTATTGCAACAAAAAGAATCAATGTGCTTGATGGTGAGGTCATCCTGCAACAATATAATTGACTTTCTTGACAGTATAATAGTTATTGGTATTGACAAGTTCACAGGCTTTGATCCATACAAGGATAGACTGGACGAATTTTTTGTGGAGCACATGTCAGATGCTAGGTATGGTAAGCTGCTGGGGATTATTAAGCTCCTGTTGACCCTCTCTCATAGACAAGCATCAGTAGAATGTGGCTTTTCTGTGAACAAGGAAGTAGAGTGTGAAAATTGTAAGGGGCAGAGTGTGGTTGCACAGAGGATCATATGTGATTATGTTAGAAATATGGGAGGAGTACTGAATGTTCCAATCACCAATCAGCTTCTTGTAAGTACAGCTTCAGCAAGACAGAAGTATGAAACTTATTTAAAGAAGGAGAGGGAAAAGAAGCAGCCTAAGTCTGGGCAGAGGAAAAGAAAGCATGTTCTTGATGAAATTGAAGATCTGAAAAGAAGATAAAAGCAGGCCAGATTAGATTATGAAATACTTGTGAAGAAAGCAAATGAACTGTTTTTAAAAGCAGAAAAGACACTAAAGTGGCAACTTCTTGCACAGGCCAATGCTAATAGAAAAGGAGCTGAGGATAAACATGGAATTTATGAAAGTCTTTGCAATAAGCTGGATGCTAAGATCAAGGAGTTGAAGAGAAATTAAGTACAGAGGAAGAACTTGTTAATAAACTTTTTGTTAGTTTGACTTTTTGTTTATTGTACCTATGTTAGTGAACTTTATTGGGAGAGGAAAATGCAGTTACATGAGCCATAAGTCAGTCAGAAGGTTGTTCCAAATGTAGATATCTATGGTGAGTTCAGATATAAGACTCCTTAAAAATCAAAATAAAGTCCTTAAATTTTGTCATATTTTACCTATATGAACCCTGTTTTCTTGATTGTAACGGCATTTTAAAAAAGTGACTATGATTGTTAAGAGGACTATCATCATGAATTATTACATGGGAATGTTTCAAATTGATACAATTTTTTTGAAAAGTCAATAAATATATTTAAATCTGTTTCCTTATATCAACCCAGTTCAAATGGGCATAATTTGATCGCTGACAATTATGTTTTTCTTAGCTATGAAAATGTAAATACCTAACTTGTTCTCCCTGTAGAACAAGAACGAACAACAGTAGCGTTTGGTTCAATGCTCACATATACCGGATTTCATGTAGATTTTCATACATGAAAAAATAATTATTAATTTCACTGTACAAAAAATTATCATTTGATGGTACTGACCATGTACGAAAAATAAAGGGATCATACTTGACCAAGTTCTATGGAACACATGCTACTCAACAACCTAACGGTACAAACGTACAAAGTAAGCGTATATTTTCTGTCTCATTCTGCTCTCAACTCAAGAATCTAATTACAATAAAAATAATAGTACTCAAAAAGATTTGTGTTGTTATTAGTGAACAAGAGAGAGAGAGAGGATTATGTCTCTGTGTGCAAGCTTGTCTGCATTTAGAGCATATGTAGTTGTTATAATATTGGCAAAATGATTAGGATGGTTTGAACATGTATTAGTTAAGGGTATTATTTATTGGCAAATTGTACACAACAATAAGAGTCCACATTGTTAATAAATTAAGTGCAACTTGTATTTTTAGAGCAACAATAACCACATTATCAAATTGCAATAAAAAATAAAGAACTAATAATGTTTTAGTTCACGTGCGTACACATGCGTGTGTGTGTTTGTGAGAGAGAGAGAGATGAAACAAAATTTTGTCAGTTTACAAGACCGTATTTATTTAGGGTGGTTTTTAATTTGTAGCTTTTGCAAAGAGAAGAAAAAGACTATTTTCAGTCACCTGACGACTGTGATAATCCTCATGTATTACGACCCTACTATATTCCATTATCAATAAACTCTGCTAAATCAACAATTCATTCTTGTATTAATTACATTGTACATTGTCACAACAACCACATGGCTATGCAGTGTTATTTACATGGTAATTAAACATGCTTAATGCTTTGGTTATCCAGTTGAAACCAGATTGAGGGCATGAACGGACAGAAGAGGTCAAATCAGCGAAGTTGCCAGTAGGAAAATGAGGCTGTCTTTAGGGAAATGAAAATCAGTCAATGTGCTATTGAAGAAGTTATCCGTACAGCAGATGTTACAAGGACATATGCATTACTTGTTATTCGAACTCGCCAATAAAGATAATAGTGGGGTATATCGTAGAATAGCTTTGCAATAAAATGTTGATTAAATCCAAATCAAAACAGAACAAGCACTTAAAAGATAGTGTATGTATATATACAAATCGATTTAATGCAGTCCGTGGCTTTCAAATTAATGATGGAAAATGATAAGGTTTTTATATTTTATGTTTGTATGACTATAATGAAATAATAAGACTAGTTGACCAATGGTCTGTGGTCTTCACTTTAGCATGTAACGAGATGTAATTTTTGTTGGATAAGAAAACATCAATGGGCTTCCAAACTCGTTTTAAAATGCACGTGGTGTTTTGTTAAGGTGACAGACTTAATAAGGAGAACTAATTAACGATCATAATATTTAAACATATGGTCTGTGACGTCCTTTGTCCATTTGTTAATAAACACCAGTAGATATTGTAATGACAATAAGAGCACTTATGCACATATGCACCCACAGGATTTTTTGCTGGGGGGGTCCGGATTTTTTGCAAGGTGGGGGGCAGTCAGTTACAGCCGGGAAAGTTAATATAGTAAGCAGTCAGAAACTAAGATTGATATTTACTACCGGTAAGTGTTTTGAACTAAATCTTGTGACATTTTCAGCTTCACTTGCATGATTAAACTTGTTGGAATATATATATATATATATATATATATATATATATATATATATATATATATATATATATATATATATATATATATGATTTTGGAAGGGTCATGTGACCCCCCCCCCTTGATTTCTGCTGTGGGCGCCCATGCTTAATCTTTGTATTTTCTCACCAACAATTAATTATTAAATTTTGTAAAAATAAAATGGCAATACTGCATTTTTGATCTTTTTTGCAAACGTAAATCTTCTTAGTAGATATTTTATGTCCAATAATTTAATGGATTTTTTTAGAAAAATACAAAGTGATATAGTCCAAAAATTATGATACATTTAAATAATTATTATTTTGATAACTGGATTGTGTGCAAAAAATTAAAGGGTACAAAAAAATACATGAAATATGGTAGAATGTTTAAAGATTTTGACTTGCACTAAATGAAGTACATCCCTTGGATTTGATTTATAGGCACAGTTGCGCTAAACTGAAATAATACCTCTAAAATATAATAAATAAATTTCAGAAATAATGCTTTGAAAATAATTGTAATATCTTAAACACTCAGACAAAGTTTGCTTTAAAGTAAACAACCATAAATAAGTACCTGTTTATTCGGCTACATTAATCTTGCTATTCAATTGAGCAAGTGTTCATACCTTAATTGATTGACAATGATATTAACGTCAGTGGTTAGCCAGTCCAATATAGTTTTATGGGGCCAAACAATTTAGTACTACTTTTATTCAGTGCATTTCATCCTGCTCAACCCACTTTAGATTTTCCAACAGTTAATTCGTGTAGAGTAATGTTGTAGAACAAATGGTCACCAGCTTTGCTGCCAGACTAAAATCACCCTCATCACCTACCAGTTTCATTGATTAAACAATTACCTGGTCTTCTGTCAGAAAACAAAAGACAGATCTGCCAATTATAAACAAAAGGAAATGCTAAGACAACCAGCTGCCCAAAACCAAAGGTTGAATGAATACTTGTTGAATGTTAAGAGTTTGTGTTTCAGTGAGCCAAAACACAAAACTAAAGTGTATCAGTGATAATTAGTTAAGTGAATATACTGTATACTGGTTATGTGACTTATATAATTAAGATGTGTGTCCTTTCATATGATTTACATCATGTTGTAGGATCACTTTATCTCTAGAAACATTGAGTATGTGGGTTAAAAAAAAAAATCAATGATGTCTTTTTTAAATGTGATTTTGGAAGAATGAGATTTGGTAAAACTGATGATTAAACCAAAAATCTGCATCTAGTATTTTGGGAATAAACGAGTATGTACAGTTTGCAATGTGTAATACTGGTCTGTACACTATATTATAGTATATTATATTACCGGTCATCCAGTAAATTTTAGACATTTTTATTTATTTATTTCATTTCATGTTGGAAAAATTGGTATATATGCAGATACAAAATAACATACATACAATCATAGAAGTTTATAACTGTTTCTTGACGTAATAAATGAACAAGATATGGTTACTGCCATATGCAGTAAGGCAATCTTGCCAATTTTGTCTACACATTTTTTTACTTTTATAAGTTCATAAATAATTATACATTTTTTTCAAGGATATCAGTTTGTGCTCTTTTGCCAAAAATTCAATTTTTGTGAATACAGGTGAATAAATGGCATTTTATTGTTACTTTAGAATGATCATTGTTCATTATGTTGTCAGTTCTGTTATTGCAAATTAATAAAAATTAATATGCCACAGAAAAAAGTAAACTCACAATTATATGGATGATTTTGCGAATCTCTCTTGTCATGGAATTTGCCCTCTTCCCAAAATGTCAGTTCTGTACACTAATGATTTTTCTCACATTTCTCACTGTACATAGATTATGAGATTCAGATTTCAAATCTTGTTTCAGAACTGATCAGGTCTGATAATGGAATAGGTCCTAGTCTAATATTTTTAGAAAAATAAAAACAATCCTATGGGAAGAATATTTTCATAGGTCATTTATTCACTTGGAAAGAAATTTTGCATGATTAATTTGCAAATATAAACAATTCTATTGAAGGTATCATGCAAGCAATTCACAATAACTGTATATCTCATTATGAATGTAAGAAATAAGCCAGATTTTGTATGATAATTATTCCATGTTTTCTTTTAGAAATTCTTGCATCCATACATACATTTATACAAGTCTTCCTGCTTGTTTCAAGATAGACTTCACATGATGGGATGTGATTGATAGTGATCTTTAGAGATGCACAGTGATATTATAATTTTGGTACAGCCCATCAGAGTGGGGATGGGGGTGGGGATAGTTTTGTATAAAATTTTAAAAGATTACTCAGATCATGAGATCTTAATTAAAAAAATTAGTAAGTTATCACCACTAAAGTACAACACATTAACCCCTGGCGATGAGTTTACGTGGCAGGAGGTAGTAGCCTACTGCTGAGCTCTGTAGCGTCAAGGTCATGTATGGTACACTAAAGTGGGTGGTATTATACAAAGATAGACAGATGTAGCTCTACAACGATGCCAGATAATCTGGAAGTTCTAGTTGCACTACAAAATACAGAGGGAAAAACCTCATTTTTTTCCAACCAAAATTTGCCCATGGTCGGAATCTGATTTTGTGTCCGGATTGTAGACTTTTTGGTCTCAGATCTAAGGCAGATCGGTATGAACTGCAGAGAGATGAACCTTTGCAAAAAGTAGAATAAAATGGCCATTTGGAATAAAAAGTGGTCTCGATATGAAAATAATGGGTCCGTTAAGCAAACAAAAAAAAAAGAACTCCAGCTATTGGAAAATCACCTGGAAGTTGATGTATTAGGATGTATTCAGAAAATAGCTTTCAAAATGTGTTTCCTACTCAATTTTCAGGCAAAAATGACAAAAACCTCCAGGGGTTAATATCGGATTGGGGGGGAAACAAGTCCCTTGGGTGATACCTTAGAGAATATAATTCTGGTACCTGTGTCACCATTTAGAAACCATTAAAGCCCATTGGAACTGCTATTGACCCTCATTTTGCGTCCCTACCCCCAGTGACTTGGACCCATGATTGTAACTTGGAAATTTACAAGATCTCCTCTAAACATTTATACAACACTTACAATAAAGCACTTCATTATAACATGGATCTTGTTATGGAGTAAATATTAAATGGATCCATCAAATTTAGAAAATTTATATGTATATCATGTACTTAATTATAAAGTTGTCTCACTATAAGATGGTATACTCTATGGTTGCCATGAACACCATTCTAATGAGAGCATAACTTACATTTACTTGGAAACCACTCCTGTGGCCTAGTGGTTAGAGCGTCAGCCTCAGGTGCGTGAGTTTGTGGGTTCAAACCCCGGCCGAGTCATACCAAAGACTTAAAAAAATGGTACTAACAGCTGCCTCACTTGGCATTCAGCATTAAGAGGTTAGTGTTAGGACTGGTCGGCCTGGTGCCAGGATAATGTGATTGGGTGGGACATCATGCTACATGTCTGCAGCATGATGCCCGAGTGCTAGGCATCACTATAAACTGCCACACTGCAGACATCTTAGCAAAATGACTGACTTTTTTAAAGCTACATTAAAAATCCAAATCACACACACACACACACACACACAGATTTACTTGGCATGAAAAGAAAATTCAGATATATGCAACTAGATTGGCTGGCTCCTGGAACTATTTTTACTCCATTTTATGACTTGGTCATAAGGACACAGATTGGAGTGGGGTAGGACAGAGAAGCATGGGGATACCAGTATGTTTTAAATGCTATTTTCAAAAATAAAATGTGAAGTAAGAACTACTTTTCAAAACATATGCACATGGAGAACTGTTGTAATCTTTTGAAATCTTGTTTGCTATGCATTGAATAAATATTTTTCCAGAGTATCAACTGATTTTCATGTCAATTCTTTGCAGGTTCCTGTTAACTTTGAATTTATAAACAAATTAGATGAGAAAAGGTATGGCAAGCCATGGCTGAGTGTCAATCCTTCCACAAAATTTATTACACCAGGTATGTGAAATGTCAAACAGAAATTAATCCAAATTAAGATTTGCAAATCATTATCTGTAAAATCACAATCTTGAGTTAAAAAAATTTAGGTATTTACTGAAAATTTCTTAAACATGGAATTTTAAAATGTTAAATTTATAAATATGTTCTAGCCATATTAATCTAACTTTGGATTTTCTGTTATCATGTTTATATAATGCCATGATCATGGGGTACATACTAGTTTTTATTTGTTTCATTCAGTTTAGACAATTATGGAAAAGTGGTACATGACTAATGACAGTGTCCACTATTTTACATTTGACTGATAAGGGTATGCACTGTCAGTCAACAGTAAAGGCCATGTCAGATGTAGCATATCAGTTTCATTATTGGGTGAATGCAAAACAGGCTGTAACATCATTAGTTTAGTTTTAGGGTAAACATATTTTATTAGTCCAAAATGTAAAAATGGTTAGTCCACTGTTTCTTCAGGCTTAATGTTGGCCTTTTCCTTTCCATCCATACTTGTTTGTAAGTTAAGTCCAGCTGCAAACTGCACAGATCTAGATCTGCTGTTGCATAATGTGTAAACAGATCTTGGTCTATGCAGTTTGTTAGATGTAATTTATACAACAGACAACAATTGACCCTGAACATTGTTTTTTTGCAGTTAGAATTTACTTCTAAGTGGGTATATACAGTATATATATGAATCATAGCACAAAAAGTATGTTGACAAGTTTCACCATATGAGAAAGAGATCAAGAGAGAATATCAAATTATAGACATTATGATAGAGTTATGCAGGTCTGTTCTGGGATCTGTTGTTGGCATTTTATCGTAATTGTAACCTTGTGGAATCTTTTATGAGCTTTTAGCTATGATGAACAGGTTACATGATTAAATGATATTTTTACATTTAACTTGACAAAAGAAAACTTAAATCTGTATAATTGTATGCATGCAAATAAATCCTGGCTCTGAATAGGTTTGACATTCAAAGAAATGATCGGTAGACTAGATTTACCCACAAAAACACTTAGGTGTTGAAGAAATATGCTTTGTTAAGAAATTAGTATTTAAGCTGCTGCATGGGGGTTAGCATTGCATAAAGAGTAGAATATGTTTGTTGACTGATTAGAAAATAATTGTAGTTTTCTATGGTGTTTGAGAAGATTTTATTTATGTCATCAATAGCAGTCACATCATCTGATAGGTTGTTCCAAAGCAATACAACAGATGGGGAAAAAGGATTATTGGGTAATTTCTTTCTAAATGATGGTTGAATGAGGAACCCATCCAACTAACTAATATTAATGCTCCAACCTCAGACTTTTAGTTAATTTACTGACTATTCTGACTACACTGTATTACATGCCTTCACATAAAATACTATGTACAAAAAACTTAAGTTTAATCAATATTTCTTCCAACTGGTCATAAGATTATCTATATTGTGAGTCCATTTTCTGACTGAGCTTTTGTAAACAAATTATGTTGGTTCCAGAAGTTAAATTACTTACCTTCAATTTATATTTGGGTAAGTGTCAAAGATTTGGATTGTAAACAAAAAACAGTTATCAGTTTTATCAGGATTGCAACTAACCAACCACTGTTTAAACCATTCAGAATGATTCTTCAAATCAGCATTTATATAAGTTTCAGTTATGTCAGTACTACCATTACCCAGAAAAGGTCTAGTTGGACTCATCCTCAGTAACATTAATATATCATAGGAAAACTAAAGGCGCATTGCATCATTGGTTGTATGTCATGTTTCTGTAACCATCTCAGTTTTTTGCAAAAACTTGTTGAATGATTTACTGAACAATGAATGATGTTAATGATTACTGAAGTTAAGTCAAGAACTAGTTATATTATCCAGAAGTTGGACTAATCCAATGATTTATAAAGTGTTTATGCTGGATTAGAATGCTTTTGTTTTGAAAAAATACCAATATGTATTTTTCATCATTTATGTCATGTAAAGTTATTTCAATGTGAATCCTGTTTTAGTATGGAAAGTATTTATATCAGGCACTTAAATGTATAATTGCATGACCACACCCTCATAGACTGCACTATAACCCATCTCCCACCCACCCCTAAGACCCCTTCCCAAATTAAGTATTTTTTGTGTGTACTGGAGTCGGCTTGTCTGTCCACCTGGTCATCCATCAGCCTCTTGTTTATTTCATATTTCCTGAACCCTTTGAGCTGTCTTCATGAAACTTGGTATGTTTTTGTATCATGATTAGGCATTGCATCGTGTAAAGGAATGAATCTTATCAGCATTTTAAGAGTTATCCCCATTTTATTACAAATTTTATCCCTCCATTCATCACATTCATCTCCTGACAAGTTTAGGATATCTTCATGAAACTTGGTATGTGTCGTTATCATAAAAATAATTTGTATAAAATTCGTCTTGGTCCAATTAGTACTTTTAGAGTTATCTCCATATGCTTAAAAGTTGTATTTCTGCTTCCTAGTTCCTTAGCCACTTGAATCATCTTCATGAAACATACTTTTTATATTGTCACTAAACACTGTGTCTTGTAACAGAATGGGTTCCATCTGATAACAAAACTAATTGTCTATCTGCCTGTCACTCTCACTCTTGACTGTCTGAACCATTTCAGATATGTTCATGAAACTTATATGTGTTTTTATTATGACAAGAATTTATGTCAAATATAACAGAAAGCATTATTACATTATTGTGTTTGGAATGGAAGGGATGTATTCTGTAAGTATTCATGCACTGACAGATCTGGTTAACTTTGATCAGGAGTCTTTCATTTTTTTAATATGTGGCCATTGACAGATGTGTTAGCAGGTTTAGGAACTTATTTGCATTGAAAATTCAAATTCAGATGTGTAATGCAAAATTTGAGTTTAAACTAAAAATGCTATTTGGTCAGTTTTTAGCTGCAATCATATTTTTATTTTTCCATATTTATTGCCTAATGTGAACTATAATTTGAGTATGGTCTTCAGTTTTATTTATTTATTTTAACACATAACTCTTGACATGTTCATGCAGACTTAATATTTATATTTCTGTTTCACAGGAGAGATATGAAGTGAAAACCTATGAGCTGATATTTAATGCCTAAAATGAAAGGCAGTTTTATTTAACAGTTTGATAAATATACCACACAGACATAGAAAAGAATGAGTAAATTATTCACATTTTAAATTCTTCAGTTCTCACATACAATATATACTCACTTGTAAGTTGAGTCAAACCACAAATAACAAAGATCTTGATCTACCATAGCATAATGTGCCTGCAGTTCAGTGTCTGTGTTGTTTGTTATACTGTTTGCTCCTAACAAATTGTACAGACTCGGATCTGCTAGTGCATTATGCAATGTCTGTGCAGTTTGCACTTGGACATGTCTTATAAGGGAGTATATATGGTATTGCTTTTGTAGTAAAAAAATATCTAGGCTAAACATTCTTAACTTTCCATCTTATTGCAGGTGATAGCATGGAAATCGCAATAGAGATTTATGTTGACAAGAAGACAGTAGGAAAGCTGAACAGTGGAGAGGACAAATTAGATGATATACTTGTTTTGCACCTTCATGGGGGAAAAGACTTTTTCATATCCTTTATGTTCATGATGCCACTCTTCAGTTCTTTTTGAAATCTTAAATTGTTGTAGCTTGAATGAAAAACGAGTTCGGATTAGTAGTTTTCTGATAGTCAGACTAATATAATTTCATATGTATATCTTTCACAAACATCTCTGGTTGATATTTCTTGCTGTAAAGGAGTTTCCAAATACAGTTGTGATTCTATAGCTGTCTAGCATATAGTCAAAGATAATTCTCAATTTCCTGTCAGTGATTCTTTTTTTCATATAATTGGTTTGAAAAAAAGACAGGATTAAATTTCAGGTTCATCAGTGCTTATATTGCAAAAAACAACAATGGTATTGTCCATCTTTATTGGCCATATTGCAAAGCAATTACCAGATTCTTTTTAAATAAAATATGTTTGGAAGTCTGTGTCCAATCATTTGTTTTCAACATTGAGGTTGAGCTTAGCATTTAGGTCATTTTCGGACCCATTTATGCTTGTAGTATCATGCAGGTTGATATGGTATTAGGTGTGCCACAGCCATCAGTTTAACCTAGGTCAGTTTCATGATTTGCAATGAAGATTACTACTAAACTCAAAAGTGGGTCACTTTAAGTTAGATTTCACACTCCAGTTCTCTGGATTAACCTTTGTGTTTAGTTTCAAATTATTTCCAACAGAGATATGCAAAATGGCTTGTAAATGTCTTATGAGAAGTTCTACACTCTTTAATCAAAACTAAAGTATTTGTCACATTTATTTCATGTTTCATTGACCAGTGTTAACCATTGTGTTCAGCTCTGTTTCTTAGACTCTGTTACTGCAGAGGTGTGTGTGATTTGGATTTTTAACGTAGCTTTAACAGTTTCTCAGTCATATTGTCTGCAGTATGGCAGTTTATAGTGATGTCTAGCACTGTGGCATCATGATGTCCCACCTTGTCACATTATCATGATATCAGGATAACCAGGCTCAACACTAACCTCTTAATGTTGAGTGCCAAGTGTGCAGCTGTTAGTACCAATTTTAAAAGTCTTTGATATGTCTTGGACAGGATTCGAACCCACAATCTCCCACCATCTGAGGTGGATGCTCTAACTACTTAGGCCACCAGAGCAATCCACAGAGTATTGTAAATTTATACTTAGAATGTATGATAGGAAGTACAACAGTCTGGCTATACCAATATTGCATAGGGCAAGAGAGGTACAAAATAGCATTGATCATACTGATACATGTAATGTGTATATTGAAATTCAGTTTATCTTTTTTTCTGACATTCATTAAACATGGTTATTTGCTTATTATTTGCGTCCATTTGCAAACAACATAGACCAAGATCTGCTATCAAATAATAGGTCAGCAGATTAGGGTCTGTATTGACTGACTCATTTTAATTATTATTGTAACATTTACTATCAGCATCTGATTCATCTTCAAATCTTGCAATTTTGCCATAGTATGAAGAGAATACATATCATGGACAAAAATGAACTTGTTTTGTTTTCAATGCCTTCAAAACACATACAATTAATGTAACAAAAATGTGCTGGTTTAGAAGCAATCTATTGTTCATAATTATGTAAATCTACTTGTTCGATGACCTCATTCTCTCACATATATGGGTCTGCAGATTAGAATCTGTATTATTTATTTTCCTTTTAATTTTATTCAAACAGCATAAATTCTCATCTCCTAGTGCATTAGGAAGCGCAACAGTGGATCAGGGTTTACCAGCCTTTGCATTAATTGCCAGCAACCAGCTTAAAAACTTTCTACCTTTTTCACAAATTTTTATGTTGAATCTATCAATTTTTACAACATTATTGTTTTTTTTATTGCTGCATTGACTAAACCATATACTTTTAATTTTGAGCTTTCTGCTTTAAATGATAGCGAAAATTCTGTGAACAGTGTTTATAATTTTATGTTTATATACACAGATCAAAAGAGTATAGCATGTGATATATTATCCTTAACTGTGTAGTACATTCCAGTAAGTGGTAACTTCATTCCCAGCAGTTTTGGCTCATCTATAGAAGCTCTGATACAGATGCATGGACCTATTAGAGAAGTGCCTACTGAGAAATTGATCGATCTGGTAAGTAACAGACTCTACCTACTCATGCATTTAAATGCTTGAATTACACTGTTTTTATCTTGCCAAGGCATTTCTAGATAACCATTGATAATTGTCTTAAGCAAAATAAAGTTGCTTTTAGGTGTCATGCTGGCACATCTGCTGAACACTACCATTTATCTTGCTTCAGCAGAGATCATCCCATGCCTCATACATATTATGTGGTCTGTCTCATGGGGTAACATTTGACAGTCATGATGTATACTTCTGTTCTTGTGTCTGCAAGATATAATTGGCTAGGCCTTTTACATAATTTATGCACAACTTAATGCATTTTCAAACAGTCAGGTTGGGATTACGAAGTGAATCCCAATTCAAAAGCGGCTGCCTGTGTAGTTCCAGGACAGAAGAACCCTGCCTCTGAAAAATTAACATAGCTTGAAAATGCTTGCATATTCTCTGGGCTAATAATTTGCATTCTATCAGCTGTATGGAAATAGAATAGATCATTTTGCTTTCTTCTTTATTTCACTAAGCATTTTGACATTTTAACTTTACATTTATATAGCCATTTTGTTCGGCAATGATTATTTGATAAAGAAATAAATAAGAAATAAATGAAGGAAAAAAAGAAAAAAAATGGATAAATAAACAAATAACTAAATGAATAAATAATACAGTACAAGAGTCCAGTCAGCTCCACTTGTTTGAGAATCATATATGAGTATCACACACATTTAGTTCAGTTAACAAATGAGAGATTGATTGATGGAATTACATTATTTAACTGATGAGAGAGAGTAAGAGAATTTAAACATGATGCATGAGAACTAGCTTCTTGACAGTTATGATGTTTATATTTCTAAGCCAACAAGTTGTACTTCTCCAGTATCTATTATTTACTTATGCTACTGGCCTCGGCATAGTCAATTATGTTAGAAAGTAATAAAAAGGGTGGAGAACTTGGCAGCTTAACTTTGAAAAAACTGTTCAATTCACAGTTCAGAAAAGGACACACTCAGCACTGTTATGAAATAATATGAAACATAATGGAGATAGTTCCATAATTTGAATAATTTCTAAAAGTACCTTTCATCAAATATCTGAAATGAATGTACAGTTATGTGTATGAGAGAGAGAGAGAGAGAGAGAGAGAGCATAGTTGGATGGCTGGAACAACATGCCAATACCAGTTGGGATTGTAATATGGTTTGAGGCTGGATTTGATATGCTGTTAAAATATTGAGTCTACATGTAGCAGTAGAAGAGCTTATTCATTTGGCTTGCTGCTATTAGATGATCTAAGAAAAAGAATATTGCAATATCTGTTATGAAAGAATGTTAATTTTGAGACCATTATTACACCATAAGTTGTTTTCACAGAACTTGAAAAAATGTATAACATTGATGGAAGAAATGTTTGTTGTTTATTGTATTTTTTCTGCTCTAACAGACAAGTTATGAGTTTGAAAAATAAGGGTAAATTTCCTAGACCATGCCTCAAATTGGGACAATGAGAAATTGCATGTCTGGAGGCCTTCATTCAGCTTGGACAAGCTGTGCATGATTTGTGACAAGCTTAAGCAGTATTCAACCATTTCTGTCAGAAATAAAACTATTCATATAATTTTAAAACACATTTCAGTGGTTGGGTTGATCACTTTGATCAAAATTTGGCATATACCCAAAGTTTCTGGTGTACTATATAGATCCATATAGACCCCGTCTTGATGATGAAGGTGGACTTGCAATGCAATATGATAAATATTTATCCATCAGAAATGGATGCCTTCTTCAGACATTTAGTTCTTTTTGTATTTTAGAAGTAATCTAGAAAGAACTTAGATCTCAGTCAGATTTTGTTTTTCAGATTTTGAACGTAATAGTGAGATAAGGTATCAAAGAAAACATTGGCGATAATTTTACTTGAAACTTAACACTGGATAGAATTGGCAGCGGGACAAGTTATAGTTATTGTCTTCTGTCAGCAATTGTTTGTATCCACTCCGATGTCCATATTTCTGATTCAGTCTTGATCATAATTGAAGTATCAAGATTCAGGTGAATTCTATAATGAGTGAGATGCACATATATTAATGAGAAAATGTTTCCACTCTTGAAACCATATCTCTGATCCAGTTTTGATCTGACTTCGAATACATACTTATATCATTAAAATCTCGTACAAATTTTATAGTGTTTGTCCAAATTCGTTACCACTTTGATTGTATATCTGATCCAGTTTTGATCAGATTTGGAAAGTGGGCTTATATGATCAAGATTTTGAACAAGATTGATAATGAACAAGAAATTCTTTATCTAATTTTGATCAAACTTGAAATACCGGTATGATCTGATATCATTAAGACCTTAAATGAGTTCAGTAGTGAGCGATATCCATGGATATTACTGAGGTGATCTTGTATCTTGTTCAACTTGTCACTATGCTTATTTTGGAATGAATTTTTATCTAAATTGGAATATATGCTTATATCATCAAGATCTTGGACATATTCAATAATGAGTGAGATAATAGCATTTGAAGGCAAGCTTGCATCTGATTGGCTGGCCATGTTACCATGCCAGAAACCATCAAACTCTGAATACGTGTTTATTTCACCAAGTGTTTGGATGAGATTGATAATAAGCAAGATCTGCACAGTCCTACAGATCTTTGATCAGTATTATTATGGGCAAGATCCATTTTTTTATGGGGAGGAGACTATACATATTATGTCTTAATCTTTTGAAAGAATTTTTATCAGGATATAGTAAAACAGGTAAAATTAATTTCATATTAAATTTGGGAGATAAATTTACACAAGTTGTGTTATTACAAGACTACATAGGCCTGCTTAATGAAATGGTTAACCATTAAGCTGTTTAAGCCAGGTGATTGATGTCAGGTTCCCACTTAATCATCTGTTTATATTTTAATAACAGAATCATAATTATAGACTATGAATATTGATTTCATTGATTTTTTTGTTTGAATTAGATATTATCAACAATTTAATAATGGCAGGAGCTTGGATATTCCTTCATTCCAGTTATTCATTGGTCACTTAATAACTTTTTCACATGCAGATTTTACATCCAGTTAATGGTATGGTCAAGGCAACATCATGGTTATTATTATTATTATTATTATACAGATAAGGTATATATTACCTTGGTCAAGATTTACTTTAATTTCTAATATTTAATATTTATTTGCATTGGTGGCTAAAACAGGACAGGTTTCTGACATCCCCCAAACCATACTCCTTTTTGTACACCAGTGCATCCGATTCAAGATGAGGTGCTCACCTAGAGCTAGATGGTGTAGTTCTTTATGAATTTGTTCCTGGAAAGATGCAGCCCTTCATATAGCAGCTTGAAAATTGGAGCAGAGTTTCTAGTATTATAGGGGTGCATAAGCCTAATAATGCATCATTGTGTTATCATCTCAGACAGTAGTAGCATACCTCAGGCATTAGGAAGGTACACAAGCTCTTTCTTATTTCATGAAAGTTTGAAACCTTTTCTGATGGGCAACCTTTGAGTATATCACTCTAATATTCTGGGCAAGATTAAAATCCTGGAAGACAGTCTGTCCAGACGATGTTGTGTAGTCTGCAACAGTCAGTAAGTAACAAAGTCACTTTTTCCATCTTTGGGGGAGAGACCCTTGATGGACTTGATCACCATGAGGCTGAACAACATGCTTCCCTTTTTTTCTCTTCAGACCCAGAATGGAGGGCCAGGGTGGTGAACACTTTCACTTTTAAGTTAGATAGTCTGTACATGTACACCTTCCCACCTTTCCAAAAATAAATCTGCAGGTGCTTCACCAAGTCAGGATCACCACTATTTGACTTATCCTGGTAACCCTCTGTGACCCCAATGGTTATGGTTCAACAACCTACTTGACATGATGGTACATTAACCCAGGAGATTTCTACAGAGGATGGACCTTCTATTGCAGCATAGTGGGTCTCTTGTGCACAACATCACACAGATTCACCATCTTTATGCTCGGCAACCACTCCAGTGGCATAAGTTGTTAGAGCATCCACTTCGGATGTGGGAGGTTGTGAGTTCAAACCCCAGCTGAGTCATACCTAAGACTTGTAACAATGGTACTAACAGCTGCCTTGCTTGGTGCTCTGTATTAAGATATTAGTGTTAGGACTGTTGGCCTGGTGTTAGGATAATGTGACCAGGTGGAACATAATGCCACATGTCTGCGGCATGATGCCCCAGTGCCAATCATCTCTATAAACTACCACACTGCAGACATCATAGTGTTACAACTCAAATTGTTAAAGCTACATTAAAAATCCACATCACACACTTAATGTTTTGCTCATCTCAAGCTTTCAGTTAACCAGGACCAATTTTCAAGCAAGGTTGCCAGCGGCATCATCCAAACAAAGATGCAGATTACTTCCGGATTTATTATGCAAATTAGAGGGGACTTCTTAGCTGGTGCAGTATGAATTGCATTGATACTAATTCTCACCATTACTTGCAGTTGCAGATTTTCTACTCTTACACCCACCTCCCAACCAAACAAAATAATATGTATGAACTCACCATATGCACATAAAGGCAATTTAATTTAAAGCAAGTCACAATTAAATCCTTGAGAAAGTAATACCAAAGATTATTTTACAATCCAAACCAATTTAAACCAGTATTAGAAATATTGACAAAATCCACATATAACTGCTACTACAAGAATTCCAGGTCAGTCTGCCTTGTTCTATTCAGGTGGAGGAGGTAGTATTAGTGATGGGCGCAGGAATGGTGGTTTTGATCACACATAGCCAGTGGGGGTTGGGGACTTGCCACTGTTTGTGAATTAGGAAAATATACGAATAATACACCAGGTACAGATTTGGTGATGCTTTTTACATACCAATTTAGCCTTTGTGTAACTGCAGGCAAATCTGAATAGCTGTATTTGTATTTCGATAATGGCCAGGACATCATAGCCATGCTGATGGTTGTAGTCTAAACCCTACCATATTGGTAATGCCTAAAGAACTTCCCCAGAGGAAAGGAGCTGCACATTCAATTTATTATCAAAACTTTCAGTTATTATTTTTGAAATTTAATTATTTCACATTAAGAATTGAAGGGACACTTTTTTGCATATTGTTTTTCAAGGATTTCCAGGTTTGTATTCACTTATTCATATCAGGATTGAGGCTATACAACATCAACAAGACAGACATCAGGGTTAATCTTCATCAAATAAAGCTCAGATTTTCATGCGTAAAAAGTTTGGAAGTCTCACATGCAATTATGTTTGATTATAAGGACTATTTCTGTAATCTTTATTTCAGCGATGTGTATTTCTGCTTTCTTATTTTTTTAACTTTGTAATGGTCATCAGCCAGCAAGACAACTCAATCCAGACTGATGCTGATAAACATTCAACATCTGTGCACTTCGTAATTTTGTGGTTCTCTCATAGATGACATTTGTAGCACTGCTTTTCCTGTATCTATTGCTTTGTTCTGTAAATACATTCTAAGAGTTTGAGAAATAGAGTTTTGAATTCATGTTAGCTCTGCCTTGAGTGATTTTATTTCTTTTTTTTGATTCCTTCAGGTTTTTGTAATTAAACACCATCTCACTTGTCACATGCCATTGGAGTTTAACTCATTAATCCCTGGAGGTTTTTGTTGTTTTCACCTGATATATGAGTAGAAAACACTTTTTGAGGGCTGTACACGTTTATGAATACATCATAATCATCCAAGAGATTTTCAGTTAACCTAATGCCTAGTTGTGTTAGAAACATCATTTTTCATTGGCTATCTTGCTCATGCATGAGCAAAAGGGTAAAAGTTGGAGTTCTTCCTTTTTTTCTTTTTTTTTGCTTAACAGACCCATCATTTTCATACCAACATCACTCTTTATTCCAAATGCCCATCTTATCCTACTTTTTGCAAAGGTTCGCCTGTCTGTTTGCAGTTCAGACCAGTCTACCTTAAATCTGAGACCAAAAAGTCTAAAATCTGGACACAAAATCAGATTCTGACCACGAGCGAAGTTGTGATGGAAAAACAATTGAGTCCAAAAAATTATGTTTTCCCCTCAGTATTTTGCAACTAGAATGTCCTAATTTTCTGGCATCATTGTAGAGATACATCTGTCCACCTTTCTATAATACCACCCAATTTAGTGTATCTTACATGACCTTGATGCTACTGAGCTCAGAAGCAGGCTACTACTTCCTGACGCATAAATGAGGCACCAGGGGTTAATGAGTTAACAAGGGTTTGGGAAATTTTTTACAAATTGTCAAGGAATGGCTGAATTTGTAATTCATGTGCAATATCGATGCACAAGTGATTAAATATGCACGGAATATTCAGATTTGGTGACATCATCAAAATGCATCCATTAAGTTACTAAGGCTGTAAACTTCTTTCATCACTTAAAGTTGTCAGTTCTGATTCAATGGGTGAATATCTTTCTAGGTTTTGTGTTATTATCAGATTATTTGTGAAATGTTTAGTGTTTCTCTATAATCTATGTGAACACTCTCCTGACATGAAATATGAGTGTAATAAATAGTCTGACTTGTTAAAAATCTAGGATTTGGTTTTCAAAGATATGGCACTTTTAGGTCCTTACAACTGCAGTGATAATAATAATAATAATAATAATAATAATAAACATAATAATAATAATAATAATAATAATAATATGTGTGTGATATGGATTTTTAATGTAGCTTTAAAATAACTTCAGTCAAATTGTTATGCTGTCCACATTCTGGCAGTTTATAGTAATGGTTAGCACTAACCTCTTAATGCTGAGAGCCAAGCAAGGCAGCTGTTAGTACCAATTTTATAGGTCTTTGGTATGACTCTGTTGGGGTTTTATCCCATGACCTCCCACATCTGAGGCAGATGCTCTAACCATTAGGCAACCAAAGCAGTAATTATAATAATAATAATAATAATGATAATAATTATAATAATAATAATAGTAATAATTATAATAATAATAATAATACTTATTTGAGTGTACTGTCACATTTTCCAGATTAACATGATTTTAAGAAGGGAGTGAATTCTTTGCACTTATTGTGAAATCTGGCTACTAATGACAATTCTTTTGTACAATGATGGATAAGGAATTTCAAGTTATTTTTCCTGCCACAAGTTCTTTGCATTTTAAAGACAATATTTTGGTCAGAATAAAGGATCAAGAATATTTTTTGCTATACAGAGATTTCATATTTCACTTGCAAATGGGGGCGGTAACCAAAACAAGTTTGGGAACTACTGATGTATAGTATGTCAAAAGATTTTGACTGGCACATACTATGAGCAAGGGGGCCCTGAGTGGCCAAGTGGTCTAAACTGCTCTCCGTTACGGATCACTGACATCAAACCTCTGCGCCGGTTCGAGTCTCGGATTCAGTCAATGTGGGTATGTGAGAAAGCTTGCCAGTAGCTTCTCGTGGATCGGTGGTTCTTTCCGGGCTTTTCCCGGGTTCTTCCTCCACCATTAATACTGGCTACCATGTATAGCCTATCGTGTGCTGAAAATGGCGTTCAACCCCACAAAAAACAAAAACAACAACAACAACTATGAGCAACTTGACAATGATCATAGGAGTTCTCAAATATCATTATATTAACTTTGCTTTGACCTGTTTCTCCATTAAACTGCCAAATAAACTCTGTAAGTTAAATTCAAAGATCACTAGAAAAGTTTACAGGTTTCTCTTTGTCAGACAGTCAATACAGATGTTGCCAGCTAAGCTCAATTCAAAGGTGGCTTTGTAGGTCTAATTTACAGTTTTGTTATGCAATCAATAGACCTATTGCCAACTGAGACTGTTTGGTCAGTATGTTTTTCCAGTTGTTTAAACACTATAACCACAAAACATAAATCATTGAGAAGTGGAGGCTCATCTCCTGGACTTGTCAAAAACCCTATAATTTAATGATTTCCCTAGGATCTATTCTTTGCTAATAGATAATTAGATCAGTTCTTAACACTATATGCTTTGTATAGAGATGTGTTAGCATGTGATAGCATATGATATATTTAGAACAAATCTAGGCCAGAATTAAAACAATAATATACTAGCAACAAACACTTGCTTTTTTGTCCATCCTGCAATATTTATTTGGGGACCACCTGATCAAATAAAATCTTCACCATCTGGCTTCACCATAAATGTTTGTTAATTATATGTTGCATATTTTTGAGGCAGTAAGCCAACTTGTTGTCAAATAATAATTTTTAAAAACAGTAGAGTGGAATAAAATACTGTTTCTGGGTGAATTTCAATAGTATATTTTTCTGAGGGAAAATTGGTTATAAATAAATAGTTTGAGAGGAAACCAGTCATTCAAACCACCATGGCTATTTTTGCAAGACATATAAATGCTCTTGGTATACTTTGGTGTTGTAGTTTACAGAAAAATTATTCATTTTGTTCATTATTAAAGTCTTCAGACTACTCCAGTGGCCTAATGGTTAGAGTGTCCACGTTGGAATGGGGAGATTATGGGTTCGAACCCCAGCCGAGTCATACCAAAGACCTTTAAAAAATGATACTATGTGCTGCCTCGCTTGGCACTCAGCATTAAGATGTTAGTGTTAGGACTGATCGGCCTGGTGTCAGGATAATGTGACTGGGTGGGACATCATGCTACTTATCTCTGACATGAGGTCCCAGTGCTAGACATCACTATAAACTGTCACATTGGAGACATCTTAGCAATATGACTGAAAAATTGTTAAAGCTACATTACAAAAATCCAAATTACATACAAATCATGTAAAAAGTCTTCACAGGAAAGAAACTTTAATCTATTCATATCAACTGCTAATCTAGAATTAGATTGAATGTGCAGTTGACAGAAGTGTTGTGAATGAAAAACAATTCATTTCATTTGCAATTTCTATGTCAATCTTTGTTTCTTAAATAGCCATGGTGGTCAGAATATTGGCTTACATTCAAGTTGTGATCTGTAGGATAGACAAGGAAGTTGTGAATTTAAACCAGTTGAAGAATGATACTAACACTAAAGCAGCAGCAATTCTGGATTCAAAAATGACACATTTCCTGGTACATTTAATAATTAGGTATTTCAATGTTTTTTCTTTTGTTGCAACTTGTGATATTTTTTGGGGAAAGTCTCAATATTAAATTTCACAAATATATGGCTGCCACACATTTTTAGGAAAAAATCCTGGCAAAAGCCATTACAAAATTTCATGATCTATTCAAAAAATATTTTTTATTTAAATCAAAACACCTCTTGTTGGTTATTAAAAGCTTGGGTAAATGTACTGTTCAGATCCCTTCCATAAGCAAAGCAACAATAAGTAGCATCTACATTTCCTGAACTTGTGTACTATATTTAGCTAGGGACAAATACTCTGGGAAATTTGCAAGCTAAACAGTTTAAAACGTGGAACTTTCTTTCTATGGTGACACTTCCAAATGAGAGGTTAGCACGAATTGATGTCTTTTCTGTGAATTTGTCTAACTATTCTTTGTAGCATTGAAACAATTTTACAGAGTACATGTATTACATTGAAATTCATAGTTCCACAGTTCTTTAGATACCAACTGCTCTAGATTTTCAAGGGCAACTTTTTGACTTCATTATATTTCAATATTCAGTAACTTGACCACTTGTAGTATCTAATCTTGATATTCTGTCATTTTGACCTTGATTTAATATAGGCCAGGAGCAAGAAATCATGTTGAAAGGGAAAAAGCCCCCACAAAATCTGTCTCTGTCAAGAGTATGAATTGTGGTTTCATCTTAGAGGGTATTACATTTTTTAAATCAGAATTTCTTTCTTTCCAGATTAGATTTTACCAAAAGTATGTATCTGTTAAATTGAACCATTCTGAAAATATGACTCCAGTGTAGATAGATGATAGTTACATGTAAATTGAGCCACATTTCATTCAAAGTTGACAGCCAAATCCAATCTACCATCTTATTATCTTTCAAGGAGATATAATCAATAGAATTCCATGTTTTGCTACCAAAACAATATCTGGTAATGGTATATACATAAGTCATCACAGACAGTTGAATTCCAGAAGAAAATTGTGATCATGTATCAAACTCCGAGAAAAAATTACATCTATATATCAAATGTGTCAATTTTACCAAATGAAATCCAGACTCATGCATGTCTGGATGTTGCAAAATTTTATCTTTTATGCTACATGATTACCACCCTAATAACATCATTGCACTCACATTAATTTAGTAGTTGTCTCAATTATTGTTTTACCAATTTTTTTTTACATTTTACAATGGCAATTATTTGCTCTCCTGGTCATATGGCCAAGTGAGCTTTTAGTTTGGCCATATGTTATGCATTAGATGTTATCCATTAGCCATGAACATTTGTTGTCTTAAATTTCACCAATACCATTGGACCAATTTCAACCAAATTTCAGATTTGGCGCAGAGTGTTCCTTCATATAGGGCTTTCAGCTTTGTACAAAAATGATGCCATTTACAAGCAAAATTAAAACTGCAGCAGTTACTACAAAATCTTTTATAAAAAAAGTTTTAATGACTTCTCAAAAATAGCTGGACCTACCGGGTAGTTTAACCAAATTTCATGGAAAACACCTTAAAGAAAAGGGCTTTCTAGTTTGGACAGAATTAATGATACTGATTCACCATCCAATATGGCATGGCCACCATAACAAAAATAGAATAAAACTTGAAAGGATTTCTAAAGAACTACTGGTCATAATTGAAACCGCTTTGGCAGAAAACATTGTGGCATAAAGGGCTTTAAAGTCAGAAGAGAATTTTATGAAATGTACAAAACATCCTGGCTTAAAGGTCTTTCTATATAAGGCAGATGATGCCTTTATACATTCAAATATGAATGAAGATACAGATAGAGAAATCTTAGAATAATAATTGTTTTCATAATATACACTGTTAACAGCATTGGAAGAATGCAGAAAGAATCCTACTGTGTCAGATTTCTTGGCCCTTGCATTAGGTTATTGGGCAATGCCATCTAGGTGAGGAATCTGAGGTCCACTTGGGCCACTTTTAGTGATATTCATTAGTAAATTAAATGGCTGATGCATATTGTATTGGAGATGTCCTATAAGGACATCTGCTGTACCCTTTTTTTATTCAGTAAAAGACAAAATTAATTTAGTAGATTGCTTCTTTTAAAGGAACAAAAGCAGTTTATCAGGTGATCCTTTAAAAAAATCTCTCTTTGGTAATAAAGTTTTTTTTCTTCAGAAATAACATTCAGTATTATCCTTTTGCTTTTTAGACAAGAAATAGATTGATCTTCATTAGGTAAATAATAGTACTCCATATTTGGGACTTTTACCTAAAATCAGTAAAATGGGGTTGCTCTGTAGTTTGCATGCTGGACTCATGATCAGAAGTTTATGGATTCAGATCCTACCACCAGATCCACCTGTATTAGCTAATATCTGTGTCTGGAGGCAAATCAAGGCATTATCCTACCTTCTAATCCACCTGTATTGGCTATTATCTGTCTGTGGTGGAACTAAGGAATTACACTCCAATAGCCTCTGCACTAAACAACTTCCATATTTTGTCCTGCATTAAAGACTACAGAAAGCAGATAAACTTGGAAAAGAATATTTTGAAATAATGCTTCTGTAGTTGGTTGTCATTGTGCATGTAAATATCATTTGACAGAGTTCAATATCGCAAATGATGAGAAAATTGACTTTATTGTCTCAAGTATCATGGCTATAAAAAAATGTAAGGTCAAAGCCATTTAAATCTAACAGTGTCATTATTCGACAGGGTCCACCATGTCTTACTAGTGCCTATTAGGGAGATGGCAACAAAATAATGCTCTTCCATTATCAGGAAACACACCAAAAATAGTTCTGGGAGACCTGGTCTGAAAAGGATTATGTACAGTTTAACCAGTGACTAAGACTAGTTTTAGTGATGGAAATTAATATCAATTTCTCATTGCTGAATTGTATTGGAGAAATACAATATACAGTACACACTGAAATATGCATAACTTCGATAATTGTAATGCAATTTTTGTGTAGTTCTCTGTAAATATTTAGAATTCAGATCAGTTGATATGACATTTTTATCACAGAAAAACCCTGATTTTGTATCAGATGCTATAAACTATTTTCACCCCAGTGTTTGGTCAGTTGCACTGCCTTTATTGGTCATTGATCTATTACAGGAGCATCCAGGAAGTCTGAGCAAGGTGGATACCCTGCAACCTGGCACTAGGTTACATGTCTGCCCAAAGGAGATATGGAGATTGGTGGATCATATCTACAAGTATGGCAGAGATCAGGTAATGCAGTGCGCCCTCACAACAGTGCTTTTTATTATAAGATGATTATGATGCTGGAATATTGTAATTTGAAAATTGAAATACCATTGAAAAGAACATTGAGAATAATTTGAATGGATATCTTCCTTGTGTTAATGTTGAATTGGGCAGATTATACTTAGTAGCTTAAATCTGCATTGGTCCTTCACTATAACACGGTTATCAGGAGTTATTAAAGTCTTCAGTGATATTGCCTTGTGCTGTGGCATGTTCAGTATAAAAACTGCATGCATACTAAAAATGGAATCCATGACCATACCCCTGATAAGTTAAGTGTCAGGTTGCACTATACTAAGGTCCTTTATATTGAGGATCAGTGCTATATTGAGATTCTTTATAGTGACAAACAGCTGTATTTCTGAATTTTGGAACATGTTCCTATTTGCAAATTGAAATCAGTCCATTTCTTGGATATCCATGGTATATGAAGGACAGTACTATACTGAATTGTTTTGTTGTGAGAGACTGCACTATACAAAGGTGCTTTATCATGAGGGTCAAATGTATATCTGGCTTTTGGAACATCACTTGTTTATGTTTGCAAATTGGAATCAGTCCATTTTTTACTGATTGATGACCTTACTTATTGTTATTGTTTTTTAAATATCATTTTTCCATATTTTTGCTTATTGGAATTAATCTGTTTCTTGGTGATCTATGACCATACCCATGAGGGACTGCACTATGGTGAAGGACCACTGTATTTGCAACTTCACTTGTATCTGTCTGAAATCAATCCTGTTCTTCACACAGTTTCATATGACAAGTCACATACACTGTATTTTACCTTGAATGAAAGTGACATTATCTCCAAGACAGTTTTGTGTAACTTGTGGTTTTTGTTGTCTGTGTCATAGGTGTTAAGAACTGTACCATCAGCAAAGTTATGCGGCTAAAGAGCACTGGAGTTTACTTTATTCTTGATGTTTTTAATGAAAAACACAGCATATACTGGTTTTTAAGTCATTGGTTTTTACTAAATTATTTATTAATGCAGAGTAGGTGTCATCTTATAAGCAAGACATAACAAGTTTGAAATCACCTTACTCCATAAGCTTGTAAAGTCAAACTTGTGTTTTTTCTTCTTCAGTTCACAGTGTTTTCATAGAGGTGCTAATTATATAAACATGACCGTAATCCTTAATCATGTAAAAGCATCACTGGTTTGTTTTCCCCAGTGGAGAATCCTTTGAGTGTGTGTGAATTTGATACTTGTTCAATGCCATGTTGAGTCCCTTTGATCATACCATGTAACTGACACCTGTTCAGTTGTGGCAATCCTTTGCTGAGATTTCAAAGACTGTATGATCACAGTGTCTCTTGCAGATCCCATGCTCAACACTCTACATCAATAATGCCCCAAGTTTATGAATAGTCAGTCTTCTGTTAGTTACAGTATACTTTGCCACTTAGATTTCATACATTGTGAATTGCTAATCTTTGGTACTTGAACCATTATAGTAAATAGAAACTGTAATGTGTATGATGGATCATTTAAGTTAAAGGTTATAGACTTTGCAGAGAAAAACAACAACAGTGCTGCAGAATGTGAATTTGGTGTGTCAGAAACATGTAACTGGTGCAGGAAAAGGTTCTAGTTGATAGTGCCAGATATGTTAAGAAAATTTGAATAATGGAAAGCCCCTATGCGGTTGGGAACTTGGTTTTGAATGAGTGGGTTCTAGTGTGTTTTGGCAGCATTTAACACATTTCATGAAACAGAAGTTGCAGTGAGATCAAACATACCAAGCTATGATTCCTGGTGGCACCATGTCAGTACCATTGGATGATTGCCTAAATAAGCCATTCAGGGCAAATATGTGTAAACAGTGGTACATGTTGGTTGTAGATGGGCCCAAAGAATTTACAAAGGCAGGAAATGTGAAGCATCCAGAGTCTGAGTTAATATCTCAGTGGGTGTGTAATGTGGAAGAAAATACCAAATGAGATGGTGGTCAAATCATTTAAGAAATATGGTATTTCCAAAGCATTGTATGGGATGGAAGATAACAAACTCTTCATTGATTTCATTTGAGATAATCAGACAAGGAATCCAAACCAGACAATAATTCTGACAAGCGGATAACAGCAGAAGAATTCAGAATTTTTATTTGTAACTCTGACGATGATGCATCCATAGTGGGCCACTTGGACTTTGAACAAGATGTTATTAGTGTGAATTACAAAAGTGTGGACTTTATTATAATTCATTTAGAATTGATATATTATGTGATATTGTGAATCGCATCATTCTGGATTTGTATTTTTATACTGTATGTTGACATTGTACAATAAATGGATTTATAATATAAATGTATTCAAAATATTAAAATGGATCCAAAATATTATATTATGGGTTTCATTACATGAATATGAACAAAATGTAAGTTGTTAATTTAGCTGAACATATTCAACTTAATAATACCAATATATTCATCCTGCATTGGTTTTTGTCTTTGTCGTATCTCTTTGTTAATTGACCTATCCAATTTCACTTGTTTAGTTTTACCCATGTGCAGCTCTGACTCACTGACCACATGTAACCCATTGCAGACAGATTTGATTTGCAAAAACACCTTGACTTATAATAAGGGTCATGGAGAAATTTGCTTTTTTGCAGCCCTAAAATTGGGGAGGGGTCTTATAGTCAAATCGAATTATAAATGGGTATATATGGTAGTATTAATTGTAAACAAGTTTTAAAAAGTCCTTTTTCTTTGTTAGTGGCCCACTATGGATGTAGCTCTTAGAGTTGTCATGGTCCATTTTGTGAGCCTTCAGACTCGTAATGCAAGGGTCATGGATTCAATACCTGCCCAGGTTAGACTGGTTCAGCTGCCTCAGTGTCTCCTTGGAAAAGACACTCCATTTCCTCTGCATGATATGGCCAGTAATGTTAAAAGTTCAGTTAAAAACCATCCCCCCATACATCTGTTTGTCACATCTTGTTGAACTTTGTAATTACATAAAGGAATTAATATATTGCAAAAGAAGACATTTATGTAAAATGAACACATTAATTTGTTAATTTTCTAGCTCTCCCAGTAACCTACCAAATTAGGAGTCTCATTTCAGTTTTAAAGGGTTTTGCATATGTTTCAGTGTTCCACACACAGATTTATTGATATTAACTTTTATATAGACAAACTTAGAAAACATTATTTTGATCAAATGGGAAATTTATTTTCAGGCAAACCTGTTCCAGCAGCCAGGATTAGAATCAGAAATACAGCAGATCAGAGACTGCCTGGATACTGGAGCACCAGAAATTATTCGTATCCTTTTCTTTTATACAAGAGGTATTTTTTTTCCTTCTAATTAATTATGTTAGAATTTGCGGAGATATCTCAGGCATTGAGGTTATAAATTGTTTCAGTATTAGTTAGTACTCAGATTAAAAATTAATTGTGAAGAATTTTCTGATGCATTATATTAAAACAACTAAATTTACACACTTTAATTCTTAATTGTCATCATGTTTTAGTGAAATGACTGAAGTGAAACATTGAATTTCCAATTTTTATTTTTGAGCCATAGTTTAAACCTATAAATCAAGTCCAACTGCAGAAGTCCAGATCTGCTGTCACATAATGTGCCAGTAGATCTGGATCTGTGTAATTTGTTGGGAGTAATTAGTGAACAGAAAACACCCTGATCTGCTCTCACATCTGCCAGTATATCTGGGTATGCAGACTTTGTTAGGATTAATCGTCAGAACAAACAACATAGACCCTGATCTGCTGGCACATTTTGCAATAGCAGATCAGAGTGTTTGTTGTTTATGGTTGGAATCAACATATAAGTGAGTATATACAGTAATTGAAATAGAATATGTGAATGCCCTTTTTGCTGGTTGTAAAGTCAGTTATCATGTGTGTGCAAATAATGCTTTGAATGATTTAGTGATTCATTCCTATTCAGGTTGTCATATTTTAAGTTATTGGGTATATAGATGTCAAATTAATAATACTGGACTGTACAAAGATAAAGAAGTGGCTGGATTCAGTTTGATTTAATATTCAGATTATGAACATTCAAGAAGCCATCTAAAAACATTTTAACTAAAATTAATATTTCATATTTGAATAATATTCATTTTTGAATGCATATTAGCTTTCAATTTTTAGCCTCTGGGAATATTGAACATGTTAACAAATCAAGTTATCACTGGAATCATATTATGCAGTAGTCCTTCACTGTAAGGGAATAACATTATATAGTGGTCCTTCACTGTAAGAGAATGATATTACACAGTGGTCCTTCACTGTAAGGAAATGATTTTACACAGTGGTCCTTCACTGTAAGGAAATGATATTACACAGTGGTCCTTCACTGTAAGGGAATGATATTATACAGTGATCTTTCCTTCACTGTAAGGGAATGATATATTACAGTGGTCCTACACTGTAAGGGAATGATATTATAGAGTGATCCTTCACTGTAAGGGAATAATATTACACAGTGGTCCTTTGCTGAAAGGGAATGATATTACACTGGTCCTTCACTGTAAGGGAATGATATTACACATTGGTCCTTCACTGTAGGGGAATGATATTACACATTGGTCCTTCACTATAAGGAAATGATATTACACAGTGGTCCTTCACTGTAAGGAAATGATTTTACACAGTGGTCCTTCACTGAAAGAGAATCATATTACACAGTGGTCCTTCACTGTAAGGGAATGATATTATAAAGTGGTCCTTCACTGTAAGGGAATGATATTATACAGTGGTCCTTCACTGTAAGGGAATGATATTACACAGTAGTCCTTCACTGTAAGGAAATGATATTACACAGTGGTCCTTCACTGTAAAGGAATGATATTATATAGTGGTCTTTCCTTCACTGTAAGGGAATGATATATTACGGTGGTCCTACACTGTAAGGGAATGATATTATAGAGTGATCCTTCACTGTAAGGGAATAATATTACACAGTGGTCCTTTGCTGAAAGGGAATGATATTACACATTGGTCCTTCACTGTAAGGAAATGATATACAGTGGTCCTTCACTGTAAGGGATTGATATATTACAGTGGTCCTTCACTGTAAGGGAATGATATTATACAGTATTCCTTCACTGTAAGTCACCTCAGCATTGTGATGCCCATTTGGTAAGGCAGATATGGGAATGGATCACAATTTACATTATCCAGTAGTAATCATATTTATGATGTACTTCATTATAAGGTGATCTTGCATAGATGACAGTTACAATTGTATGGCTCCTATATGGACAGTGTTATAGTGCAGGATCACTTTATAATTATAAATAATACAATACTGTTTCCAGATAGTTTATTTTAATGTAGTTAGCTGTGAGATAGTGTTTTCATAATGAGAGAAAAGGAAGTTGCAAGTTACTCCTCTTAAAACTGAAAGTGCGATAATTTTCCTAGGACAAAATTGGAAAAGCATCCTGGTTTCTCTGAAATGATATTTTGCTTAAGATTGGAGATGGTTTTACTTCCTTTGCAATAAAATGTATGTCATTAAGTTTTTTTTTTAGTACAGCCAAAAAACTTCTTGTTGATCAATATAGAAGCACGTTGTCCCTGTGGATTGAGATACTTCATCTGAATAATATTAATCTGTTGTCCCATCATTTATAGCATTACACTTTGAATCATGGTGTGTAAAAATTCCATGTGGAGTATATTATTATAGAGTATCTGCAAGTATCTAGAGTGAATATGAACATGTTCATAATCAATTTATTATTAAGACCCACTATGAGTAAAAGGAAGTGAACGTAAATAACTGTTTGCTGTAGTTGTACAGCAGCACATGACGGTTATATCTTGCCATGGCAGTTTGAGTACAAGAACACACATTGTTAGTCAGTCCAGGATATTTCAACAATAGTATTTAAACCTACAACCTTCTGGTTGCTTGTCCAGTGCACTAACAACTGAGACACCACAGCTACAAAGGTAGATACAATTTTCAGGTGCATAGTTTTGTCCTACTATATTGCTTTAGGAATCGAATGATATAGAAATCACTTTTCTGGTGATGATGATGGAATCGAGAGTTTCATGTTTAAGGTTGTATTTTTTCTCTCTCTGCATTCATTTGTTTCCATTCATTTGCAAGCCAGCAGATGTAATTCATACTGCAGTTGTTAAGTTGATTAATTTAGTTAATCATTGCTAGCTTATGGCATGAATCTGGAAATCTTAAAGAAAGTGCCTACTTATTTTTCCACGTGTCTTAGTTTACATATTTAATACCACTATTGTCATCTTCAGTAAGTAGGTTCTCATGTGTTTTTAAAGACTGATATCAAAGAATAAATTTCTCAACAATTAGGTATTAGGTGCCTGAACAATGCCAGTGACTGTAAACATCTTTCATTCGAAACAGTCCTGCCAAAATCACTCTGTTGGAACCCCTTCTTGCTGAGTGACCTTGACATTGTGGTCCAGAATTGGATCTGTAAAGTTCCAATGAATACTGGTGTTATTAATGTGCACATTTTGATGGCTGGTGCTGAAGAAAATGTTACAAAATGTGCAAAACATAAACTGTAAAGATACAGACAGTGGAGTGTTATATTGAGACCATGTCTTGGTTGACCTGACAACATCTACCCTTAAGTCAAGTCACACCAAGTTGCTTATCTGCACACATAACAAAGTAGCACTTTGGTGAGACCTGAATGAGATGAGCTTTGAAAAAGTGGGACTAATCTGCTGATTGTTTATTTAACAGTTGATATGTGCAAAAATGAATATATAAACAGGAATAATAGGTGCTTCGGGAAATGAAGAACACAAACAGTGAGTATATCTAATTTATTACTATTCATCGAGTAGAGTAATTGCATCCTTACATGAGTTTTCATGCTCATAAAATTTTGTAATCAATTAGTTCCAGTGTCCCTTATCATTTACATACTTATCCTTGTATAAATTCTCAGCACTATAGATAGCACTAAAGAAGCAGGTGATGTTTTTTTATTTTATATGATGGTGGGGGTGGGGTGGTGAATCTCGGCTTGATAGATATTTTGTTTCGACTTTAATATTATGATTATTCGCTCACCCAAGAAACCAAGAAAATTGGAACCCAATGAATTTAAATTGTCTCACAGTTTTGAAAATCTTGTCACAAATTCTCTTCTTAAGGTGTCTTGTTTGTCCTAAATGAATATGTTGCCAATCTTTCATCCAGTATGGTTGCCACAATTTCAAACTCTTATGGGTCAAGAATATTAGAGACGGTTTCAGCACTAAGCATTTAAAAAGAAGAAATTGTATTGCCTTGAATTTCTGAAAATTCTTTTCAGACAGAGCATGTCATTTTGGAGACTCTTGTTTAAATTTGATTAGATTATGGGGTTCTGTGTTGAATATATATACTACAGCTTTTTAAATCAGATACAATCAGGATACATCATAGCACATTGTGCAGGTATGACACCATATTCTGCAAACCCTTTTTTCCATGATTTTTCAGAGTTTATAAGGTCCAATGCTAGACTGAAAGCATTCATTCTTCAAGTTGATTTATTTCCTCTTTAACTACATTTCGACAAACAACAGTATGTATTCCACCATTTGCAAAAGCAAAATAATTATAAGATTGTTGTATTATACCTTATTAAATGTATACCCATACAGTCCTTAAAATTTTATTCTTTGCTTAAATTTCTGAGGTCGATGTATGTATATATGTATGTATGTGCAGTGTGACCCCACTCTAACATGGTAGTTGGGAGCCATAGAACTTGACCGTGTTATAGACCGAACCATGTTATAAGCAACCAGGTCAGTTTAGCTGAAGCAAATGATACATGTACCCCAACAGATTTACAGGGGGGTGTAGGTAATAAATGCGGGTGGTAAAATACGTGCTTCATTGGCACAGTTACCATCTTAAATCAATGCATAATAAAGGGGAAATACACCTATAGTGAAAACAGAAAAGGCAAATATAATAATTTATTTAGAGAACTCTGGATTGGTACATATATCTCTATACTGTTTATATATACATGTCTTATATATACCGTATTTCATGTTATTTTTCGTACACGAAAAACTAATTATTAATTTCAATGTATGAAAAATTATATGTAACATAAATAATTATCATTTTGTGGTAATTACCGTGTACGAAAAATAAAGGGATCATACCTGACAAGGCCTGTGGAACACACGACACTCGACAACCTAATGTACAAAACTAATGTACAAAATCGGTCTCATTCTGCTCAACTCAAGAAAAATCTGTTGTTATTATGAGAGAGAGAGAAAGAGATAGAGAGAGATAAGAAAATAATCTTTATTATTCATTTTCCTGTCAGTTGTGTTATTCTTTATGTAAACATTACAAGGGCACTATTATATTCCATTGGCAATTAAAACCTGAATAAATAAGTTGTTTTGGTTGCAGTTATGAGATCCATTATCACTGTGCCACATGGCTATGCAGAGGTAATATACATGCTAATTAAATACGCTTGATCTTTAGCTTGGTCTTTTCCAGTAAATACTGGATTGAAGACCAGATTCACCTCTACAGATCAAATTAAGGAGGCTCTACGTAGGGAAATGAGGCTACCCTTGGGGTATTGAAAATGTGTATGACAAGTCCATTAGCTCAAGAAAAATATTAATTTACTGATACTTGTTCTGAAGCCAGTTGAAAAAAGGGCAAATGATTTTAAAAGAGAGAGAGAGAGAGAGAATGTGTATATAAAAATATTTTTGTATTATAAACATAGCATGTTATTTTCAAGGACAAGTGATGGGTTTCACCTTTGTCTTTTCTGGGCCATCCAGGTCCAATTTTCTGCCTATTGTTTGGTGGTTCAGTGCATGAATAGAGTATCACCACCTTGTACTCACCTGCGAATCTCATCACATACATTGAATCCACAATACAAGTAATTCCATCAAAAAATGCACACACAGATTTAAAATATTCAATAATTTTGTCACAGGTCATATAGGTCTGAATTCAGTGGATAAACATAGCACACTCACTTAATGACTGATGAAGCACATTTACTTTTCAGTACATCTCAAGTCACTATAAGTTAGTTTGCGTTTTAAGCCACCATTGGTAGCATTCATAACCACAAACCTTTTCCCTCCTGCAAAAAGAAAACTTTCATGGCACAGTAAACGTGTTCCAGTCATGTTTGAAAATGAAAAAAATCCATCAGATTCCATTGCTTTTATTTATGTTTGGTACTGAATTCTTTTAAGAAAACTTCTTTGTTTTTATTGAAGATTGTAGTCAGCTTTCTTTGATGAAAGGTGTATGCATTATTGAAGTCACAGCTAAAGGCCAGATTTGGATAACCTAACAAATGCCCATCTCTTATTGTGGTGGCAACATCAAATAATTGTATTGCATGATTGAGACAGACTTTTTTTCAATTTGCTTAGTACGCTTTCATAAGAGTTGGTGCTTCATAGGTAATGTTTTCTTTGAAATTTCTGTTGTTTGGTCGATTATAGTTACAGTTCCTCCCTGCTTATTGAACAGACCAACAAGTAAGATGGGTTGTTTTTGCTTTCATTTATAGTAGCAGAGTGATGATGCCTTCCACTCCTGCATCAGAAATTTAACAAAGGGTCAATGGACGATGTTCTGGTCTGATGATGAGGATTTGTACAGAAAATGATGGTTTTCTGAAATATTTAATTCTGAGTGGAAAGAAGAGGAATTTTACTTACCATCCACACACATGTCAGTCAATGTAAATATGTTAATTACTTGTGAGTGGCCAAAAATCCAACGAAATAGGATTACGACATATTGTTTCGTCCAGTCGATCTCTGCTACCAGAAATGTCAACAACAAAAAAGCAGATATCTCACAACATACAGTACTCATGCTTGATGTCAACATAAGCAGATTATGATGTAACAATGCACTGTTCAGATGGTTTGTCAACATGGACAAAGAAATTGTTTATGTGACAATAGATAAATTTCAGTGCATTTTATATCAAGTTTGCGGCTTCCTTTTATGGGGCCTCTGAATTTATCCACTCCAAACCAATGGTTGTATATACAAGTTTAAGCAGCCAACAGTGTCGCCAATATAAAAATTGCCAGATTGTATATTTTGCTGCCAGTAAGGAAAATAAAACTGCAGTTTGCGACATTGGCGAAGCCCTATGCGATCCTAGAATAAATTTTTACACTTTATTTTTTGTACTTTAAAGAAGAAAAAAACTATAGTTTTTTTTGTGTACAAGAAAAATACATATAACATTTCAGGAGCCACACCATGACCATCTTGTATTATTCATGAGCAATCTCTTCTCCAAAATGATTATTAATAAACTTTTTACATTTGTTTCATACTTTTAAGAAATATTTTTTTTCATGTGCGAGAAAAATACATGTATATAAAATTTCAGGAGCCACAATGCAACCGTGTTATATCCAAATTCATGTTATAATGGAGCATGCTATAGCAGAGTCATGCTCTATATATGTATGTATATATGTATGTATGTATATTTGTATATGTGTGTATATATGTATGTATGTATGTATGTATGTATGTATGTATGTACTGTGTGATCCTGCTGTAGCACACTCTGTTATAATGCTGACTCAGATATCACATGACTGTAGCGTGATTCCAGAAATTTGATATGTATTTTTCTCATACACAAAAAAAAATTCTTTCTTAAAAGTACAAAAATTAATGTGTAAAAAGTTTATTATCATTTTGTGGAAGAGACTGCATATGAATTCTAATGTAAAACGATCATGCATGGTTCCTGAATTTCATGTGCATGTTTATTTCTCATACTTGAAAAAATATTTTTATCTTCTTAAAATTACAAATTATAACGTGTGAAACATTTATTCAGGGATTCCTCTGGGCTTTGCCAATGCTGCAAATTATGATTTTTTTTTCTTCCCTCATCTGGTGCTTTTTTTGTGACAAGTTGGCTGTTAAAAGATGTATCATGGGTTTGGAGTGGAGAAATTCAGAGGCACCAAGAAAGGTAGCCATAAACTTGATCTTTAATACACTGAAATGTATCTGTTGTTACATAAATAAATTCTTTGTTCATATAGTCAAATTATCATAATAGTGCATTGTTACATCATAATCCTCATATGCTGACATCTGGCCTGAGTACTGTATACGTTTTGATACACTCCACCAATAGTCATGCTACCAGGACTAGCTACAATCAACCAACCTTTGATGGCAGGAACAGTAACTGCTACAATCAACCAAATGATGGTTTATTCCATTTTTTTTAAATGAACCCAGAAAAAACAATTTTGCTGAAAGTTCAAAGAAAACTAATTACGTTTGAATGAAGCACTGATTGTTCTGTATAAATACTAAACAAATAAAAAAAGATCAGTCTCAGTCATTGTTCTACAGTTGTTTGATGTTGCCACTGCAATAAGAAATAGGCATATGTTTGTACTCCAAATTTGTCCTTAAGCAGTGACCAGTAACATATGCACCTTTCATCAAAAAAGCCGACTTCAATCTTAGATAAAAACAAAGAATCTTTCATCTAAGGAAGTCAGCACCAAACTTAAATAAAAGTAATGGAATCTGATGGATTATTGCATTTTCTAGAATGACTGGAGCATGTTTATTGAGCTTAAAAGATTCCATTTTGCAGGGGGAAAAGTGTATGCTTATGATCACTACTATTGGCAACATAAATGGAAATTAAATTTCCAGTCTTTTTAAACCATTCATATCTGGTCATCAGATTAATTGAAGTTGGGTGTCTCCCAAAGATGCTCATTAAACTTTTTAATTTGTTCACATGTTTTCATTTCCCTTTGAATAGCCTCATTCTCTGGGTAGCCTTGGCATGATGATAGCTATCTCCAGCTGACCCAAATCTAGGCCAATTGAAGTACATGCACATATAGCATGTACACACCTACAGCAGGGGTGCACAATGCATGGCCCACAGGCCTGATCTGACCCAAGAACTAAAGCTGTACTGATTAATCAGCCATACTCATAATCGAACTGGTTATTGGAACAATTGGTATAATTGTTATTGTCAGAAATAATCAGTGCCGATGTAAACAAATTTCCAAAATATAAATTTAATCATAACATTCATCTTGACATGGCTTGAATTTTAAATCAGAATTAAATACTGGAAATTAAGAATACACATATGATTTGGGGGTTAATTGAAAGACAGTATGTTCTTAAAAGTAAATACTTTTTAACATGCTTGCTGTAAACTACCGCTGATTTCTGCTCACAACAAATTATCAATACCATGCATGCACTCATCCCAATCACAGCAGCTGACCAGCCACTGAGACCTTGTGTGGCTGTTGAACTTCCAGCATACACATTACAGGCATGGTCCTGGCTTTTAAAAAGTTGTTGTCAAAAAAAATCACCAATCTCAATATTTTGTTGCCAATTTTCACAAAATGTCAGATTAAGTAGTGAACATTTTTCAAAGACTATTAATGTAATAGGCAATAAAAGTTGAAAAAGATGGGATAGTTATTACTTTATTGACAACAAGCAATACAGCCATAATATTACAAAATAAATCATTACATGACTGTTTTGCACTACTTCCATGGTCTTTGCATTGCGCATCACCGTTAGTACATAGGTCTAACTGTTGTCACCTGAAATAAATGCATTATCAAATGTAAAATATCTACTTTCCTACAGTCTCTCTTTTTTTAATAGAAACATCAGGTATTAAGCAAATCTATATTATGTATAATATTTTCCAAATAATAGTTTTGTAAGAAACTTTATTTAGATAATGACTTTTTAATACTAAAACCCTACGATCGTACTGTGCAATGTAAGATAAGTGATGTATAATGCAACCGTCGATTTCACACATTCAGGAATTAAATGCCCCCCCCCCCCTTTATGGCTAGCTTCACAAAGTACATATCCGTCAACCAGGATTTCAGAAATTTATTTTTGCTGCGCTTTACATGCTTTGCTTGTTAGTGAACTGCTTCCTAAATCACAGGAATGATCACTGAATGCTGTAAAAATTTTCTCATCAAGCAAATTATGATATCCATTCCCACCAATGAAACTTACGAGTCAACTTGACCTGGCATTACTGTACCATATCTATAAGCATTGATTACCATCATTAAATTAAAAGAAGGAATGAAGAAACATATCACAGAGCATATGTGTCCACAAAAAACTAATTCGGAATAAATATGTTATTTAGTAAAGAATTTTATTTGCATATATATGACTTGACAATAAGAAATAAGGTGGGATATAAAATGTGGGAAATAGTTATCACATGTATGGTAGGTTGAGACCACATTTGAACTGTTAACATAAATCCGCACCCATTTTAGACATTGTTAGTTATAACAAAAATAGGGCATGGTTTACTTGTCAGTCAAATGCTAGAGCTTTCACTAACTGTAGAACAGACAGTGTCTTGAAATAATTGGTCTCATAATTGGTATCGGCAATTTTAATAATCAGCTATACAAAGTATCGGCATAATTGGCAAAAAGTGACATGGATACAGCTTTACTGAGAATGTGTTCTGTCCAGCCTTCAGTGAAAATTAAAACAACACAGAAATCTGGCTGTGAACAGTAATTATGTGGCCCTCGAGTGGTCTTAGAAAATGCAATCTGGCCATTGGCCTAAAAAGGTTGTGCACCCCTGAGCTATAGCCACATGCTACTATCATAGAGAATTATTTAGTGTCAGTCAGACAGAGATCAAATGAGGACAATCATTTATTATGTCTGTGTTATTTGTGTTTTCTAATGAGATGTGACTGTTAATGAAGTTTATAACATGTCATCTATACACAGATTCATGGATTTTTTTTATGTATATGCACAGTACTTTATGGAATATGGATTGTACTACACAAATGTATTTCAGGCTTCAGCTTGTCTTCATTTAATAAAAAGCACATATTTTTATTTCTGCTTTTATTATATACACACTCAAACATTGTTAGGCACATGCATCATTTTCTTTAGTTTACTGACTTATTTATAACACAGTTTCATCTGTAACACAGTGTTTGAGACTGATTTAAACCAATAAAGAAAAACAACAGGAAGATGCCAAACTGATTTAACCCATTAGAGTAAAATGGCAACAAGATATCAGGCATGCATATTGTCAGGTAAATCAGGATGTTGTAGGCAAGTTTCAGCAGCTGCTTCCATCTCACAAGGCATGCTGGGATTGAGAGATGTGCACCTAATAAAGAGTATTGTTTGCAAGGTTTTGACTGTATGATGGGTGTGTTCTTATTAAAGCATATGCATATTTTACATTGCATACAGTGTTGAGTTTGAATGAGAAAAAATCAATAACAGCAACTTTAGTTTTGGTGTTATCTTTGATGAAAATGTCACCATTATCCAGATGCCTATCATCACAAAACAATATTCTTTTGAAAGCCTTTCAGACAGAATTGTATGCTTTTATGCTGTTTATCAGTGTTTTGTAATTTACTTTATTTGATTATCTATTGAGAGCAATAAATGTGTATTAGGAATGGAAATCAACTTATTTCATTCTACATATAAGTGAGTGGCAGTGTTTTAAAGTTTCTTGTGAGTGATCTTAATGACCTCAACATTACACTGATTACCCAAAGGTATATTTATATCTCCTTTAGCAGACATACTGTATATACTCACTTATAAGTTGAGTCCAGCTGCAAACTGCACAGAGCCAGATCTGCCATTGCATAATGTGCCAGCAGGTTTAAATCTGTACAGTTTGTAAGGAGTAATCAGTAGAACAAACAGCATATACCCTGATCTGCAGGCACATCATGCTATTGCAGATCAGGATCTTTGTTGTTTGCAATTTGACTCGACTTATAAGTGAGCATGTATGATACTTAAGACTGTGGATCTTCACTGCAACAATAGCCTGAAAATGTACCTAGAAAACATAAGCATCACCATGAAAATGTATGCTTTCACTTAATGTGGATCATATACCATATTTTTCAGAATTTGTTGAATATATTCAGAACAGATTAGATTAAGTGTGATGTGATCTTTGACGTGTAGGAAAGTTGAAATTATGAAAAAAAAAACACTAAGATGTCAGTGTGATGCTGTCTTGGAGGTGTAAGGAAGTGGATGACATGAAAAAAATCTTTTCCCATCACCTTTACTTGCACATGTTGAAACTGGAGATAGAATATGAAAAAACAGGTGCAAAGTATGCATGTTACTGCTATGCTATCCACACCTTAAATTATATACCTATCAAGTTGTTGTTGTTGTTCTTGTAGGGTTTAACGCCATTTTTCAGCACACAATAGGCTATACATGGCGGCCAGTATTAATGATGAAGGAAAAACCTGGTAAAACCCCAGAAAGAACCACTGAAATATGAGAAGCTACTGGCAAGCTTTCTCACATACCCACATTGGCTGAATCTAAGATTCAAACCCATGCAGACAGAGATGAGATGGCAGTGATCCATAACGGAGAGTGCTTTAGACCACTCGGGCTATACCTATCCAGTAAAAGTCTGATAACTGTGCTGCAGACCCAAATTTTGGGTTCAAGTTGTCAGTTGTTTTGAGTCGAGCTTTACAGTCACATTTAAAAATAAACCCTTAAAGTGATGTGATGCATTCAAGGTATAGATGTCTGAATTTTTTCTTTTTTTTCTTTCTGTAATGTATATAGAATGAAACGTTAAACTGTTCAAAACTGTATTTTCTGCATGTGTTAGGGTTGGCAAAATAAATATCTTTTTCAGCTTTTGAAAACAAATGAACAAAAATAAAGCCCAAGCAATTAAGTACATGCATGTGATATTAGGGTATTCCCTCAAGTCATATCCATGCCTAAGCCACCAGACCCACACCATATGAAATTAGGCTATCCTTAAAGTCGAATCCAAGCCCAAGTAACTATGGTACTGTGGTAACTATCCTTCAAGCCAAAGCAACATAACCCATGGATATGATATTAGTCCATCCCTCAAGTCACATCCATGCTCAGCAACTAAACCCACAAATATGATATTGGCTGTCCTTCAAGTAAAATCTATACAAAAGCAACCAAACCCACACATGTAATATTATGCTTTCCCTCAAGTCATATCCAAGATCAACAACCAAACCCACGCTTATAATATTATGCTTTCCCTCATGTCAAACCCAAGATCAACAACCAAACCAACACCTGACATTAGGCTATCCTTCAAGTCAAATCCAAAACCAAGCGTCTTTGTTAAGACGGTACTGTAAATCCACACATATGATATTAGGCTATCATTCAAGTCAAATCCATATCCATGCCTTGGAAAATTCTGTAAAAATGAAAAATTATGAATTTACTGTTTTAAGAATGTAATCCAAGAATAATCCACTAATAAAATTCTTGAAGTCCTAATAATCAAATGTTTTAATAATTTCAAGTTTGAGTCCCGACAAAGAATCCAAGATGGAAGATGATGACATATGCTGTAATCTGTAGTGTTGAAGTCTACAGTTCCTTGTAGAAACAAGAAATTTTAATTCCAGTTTTGGAAATCTGAATAAATTTTTATAAAAGCTGCCCTTGTTCAACAATTTCACATGAGCACATTTATTTTCCAGGAAAAAAAGAATTAATCCTTTTTGAATCCAAGTAATTTGAAATAACTCCAAACAGCACAACATACAACTTCCAGTGTAAGAGCCCAACTAATTCTGAGGACATCTCTCCAAAACAAAGGTTATATCATATTCTGAAACACAAAAGGGGGTCACATGATCATGTTCCAGAACCTCGTCGAAATTTTGTACTTATTAAAGATCACATACACCCAGTGTGGTCCAGATGAAAACCAATCATTTTACTCTAAGAAATAAAATTTTACAAAAATTGTTTACCTCTTAAATATGTAGTCCCATCATAACCTCGACAACAACCAATCAATTTAAAATAAAAATAGAACTTATTTACGTGGTTGCTACTAATTTTGAATCAAGGTCAGGATCTAGATAACACCTGGTATTTACAAAATGAAGTCATGGCCAAACTATTTTCTGAAAAAGGTATCATCTCTTGTGAATAAATTTACATTACATTAGGATGTAATGAAAAATAAAAATTTAAAACTGACAAACAATTAAATTGAAATAAATATATATTAGATTCGATATAATTACATCAAATATAAATGACAAAATGCAAATGCAGTTGCAATTAGAAAAAGAAAACAAATGAAATTGGAAAAAGAAAAAGAACAAATGAAACTGGAGAAAAAAAGAACAAATAAAGTTACAATTGGAGAAAGAGGACGGAGAGACAGGAAAAAGAGAAAGAAAAACAAATGCATTTACAAATGGAAGAAAAAGAGAAAGACAAATGCAGTTAAAAAAAGAAAAAATGCATTTACAAGCAGAAGAAAGAAAGAAAAACATTAAAATAAAGTTAAAGAAAGAACAAATGCATTTACAGTTGGAGAAAGGGAAGCAAGAGAGGGAATATCAGTGTAGAATGAAATAAATGAAACTGGCAAGTCAAAAGCACATTCATACTTCAAATCCAAATTTAAGTTTTGATTTTGCAAAGAATATTAGATTAGTGCCCCCTGTCAGAGAAAAAGAAGTAGTCAAATATTTTCCTTATTTTGAAAATGTTGCTGAAAATTTGAATTGACCAAGGGAGCATTATACTCAGTTATTACAATGTGTACTCACTGAAAAGGCTAGTGATATTCACCATTCACTGTCAGTTATTACAATGTGTACTCACTGAAAAGGCTAGTGATATTCACCATTCACTGTCAGTTATTACAATGTGTACTCACTGAAAAGGCTAGTGATATTCACCATTCACTGTCAGTTCAACAATGTGGTGACTATGATATAGTCAAAGAATGCATCTGAAAGAGTTATGAGTTAGTCTATGAAGCTTATCAGCAAAAATTCTGAATCTTTTGGAAAGAAGCTGGATAAACTCCTGTTGAATTCGCCAGAGAAAAAGAGCAGTTATTTGATAGATGGTGCTTAGCCAATAAAGTTGAATGAGATTATGAAAGTCTCAAACAACTTGTATTATTTGAAGATCGCAAAAACTGTGTCCATAGTGACATTGTCTTATCTTGACAAGCATCAGATTGAAATCTTGGAAAATGCTCCTTGAGCTGCTGATGAGTATTCTTTAACTCATAAAGTTCCTTTTGTAAATAAGAATTCTACTCAACACAGTCTTCTGGCAGAAAAGTATTTCAGCCTAATACAAGCCCTTCTAAAACTTGTCTCTTCCTACTTGTACCTATTGCACAAACAAGGACACATTATTTCTGATTTCTACAATTAAAAAATAGAATCAAGACAGACCCATTCCAAATGCTCTTATTTCTAAGAGGTTAAGGTCATGGTCATGTATAGAAAGCAATACATTTGTTGGGTCTAATAAACCCCAGTCTGACTTTATTTTGGAGAATTATGAACCATTCATATCAAAGGGTTCTAAATATCTCTTGGGTGATTTGGCCAATCTTATCCCTATTAAAATTTAAGGGCCACAGGAAATTCTCAGAGTTTTTTTTTTGTTGGGTACTTTGCCTTTTTCTAAGAAGTCTTCTTCTAATGAGAGTGTTCTTATTCAGAGAGTAGAATGCAGCTTTGTTAATGTTCCTCTCCATTGTGTAAATTTGTCATCAGATTTAGTCTCAGGACCCATGACAGTAGGAACAGTCTCTGTTTTACCGGTTGAGGGCATTCATTTATTACTAGGCAGTGACCTAGCTGGAGACAAGGTTGTGGTTAATCCACTTGTAACTGACAAGCCTTGCTTGGATTAGAAAGTCAATCTAATTGAAAAAGAATTCCCTGAGTTATTTCCAGCTTGTGCAGTTACCAGAGCTATGGTAAAGAAAGCTCTTGAGAATGATATTGATAAGGAAATTATTCCTTTAGCTGACACATATATTGGTCAGGCTTTTGATGAGGTCACTTTCACTCCTTGTTTGGATTAGTCAGAACGTATTGGTCACAGTGATCCTCTTTTAATGACTCATTCTCTTTATTCTGATATGGGGGATAAACAACAATCACTTGTTGAACAGGAAAAAGAGTCTGTAATCTCCTGTTTGTTTCAAAAGGCCATTAGTGAAATTGAATCTACTGAAGTTCCTGTCTGTTATTTCATTAAAAATGGAATTCTTACGAGAAAATGGAGACCTCCCAAGGTACCTGCTGGTGATGAGTGGTCAGTGAACTATCAGATTGTAGTTCCAAAACCTTACAGAGAGGCAATACTTAGTCTGGCCCATAAAACTCTGTTGGCTGGTCGTTTAGGGATCAATAAAACTATCACAAGATCTTAACTCACTTCTTTTGGCCAAAAATCAAAAGTGATGTTGGTAAATACTGTAGATCTTGTCATACCTGTCAGATGGTAGGAAAACCCAATCAGAAAGTACCTAAGGCTCATCTAAAACCTATTCCTGCCTTTGACAAACTATTTAGTAAAATAATGGTAGATTTTGTTGGTCCCTTACCTAAGACCAATTCAGGTAACCAATACCTGCTGACCATTATGTGTGCTAATGTGTGCATCAAAAAGGTTTCCAGACGCAATTCCCTTGAGGAATATAAAATCTAAAACAATAGTAAAGGTTTTGATAAAGTTTTTTACTCAGTTTGGCCTTTCCAAATCTATTCAATTAGGTCATGGGTCACATTTTAGGTCTGGAACATTCAAGCCTGTTATGCTTGAATTTGGCATTCGGCAGTTCAAGTCAAAACTGAAATTAGTGTTTGACAGAGCTATTATGGAGAGAACTTTTGAGTTTGGTATTAATGGAGTTCTGTCTGTCTTGCTCATTCTTCAAATTTTTCTTCAGGTTAGATATTACGGCCCTTACAAAGTTAAGAAGAAAATGAATGAGTTAAATTATAATATTAGTTCTCTTGGGATCTAAATAAATTATAGGAGTACCATTATATTGCAAGAGATAGCCAGGTTAAACATGCAATGAAATTAGTTGTACCTGCCCCACTCAGTGAAGATTTAAGTGAAGGAACATCACTGGATTCTACTGATATTTGAATGACAAATCTTTAGATTTCAGAAATTATGAAAGATCTCAACCAGAAACTTTCACATTTGCAAGAGCAAGAAAGAAATGAACTTAAACAGTTATTATTTGAATATGAGCACTTATTTACAGATGCTCTGACAAGAACGAACAATTTTTTTTATGATGTTGAAATTCTAAATTCCAAACCTGTGAAACAACAACCGTACAGGATTAACCCTCTCCAACAGGAATACTTGAAAAAAGAAATTCAGTATTTGCTGGCGAATGATTTTATAGACCCCAGTAAAAGTGACTGGAGTTTGCCATGCATACTTATTCCAAAACCAGATAAAACTTTCCATATGTGTACTGATTATAGGAAGGTTAATAGTGTGACAAAAACAGATTCATTCCCATTACCAAGAATCAATGACTGTATTGATAAGATTGGGAATGCCAAGTATGTCACCAGATTTGATCTTCTGAAAGGATTTTTGCAAATTCCACTAACAGAAAGAGCAAAGGAAATTTTATTTGGATTTCTAAAACCAGAGGATTAATTTATTGTGTTTCTACAAGGAACTGTAGACTTCAGCACAGTACAGATTACAGCATATGTCATCGCCTTCCATCGTCGGGACTAAACAATTGGAATCATTAAAATATCTCAATATTAGGGCTTAAAAATTTGTATTCGTGGATTATTCTTGGATTATTTTTGGATTTGATTCTGGAAACTGTAAGTTCATATATTTTCATTTTCACAGAATTTTTCCAGGGAAATAAATTATTTGTTATATTTTTCAAAGCTTGTTGTTTTCACTCTTTCTTGTGTTACTGTTTATTTGAGCCTAAACACATAAGACTGTCGCTCAAGTCAAATTCATGCCCAGCAACTAAACCCACATTTATAATATTTGGCTCTCCTTCAAGTCAGAGTTATACAAAAGGAACCAAACCCACACCTGTAATATTATGCTATCTCTTTAGTCAAATCCAAGCTCAACAACCATACCCACATGTGTGATATTAGGCTATCCCTCAAGTCAAGTCCATGCCCAAACAACCAGACCCACATGCATGATATTATTAGGCTGTCTGTCAAGCAAATCCATGCCTTGCAATCAAACCAACGCGTGTGTATTGTGAAACCATTTTGCATAATATTAATGAAAACTACTAGCCTTGTTTCATGTAGTTCGTTTCATTCAACAAGAACATGTGAGCTTATTAAAAACACAACTTCATGCAAATCAAAAGAATCCATCATGGTTTAATCTTTCTGTCATCTACCTCATATAAAAAAATTGCATAAATATAACTCAGTTAAAAAGTTTGTTAGTAAATAAATGACATTAAATATGATACAGTGGATTTTAATGTAATTTTCCAGATTGTTAAACCAATTGTGTATTTCAGTAGAAGATTTGTCCTGACTACTGCTGAGAGAACTAATGAATGATTCCAAGTTTGTGCAGTCCAGTACTGACACTTGTGCAATTTTAATAGCACACTAAATGACATTCTAATATTATAATTTCATAATGATATATAAAATACATGAAATTGGGATCTGTTTTGTGTTAGTGTTTTTTTGTTTTTTAAATATATTGCTTCCTACTAAAACTAACCCTTTGATGTGCATATAATGCATGAGTTGGTTTTTATTGATGGTTTCCAGTGGCATCATTTATCATTTTTTCGTAATATAATTATGATAACAATCTTCAGGAATATTCATACAACTAAATAAAATGTGCAAATCATATTGCTTAAGCAGCAGCTACCAACTTAGGTTCCAAACTCAGTGAGGGTCATTGTTTGTGAGGTGGAGGTTGGAGTGGTGAGGGACTCAATTTGGTCATGAAAAGTCATCATATCATAAGACAGAGGGTCATGACATCATGTTGGTGGCAAGTTTAGGGTTACAGCAAAAAATTGGGTGAGAACCACAGGCTTAAAGGGTAAGGCCTGATCAAGTAATTGCATCCTTTCATTTATGAGTTTGGCATGCTGACCACTGAGCCAGTGCCACTTACAAGAATTTTGACGATTATATGATGAGTTGTGTGTACTTTTGGCATTAACAGTGGAAAGAATGGTATGGAATTTTAAGGCACAGCACCATATGCTATTAAGAATGAAATTTTGAAACTTGCTACAAGTAGACTTCTTTTGTTTTCTCTTAATAAATAGTGACATATTTTTTTGGAATGCTCTTATGATTTAAATGTTTGTTCTTGGCACATAATACAAAGTTTTAAACGTTTTTCTTTATAATGGCATGAGCAATCATATGTATGGTGAATCCATGGTTCTCCCTATTTTGAAAAAGTTTCAATTATACAGTCACATAACTTGATGAGACTGTTTCCAAATACAAGCATTCTATTCTCCCACTTTTTGAAAGTTGTGTTGATCTATCAGTCTTCCCTTATTATTGAATAACTACATTTGTGTTCAGAAACATATTCCCATAAAAAACATTCTTTAAAATGAGGTCTAAGAAATTACAAAAACATTTTGGAGTCTATAAACAAACAGTCAGAGGACACAGAGAAAATAAAGTAATTTAAAAACAACCTGCAAATTAATTTTGTACCTCCAGGTGAATATATTAAGATGAAAAAATGATTTTGAGGTCTAACAAATTAAAGATACATTTTTGGAGTCTATAAACATACAGTCTGAGGACATAGAGAACATAAAGTAATTTAAAAAGTGATAGTCTGCAGATTGATTTTGTACCTAATGGTGAATATATTAAAGATGATCAAATACTTTTGAGGACAGCATGCCAAAGTATATTAATCTGGCATTAAATCTGTGTTTCCATGTTTTTATGGAATGTCCCTGTGTTTATTTTCTGTTCAAAATCCTCTATCAACGATGTTTTTCATTTGAGTCGGATCATATCAACAGTATCTTAGATGAGTTCAGATATGAGCTTTCAATTGACTAAGTTTCCACTGTTGAGGCCATATTTTGGAATTGGTTTTGATAAAGCTTATAATATGTGTTTATATCATCAAGATCAAACATAAGCTTGATAATAAGCAAATTCCATGCTTATTAAAGAGGAGATCATGCATTGGATTGGCTGAACTTGTTTTCTCTCTCAAGTCCATCTTTCTTAACTGATTTTGACCAGTCTTAAAATTCAAGCTCATATCATTAAGATTTCGGATAATGAGATCCACATATATTATTGAGGTGATCTTGCATGTGATTTGGTTAGCTTGTTACTATTCTGGAAGCCACATTTCTTATCTGGTTTTGATCAAACTTGGAATGTGGTATGTACCATCAAGCACTTGGTTATTCAGTAATGGGTGAAATCCTCACATTTTTGAGGTGATATTACCTCTGATTGTCTGCATGTGTAACCACTCTGTAGGCTGTATTTCTGATCCAGTTTTGATCAAACTTGGTATATAGGCTTATATAATGATGATCTCACATGAGCTGGATAATGATCAAGATCCACTTATATTAATAAGATGGACTTGTATATTATTGGTTGAACTTATTACAATTCTAGGACTTTGTTTCTGTTCCATTTTGAGTTGGTAAATAGACTTAAATCATCAAGATCTTTGATGAATATACATTTATTGCAAGAGCAATGCATATAAGATGGTATTGCATCTGATTGGCTGAGCATGTCAACAGTATAATGACCATTTCTGGTCAGGTATTTTATCAAACTTTGTAAAGGCTTATATCATCAAGATATTCAGTGAGCTTTATGAGGAAGATCTTCGCATAATGATGGAACTCAGTGCAGTTAAAAATAGTTCTCATTTTGTAAACTATAGCATCAGTTTGCTTTCTCTTTTGACATACTGCAATTCTCTCTCTAAATGAAATTTAAAAATTTAACCTATGATATGGACAATAGCAGCATTAGGAAAAGATATTGTGAGGTCATTAACTTCTATCCAGGTATCTCCATAGTTACATCATAGTGAAAACCCCATGTGAATATTACATCCATTCAGGAGGAGCAGTGATATACAGTATGTCCACCTGTTGTATGCTTATAATTATTGATCAAAGGCATGCAGTTATTGATCAAATATTTATTTCATAGACATAGTTAACTTAATCAGATGAATTATCATGCAACCCACCATATATCCTGATTGCTTATTTTCGATGGAATAATATTTGCCTATTATTTGGGGAGGGAGATATATGACTAATGCAGCAAAGTATTGTCAGTTCATCTGAACCTCTGATCAACATCAGCTGGCAAATATACAATTTTCCTTAGATCTATCATACATTTTCATCTCATAATCAATATTTTCTGTTATCTGAAATGGTTGATGCTTTAGTTTCTTGCAGTTTTTATGAGTATACTTTAATGACACAAGACTTTGAATATTTGCATTTACATTGTTAGGAAATGTAGCAGAAAACTAGACAGATGTAGCTGTACAATGATACCAATTAATGTACAGAAAACTAGACAGATGTAGCTGTACAATGATACCAATTAATGTACAGAAAACTAGACAGATGTAGCTGTACAATGATACCAATTAATGTACACTTTCTACATGCATTCTAAAATACAGCAGGAAAAACCCTTGTTTTGAGACCCGATTTTTTAAGGGCAAAAATCAATGGTTTTTGGAACCAGAGATTTGTGTCTATACATTTTAGCCTGAGATCTAAAGCAGACCAGTCCAAACTTCACATGGACATGTGAACCTTTACAAAAAGTAAGATAAGTTTGAGATACAGAGTAAAAATGTACCAGGGTCAAATATACTAAAATAGATTCAATTTGCCTGAGTGAAATAGCCAGTTGAAACATTTTTTAATACACCTTGGCATCCTGCTAAACAAAATATACTCAGAATCAAATGTATTTGTATGTACATTATTCAAAACTACCGGTAACCCCAAAAATGCATTTCCTATCCCTATTTCAAATGAAAATGAAAAGAATCTCCAGGGATTAATGAGTAAACTAATTTGAAAACAGATTTATTATCAGTATTTGGCTTATACAACCAATGTACTAATTTTAATTGTTTAGGAACCATTCTTAATTGTTATGAATTATTTATTTCAAAATTAAATGTATTCATCAGAAAATGTGGCTTTTCAAAACCCCTTTTGTATGATATGTAAAGAGTAGTCTCCTGTTATTGGAACTTGTAATGCAATCACAGAAATTGCAGTGCCAGGTAAAAGTGAATTCAAGAGCTATTCAAAATCTTTGATTCCATACCAACAAAGGAATTGTTATCACATCATTAATTTAAAAACTAAATAAGTTCATGAAAAAATGTGGCTAGTATATATAAAAAAAGACATTATAATATGTACAGAGTTAGTTCCCTTTATTGGAACTAGTAATGTAATGACAGAAAATGGAACTTAGTACCCATTAAAATTGATTTCATCAACTGATCAATAAAAAAGTTATATTCCATAACAACTTTTGTATCTGGGAGATTGTACTGTACAATTCTCTAACTTGTGTAAATACTTAATAGAATGCCTATTATTAATGATTACAGCTTTTAGTCATTTGACACAATAATCATCTTTAAACTAGTGGGAAACAAATATCTAACAATTTGAAAATATCTGAACCTTCATATTACCCTTCCTTCATTAAAAATAAAAAATAAATTAGCAAATAAAAAAAATAAATGAGAAAGGAAGCATTTTGGAAAATGACTCATTAACGCTTTCAGCATAAGATATAGTTCATGCAGTGGATTCTTTTAAAAAGTTTAAATTTAGGATCCCTATACAATCGTGAGATACTATTATAACGATGTGCTGTGAGTAGATGATGAGACGTAACCAAGGAAACATTTGATTCTCTGCATTTATTGATATATAATTACAGGTTAGCACACATATGTGCAGTATTGTAATTAAGGATCAGAATTTCTGTACACAATTAAAGATATTGCTTCATTTTTTTCTTTCTTCAGTATTGAGTTTTGCATCATTAGGAACGTGTCTTCTGTAAAAACTATCTCAAAATTTAAAAACTGATTCACAGAGAATTATTTATTACAATTGTACCACATTTGAGATTCTTAAAGGTGTGGAAGCAAATTTTATATGATTGATGAAATCGATTTTTACAGTTGCTAATATTACAATGTTAACATGCATGAAATATGTTGTCAGACTTAGTGTGCATTATTTTATGGCATTTCATACTTTCATTACCATTGCTCACAAATTATTCATAATTCTTTTTAATTTGTTAGGTTATAAATTTAATAAATAATTTTATATACTTTTCTCCCCAAACACTCCCAGACTGAATTACCAAGAGTAAAGTAACCCATGGACCTAAAACAAAAACAATAGCTGTGAATTATAATTTCAATTTGCACGAAAGACACTTGACTTTACAGACCATTAATGAAAACTTCATCAATAAACATAACTTTTAAAGATCTTGGATGACTTCATTATTTGTTTGTGTTTTATGGGTTTAACACTATTTTTCATCACATCATAAGCTACCCATGATGACCACTGTATTTGATGGAGGAAGAACCCATGAAAATCTCATGAAGATCCACCATCCCATGGGAAGCTACTGACAAGCTTTCTCACAAACTGGTACTCATATTGACCAAGCTGAGACTAAAACCCAGGTGGACAGAGGCAAGATGAGTGTTCTTTAAAGGTGAGTGCCTTAGAACACTCAGTGACACAGGCATACCCTTTATTTATGAACAAGAGCTGATGCATATTAATTAAGCCTTTGTATTTGGTTGTAGGTTTTATCAGACTTCAATAAAATAGGTAAAATCAGCATGATAAATAGCTTGGGCATAGTTACATGTGTTGTATTCTTTTATTACTGCTTAAGCTTGCTTAGTGAAATGGTCAGCCATTATGTAAGCCATGCAAGCAATATCAGACCCACTTTGACATCTTGTTTGTAAGAAAATAGACTTTGTGCTTGCAAAGGCCTTATCAATTTACAACATGTAGATGAAATTTATGCTTCTGTAATTCAACACAGCTTCATCACATGGCATTGTGTATTTTTATATTTCTGACAGTACAAAAGACCCAGAATATATCCTTGATACCTTCTTCATGCCTCTCTTTGCTTACCATAGTTTACATGATCTGCACTTGTGATAATATTTATTCCAAACACATATTTTGTAATGCAGTTTTCTCTGTCATGTAGAGATCAGTCAGTTTGTGGCACACCCATGCTATACATATTTATTTATATATTGTAATTATTCATAATAGATATTATTGAGAAGCCATGTTTTTTTTATAAAAAAAAAACATCACCTTCCTGGTAAGTTAAACAGAATTGATTCATTAAATCTATAATCCAGTTCTTTAGTTGAGACATGCAGATTTGTCAAGGATCATTGAGCATTTAAAATATTAATCTGAATTAAATCTTTGAATATAATATGACAAAATTTTATTTTCAGTGTTACTGCTGGGGTATTAAAGTTATTTTATGGACATGGCAGCTTTTTGGGAATAGGAAATTTATAAAATGAGTGTGGTGGCCATCAGTCCATGACAGGCATAATTTGCTTGTCAAAATGGACTCCCAATGGGCTAGTCACTGTCATCCTGGATCGGAAGTCCTTGAAATTGGTGTTCCCTTGGTATCTCTAACTTTTAATCAGTAATTCATTCAGTTATTACCCTTTATATGAAATCACAAATTAACGGATCTCAAATAATTATTTCTCTCTCCTTAAATGTTTACTTGATAAAAATTGTGTTTTGCCAAATATGTTTCCCATGTTTGTTTATATGATGAACATAGAGAAGTAATTATCCTATAACATGCCCATTCTTAGTATATATTTGCCATTCAGGTCCCAGTTGCATTTTCCAAATAATTCATATTATCACTGTAAATAACAGCTAATGGGGCATTCTTGAGAGAATAGGAATTGGGCAATAGCCCATTACTTTGAGGGTAAACATTTGATAGAATTTTCAGGATTTAATTCAGCATGTTTAAACATGCTTATTCAAATTTATTTGGACAGGGTTTTTTATACTGGGATGTCAATTTTTAGCCCTCTTAAGACCCCTACAAAAGAAAGGTGAGACAAAAAGTTTATGTGACAGGAAAAAATTGCAATGTGGCCGTGATATTCTGTGATTTTAAGAAACATTAAGCCTGGGTTAACCCTATCATAAAATCTTTTTGTTCAAAACACATATAAAGTACTTTGTTATTCCATATGTGATATTTCTGTTTTTTTCTGGTATTTCACACAGAATGTATCTCTCGAGATATACCAGCATTCCTATTGTTCTCATATTTATATATAATATTTTATATCCCAAGTCATTTCTGTTACCCATGAACAGTTCCGATGGCCTAGTGATTAGAGCATCCAGCTTGGATGCACGAGGTTGTAGGCTCAGACCCTGGCCAATTTATACAAAAGGCTTATAAAAATGGTTCTAGCAACTGCCTCACTAGGCGCTCAGCGTTAAGAGGTTAGTGTTAGGATTGGTCAGCCTGGTGTCAGGATAATGTGACTGAGTGGGACATCATGCTACATGTCTGCAGCAAGATACCCCAGTGCTAAACATCACTATAAACTGCCACACTGCAGACATCATAGTGTTTTGACTGAAATGTTTTTAAACCTGCATTAAAAATCCAAATCGCACACACACAGACTCTATTTCATATGGTACTTCATACATATTATATATCCTAGCATGTTATATTTCTATTGTTCAGAATTGAAAATATATGCAGATCAGTCTCATTTGTAGCTATGCTGGCCTTAGAGTAGAAAAGCACCATCCAGTCCTGAAAATCTTTATATGGCTACTTCTTGACAATACCAGTAGTTTAGCCATATGTAGATAATTCTAATAAAAAATGGTGCTCATCTAACCTCCAGCATGTTAAGTGTCCATCTGGAATATCTTATCAGTGTTCCCTTTGTAAAAATGGTGGCTTTGAAAAATGGATTTGTTCATTTAAACACCTCATTGGTTCTGAATGAAAATGGTGCAGGTCGGACCACCAAGATATCCATAATTAAACTTTGTTTCAGAATTTGGTATGATGGAATTTTTTTTAAGAATATCAGAAATGGTTTCAGTACTCAGAAGACAAAAGAAGAAACAGGCTTATCTTGGATTCCTGGAAGTCAATTCCTTCAAGGGATTCTTATTTCTTTATCCTGTCATTTACCTAAGGTTTTTCTATGCTTTATGAATGTGGTATAACATTATATTTTCATCAGAAATATTGGAATTTACAACCAGAATGGAACAATAGTAATCACTGATTATTATTGTCAGTAATAAAATTCCTTTTTGTTAGCCCCACATAACTTTTCTTTTATTGTTTGTACCTCTAAAGTAAAATTGTTTGCACACTCGACTTAAACAGCTAATCACAACTCCCAGTAAGATCTTCATTAGAACATTGACTGCATTAAGGCACCTTGATTAGAAAGATTTTATTATTATATTATAAACAAAAACTCTTTTGATGACTTTGTTTGATTTAATGACTTCTTCCTTTGTTACTGGATCGATTTTAGCAATTGGCAACCTACCAGTTCTTATCTGCAAAGAGTTCTTGTTCTGATGCTCAAAAGCATAGATTTTGCAATTTAAATTATTTCTGCTGTTTTTAGCCTTAAGTAGCTTTCAAGTTTAAATTTTGAAGAGCATTAATCAAGATCATGTTATAAACACATTTATTCCAAAATTTGAGCAGAATCACAAAAAGTCCATCTTATTTACTTGACTTTGGTGGGGGAAGCATTCAGTGCTTTCATGTATGCATAGTAGGAGACCAAAACAGATGATTATTTTATTATATTATACATACATAATCTTGATGAAATAAATGCTTGCTTTAAAATAGGTAAAGCAGTTCCATTGGTTGTATGGATAACATTGACTCGTAACTATTTTGAGAGAAGTCAGTTTGGGTATAATGGGGACAGCCATTGATGTAAGTTATCTCATTTCAAGATCAATAATGCATCTTTGGATATTATTACTATACAGATATTAAGTTAAAAGTGAAAAAGGAAATGCATCGTTTGAGATAAAACAAATCATTTAAATGAAAATACAATAATGGCATAAATTTTAGGTGAACAACAAGAACTGATTTTGCTAGTGAGGACCACTGCTACAATTTAAGCTTGTTTTTTTTTTTTTTTTTGTGGAACATCCTAAATGGCAGGATATTTGCAGAAAAAGCAATTTAGGTGTTTATTTTGGATAAAGGGGTAAAATGAGCTTAATAAAGTAATCAAATTATTCTTAGTGGATTTTAAAAGTGAAATAAAGCATAAATCAGCTTCAGTAAAGGAACTACTACAACACATGTATCTCATTTAAATCAATCAATGAATTGTTATTGTACTGTTTAAACCCTGAGTATAATTGTTAAAATTTTCTGTACAGGGACTCTTCATTTACGATTGGGATCTGTACCTTGAAATTCAATGTTTAAGTGAAATTTTTAAAGCAAAAATGAATTTCCTAATAATTTATAGGAATAGTTATTTATAGGTGTCCTGAGATTATATATATATATATATATATATATATATATATATATATATATATATATATATATATATATATATATATATATATAATAGTAAAGGAAGGTAATTTTATAGAACACATAAATGTAATTATTTATAATTATAATGAATAGTAATTATTTGACATGAACAGTATGAATTAAAACATCCAGTATAAAGGAAAAACAGAACAAGAGTTTAAAAAGAATTGAAGTGGTGCTATTTGGCATCAATGGGTTATGATCCACTGGTACAGTATGCACAACAAACGATACATTATATGTACAAGATGGTCACTGTTCAGTCAAGGGATGGTGAGCAAATTATGCATCTCCAGGTTGGTATGCATTTCAAGTAGCAAATGTTCATGCATAATAAAACATGGTTATAAAAAAATTCAAATGCGTTAACTAAAATAAATAAATTCCCATTCTGAACCATTTTGAAGTTCCCATTGTTAAGATCATTCAGGATTCTGCTTTATTATAGTTCATTTTGCTCCAGTATTTTAAATTTTGTCCCAGACATTCAACAGTATGCTGAATTTCAGGTGACATTAAAATTACATTACATCATTTTAAAGAACTTCATGCCTAATGGTTTTATGGTCTTTTTAGTGTTTAATTAATACATGTATACCTTGATTTACAATATGTGATTGCAAGTTTTGTTTTCTTGAGTCTTTGTATATGATCTGTGGATTTGATGCCCCACAACGACATTGTCCAGCAATGTTACATGTAATACCATAAACCTAGTCCATCCATCCATCCATCCAAATTCATACATCCATCCGTCCATCCATCCATCCATCCATCCCACCATGGTTATGTTTTGAATTTATTTCATTTTTTATGCATGAACAGATTTCTGATTAATTATAAAACATACTGAGAAAAAAACTTTTGAATTTTCTTTTAGTTATGTTGGCTTGATTGGGTTTTCTTTGATGTTCAGCAGCTAAAAATGGGTTTATAACAGACATTTACAATGATCAAGTTTTTATTATTAATGTCTGTTACTCTCCAACTAAAATACCATATATACATGCTTATAAGATGACTCCAACTGCAAACTGCACAGACCCAGATCTGCCATCGCATAATGAACCAGCAGATCTGGGTCTGTGCAGTTTATTAGGAGTAATCCACAAGGAGCATAGACCCTGATCTGCTGGCACAATGTTTTCAGCAGATGAGGATCTTTGTTATTTGCAATTTGACTCAACATATAAGCAAGTATATTTGGTAAATATTAATCAAAATAAGTGTTAATGAAGCTAGTTTCAAAATAGAATTTAAGTACAGCATCCAATAGTTTTAACAAACCTCCAGAAAACATGAGGCCCTAATGTAAGATTCAGCCATTGTCTTTTATTTCATTTTTTATTAGGACAAGCTTATTTTAAGCAATGCTTATTGGCTGTCAGGATCATATGGTATATTTGAATATTATGGATACATGAATTGTATATCAGTAAGGAAAATTGTGTTTTGTTTCTGTGTTTAAGAAGAGAATTGTCAAAATAATTTGAATCAAGTTACCCAGTGACATTGAAGCTTCTGTTGTGAACTCTATGAAGGATCTTTGTCATCAGTGTTCCAGCTAAAAAAAAAAGTCTTGGATGTTTTGAGGGAATATGTGGTCTATTTTAATAAATGTTGAACTTTTGTTTTTAGGATTTATATTGTTTGTACCATGTAGCAATTTTGGTGTGCAGATGTGTTAGTAAACATTAATACATGCATGTACATACGTACATGCATACAATGTTGCAGTGTATAGTTGAAGACCATGTTACTGTGGTTACATCTTGTATGTGTTGGAAATGAACATTTTTTAATGAGAATCACAGGTGTACTGTGTACAATTAGCATCAAGGGGACTGAGGTTTGCAATTTTCTGTCATTCTAATGGAGGATTGTTTGGAAAGAAATTTATAAAACAATTCTGTATGCAAAATATGTAAATATATATTCAGACAGTTGTAGGACAAATTCAAACTGTAACTGGTAAATTTGAAAATTTGCAACAACAACAGCTAACAGCAACAACAATAATAATAATAATAACAATGATGATGATTATGGTGATAGAGAAAACTAATTGAACAACACTTGGATGTATGAATACAGATTGCAAGCTATGAAATATCTTTTGATGAGTACATTTGCTAGATTTTGCTTTCTTGTGGTGCCTTACAGCACATCAACACATGCAGGTTATATTATGTTTTGGCAAAAGGATTAAAGTACTTTAGCCAATTATGAGACAGCAGGCTTAGGCTGGTCTCATTGTGGTTAACCTATGACCCTTAGATTATGAGTGACACACCATCAACTGAGCTATTGAATACAGGAAATTTGGACAGCTTAGATCTTTGTAGAAATTATCCCCATAACATGTATTGCTTTTTTTAAATTATGAAGAAGTTACATATCAAGTAACAGTTGCAAAAGTAGAGAAAGAATGTGATGTTATGTTAGAGAAAGAATGTGATGTTAGAGAAAAAATGTGATGTTATGTCTGTACTCTTTTGTAACAAACTAACTCGTTGAGTACCCTGTATACTTCTTTATAATTCGAGTCAAATTGCAAACAACAAAGATAATGATCCTGGTCTGCCATGGCATAATGCTTCGGCAGATCAGGGTATGTGGTGTTTGTTCTATTGATTACTCCTAACAAGCTGCACAGACCCACATCTGCTGACACATTATGCAATAGCAGATCTGGGTCTGTGCTGTTTTTAGTTAGATTTGCCTATAAGTGAGTATATGCTGTGAAGATTCTATTAAAGTGAAATTTCACAACCCTTGAACTTTCTAGAAAACAGATGATTAAACCCCATTTTACACACTTCCACAAAGCACTGGAAGACATGAAGCATTTTCATTTATTTTGAATTACCACCAAAAATAACAAGCTTTTTGAACAGGTCTCAAATTTGGTTCTTGATGATGGCTAAAAGTGGTGTATATTGGTTCCTTGTACAATTGTGAGTTCACCTAGATTACCCTTAATGTAAGGTTTCCTGTGACTTTCTGCTAATAATATTCCTTTGCTTACCTTAATATACAGATGCAGTGTGCATAATTCATATCATCCAAATGAATTCGAGAATTGTGTACAGAATTTTGAAAAACTTTGTACTGTTCTATCTCTTTCTGTCCATGGAGAGTCAATACTGTGAATTTTTTTTCATGGGTGGACATTTTTATGCTTTTGCAAATATGGGAATGGGGTTGGTAGTGAAACTGATGGGGAAGATTCTGTTGTTTTAACAGTTGAATTATTGACACAGAATCCACAAATAATTATATCCAGCAAATATTAATAACCAATACATTTTGGTTTTAGGTAATGACTAAAAGCAGTAAATGATGTTTTTTTGGTACAATTGTGACAGACTGTACGAGTTCACCAAGCATCCAGAATAACCCAAATCTTCACTAATTCCCTAATACAAGGCCTCCTTTATCTCTCCCTCTCTTTCTCTCTCTTTGCTTGGAGAGTCAGTGCTGTATAGTTATTTATTTTCTTGGTTATAAATTGTTATGATTTTGCAAAAAATGAAGGGATGGGGTGGGGATGGTACTGCAAATGGTGTTTTTGGCTGATGGGGAGGAAGACTGTTGTCTTCACTGATGAATTATTGTTGCTTTAGTCTTCAAGTTTAAGTTGCCTGTTGGAGCCATGGAATCCCCAAATACTTATACCCAACAAATGATAGTGAATTAACAATACAGCCAGTGCTGCACTATACCACAGTTAATGGGAGCCATAGAGTGGACAAGATTATATGTCAGATTACCTTGCATTCAGTTATTTTATGGATAATATTAACCACTAAATAGTGAAATGGGTTCCATGACCATGCATGCCTTACAAAAGGGGCTGCATTATACAGAAGTACTTTATATTGAGGGTGTACTCTATTTGCTTTGTCCAGCTCTTACTTTCATGCACATAAGGCATCAAATAAAGCAAATTGGATTGGACTTGTGCTCAATGTTTAGAATGATGAATGAATCCAAGTGTCAGTTTTTAATATACCATGTAAATAACTGTAATTTATGAGCTGCTTGCCAAACTAACAAGATCCCTGGAGTATTAATTAGAAATGACACATTATTTAAGCACTCAACAACTCTTCCATCATTTTTATAGACTTTAACATTTAGAAAGTCAGGGATGAATTGGGTGCTTTGCTATTTATACTTCCCAAACTGGCATTTTGGTTGTTTATCAAGGGGATTTGTACAGAGACATACATGCAGGGCCTGCCAAAGTGCCCCTGCTTTTGTAATTGAGGGTGCATTGTTCTGAGGTTTGCTCCAAGAAGGTTGTGTCATAACAGTGCATAAAATAAAACATGGTCTTTAATTAGCTGAATTTTCTTGACTTGATTTGGTGTTGTGCAGCACAAGAATACAAGGTTATTGAGTAAAGGCTGTTCAGGTAAAGTGTAATGCACATGGACATGCCATGGTGGTCTGCTAAGGCTGATTCACAATTCTAGTCATGGCTAACTAGTGAGCTATTATGGCTTGTTCATTCTGGTGAAACCATGGGATAAATTGTTCTCTACTTACCTTTGATCTAAAATTAAAAATACCCTTGACCTAAAATTAAGTGAATTACATTAAGTAGAAATGATGAAAATTTTGTTAACCAGTTAAAAGATTCATGATGATAACTGTAATACACAATAGATATCAGTATATTGGGGCTATAATGAAGGACCACTGTACCATGAGAAGAGTATATACTATTCAAATCTTAAGCAGCTTGTATCAAATTGTCACCTGTCAGATTATCCTTTTATGATCAATTCTTTCATTTTTCATCTTCAAAGTTGAAATTTATCCTCACCCTGCCAAGAGACATTGCCATCAACATGAGAGCTCCACCTAACAAGGTTTAGTGCCATCTGTGTGCATCTTCTTGAGAACCTTAGCTTCCCTTTGTGCTTCTCTGTTCTCAAACATATTGATCTTTGACCTACCTTATCTCCTATCCAGCGATTGGTTATGTTTTGCTTCTGAATCTTCATCTTTTATGTTATTGTCCTGCCTGCAGCTTGCATCACATAATGCTAATATCAGTCAGAATTGTTGGAATTGCTGCAGTTTGAGTAATGCATAGGTGGTGCTCCTCAGTTTTGAATTTTGCAGAGGGTTAGAATTTTAAAGGAAAACAATTTCCCTGGGTTTCCTCACTGGTTATACTGGCTATTTAAAAAAAGACTTGTTTATCTTAGGTATTTGTCAAAGAACCTTTAAGTCCCTTTATTTCGGGGTATGATTGATGGGTGTAATATGGGTTATAGAGTATATGTATACAGCTTGGCCTTACACCAGATGTGCACCTTTCAAAAAAGTGGTAGCTGCATTTGGTCATTTTCACTTCCTGAACTTCAGAGGTAAATTGTAAAAAAAAATGATCCCATAACATTTTCTATATTTTATATATTTGGTAATTCATTCATTGCGCTTTCAGAAGCTGGTATTGTCTAGTCTGGCAAAATTCATGTTCTTTATTTTAATAGCTGCTAAGGATAGTGTACTTCAGACAAATTCATTTTAGTTAACAGTGTGCTTAGATCATTTATAATTTCCAAAAGTACAATATCCAAAGAAAGCTCAGACATATTTCATCAAAGTAGCATAGAGGTATGTCAACATTCCCTCCATTGTGCATGTTTTAAATGCAAACAGCTTCACCATACATACGTCACTCTCTCAAAAGTACATAATAACTGGTGAGTGCCCCCATAAGTGGATAATAACCATCTGACTTTGACCTCAAGTGAGCTTAGGTCCAAAAGGCCAAAGTTGAAGATAATGTTGTTATTGTGGACATATATGTAGCACCATTGTTTCGTCACATAATGGGGCTGTACATGGCATCCAGTATATCTGGTGGATGAAGAAGCAGGGAAAATCCCAGGAAGAACCACCAACCCACAGGAGGCTACTGGCAAGCTTTCTGCGCACACAGACACACAAATAAAAGAAAAGTGTTAGAGAAATTACATGCTACCGTTATAGTAGACAAGACTGATCCATCTTTGTTTTATTAGATATCGGTATCAAACAATTTCTGCAGCAAAATTACAGACTATAGTAGATGAGACGTGAATCTTTTTTTAAAAATCAATATCAAACAAAGTCTGCAGCAAAGTTACAGGCCAGCAAAGATTGGATTTGGCCGTAATTGATTGCAGTACTTTATGAAGTGCTAGAAAGTGTGAAGCTTTAAGTACTATGTGACTGAAGGTTTTGTTTAAAGTTTTAAGTAGTTTTGAGTTCACTGATGCCAAGAGAGCACTGTACATAAGGAATGAGCCAGTATTTGGACTTAAGTTTTTTTTAGTTATTCTCTGATGCCTTTAGTATTTTTAGAGAAACAAGAGTGTCATTTGAGGAGCAGTTGGAGTTGGCAGAGGTTTATTGCACTTGGTGAAAAAAGCTTTTAAATCCAGTGAATCTTTTATTATGTCAGTATTATATTTTGATAAGCTTCTTCATTTGCTCAATAGATTCAGTGGACTAAATTCATTGATTTACTTGTTAAAATCATATAAAACCTAATTGGACCATCAGACAAATAAATTAGGATAGGACTGGAGTTTGGTTATACTTCCATTGACTTCTTGAAAAAGGTTTGTTGTTGTTGTTGTAGGGTTTAAAGCCATTTTTCAGCACTCAATAGGCTATACATGGCGGCCAGTATTAATGGTGGAGAAAGAACCCGGGAAAACACCGGAAAGAACCACCGACCGAGAAGCTACTGGCAAGCTTTCTCACATACCCACATTGGCTGAATCTGAGACTCGAACCTACGCAGACAGAGGTGAGATGGCAGTGATCCGTAACAGAGAGCGCTTTAGACCATTCAGCCACTCGGGGCCCCCGAAAAAAGGTTTAATAGATAGTAGAGTTTGCCAATATCATATTCAACTTTATTATACCATGTGAATACTGTTGGTACTTATAAGTCAAGTCAAACTGCAAACAACAAAGATGCTGATTTGCTGTAGTATAATATGCCTGCAGATCAGGGTCTATGCTGTTTGCTCTACTGATTACTCCGAACAAACACAGACCCAAATCTGCCAGCACATTATGTGCCAGTAGATCTGTGTCTTTGCAGTTTGCTATTGGACTTGTCTTGCAAGCAAGTATATATGGTAATCATTATTTACAAGCATTATACATCACCAACAGAATCATTTAAAGACATAATTGGAAATGACAAGCATTATTAGATCACTCATCAAGTGTTTCTTTATCAGACATTTATCCTTGCAGGGGAATTTCTGGTCAATAAAGAATGGAGATGATCTTAATTTTTGTATTTTATGAAGTATTTGTGAAAATACATGAGATATATACTTGGCTAAATAAACACTGAAGTCCAAAGAATCTTTTATCTGTATTATGTCACTGCATGATTTGATAAGCATCTTCATTTGGTCAGTAAATTGATTCCACTGAAAGTCATCGATTTACTTGTCAGAATTATATTAAACTGTATTATTATGTCAGGGAAATTTTGTGGAAGAATGGTCACAATTTTTTCTAAATGCAGGCAATAACTTTTGCCTTTATTATTTTGAGAATAAAGGGATATCAGTGCTTGCCAAGGAAGATATTGATTTTGCAAATCAAAAATTTCATTAATCATGACAATTTTGACAATTTAATGAAAGTATCTCTGTGTAGTAAGGTTTAACAGTGTCTACAAAGTTGATTATAATTTCTACTGATTGGTTTTTATTGTGATTTTGAAGCCCTGAATTTATGAGCTTGTTTGATACTACATACTTCTCTCTCCTTAGATCATTTCTTGAATTTACTCATGTATGAACTTTAATTATTCTTTATTTTATGAGTGATAGATAATTAAGAAATAGTTAGCTATGAAAAGGAAAAGGGCCTGGACACCTGCTTTGGCTAAGGGCATATTAACCTGACAGTCCGGGCACTAGTTCAAGGGCCATCCATACCCAATAATGTTTCCCTTTTATGTCATAAATAACTATCACTTTTGTTGTATTGAACAGTCTTTCCATCATCCACTCAGTATGTTCTACATTGTGACATGCCAGACAATGTCATCTATTCATATGGACCAGTCCATATGTGATATGCACTGATCACTATTACTTCCATTCAGTGTACATGACCTGCTGTGTCACATGCAAGACATAGAATCATCTGCTTATATGGACCAGTCCATGTCTCACATGAACTAGTCACTATCATAAAATTAGACTACAAGGATGTCCATAAAATATTTGATGACATGTGATCAGCTTTCAGCCAGTAGTTTGAAGTTTTATATTTATGATATGCAGTAATTATGTGTAGTGAAAAGCAGTCTTTAAAATCATTGAAGAGAAAATATTGAAGCAAAACCAGTAAATTGATATAGAAATTTGAAATTGAAGGTTTTCCCCAGATTTAAAGATAAAAAGGTCCTTGAGAAAACATTCTGGGTCTGTTTAGTACAAAAGTAATTGTAAGATGAATAATCAAAATAATTGACGATGGGTCAGAAAAGTCAAACCACCATTATAAAGAGTTAGAGTTTGATTTTCCATAATCAGATATGAAACATTTGTTTGTTTTTAAGCTTTTCAACTATTTTAGACTGCATCTTCCTCAAAAAATAAAAGCTTTAAATTATTAGAGCCTTCTGTTGTTTAGTACAACTCAAGCACCAGACACAAGGCAAACCCTTTATAATTCGTTTAATTTTACAGCATACAAGCAACATTAACAAGTGTGTACAAATATTGTGCATTAAGACTATAGAAAATATCTCCAACTGATTAAAGTCAATGATTTATCAGTTCAGATAAATCAAACCAGTCATCACCCTTAAAATTTGTATGTGTTGGTCCAAACCTTCTTAAGTATTATGTTATGTGCCATGCTTACTGATGCCTTCCATGACTATGACACTTGGATCAATAACAGATACCAGCTTGATGGCAAGCTCTTTAATCCAATGAGACTACTGGCAAAAACAAATTTACAGGAAATGACTGTTCATGATCTCCTGTTTGTTGATGACTGTTCCCTGAATGCCAAATCTGACTATGACATGCAAAAGAGTCTGGACCATTTCTCTTCAGCTTGTTACAATTTTGGCCTTACAGTTAGTATCAAGAAGACAGAGGTGATGCACTGACCTGCACCAAGAAAGCCCATTGAGCCTACCATAACAGTAAATGGCCAATTATGCCATTGGGAATAATGTTCCATACAAATGGACCAATATATGGAAAGCTTTTTCAATACAATTCCTTATGTTAGTATAATTAAATTTTTGCTGCTAGCAAGCCTTAATTTTGTAATACTATCAAGTTCTCTTTGGTAAAGAGATTGTTCAAGTTGACTTGAAATGGCTTTTCTAGACATTTTATACATAAATTTTTCCTTTCTAAAGAATATTGTCCTCTTAGAATTATTATATAGTTCATTGTATTCTGAAAATTGTCTATAAATTGAAAACATTTTCTTATCTTTGAATTACAGCTACGTATATGGCTCCAAATTATGTTACAAATGGTCCAAGTATGGCTGCATACAGTGTATAACTTTTAGCTGAGATGACTGTACTTATAAGGAACGAATGTTTAGATTTTATTAAGTAGCCAAGGATAAAAATTAACCTTTTTTGCAACCAGTTTAATGTCAACAGATAGATTGTTACCTACAACCATTACATCCTCCTTGGTGCAATGGCCAAGATGGAACTGTCCAACAGACACTTAGGTTTTGTACTGATTGTTTAATTGTCTGTTACTTCTGAGATGGTCAATTCCAGGTGCAATATACCAGTAGATGAGTTAGCTGCCTCCTGAACAAATATCTAAGCCAAAATATACTACCTGAATGCATGTATAGTGCAACCCCTCTGTAACGCGAATTCGATTATAACGCGGGCGTGGCATGGCTCCTGACATTTTGTATATTCATTCGCTCATGAAAATATATTTTTTGTTTAAAGTACATAAATAGTATATAAAAATTTTATTACATTATGGGAAGAGATTGTGTATGAATTCGAATTTAATATTATCGTGGCATGGTTCCTGAAATTTTAAATACATGTATGTGTATTTTTCTCGTACCAGGAAAGAATATTTTTTTTAAGTATGAGAAATAGTGTGTAAAATGTTTGTTATGATTCTGGGGAAGAGTTCACATATGAATTTTAATATATACAATCGTGGCGTAGCTTCTGAAATTTAACAGTATCACCAGGTTCTTGGCGGTGTTATTAGACGCAATCAGTTTACCAGTAAACAGTGTCTGCTTTATTAGCTGGAAATTGAAAGGGTATGAAATTGTACATGCATTCAAGTGATTCGTGACCATTGCAGGCCTACTGCACTTAGTTCTCAGGTTTTACATGTGTATGGGGTTTGATTATGAACTCGTTATTAATTTCCTATTTTTTATTAAAATATTTTACCGTTATGGAAAAGCATGTTCACAAACACAATTTCTTCATTGCACTTTGTGCCAAAAAAAATAAATTATTATCATTTTGGGGAAGAGATCTTGTATGAATTCGAATATAATATGATATATAATACGATCGTGGCATGGTTCTTGAAATGTTAAATACATGTACGTGTATTTTTCTCGTACCTTGAAAAATAGATTTTTTAAAGTAAGAGAAATAGTGTGTAAAATGTTTATTATCATTTTGGGGAAGAGTTCACGTATGAATTCGAATTTAATATTATTGGCATGGTTCCTGAAATTTAACAATTTCACCAGGTTCTTGAAGTGTTATGCCAAAATAAACATTATCGGAAATGTTACTTATTACTGATCCATGAGTAAAGCCAGTAAGTCGTCTTTGTGATTGTCTTCAATTAATTCTGTTTACAATCGTTGCTCAAACAATAGCTGACATGTGTTCCTTCTTTAACTGCATTCACAGCCAAGCAGCAGACAATGCGGTGGTTGATAAAAGATTCTCACAGTTTAATAAACATCAAAAAACGAAAACCGCCAAGATGTTCTACTGGGCTTGGCGGTGCTATTAGCAGAGTTGCACTATATGTATAGGGCTTAATAGCTTAATAGCATGTGAGCACAATACAGGTTACTGCATTAAAAAGAGGGAAGGGTTCAGGAAATCAATGAATGAAACCATGTTTATTACAATTTACAAATGATAAATTTATATGATGAATTCTTCAAATAGAAAATTACATCATTTGCCTGAGAAAACTTACCAAAAAAAGGAATGTTGTTGTTGTTGTTGTTGTGGGGTTTAACGCCATTTTTCAGCACACGATAGGCTATACATGGCGGCCAGTATTAATGGTGGAGGAAGAACCCGGGAAAACCCCGGAAAGAACCACCGACCCTCGAGAAGCTACTGGCAAGCTTTCTCACATACCCACATTGAAAAAAGGAATGTAGAAAAACTTCAAAATTTTTAAGAATACATATTGAAGTGTTCTTTTGGAATAAATCTAATTAAAGTAACAGCAACAACATCCATATTAATAATAATAATAATAAAAATAATAATAATAATAATAATAATAATTATAGGATCTGGTATATGATATTTGTTCAAAAGCCATGTTTGATAGTTAAACCGCCATTCAGATATGAACTGTGTTAAGTGGCCAGTTTGGTCTTTTTCTGAAGGTGACTGCTTTTTAACTGTATTTTTAGACTTTAGATATCTTGGCTTGTCAACCAGTTCAAATAACATCATAGATCATGACTAATCAAATTCAAGTTAATGAAGAATGAGAAAATGACAACAAATTATTACCTATATAAACAGTCAGCCAAGTACTTAATAAGAAAGGGAATGTGCATTAGAGGTGTGCACATACATCTCAAACTTGGCTTTCTTTAAAAACATGTTATATTGCTTTTGAATTAAGGCTCGCAACACTAAAAAATTTGGGACACTCTTAATTTTTTTCAAAACAACTTTTGTATTCTCTATAAAAGTTGGGACATGAATTCATAGCAGTATTTCCATCTACACTAAATTTTGGAACACTTTAGAAATTATTTTTCAAATTGACATATGGGGTAATTTATCAACCACAATTTTATACATAAGTTGTAAAGCTACTGCTTCCATTATTGAATACTGGTGATGTCATAACTTAGGTTGAGATACTTGTTAAGTGATCACTAAAGACATTTAATTTTTATGTTTATTTTTTATTTCTATTTAAAATATGTATAATTTCATTTCATTAGAGTGATGGAAAGATGGCAGACACCCTCATCTTGGGAGGAAAATCTTCCTGGCATGGAGATTCACAAGAATATGCCTGTGATTATTTTTATGTATGCACTTGTTATCCAGACATTATAGTAATATTATAAAACTTGAACAAAATTAAATACTTCATAAATAATTTATTTGATGGAGTATGACAAAGGTTCTATAGACTTATACAGGCATATGAATGTATATATTACAATTATTTCCACCAAAAAGGGGGCACAGTGGCTCAGTGGTTCGCATTCTGGACTCGTGACCAAATAGATGTAGGTTCAGACTCTACCATCAGATCAGCCTGGGCCAGCTTCTGGAATGTGTCCGTGGGCAAGGCAATTTACTTCTGTGGTGTGTCTGTGGGCAAGGCAATTTACTTCAGCTGCATTGGCACTAAATAACCTACTTGTTTTTGCAGAGCCATAAAACACCAAATAAACAACAAATCCTTATACCAACTTTTATTGAATAAGAACATCATTGCTCTGGTAGCCTAGTGGTTAAAGCATCTACCTTGGATGCAGGAAGTCAGGGGTTCAAACCCTGGCTGAGTCACACCAAAGACTTATAAAAATGGCATTAGCAGCTGCCTTGCTTGGCGCTCAGCATTAAAAGGTTAGTGGACTGGTAGACCTGGTGTCAGAATAATGTTACTGGTTGGGACATGATGCTTCATGTCTGCAGGATGATGCCCTAGTGCTAGACATCACTGTAAACTGTAAACTGTAAACTGTCACACTGCAGACATCGTAGCAAAATGACTGAAAAATTGTTAAGGCTATGTTAAAAATCCAGAACACACACTAAAACAAGTGTGGCCTTTGGCAGACTATGCACAAATGTGCGGGAGCACAGTCGTAAATCAACAAACAAAATTTAAGGTCTACAAAGCCATTGTATAGCTGACCCTGCTGTATGCTTGTGAAACCTGGGTGGTGTACAAATGCCATGCCAAGAAGCTGAACTATTTCCAAATGGGCTGCCTGAGGAAACTGATGAGGATAAGATAGCAGGACAGGGTCCCAGTCACTGAGGTTCTCACATGAACAGGCATTTCAAGCATCTACACTCTGGAGTGACTTCCAAAGATCTTCTTTGGTGAACTAAAGAAGAGAAAGTGTTGTCAGGGTGATCAAAAAAACACTTCAAAGACTATTTCAAGTCATCCTTGAAACAATTCAACATTGATCCTGATTCTTATGAAGATCTCACACATGATCATTTCACCTAGGAGAATCTCATCCATACTGGTGCTACAGACTACACAGGCAGTGCAGAAGCATGAGCAGCATAAATTTCAGAAAAGCACCACATTCTCTGTAGATCAAGGAAACCCAAGTGACAAGTGAGCCACAGAACATAGCAAAGCACAATTGGCATGATCAGTCACTCTGATACTCAGGGAAACCAAACCAAACATTGATGTCATGGTCATCTTCGAACTCATTGGATGAACAACATAAGAGGTTTATTGGCAAAACCCCATGTAGATATATGGATATGGAGAGGAGTGGAGACAACAATATTTTCAAGACATGACTTACCATTCAGGAGGAATAGGAATAACTAATAACAAGATTTTCAGGATGTTTGCTGTGTTAGCCATATATGGTGTGAGATATTCACCATATTTGTTTATGACCAACTAGAAATAATAAGTCTTCTGGGTGAAAACCATATCAGGATGACTTTATGTTCAAGTAGAGTTGTGACAACAAGATTTTTAAGAGTCAACTTCCGTGGTTGCCATATTGGATGTCCGATCAGCATAGTTTTTATCTAAGACAAACTAGACTTCATAAGAGATCATGTAGTGAAACATCATGTTGATATGACCATCTATTCAGGATTAGTAATAACAAAACTTTTAATATGGCTGCCATGGCAGCCATATTGACATCAGATAAGCATCATAAAGGACCTCATAAGAAGTCTTTTAGTGAAAACCCTATATTGATATGACCATCCATTCAGAAGGAGTAGTAATAACAAGCTTTTCAAAATGGCTGCCATGGAGCCATATTGTATGTCAGATCTATACCACTTTCATTTAGGACCAGAGACCATAAGAAATCTTTCAGAAAAATCTCCACATTGACCATCCATTTGGGAAGAGTAGCGACAACAAGATCTTCAATCTGGTTGATCTGGTGGCTATATTTGATGTTAGATTGGCGACATAGTCATTTAGGAACAAGTAGATATCATAAGAAGTCTTCTAGTGAAAACCCCATATTGATATAAATATCCATTCAGAGAGAATAGCAATAATGAGACTTTCAAGGTGGATGCCATGGTGGCCATTTTGGATGTCAGATGAATACCACTTTCAGTTAATTTAGGCCAACTGGACATTAGAAGAAATATTTTAGCAAAAACCCCATGTGGTCCAACCATTCAGGAGGAGAAGCAATAACAAGATTTTCAAGCTGGCCACTTTGGTGGCTCTATTAGATGTCAGATTGGCAACATTGTCATGTATTACTTTGTCATAAGAAGTCTTCCTGTGAAAACTCCATGTTAATAGGACCATCCATTCAGGAGAAGTAGCAGTAACAAAGTTTCAATATGACAGCAGTGGCAGCACTATTGGATGTCAGATCAGCACCATTTTCATTTAACATGAATTATACATCATAGGCAGTCTTTGAGTGAAAACCAATGTTGATATGACAACCATCCATTCAAGAGGAGTAGCGATAACAATATTCTCCTATAGGATTTCCAAGCAGCACTATTTTCATTTTGGCTCAGCTATACCGTGGGATGAAATTATGCAAAGTTTCATGGCAATCCTTGAAGTAGCTTAGGAGGAGTCATTGATAACAAAGTTGTACAAAAGGACAGTTGGATGAGGACAAAAGATCATTCCATACTCACTTCTGGTCTATGACCAGTAGAGCAGAAAATCAGACTTGAAGTTGACATAAAATTTAACATGTTTGTCTGTATGCGTATGATCATTGCCTTATTAGATTTTCATGCCATTATCACAGTTTGTAATTTTTCACAAATTTAGAGCAGAAATCAGTTGTCTTGGACAAATTCAATTCTGATGAAAATTTTGTGATTTACAACACACATCTTATGGATGATACAACCCATCAGAGTGATTGAAAAATCTTGGTAATTGGTACTGCATTGTATCAGCATTACTGTATCAGTATTACTGGTACTCTGTCCAAAAGAACAAATACATGCATGTTGTTTACAAATTGTCCTATGTTAATTATTTAACACTGACATTGCTTTTTAGTTTCATTTAGCTGCAAATATGTATCATGTTTAGGGCAGATTATATAATGTATATACTCACTTTTAAGACCAGTCTAACTACAAACTGCATAGACCAAGATGTGCCATCACAATATGCACTGGCAGATCTAGGTCTTTTGGTTTGTTAGGTGTGTGTGAGTGAGTTGGATTTTTAACGTGGCTTTAACAATGGTTTGTTAGGAGTATTCAGTATAATAAACAATATAGACCTTGATCTGCAAGCAGATTATGTGATGGCAGGTCAGGATCTTTGTTGTTTGCAGTTGTACTTGACTTATATACAAGGATATACAGTGCTTTTGGATAGTCTTTGAAACAGAAAAGAACAGGAGTAGTATGAGATATTTCAAAATGTATTGATCAGATTTACTGTTGTTTTATATACAATATGTATAAATCGGTGTAATTTGTGCTACTGGAAAAAATATTGCATAATGCACTGGCAGATCAGTGTGTATGTTGTTTGTTCTACTGATTATTACTCCTAGCAAACTTCATAGACACAGATGTGTTGGTGCATTATGTGACAGCAGATCTTGGTCTGTGAAATTTTGCAATTTGATCCAATTTATAAGAGTATATATGGTAATTAACAAAGGTTACAGATAGTGGATTTTATCTGATGACAGGAGTATAAATTACTTTTAGTGTGGCCAAATTCAACAGTAGCCTGTCACTTCATAAGCTATAATGACCACTACTTGAGACAGTATGAATTGGTTGATACTGTGTGCTGTCATGTTCGTTGTAGTACTGTGTTTGTTTACATTATATGGTCAATGCCAGGGGTAATGTGTTGGCAAACAGCTAGTATCATCATGAAAGAGTAAGGAGTATTGGGAAATAGAAAGGTTTGTAAGTAGATAATTTACTTTATTTTGTAGCTTTTACAAGGCAGGCATTAATGACCTATTGTCAGAGTTTATTAGAGTCCATTAAACTGTCTGAAAGCAGTCATTTCTGTTCATTGTTTCTATTGTTTGGGGTTTGTTTTGCAAATGCTACATAAAATTGCTGTATAAATAAAAAGAGGTCAATGCTTGCATTAAAATGAATGCTTTTGGCTGCAATAAACATTTAAAGCTCAGATATGTCAGTTTTATTTAAACTTTTTTTTAAATCTCCATCACTATTTAACCCCATAGCCATCGTTGCTTGCTATGCCATTTATCTCTGTAAAAGTGTTAACATCACTAACCTCAAGCAGCAATAGCAGTTTAGATATTACAAAAGATTTTAGGGAAACTGGACAAATGAAATGACTAAATTTATGTCTGAATCCCCACTCAAATCATTACTCGGCACTTACAATAATTTCTAATAATTTGATGACCTGTAAATAAAAAAAATGGGATGAAATTGGCAAATTGCAGTACCTTGCAAAAATCTTAATGATACTTTCCAGGTGACCTCAGTAGTAATAGCAAACCAGTATTTTCTTCATCTTTCACTCATCCAGATGTTAGGGAGTAGAAAAGTAGATTTCTTTTGACCACTCTTGATGACAAGTTTTAACTTTATTCAGCATATTACAGATTTTATTTACATTAAAATAATAATTCCATTAGTATACTTCTAAAGTACCATCTATTACTCACTTGTAAGTTGATTCAAACTGCAAACAACAAAGATGCTGATCTGCTGTTGCATAATATGCTTGCAGATCAGGGTCTGTATTGTCTGTTCTACTAATTACTCCTAACACATTGCACAGATCTATTTCTGCCAGTGCATTATTTGATTGCAGATTTGGGTCTATGCAGTTTGCAGTTGGACTTGTCTTATATTCATGTGTATACAGTAATGGATATTTCTGCAATGACACCGCACATAGCTGTAAACATTTTTTCAAAGGACTAGTTTTTTTTTTACACGAGTCACTCTGTATTAACTTCAGTGCTAACTATCAATGATTTGGTCAGAATAAATTATGCCAGAGATGCAGATTTTTAATTGACAGATATTGGCACACAAAAGTACTGAAAAATATAATTATTGAAGATGTTCTCTATATCTGACTTTTAAGTGTCATAAACTTTATATTGTCTCATATACAACACCATAAATAAATATAGACCTAGATAAATTAAAAAAAGGATGCCTAGATAAGTATAGACCTAGGTAAAATTAAAAGAAGGATACCTGGATAAACAAATATAGACATAAATAAGATAAACAAATGATGCCCAGATCAATACAGTGTAAATATATGTGTGTGTGTGTGTGTGTATATATATATATATATATATATATATATATATATATATATATATAGATTCAATAAAAGTACAATAGCTGGGTAGATAAATATATACCTAGATAAAATAAAAAGGAAGATACCTGGGTTGGTAAATATAGACCCCCTGATAAAATGAAGAAAAGGATACCTGGATAGATAAATATAGACCTAGATAAATAATGACACCTAGATAGATAAATAGAGATTAGTCACATGCATAATCTGTTAGTGTATCTTATGTTTTTCAGCAAAACAAATAAGAACTTTAAAAAGCATGTGCAGAATATAATGTTAATGTGTAGCTTATGTAAGTAAAGAGATACCCTGGAGGCTTAGGATGTAGAATAGACCCATTGTGTTCTCCTGTACGTCATAATTGGGTTAATGGTTAGTGTGCTATACTCTGACAAAATGGGTGCTGATGCCTCCAATGTAAGTGGTAGACTTAGAGTTGGAAAAAATGAGAGAAGCATTAGCAGGATAAAACCACCAACAGTGGATGTACTGGAGCTGGACTTGAGTAAGTTAGGCATGGACATAATTAAATGACAAGAAAGAATCTTCTTTATGTTTCAGTAATGTAAATCCTTTAATTGACAGTAATTAGTGACATATTATGAATTTGTTTATTTTTTTAGGTACTGTATCTGTTTTAATATTCACATTTTCAGCATCACTTAAATTGATGGATTGAAAAAGTATCACAATTCTTTTCACAAATGGATCATAGCTGTTTATTATCCTGGTTCAAAACTTTTTTTCTTCAGTAGTATCCAAGAAATCCATGAAAATTGATCCCCTTTCAATAGTAAATTCACAATAATTATTTTTCAATTTCAGTTCCAATCCATATAATTTTCCACATTATTTGGTGGTAAACATTACTCAATGTACAGTACAATACATTTTTAGCCTGTCTTATTATGTCCTTAACTCACTGTAAAAGCCGGCTGTATACATTCGGTTGCTGAGGCCCTGTTGCTGTTCCTTGAAAGTCTTCCTGAACCTGTTGTACCTTACATCTTGTACAGTAGATGCCTTGACTGTTCTAACAGCTTTCTTCTGTGTAAACAGGTAAGTCAGTCTTAACAGACAGGTAGCTGGAGATAGATAAAACAAAAGATAAACTCCTTCTTACATTTATATTAAAAATTTTATGAAAATATTTTGAACTTGGACCATCAGGGCCAAATATTTTTGTTACAGCCATTCCCAGTCAACATTTTGGATGGGTGGAAGTGCAGGAATTGTCCATGAAGTTTGTTTGCTATGCAGATTGCATGTTTTGTTAGTGGGTGATTAATCTCGGGATGTGTAGTTGAAAACAAGATTTTTTTTCTTCTCAAATTTGTTTGTACTCATTTACATACCTGCCTTAACATGATGTCTCACACAAAAATATAATTTGTGATTCCCAAATTCATGATGTTTATGTTTTGAAAACACAACTTTCAGTCATTATAGCACCCAAAAAAAATGAGGGAGAGACCTTTTTTGATACACCAGTGTATGTCCATAACCTGTATAAACAGTAAACAGTTGTGCTTAATGATCTTGGAAAATTATCACCTTGGGGCAGTTTATAAAGTTGATTGTCATAGAAGTGATTAAAACATGAGTTGAAGATAAACAAACCCTGTTGCACATATTATTATTATAGGGCTAAATTTAGTTATTTCAGGTGCTATGGTGTTTATATAAGTTTTAGAAGAGAAGATATATTTGTTTATAAATTTTCTAAATTCACTCCAAAAATTTAATAATAGTATGTCTAGGATAGAGGAGTAACTCTACAGTCACTGTTAATGTAGAGGCAGAGATTTGGGGGAATACAATGTTATCAGCAGCTACTCAAATACAATGGTGTCAATTTAAAATGCTGAGAAACTGAACCAAAAGAGATGTGTTTGTAAAGCTAATTAAAATCAATTATAGCAAGTTTGCCTTAATACTTAAACATTAAAATTAGTGACCAGTTGAAGGGAAATTTGAATCTCTTTTAGTAGGAATAAAGTGCTTAAAATAGAGTTGGGTAGTTATAGTTTAATTTTGAATTAATTTGCTCAAAAAGGATAAAGTTGCAAGTAATTTCCTACTCAAAATAATATTTTTGGAAATTCTAACATACAGTATCAGTGGGAAAAGAGTGTGTATGGAGAGTACATATATGGCTTTATTTTGGATTATATAATTTAGATTCTGTGCATTTTAATATGTAGAGTTAGATAAAGGGTCTGCACCTAACACAATCAGACCAGAAGTTTAGTTTTAGAATAGGTCTTCAAGGAATGTTCTCTCTGAAGTCTGCTAGGATTGTTTAAAAAGCCAGGTCGTTGTTGTTGTTGTTGTTGTAGGGTTTAACGCCATTTTTCAGCACAAGATAGGCTGTACATGGCGGCCAGTATTAATGGTGGAGGAAGACCCCCGGAAAGAACCACTGACCCACGAGAAGCTACTGGCAGGCTTTCTCACATACCCACATTGTCCGAATCTGTGACTCGAAGCCACGCAGACAGAGGTGAGATGGCAGTGATCCGTAACGGAGAGCGCTTTAGACCACTCGGCCACTCGGGGCCCCTAAAAGCCAATTCAAACATAGTGCAAAAATACATTATCTTATGGGGTAAAATGACAAAATGTCCTGCCTCAAAGGATAATCCCCTGAAAATTAAATGATTGGTCCCTAGTCTACTAACTGTTTTAACTTTGAAAGTATTTTAAATCCTTCAGATAAAGATATTTTATTTTTATTCAGATTTCAATATCTAGTCACGTTCTGTAAGTTTATATGTGTAGATAACCTTGTTCTCAAATGTACACCTGTCCACCACTTTTTGGAGATTATGTGCACTGACTCCTCTTGACACCTCAAAATACAGATCCTTAGTTTAAAAATAAAATGGTAGGGTTATCGGGTATGCATTTATGTTCCCAAATTTTTTATATACATGAATGTACAGACCACAACATTCTGCAGTCACGAAAGCTTCTTCTTAAAGCTCTAAAGCTCTATAGAATGTGTTCATATTACAGTCTGACCTTTTTTTTAAATATACTGTTTTATGCATCTTAATGATACTTTATTTAATCAAATTTTAACTTTTAATTTTGCAGGTGTTACAACAAGCCCCAGAGTGTCATCGAACTGTCTTTAAGTATGTTTGTGCCTTCTTAAGGGAGCTGTTGACTCATTCTGAGAACAACAATCTTGAAGTCAAGTTTGTTGGTAAGTAATGTATCAGTAAGGTAAAAGTGGCAGGACCAGACATTGGGTGTGGGAGGAGGATCAGTCGTACAGTTAAAAATAGCATACTTTTGAGTGATGGGGAGATCAGTTACATAGTTAAAGTAGTACTCATGTACAGGAGTTGTGAAGAGGGGGAGAATCAGTAATACAGTAATACGGGAGTGAGGAAAGGTTAGTCATACAGCTTAAACAGCATGCTTTTGAGGGAGTGAGGAAGAAGCAGTCATGCAGTTAGTTATCCATTTTAAACATGTACAGTGAAACTTCCATAAATTGGGCACTGTCAGGACCAAATATTTTGACCCTTGTATAGGGGTGTTCAGCATACTGAGGTTCATTTAATCTTGCAATGACTTTATGGGACACAAATATGTGGCCAGTCTACAGAGATCAGATTACATGAGGGCTAATTATGGGAAGCTTCACTCTATAAGGAACCATTCCCTTCTAAAAAAATTAACCCACCCACCGCATTGCCTTATAAAACTTCTAGATTTGCCATTGATTATGAATAATATAGAATATCAGTGAAAGAATTGTGCATTATCATGTTTTTGTTGAAAGAGTCCCAATTATGGCATCAAAATTTTATAAAAGGAGAGGGGTTCTTTCACCTTGAAAGTGTAGTTGTTGCATACCTTAAGTAAAGCTAGGTGACAAATGCAAAAGTAAGTTAGACTTTAAGTAAGTTCAGCACTTAATGTAGAAATTTCATGTATATTGGACATAATGTTTTAAATTTTAAGTTTATAACTTGAGATATTTAACACAGATTTGAAAATTGTGAGATGCAAAAATTGCTGGTGTAATGTTTCCAGAAAAGAAATTAAGCACTCCAGGCATAGTTTACTATGTGAGCAACTGACAAAGCTTACAATATATGTATTTAATTTACAGTTACAGCAGTTATCATTTCAGGTTATAATAAGTTATTTTAAGTTATACACTGTGTTTAATTTACAGTTACAACAAATTATCATTTCTGGCTATAATAAATAAATTATGTTAAATTATGCATGGTATTTATACTGAATCTAAAATAAAATTTCAATTGACACCTCTCCCAGTTAAATCTACAACATGGATCGTTTTGATGTTTATTACACAATGGTGAAGTTGTCTTGAAGGTACATACTAATGCTTTGTGCTCAGATGTCATTCTTCCAAAAAATGAGATACATAAATTGTTAATTAACATTTTTTTTAAGTCCCCATAAAATGTTGCTTTGCTTCATAAACATGTATAACAACGCAAAATTTAAAGGCTTGTTTGGGGCCCCGAAGGGTCTAAAGCGCTCACCGTTACGGATCACTGTCATTTCACCTCTGTCTGCGTGGGTTTGAGTCCAGGGCTTGGCTAGCATGGGTATGTAGGAAAGCCTGCCAGTAGCTTCTCATGGGTTGGTGGTTCTTCCCTGGGTTTTCCAGGGTTCTTCCTCCACCAGTTATACTGGCCGCCATGTATAGCCTATCTTGTAGTGAAAAATGGCGTTAAACCCTAGAACAAAAACAACAAAGGCTTGTTTAAAAAAAAATATTTCACATGGTGATTCAATGAGTATTCTATGTTGTATAGGATATTTAAAGTTAGCACATCAATACTGTATGACTTTGAGTATTGTATTAGTAGGTGCATTGATTTTCTGGGACTCCATATCATTTTATACTGTGGAGTCCCGGTGGCTAAGTGGTTTGCTTGCCAGGCTTGTGACTGAAAGGGTAGAGATTTGAATCCTGCAATAATGTATCCTCGAGCAAGGCACTCTACTCCAGTTGCCAAGACACTGAATACTCTATACATGTACTTGTGCTGCTGTACCAAAACACACCAAACCAAACCAAAGCAAATCAGTCAGTCATACAAGGTCACAAACAAACCATACAAACAACTTTTTCCCTCTGATAACCTTTACAACATCTTTTCAAATTAATTTTTTTAGATTTTCATGCAGAGGCACTGAATGATTTGTGACAAAATAACATTGATGATGACATCACATCACACTGATCTGATATATTTTCCAACATTTGGCATGGTCCAATACCAAATCTTTATGACTCAAACGTTGAATAATGATAACACAAGAAACTGATTCAAGTTACCATAATATACTCACTTATAAGTTGATTCAAACTGCAAGCAGCAAAGATCCATATCTGCCATAGCATAATGTGTCTGCAGATCAGGGGCTACATTTTCTTTTCTACTTATTCCTTTTAACAAGTTGCACAGACCCAGATCTGCTGGCACATTATGCATTGGCAGATCTGGGTTTGTGCATTTTACAATTGGGCTCAACTTATAAGCACATAGATATGGTAAGGTCTTTTTCAATACTCGGTCAGTATCCTAAAATAAAAGTATACAAGGAAACTACAGTGTACAAGAAAACTGTTTAAAGATGCATAATCCTGAAAGATATACATCAGTGACTCTTGAAAGGTTCCTAATATTATTAGTCCGTTTTGATAGGTCAGTATGAATGAGATGTGTTTAAAAAAAAAAACATTGTCTTCAATTGCCCCAATCACCTTGACAATCAGTTTCAGTGTGAACTCATAATTTGTATAGCTTATCACCAGTGTATATCACATAGCTTGTCAAAACTCAATTATGTTTTCTATAGTTAGAGAATGATTGTTACTGTGTTCAGCTATCTGCATTTTATTGAATTCACCTCAGTGTCACAAATGATCTATTGTTTGACACGCTACTGTCAGAAACGACAAATGTTCATTATTCCATATATTCCACTTGGGAATGATCTTTTGTTTCTCAGCAAGTTATTATTTTTTGATGCACCATTATATTAACCTCCACACAACCAGCATTTCACAAGAAATACAAGGTGTAAACATTTGGATGTTTAACTTGAAATCTAAATAAAACTAATTATCTTCCTTTCAAAAAACCATCAAAGGATATGGTGGTTCTCATTCCAGTTACTGTAAGTCTTCCAATAGGCCACCCTTTCAGGAGTGAAAAATGCCCTTTTCATGTAGTTGACCTTGAAATTAAAAAGGGTAAAATGGTCGAAATATGCTACAGTATTTTGGTGTTGGGCAGGAATGCCTTTAGAGGATGGGGTGGTGGGAAACTGCTAGCAGCCTGTCTTCATTGGAGCCTCTGAAGGAACTATTGTAGTCTCATTGGTTCATTTTCCAGCTTTCAAGCCATTTTCTGTTTGTTGAGTATGTCTGCATACATGTACTTATGGTAAAAAAATTAAAAAGCACTGAAACATTGATATTATTTGCCCTTTTAATTGGTTAAATATTCTCACACAAATGATTTGAGCTATTAAATTCACAACGAAAAATAATTAAACTTGTTTTTTTTATTATTTTGATTTTTTCATGAGATCTTTTTGGAATCCATCTTCCTCCAATTTGAAAATACTGTATTGTAATATCCAGTGTTCAAAGACTGCCGCTTATGAATACAACTCTTTGATTTGTTTTTCTCCAAGTCAAGAGAAATATTTAGGAATTTCAGCCCAATAAATGTCAATTAATAAACTTTTCTTCTAGAAAATAAAACAGTTGTCTGTTGCATTTGATTATAGTCAGGTACATTTACTTTGCATGCCATTTTGTTAGAGTTTAGCTAATACAAATATGAACCAATTTCACAAATATTTGTTATACAGTGATGATCTTTACCCTGCTAATATCTCACATGAAGATACCATTGATTTTAACAAGCGTCTGCTCTCAACTTTGTATAAATATGCAAGCAATAATGATGTCTATCACCAATGTTTTCTGATATCTGTACAGGCTGATTCCCATTTTCCTGATTTATAGAGCATAATGGATTGCTTGTATTTGACATTGGGCCAACCAGCCTCAATATTCATTTCCATTAACAACATGGCCAATTTCATTTTTCTAGCATACCTTTGAAAATTTGTACTACTGAGTCATGTGGAGAGTGATCATTTGTTGATCATACAGATGATTTATAAATGGTCAGGGTGCTTTATCAGGATCGCCTGATCAAACCTTCCGATTTATTGACCTTGTTCAATATTGGACACAACATTTTCAAGATGAACTAGAAAATCTTATTTATTTTATGGCAGATTTAATATGATCTATGTTCTAGATTTACCATTTGTTTGAAAATTAGCTCACAAAATTGCTCACATACAACGAATTGGTTGTACATTAAAGAAAACATGCAGATTTTAGGTGGATGGATGGAATGATTGATGAATAAATTTGATTGATTGATTGTTTCTTTGATTGATCACCCTTTTCCCATTCTTATTCCACCAGCTATTTACATTGCAGGATAAACCTTGGAATAAAAATTTGGAGTTTGCAAGTGAGACATTTTTGTAAAATATTAATGGCTCTGGATACAAATTTTGACCTTCACTATTTGGCTCAGTTCCAACTGGATGTGTTTGAAGTATGTCTATGTTTAATAATTTCTAGCTTTCTATTATCAGTTTCAGTAGGATGATAAAAGTTATGCAGTCTATTTCATCATAATATTTTATAATGAAAGCATTTGGGATCTGGATTTAGCTTGAATGCTAAAAATAAATTACTTGCTCTGCAGCCTGTGATATAATGGAAATGCATTCAGTATCAATAGACCATCTTGGAAATGTCAAATCCTGATTAGAGATGAGGCATTAGGTCCCTGTGGGAAAATTAGAATTCCCAAAGTTTTATATATTTATGATGAATTTGTCAAATAAGTTTGCATTTTTTAGATATGATAACTTATAATGTCAAAATTTATATGTTTTGAAATGATCTTCCCAAATAACATTGGCAGTATAAAATCATTTTAATGAAATGTGTTCATTCCTATATGGATTGTGAAAAATAATTATAGAGTTCTTGTAGTAAATATTGAATGTATTTTTGTCATACATCACCATTCTTCTTCCCTATGCTATTATCAGTAAGATTCCAGTATGTTAACAATACCAATGTCACCACAAAATTATCTTCATTTAGCCTCTCACAAATTAGTTTCTTTATTCAATACCTATTTTTTACTGCTCTGGTGGCCTAGTGGTTAGAGAGTCCGCCTTAGATGCAGGAGGTCGTTGGTTCGATCCCCAGCCAAGTCATACCAAAGACTTACAGAAATGGTACTAACAGCTGCCTCACTTGGCGCTCTGAGCATTAAGAGGTTAGTGTTAGGACTGGTCGGCTTGGTGTCAGGATAATGTAACTGGGTGGGACATCATGCTCTATGTCTGCGACATGATGCCCCAATGCTAGGCATCACTATAAACTGCCACACTGCAGACATCGTAACGAAATGACTGAAAAATTGTTAAAGCTATGTTAAAAATCCAAATGACCACAAAAAAAACACACACTCAATACCTTTTTAAATAATCAGCTAAAACTACATCAAAGGACCAGAGTTTAACAGTAATACCAGTAGTACCTCTCATAGACTCTTACATGTCAGACAAAAAAATAATCCAGTCCTTCAGATGTTTTATTTTTCTTGTGTTTTTACATTTCCTACAACTCAATGACCACTAATCACCAGGCATGACTTTTTAACACATTAACCCCTGCCGACGAGTTTACGTGGCAGGAGGTAGTAGTCTACTGCTGAGCTCTGTAGCATCAGGGTCATGTATGATACACTAAAGTGGGTGATATTATAGAAAGGTAGACAGATGTAGCTCTACAATGATACCAAATAATCTTGAAGTTCTAGTTGCACTACAAAATACAGAGGGAAAAACCTCATTTTTTTTTTCCATTTAAAATTCACCCGTGGTCGGAATCCAATTTTGTGTTTGGATTTTAGACTTTTTGGTCTCAGATCTAAGGCAGACCAGTATGAACTGCAAACAGACAGATTAACTTTTGCAAACTGTAGGATAAGATGGACATTTGGAATAAAGAGTGGTCTTGATACGAAAGAAATGGGTCCGTTAAAGAAAAAAAGAGAAAAAAAGAACTCCAACTTTTACCATTCTGCTCATGCGCAAGCCAAATAGCCAATGAAAAACAATGTTTCTAACACAACTAGGTATTAGGTTATTTGAAAATCACCTGGAAGTTGATGTGTTAGGATGTATTCAGAAATAGCTTTCAAAATATGTTCCCCACTCAAATTTCAGGCAAAAATGATAAAAACCTCCAGGGGTTAATGTGTATTAGAATTTTTTGAACATATGCCATCAGAAAAATGACATTGTTCCTTGTGTTGTTAATTTGTTTGCCTTAGTGGTTTTATTCCAATATTTGTTGTAATTTATTATGGCTACTTTTTTGAACTGTTAGATTTTACTGATTTTCATGTACTGGTAATTACAAAAAAAGTAGTCTAACTGTAACGTGTTGATGTGCAGTAAACACCAAATCAGACTTTAACATAAAAAAGCCAACTCAAATGCATTGGTATCAGAACTGGTCAAACTTGCTTCATTAGGATTAAGCCTTCAGTCTGTATTTGTTTTTCTAAATAGAAACCAGGAGCTCTCAATTGAGTAATATATTTATTGCCAGAATAGGGTCTTAAATCCTCAGCACTGTTAGGTCAGTAATTTGGTTTTTAATGTCTCAGAGGGCAATTATTTGTCCAAATTTATCCACCCAAAAGAGCTATTGAGATGTTAACATAGATACGTCTTATTTGGATCTATGGTTGTAGGACTTCATTGATGCTGCTCTGCAAACTGCAAATGTGATATCTAGCCAGGTTATAAGTCATATACATTAAACTTGGGCATTGGTATTCATGAAGGTGGTAAATTGGACTGGATCATAGGCATGTGATAAAAGCACATAACATACCGTATATACTCTCTTACAAGACAAATCCAACTGCAAACTGCACATATCCAGATCAGCCATCACATAATGCACTGGCAGATCTGGGTCTTTGCAGTTTGTTATGGGTAATCAGTAGAACAAACAACAAAGACCCTGATCTGCAGGTGCATTTTGCTGTGGCAGATCAGGATTTTTATAGTTTGCAGTCTGAATTGGTCTATAAGTGAGTACATATAGTAGTTGGAGAAATTAATATTTGCCATCATTTGCACTTCAGGCTGATTATCTCCTGAATTGATCAAACATGGTCTGTAAATATTGCAAATGGAAGTTGTATAAACTGGTATTGGGAGCAGATAGCATCACATGTAAATATGCAGTAATACATGTACAGGTAGACACGGTTCACCCTCTCTAATCAGAGTATGCCCTTCTTTGTCTTCATACTGAAGAGTGTTGAGGAAAATGCTAAAGGCATAAAGCCACTAAGGTCCTGACAGCAGTGTGACACAAAGAACACAAGTAAAACATTACATGTTGCTCTTGTATCATTGAGTGCACTAAACTTAAAGTGATTATCCATTTAATTCCTTGGGTCAGATCCTTAATTTTCCTTTTTTATTTACTTTTTTAATCAAATATCTTCATCAGCAAATTTACAACACTATTTGTGAGTGTAAATTTGCTTCACACACCTCCAGAAAATCATTGTATTGAATAGGATATGTATTTATATCACTGAGTGTACATACATTTATTTTTCTTAGCTTATCAGTATACATATGACTATATTGTACAACAGTCTCTTAAGGTGTAGAATGCAATGCCTCCACACCCAAGTTCCACACAAAATATTGCTTGTGAAAAATATAATGATAGCTTTCCTTATACCACTTTTATTTCACACTAGTTGATGTATATTCTTTCTTAGAAATTGATAGAAACTCTAAGTCTCTTGCATCAAACACTATTGATCTTTCTCTAGCAGCATTCTTATGTCCTAATACTTCTAAGTCATGCAGCTGATGAGAGCTTCATTGAGGAAGTTGTTCCAGTGATTGTCTTGATTTTCTAATGTAATTCTCAAACTTTAAAAGGCATTACAGTTCATTTAATTTTATAAAATCCAGCTGACTCGCACATTTGTTTTGATGACATGTCATTTGTAAACTAGTAGTATATATGATAGATGGCTGCAAATGTAGAAGAACTATTAACTGCAGTTTTGTTTGTATATTTGTCTCCTTGACATTAAAGAGGTTTTGTGAAGATTGCAATGTTAAAATCTTAGTCTACTTCACTGGGATGGCATGAAGTGTCTCATTTTAAAAGTAGAGAAAAACATATCTTTGTAGCAGACAGGTCCTGATTATGTAGAAATGTTTATTTGTTGCTATTAATAGTCAGATTTTGGAAAAATCAGCTATGGGGTCCTGATGATTAGACTTGTTTGTGCAAATTTAGTGTTCAGTATTTCATTGAGATAATGTTTTTAAAAAGGTATACATGTTTAATTGTACAAGGCACATAACCATCATAATGTACATGTTCACAAAGAGTGGTAATAATAAAGACTAGAACATGTAAATTATGATGGTTATGTGCCTTGTACAATTAAACATGCATACCTTTTTAAAAATATTAGCTCAATTTGTAGGATCGCTTTTATCATTGAAATTGCTTGATTGCTATCTCTCTCTTGTGAAACAGAATATGATGAATAGAATGTTTCTTTTTCATGTTGGTTTTTATAGAATAATATTGAAATCTTGTTATAAAAACTCTGAATTGCAATTAGTGGTAAATGATTAATGTATTTCCATTCAAGACTTTTGATTCCACACCACTGACAAGTTAATTGTTAACTCCCAGCTAAATATAATCTTTGTTCTGAGGTTTTCCATTTCTGGCAGTAATTTTCCAATCTGTGGGTCAAATTTTTTTTTTTGGTGGGAGGGTACCCATAATTCAATGTTTTGGAAGATTGTTTTACAGCAAATTACATAATTTTTCCTCATGGGCAATTTCATGTGCACTTGTTTAAATCTCAGAGTCTTGTAAAGTTAAGTTACCTGCAGATACTTGCACCAGTTAAAGCTTGAATTCAGTGGAAGCTATTGCAGTCAAAAATTTCAGATTACTGGGTATAATGCATTATCTTTTTTGTATGACCACCATATGTAATAATGTCTGCCCATCCCTTTGTTACCTGATTGGTTTCTGCATAATAACTGGAGTTATCCACCATCTGCAGTTACCAAACTTTGTGGATAGCCAATGCACTTGGAGTAAAAAAGAACCCTATCAAAAGCTCGAAGGCAGGGTCACTGTGTCTGAAAGATGACAAATGTTTAGGCACAGTATTTTAGTCTTTATTATTACCACTCTTTGTGAACATGTAAATTATGATGGTTATGTGCCTTGTACAATTAAACATGCATACCTTTTTAAAAATATTACCTCAGTTTGTAGGATCGCTTTTATCATTGAAAATGAGTAACTCGTGAGCATGTGATTCAACGTAAATGAAACAGCTATTAAGGACTAGCTGAAATGTTATCTGGAAGAATGCAATTTGATCGAAACAATGAATAAAGCAAAATCTGCATCTAATATGTTTGGAATAAGTAAGGATTTAAGTGACGCTATGCACACTTTGCACTGTGTAAGTACTGTACATTATAGTTCAGCATGGTCTCCCTGGTGAACTCAACTGGCAGGCAAATTATGAAGTCTGTATTTACCTTTAACTTTATATTGGAGAAATCAGAAAATATGCACATTCAAAATAATAACAAAATCAATCATAGTACTGTGTAACAATTTAATAATTGACGAGTCACCGAAAGTTACTCTTTTTTAAATGACTGCACACCCATTATTGTCCTCCCTTTGATCCCATTTTTATGCAAACTAAAAAATGAATGTAGCTGACATTAAAGAAATGGTACACTTTTGTTCATCCTAGTCATTAGTTACTTGTGGCTCAGGTACCACAGTTACAAGCTAAATTTGCATCATAGACATTAGTGACTAATGGCTCATCTACCACAGTTACAAGCTAAATTTGCATCTTAATCATTAGTGACTAATGGCTCAGCTACCACAGTTACAAGATAAATTTGCATCATAGTTATTAGTCACTTAAATGGCTCAACTACCACAGTTACAAGATAAATTTGCATCATTGAGTCACTAATGGCTCAGCTACCATAGTTATTAGCTAAATTTGCATCCTAGTCATTAGTCACTAATGGCTCATCTACCACAGTTACAAGCTAAATTTACATCATAGTCATTAGTCACTAATGGCTCAGCTACCACAGTTACAAGCTAAATTTGCATCAGATCCTTGTAATCATTGTTAGGAAGCTGGTAAACAAATCAGCATGACTCCCATAGCATGCATAATGTGGACACAAATGTGTCTTTCAGAAAGAATAAATTGGTTTGTACCCAGTCACTTTGTGCCATTGTCATGTGAAGAAATGGAGCATATGGCCATTATAACTGTAGAAAACTAATACTCAGGACACAACTCAAAAGATCCTAATTCTTAATTTTGACATGACAGAAAGAATCGTTATTAGAGATATACGTTCTGATCCACATATATTCTTCTCAGTTGAAAAAGGATTATATGTACAAGAAGAGGGTCACATGACTTATGGGAGAGGGGTCTGCTAAGCATTCTTTTTGTTTAATTGTCAAAATATATATTAATAAAAGTTGAAGTGTGTGTGTGTATATATATATATATATATATATATATATATATATAATGTTGGGGAATAATTTAAGTACTTGATATGTTCCACTTTCATTATGTGTATGTATTATGATTTGCCTTTTATTATATCTGTCCAGTCAAGTAAGTACTGTATGACTGATGACTTCATTATATGAATTGTGCATATAAATAGACGAATGTAAATACAGTGTGACCCCACTATTACTTGGTAGTTGGGAACCATAGAACCTGACCATGTTATAGACCAAACCATGTTCTAAGCAACCAGATCAGTTAGCTGTAGAAAATGATGCATGTACCCCAAAAACTTTGCGGGAGGGGTAGGTAATAAATGCAGGCACAAAATATGTGCTTCATTGGCACAGTTACCATCTTAAATTGATGCAAATTAAATGAGAAATACACCTGTAGTGAAAACAGAGAAGGCATATATAATATTTTACTTTATTCAGAGAACCACGCATTGGAACATTTACATGTATACTGTTTATATATACATGTCTAATGTATAGCATGAATAGTATCAACACTGTGTACTCAGCCGTTAATCTGATCCACATTGAATCCACAATACAAGCAATTCCACTGAAAATATATTTGCACACGCACAGATTTAAAATATTCCATAATTTTGTCACAGGTCATATAGCACAATCACGTAACAAATGATGAAGCACATTTACTTTTCAGTAGATCCCAAGTCAGTAAAAGTTTGCGTTAAAAGCTACCGTTGGTAGCATTCGTAAGCAGAAACTTTCTTTCTATAAAAAGGAAACTTTCATGGCACAGTAAAAGTGTTATAGTCATTTTGGAAAATGAAACAATCCATCAGATTTCATTGCTTTTATTTAAGTTTGGTACTGACTTCTTTGAAGAATGGCTTTATTGAAGATTGTAGTCGGCATACTTTGATGAAGGGTGCAAGCATTTTTGAAGTCACTGCTAAAGGACAACTTTGGAGAACCAAACAAATGCCCATTTCTTTTTGTGGCAGCAACATCAAATAATTGATCTGCATTGCATGATGGAGACAGATTTTTTTCCATTGGCTTAGTACATTTTCATAACAATTGGTGCTTCAAAGGTAATCTGTTTTCTTTGAAATTTCAGCAAGCTATTTTATCTGGTTACATTTTAATTAAATGAATTGGCCATCAATTGGTCGATTGTAGTTACTGATCCTTCCTGCCTATTGAATAGACCAACAAGTTTTTTATCTTTCCTTTTTACATTTGTGGTAGTGAAATTATGCTGCCTTCCACACATGTATCAGAAATTTTACAAAAGGGTCAATGGATGATAGAGGCATGGGTGTTCTGGAATTACTACAGAAAATGTGAGTGTTCAGAGAGATTTAATTCTGGGTGAAAAGAAGAGGAGTTTTACTTACCATCCACATACAAATGTCTGTCAGTGTAAATATATTAATTACTAGTGAGCAGCCAAAAATCCAACGAAAGATAGATTATTAGATAATGCCTCGTCCGGTTGATCTCAGCTACCAGAAATGTCAGCAACAAAAAAAGCGGTATTGGTGTTCTTTGTTAATGCCATTTTTCAGCATATGATAGGCTATACATGGCGGCCAGTATTTAATGGTGGAGGAAGAACCCGGGAAAACCCCCAGAAAGAACCACTGACCCACGAGAAGCTACTGGCAAGCTTTAACACATACCCACATGTGAAATTGATAGAACTAATCAGTACAATTTCATAAAACTTACATCATTTCAAGAAATATTGATAAGGCCGCTGGAGGAGTGTCCACCCATAGCCTATTTCAATACTACAGTGTCGGTAATAGCCATTCATGCAATATGTTTAGAATTTTGCACAATTATTAAAGATACTCTTGATGGTGTTTATCAAAGAAAAAGCATATACTGTTTAGGTTTAACCTGGACAAAAGATAAGATGAAAATATATGCACATGCAATATAATTTATCATTCCAGTAGTATATGCAGTGTCTATAGTACAGTGCTTGCATTAAATTATCAAAGACAAAGAACTGAGAAAGAACCTGTATTGTTAAGCAGCACATGTGAAGTTTGTTCACCTGCACTCCATGTGACACAATATTTTAATGACTGGCTGCATGTGTGCTCACATTTGTATCTGAATCTGAATGTATACAGTATGGGGCCAGTACGGCATAAAATTGCACCAGAAGAGAGGGCCACAAAATAGTTAGTAATATTGTGTAATAGTTGTCTTGAAGCTCTCCATTTGTTTGCATGCACACAACACTCTCACTAAGATGATTCCAGTCCACAATAGTTTTTACAAAGAAAGAATTTCAAAATTGTTCTGTTCTGGATTGCTCAACTATGAAACATCTACCGGTACTGTTAATTTTTACTTGTTTTTTCTACAATGTTTATTGTTTAAATATTAGGAAAAGATTTGGCTTTAATTTGGCATTTTTGTCTTGTTGGTTTTAAAAATGTATTTGGTGAGAGAACTGACACTAACCCATCAACTAATTGTATTTGCAAATTATAATTTTTGTGGATTACAATTTCTTGTCTTAATTAACAAATAAAATTTGCATTTGTGTATTTAAACATGCAGTGTATCATAACAAAAGGTGGTTTGGATATTACTTGCTTAGAAATACGATAGAGTTTAGGTTCAGTATTGATGGTAAACTTGACCAGTGGGCAGAACAGTACCATATTGGCTTTGTTCCAACAGCAGTTTCAGATGTCATGTAGCTTCTTAGCTAATACAATTGATGACAATCATAGAATATAAAAAGGGCTAATTAGAGACTAATTATGATGCCCAGCTTGAATATAGTGATACTTAACCTATATGTATTATAACTGATGCTTTTAAAATCTTTTTTGATAGGGTCCCTGACATGACCCAATTATGTCCAGAATCATGTTATAATATGATGGTCACCAAGATAAAGATGAACTGTGTAGTGTTTTACAACACAGAAACACAAGTAAATTATTTAGTGCCTAGGCAATTGGAGTCAAATACATGTACCTTGTCCATGGCCACACCATGGTAACCAACCCAGACTGATCTAATGGTAGGATTGTAACGCCACACTACTTTTGGTTGTGAAACTGGCATGCTAACTGGCCCATTATATTTCTATAATATAAAAAAAAAACTATTGGAAATAGTTCCTGAAGTTAAAAGAAATTTCATTGTGAGTAGTATCCTTATGATCTTAGGAATAATTTGATACAATTCTTCAGGAGTTCTGCAAATCAAGATTTATGATTATGGTGAAACATTTGATCTATGAAATACCAAACAGAAGTTGATAAATGTATAACAAAAATCAAGTGAACATTAAACATTCCACATAGATACTCAATTTTTTAAACACATTTTTGAGCTTAATAATATTGACACATAATTGTACAAAAAATGTAAATGGAAAATGGGTGAAGTAATTTAAAATGGCAGGTCATTTCAAAAGCTTTTAGCCTCTTTCTTGACTGTCAGAAACATCAGTCTTAGAGTTTAATTGATTTTCAGTAATTCACTGTTTCCATCACTGAAATGGCTTAATTAACTTGAATGTTGATTCATAGATTATTTTATGTCTTTTGTTTTTAAAATGCAAATAGATTTGAACTTTTTTCATAACAAACCCCCCAAAACCAGTGATGTTTCTTCATTAAAGACACATTTTTTAATTGCTGTAAAAAATTAGTGGAATGCATTGCAAACTAAACATAAATTTATTACTTCACTGTATCTGAATTTGTTTTAAATCTGATTTTGTTTGGCAAGAAATTTTCTTTTTACACTGAATTCCTGATTATATGGAGGTCTGAATATGTAGGTAAATCCATTATTTGCCCTTTGATCCTGTATCTAATCAGAGTCAGATTAAGTATGAAACTAGTGAGTTGGCCAATCAAAATCAATTTTTATCTGCCCACCATAAGATGGAATATATGATGTTGCCCATCAGTCCATATTCATATTCATACATCCATCCATCTATTAGCTATTTTGTTTCTCTCCACCATATACCATTTCTCAAAATGGCATGTATTTGAGGTAAGAAAGAAGCTATTGATTTTGTTGTCAAAGATAAGGGTCAGTGCATTCTCTGGGTTGTAGAGGAAGTATGATATTTCCTTGCACACTGCACCAGGCTACTGAATGGATTCAACCCATTTGCCATGGAGGAGAGGATTGTGGAAGTTTAGTAGATGAGATGCTGTATGTTGCAACTCTGATGCAAAACATTACTTTGGCTTCAACTTCAGCCAGGTGTGAGTTCAGAAAGGCAAGATCTGATCAGTCAGATATACCTATTTACAAATATACTCCAGGATGTTCCTGGGAATACAATACCAAAAGCTGAAGCAATTCCTGAATGTGTCAATAATCCATCATTTAATAGTGCAAGAAGAAGACACCATCAGGAAAGGAAAAAGTTCCTTAAACATTTTAATCCAACAGCTTGAAATCTTAATAAATACCCTATATATTGAGCTACAGCTTGTTGTACCATTAGAGAAAGCAAGAAAAAATATGGAGATTATATGTCTCTAAGCTGAACTCATGCTCCTGTATTAAATCAGCATGTAATATGGTATGAAAAGTCATAGGCAAAAATAAAAGTGGCTGTATCAAACATTTGAATAAATCTGATGAAATGGTCTCAACTGTTCCTGAAATTTCAAATACACTGGTCTAAACATTCTTATAAAGGTCCTCACCATAGAATTATTCTGAAAATTTATGCTGTGTCAAAAAACTGAAAGGTTCCTCTTAGTTTTAAATCTACTAATGCTGAAGATTACAATAAATCTTTCACTCTCAGACAATTACAAAACTCTCTTTTGGCCCCATGACAACTTCAGCAGGACCAGATGTTATCCACTATCAACTTTTGAAATACTTACCTGATACTGTTCTCAAGACACTACTAAACATTTTCAGTACAATTTGGGAAACCAGTGACTACCTGGAGTTATGGCAAGAAACAATAGAGATACCAGTACCTCAACCTGGAAAGTTGTTGTTGTTGTTGTTGTGGGGTTTAACGGCATTTTTCAGCATGATAGGCTATACATGGCGGCCAGTATTAATGGTGGAGGAAGAACCCGGAAAACCCCGGAAAGAACCACCGACCCACGAGAAGCTACTGGCAAGCTTTCTCACATGCCCACATTGGCTGAATCTTTGACTCGAACCGCCGCAGACAGAGGTGAGATGGCAGTGATCCGTAACGAAGAGCGCTTTAGACCACTCGGCCACTCGGGGCCCCACCAACCTGGAAAGAACCAAACCGACTTGCAGCTATTATTACTTATCATTTGCAAGCTGTATTTGCAAAACCATGGAATGGATAATAAATGATTGACTACTCTGGTATCTCAGATCCAGCAATCTACTATCACACGTTCATTGTGGATGCAGAAACCAGAGAAACACAACAGACACTCTTGTTAGGCTTTAGGCATTTCTTGGAGAAGCTTTTATAAAGAAAAAAACATAGTTGCCATTATTCTTGACTAGTAAAAAGCTTATGACACCACATGTGGCAGAATGAATAATCTAGTCACCCTGTTTCTTAGGGGACATATACTTAACTTGATCTCCATTTTTTTTTCTCATGGACACTACTGATTCTGAAAGCTATCCTTAGAAGATGGTGTACCTCAGGACATCATATTGTCAGTCTCCCTTTTTGATATAAAAATTAGCAGTGTTTTACAATATCTTAAGCCAAAAACATTCTGTTTGATATTTATTGATGACTTTTTGATCTACTATGGATAAAAGATTATGTATAATATTGAATGTCAACAACAGATAAACTCAAATTAAGTTCAAAAATGATTTTCCTGCACTTCTGCCTATTGCATTGAATTCATGAAGAACATCCAGCTTGATGGTTGTCTTTCTATTAGAGAAGACCCAATACATCACTCCCTCTATAACTCGTGCCCGGATAACTCGCGATCCCGCTTATAACGCGGTGTCCGTCTTGGCTCCTGATTTTTTCCAGAGAAAATGTATTTAAAATATCTTTAAAATATTCTGAACATGAAAAAATTACAAAAATATCGAAAATGGTGATTAATGCCCGTAAAAATATAATCCATATTTTGAAATTTGCAAGTTCTAAAGAAGAATTAATTTCAGAGATCTCGAAAACGCTAAATTATGTATATTTGGACACCAATTTTTGATCTGGGACGCAGAAAATCACTGAGGCGGGAGTCCTCCATACGCATGTAATAGGTGCGCGGGAAAATTCAAAGATTTGCCGGTCCTGTTTCAGCCACCTGTTTTGTGGGAAAATGTGTTGATCAGTTAACTGTGCTGATATTTACAATGACAGAATTCTGTGACTGAAAGACTCTTTGATGTACTGTTGTCATTTTATAAGAGTACATTAAAAAAAAAGAACATGATGTAACAGCTAGGCAGCTAGTTCAAAGGCTTTGACTGGCGGCCGAGTGAGAAAATGTACTGATATTTAGTGATTGAATTCAGAGGCAGAAATACCCCGTTTTAAAATCCTAGCGAGACCTCTGTTTAAAGATATCATATATTATGTAAGTTTTTATGATAAATAGTTGTCAGTATACTGTATATAAACAGTCTGGTGAAATAGCGATCAATGAAAACTTCTGGTAAATGCTAACAGGTGGCAACAGAGAATGAAATAAACACCAATTAAACGTCTTCCTGTGTGAAAGTCACATTCTAATCCTTTAATTCCGTTTCAGTGTAAACATTATAATCACAACATAGTCTGTTCATTGAAAACATGAAAAGAGTCAATCGACCGTCACATCGAAACCCGTGAGTACTTCTGTGAGAACCTAATTACATGTACATGCCGGCTTTGTTTTGATCAACAACTTGGGGAAGTGTTTGTTGCATTAAAAAAAAATCGATTACAAGTGACCTTGGGTGCTGGATTAAGGGTCTTGGAGCTGCCTTTGACGTAAAGCAAAACAGTAACAGAGACAATGACGATGATAGTGACTTCGAATGTTTCAGTGAAACTGATGTCATTAATGCCGAGGTTGTTTGGGAGAAATTCGTACAGACTCATGGTCCTGAGATGGGCGTTTCTCTTGATGATATGGTGGAGTGGATTTGTGCTGACAATAATTGCCCCACAGCCGAATACATGTCAGATGAAACTATAATTATTTCTATAGCGAACAAATTTGCAGCAGTTTACGATTCTAACTGGAGTAACACAAGTGTTGAAAGTGATGCAGACGCAGATGTTGCACCCCCCACCCCTCTGCACAGGAAGTAATCAAATATTTTGATATTGCCATGAGGTGGCTGGAGACCCAAAATGTTGACTACGTAAAGCTCATGCAGTTGAGAAATCTGAGGGATTTTGCTTGGCAGCAGAGAAACCAAGGAGTAACACACACAAAAAAAAATAACTGATTTTTTTCAAAAAGTGAATTGATATTTGTCAAGCATGGCACAAACGGCAAGTATTAACTTGTTCTAATTTACGTTATTTTAAATTTGTAGACCAATTAAATATGTTAGTACTGATTAACCCTTGGTTTTTTTTGTTTTCCATTTTACTTCTATCGCATTCAAATCTATCTATCGTTCGATCGACACTATTTCTCGAAAACAGTCGATCTTTTGTATATAAAAAAACGTCTAATTTGGATCAAACAATAAAACTAGAATGTATCCAATTCAACATAAAAATTAGTGACATAGTACACAATGTGTGAAGTGGTACACATGTTAAGCGAACGGAAACCACGTGGAATAATGTTTTCAATGATCGCCTCAATATACTGCAGTTTATCCTGAAATTAATGTTGTCCTATGAGGAAATAATAAAGTACACCGTTATGAAGAGATATTTATTAACAGTTAATCTCAGAACGATTATAAAATGAGTATTCAACAGTATAATCTGCCTACCCCCCCCCCATATTTCTCCGTTATGTCGTCAATCACTTTATTGGTTTTGGGCTTATTTTATAGGTCCCTCGAAAACTCGCGCCTCACTTATAGTGCGGTCGATGTTTCTAGACCCCGATGTGTGCGAGTTATCGAGGGAGTGGTGTATGTGTCTTATTTTTTTTTAACCATAAACCATCTTTTCAGGAATGTATTTGATACCTCATGGACAAATGTTGTAGTTGTTGTTGTTGTAGGGTTTAATGCCATTTTTCAGCATAAGATAGGCTATACATGGTGGCCAGGAAAACTGGTGGAGGAAGAACCTTGGAAAACCCCAGAAAGAACCACTGACCCACGAGAAGCTACTGGCAAGCTTTTTCACATACCCACATTTGCCAAGCCTGAGACTCAAACCCATGCAGACAGAGGTGAGATGGTAGTGATCCGGAATGGTTATCGCTTTAGGCCACTTGGCCACTCAGGGGCCCCCATGGACAAATGTCAAGAAGCCCAGGCAGATATAGATTGGGGAGCAGATTGGAAGGTTTTGTTCCCATTCTGCAGGTCATTAGTAACATTTAAACTTTGTTATGGTTTGATTGCCTACAGATCAGCCTGTAAATCCAAGCTCCAAATGCTTGATCTGATACAGAGTCAGGGACTTGGACTCTGCCTTTGTGCATTTAGAACATTTCTGTCAGAAAGCTTCCATGTTAAGAAAAACAAATTATTGCTTTATTTTAGATGAATAAAATGGACTCTTCTGTCTGCTACCAAATTATTTTCAGATCCCTCTCATCCTGCAGATGATGCAATCATTAGGCCAAAACCTCAAACCAAATTTTATGCTTAGAATCCAGACTTGATTCCATATTGTAGTATATGAATTTACCCATGCTTATAAATACCAAATATCAATATTGGAAATATTGCAAAATTTTGTGTTACAAAGTCAAAAACATGGCTATTGACACATACACACACCAGTTATATTTGATCTATGCTATTTCTGTAAGCCTTCAGCAAATTCTCACATTTTATAGAGTAAATTCGTTTAAATCACTGCCTCCTTTTGTAGCCATATGTTCCTGTATGCCAGTCAGTCTGAAAGATGCAGACAAGGTTGGAGCTGCCATTGCATGACACCATGTCGCCATCTTGAGCTTGCTACTGAATATAACAGTTTGCAATGCAGAAATTATAGCCATACTGAAAGTTTTGAACTACATTGAAACCTCTCAAAATACAAATTTGAATATCTTTTCTGATTCACTTTCCACACTTAAAGTCTTGCAAATCTTCAAACCTGACAACCCATAAAAATATCGCAGACCTCACAGAAGCATGATTTGCTTAATCTGGAAAAGGTATTTTGTACAGTTTGCTACCTAGTCACACTGATATAAAGGTTAATGAAAAGGCAGATAAAGCAGCCAAAGCTACTTTTTAGTCACATGTCACTGAGTGGAGATTTATATAGTGACTTCAAATAATATGTAAATCAACATGTTCTTCATAAATGGCAAAATATGTGGAATAAAAACTTCACAAATTTAAGAACATCAAACCCACTATTGGCGAGTGGCATCCTCAGTATAGAATAGAACAGAGAGATGGAGTGCAAATGTACCAATCACATATCAGACACACATATCTGACAAATGCATATCTCTTGAAGGGTGATTATTGACTAGAATGCATACCATACCTGGACTCACTCACAGTTGAACACATTCTTGTCAAGTGTGTCAATTTCAGCCCTGTGAGACAGAAGTATTTTTATGTGTACTTGATTTTAAAAAAATGTATGATGATGAAGTCTTGAATTTGTTTTAATCAGACAGTTTTTGTAACAAATTTGGATCAGATGTTTTAAGGAAATTTTTGCATGTGTTGCCTTCATCTTTTATTTTACTTTTTTTAAAACATAATTTGAACATATTTATCCCATATATTTTATCATGTACTTAATGTTTGCATTTATTATTTGGATGGGATTATCTTCCTAGTTTTTTGTGCACAAGTCTTCCTTTTTACATTTTGTTGAATTTTTCTTTTAACTAGCATCGTAAATTAACCATTGTGCTGAGGTAGCATTAAATGTTACTACATATTTCATTGTCACTGACTGAATGAGAAAATTTATTTTCCACAACAATATTAGTTCTTCATGACAGACATTGGACGAAACTTTGTGCTTGACTTGCACTTTGGCTAAAGAAGGAGAGTTTAAAAGCAATCCCCTAGCAACTTAGTATTTCTTTGAAGATTTCTTTGGAGACTGGAACAAGTTAGTCCTCATCAAACACTAATTATTGGCAATGGTGAACATGAGAGCTATGGTCTCTTTGGACAACATTTGTTGAATAATGCACCAGACAAGCAGGCAGGACAAAGGATTCAAGGAAATACTTAAGCAAGCATAGTCTTATGATTCTGCATCAAAAGGGAGGAAAACGATTAAGTTATGATACAATTCTAAGGTTAATGCATGATCCAGTCTTGCTTATGAATAATTAGACCAGGTTCAACATTTGAAATTAAATTGAATTTCTGTACTTGTGAGACTGTAGATCAGGTTTTCTTTTAAAATTAACAGATGACATTGGTTTCATAATGAACTTTAAAAGCAATTGGTTTCAGTAACCCAAAAATGAACTGGTCATTGTCAGGGAGAATTCTTTTAATAATCTGCAGTCCACTCATTTTCACTACCAATTCTTCTTTTGAAGTCATCATTATCATATACTTTGTGTTTTCCTCTTTTCAACTGCTACACACTTGTCTCCCTCACTACCCATAGCACCAAGTACTTAGGTCCTATTTTGTTAGAAAATTACAATATATGTTTTTCCCATTGAGATAAATTTGGTAAAATCCCTCATGGGGATTTCATGTCATTCAAATACAATAAAATGCTAAGATCAATTTGATATTAATTTGTGACCAAGACTCCAGTGCTCTTTAGTTTGCCCTCCAGTTGTCATCTGGGACTTGCCCATCCATGGATGGTTTATCTCTTGCTGCAGAAGCAGTAATAGGCCATGAAAGTAATAACATTGGATGATTCAGGAGATCATTGGTCATATTGCTGTAACATAGGTTAATCAGTGGGTAATGCAGCTATTGATCAGACAGTGAATAGTAAAGACTTTTTGTAAACAGCCACTTTATTTGTATAAAGAGGGTAAGGCAATATTAACAGATAGGTGTCATTTTTGATACAATGTATGTCTGTATAATGAAAGCATTATTGACAAGCTTGCTCTGAATTAGATTGTAGTTTGAGGATCTTGACACTTTTGTAGTTCATAGGAACAACCAAGTAGTTATTGCTGCATTCATTTCCAAGAGTGGCTTTTTTCATGTATGAAAGGGAATGAGGAAATCTTTGACAGATCCCTAAATGATGACACTCTGATCATAAAACTTGATTTGGATAAGCAAGTGTAGGGGGAAGAAGAAAGCTTTAATAATTTCAACTTATCAATGTCTTCATTATGTTTATTTAGTGGACAATTTACTAATGAAGTCTTGATCCTGTTAATTATATGCAGCCTTAAGCACTTCTGTTTTTATTCATCCACATATAACTTGTAAATCCATAAAATCTTGAATCCTTTATTGAAGATAAGTTGTCCAGCTTTTCTTCAGCCTTTTTGTTAAGCTATATTTGTTCGACAGTTATGTTTTTATTTGTTGTTCAGATATTCCTTTTTGAAGTTGAAATGAGCACTGCATGCCACCTTCTTTCAGTGGCATGTTGATAAAAAAAATGTACAATAACTGCTGGGAAATATAAGGAAAATGTGATCAGGGCCATAAGGTTTCCCATCCAACATATTGCAGCATTAAGTGAAGTGAGTTTACAATTCACCATTCCCATTAAGGACTTAAAAATATGGCTAATTGTGACCCTCTTCTTGGTCATAATATGACTGAATGTGGTTGTTTATAAGACTTGATTTGCCAATGAAACCATAACCATGCTTGCCCTTTGACCTTAAGGTCAAGATCATAAAAGCATATAAAATGGTTACAGTTTTATCATTTAGTTATATTTCTTAAACATCTTGGTGGAGTTGTTCATACTTTGGATGAATCATTCTGCAACATGCTCGCTCATCTTTATGATTTTGGTGTCAAGGTCACATTTTGATGAATCATTATGCAACATGCTCGCTCATCTTTATGATTTTGGTGTCAAGGTCACGTTTTGATCAATTGCTCATTCTGCAGACCATTGCCTTCTTTTTATCATGAAACAGACTCAAGAAATTTAGCTATTTTATTTATTTAGAGATAATATAGAAAAAAATGTGATCATAGTGTCCAGATTGGTTCTTTTACAGGCAGGATTAAAAGGTTGAACTTAATCAGTTATGGAGCATTGCTAACAGTATTACATTCTCATCCTTTATACAAAAAGATAGAGTGCCAGGGACTGAATGCATGTAAATACAGGATTACATTCTCATCCTTTATACAAAAAGATACAGTGCCAGGGACTGAATGCATGTAAATACAGTATTACATTCTCATCCTTTATACAAAAAGATACAGTGCCAGGGACTGAATGCATGTAAATACAGTATTACATTCTCATCCTTTATACAAAAAGATACAGTGCCAGGGACTGAATGCATGTAAATACAGTATTACATTCTCATCCTTTATACAAAAAGATACAGTGCCAGGGACTGAATGCATGTAAATACAGGATTACATAATAACTAAAACTGCCCATGCTCACAATTGATACAAATGCATCGCAATGAAATATGTCCAATAAAACATCTTCATTGCCTTGACAATATGCTTTTATTATGTGGTATTCTTGTTCATACAACAGAGTCCAGAATGTTTAAGCATAAAGACTATTACACATTAAGAATGGCATGATTACTATATGCATATAAATATAAAAAAAACACACAAGGTTTTCTGCATATGTTCTGCTGATAACATGCACATGAAGGATTCATACTTTGTATTTTTTATGTAAGTAATTTACAGAGACCTTATCATTAAAAACTCAAAGTCTGCAAAAGGAAAAAGGTGAAAGTAAAAAGGTTATGAATCAATACTTTGTATAAACTTCCTGCCATAGGATCATCAATCTATAAAATAAACTCTGTACCATAAGATGCTGAAACAACTCTGTGTGATAAGTCGATGAAACTTAAATCTGTACTAAATGATGATCAAACAATGAGCTCTAGACTAAAATGTGATGCAATAATCAACTCTGGACTAAAAAAATGATGAAACAATCAACTCTGGACTAAAAAAACTGATGAAACATTAAACTCTGGACTAAAAGATGATGAAATAATAAACTCTGGACTTTCTTTCATAAGCTGTTGAAACAGTATTGCAGTCAATGGTCATTTCTAATGAATATTATTGAAAATTACATAATTACACATAAACCTTTCCGTGGACACTTCCGTATAGAAGACATATCATAATGGGCAACATTAAGGTTGCCATGCATTCTCTTATTTCTGGATATGTCCTCATTTTTGGTCCTTAAATATCCATCCAGCTGGGATTTTAAATATCTAAAAATGTTTGGGATTTTGCTCTCCTCATTCTTTATCAGTCATTTAGATCTATGTTTATACAGAGTCCAGCAGCATTAATTTAATATGGTGGGGGGTTTCAAATGTTTTCAATGGAAACTCTACACACTGTTACTCATGAGATATATCAGTTGGTAGATACAGATACACCCACCCTCTGTTTTTTAGTTTAAATATGGTAAACCTAGGCAACATTTATAAACCACTTTTCATCATTTCATGTTCAGTTTTAGCTTTTATATAAGGATATTAAGGATACCCATCCACAAAAAGTTAAAGTGTCCTTTAGTGACAGGTCACTGTACAATGTTAAATTACAATTTATTTTTATTTTTTAGGCTGTAGAAATACAGCTACTTATATTTCATATATTAAATCCTTCTTTTCCAGCTTCTATATTTGGTGATGTACTACTTCGAGCTCCAGATGCAGAAAAACAAGTCCCCTTAAGCAGTAAGGCAAAAAGAGCTTCAATTAAGTCAGAAGAAGCGAAGAAAGCTGCTTTTGTCTACCACTTCATAACCAATGAATACGATGACTGAAACATTCCATTGAATTGTGATATCATGGCTTTTTATGTCATTCCTTGTTCGAATTTTGCATCAGCATTATGGCAGTAAGGTGGCAGATTTTCTTTTCAATTACATGCAGTAAAATATGGTAAAAATGGTATCTGCAGAAAAAAATCTGGTTAAAAAGTCTGCACCACAACTCATTATTTCCTAATATAATTACCATAATTTAATTCTATATTAATTTCAGTGAGAAACTGTTATTCAGGTACTTTATATTGTAGTTCCATCCATGGATGATAATATTAAGCATATTTTACATAATTCATATTGCCTAACATGTGACAGACATTATTTCAGAAGTTGTGTTCTTGAAACTGCTTTAGAGTATGAAACATGGAAGAGGGCAGAATTAGAATGAATCAGAGCCTTAGCCAGACAAATTTCTGATATATAAACTGTTTGAGGGATTGGGTTGGGATGGGGGACCTAAAGTATCAAGATATAGTATCATGACTTTTATGTTGCACATGTGCACATGACCTTCTATAACACTGCAAATTGTATTTGTTCAAAGTAAACTAACTAACTCATAATTGTATACATGTTCTGTCTATTTTCATTCATTAATTTTGGTTTTTAAGCTTGAGATTAAGTTATCTGCTGAAAAACTTGAAAATGTTAACATTTCTCAATAGTTAGGAATAATTTGATGTCTCAAGAAGGAAATTATTTGATGAATATTTAGAAGTGCTAGATATATCAGAATAAAAAAGCTGTATGTTTCGGAAGTATTACATTGGTAATCTTGATAAATTATAATATATGAAATTCAAAAGATTTGTTTATGAAATGTTTGCAATTTAATATTTGAATACACAAGTTTTTATATACTCCATTCTTGATAGAGGTGGCGTAAGAGGTATAAAGGAATCAATGTCAATTCATCTTTCCTTCCATCTGTCATACAATCTTGTTAATGCAACTAGTGCCATAGCTTTTTTTTTATAGCCATGGAAATTCGTAAATATAATAATCATGACCTGAAAGTGTGCATATCAGCAAAATGACTTTGTTTCCACAATTTATTTATAAGAGATATTGTCCTTTTTGAATTGCTCAAAGGTTTTAGTGAATCTCTGTGAAACTTCATGAATGTTTTGGTTTTTATCTCAAGATGCACATTTCAGGTAATCATTTTGTTCATGCAGGTTTTGTTTTAGAGGCACTGCCCATATTGTCTTGCAATTTGATATAGTATTTAACATAATCTTGTGAACACAATTAATCTCACAAGTTTTAATGGATTAGCTTGTTAATTGAAAAATGTTATTTTCATCAATACAGAATGCACATTTTTACAGATCACTGTGCTGCACTTTTTGTAAAGAATTGTTACCCATTTTTGACATGGAGCCTGATGTCTTGTACATCAGAATCTTCAGAATGCAGTAAGTCTCACGTTTCAGTGGGTAGCCATGAAACATTGTAGATGTTATGGTCATCATTTGAAGATGCAGATATCAGCAAATAACTCATCCCACATATTTTGTTGAAGTTATAGCCCATTTTGTCTTGCAGTTGATTGCAGTCCATGGCAGGACTGTATGAAATCGGATGATTCCAAAATGTTTGATCGATCGAAGTGAAAGTTGGTACAGTACTACCCATTTATTTTGGCATCCTTAGGCCTGAGGTAATATGAGAGAATATCAAAACTGGGGAGGGGGTCCTGAAAAAAAATTAGCATACAAGTGAAATTTATCTGTAAGAGATGACTTAACACCAATGAGTAGGATTTACACTTTGAGGAATAAACCATGGACATTATGATTACTAGTAAATGAAGACAAATCTCATTTGAAATATACTTGTATATGGACAACTTACATTTGTGTTGTTACCTTTGTGTTATACAGTCCTCAGTTACATGTAAATGAAAAATTCATGAATTTCAGTATCAGTCACATGTTAGAAAATTCTTTCATACATCACATCTCGTCAGAAAATATAGACCTCTCCATTGGCCTAAGTGGTTAGAGTGTCCGCTTCAGATATGGGAGGTCAGTGGTTAGAGTTCCGGTCAAGTCATACCAAAGACTTATAATAATGGTGCTATCAGCTGCCTCGCTTGATGCTCAGCATTAAGAAGTTAGTGTTAGGACTGGTCGGCCTGGTGTCAGGATAATGTGACTGGATGATATCCTGCTTCATGTCTGCAGCATGATGATGCCCCAGTGCTAGACATATCTATAAACTGCCACACTGCAGACATCATAGTGATATGACTGAAACATTTTTAAAGCTACATTAAAATCCAAATCACACACTCAGTATATATATATACATATATATATATATAGAGAGAGAGAGAGAGAGAGAGAGAGAGAGAGAGAGATGAAAATCATTACTCACCTTATCAGGGTATGGTCATATTGACATTAGGTTTTCAGATTTAGACTCGTTATGGCATGTAGATTATTCAAATTAAAATGATGATGATCAGGTAGTGCACTGGCAGCCATCTTGAAAATCTTGTTTTCAGTATTCCTCCTGAAATTATGGTATTGTTAATGAGATATTTCACAAAGAGACTTCTTATTGCATGCAGATGGTCCTGAAGGAAAATGATGCTACTCTTGCATCCAGGATGGCTACTATCTTAAAAATTGTATTATCACTATTCCTCCTGACTTCTAATGATATTTAGCTGCTTTTTACTGAAAATTGTGCTGATATAACACTCTTAAATAGCCACCACAGCAGCCATCTTGAAAATATGATTTTATTGTGGCATGAATAACATTTTAGGAAGAATTAGTTCTTTCATTAATTTTGCTGAAATTTTATGCTCTCTAACCTTTGGTGATTTGTGGTAGTTCGTAATTGAAGAACATCTGTCATTGACTGTTTGCATGTTAGTGATAGTGAAAAAGATTTTGAAAATTATATGATTTTTTTTCTTCTTCTGACTGAGAGCTTGAGTTGAGTTTCAGGAACAAAGGGCACGGTTCTGTTGATGAGCTCATTTTCAGGAATACTGGGCCTGTGTAGTCTTCATTCCTATCTTCATTTATGAAGGTTTTACATGCTTCATATTAAAATCGAAGCTTATCATTCTCCTCTAAGAAAATAGCTCTCTCTGGTTTACCAATCAGATATTTTGTCAGCCTTGCATATGGATATTTGCTGGTAGTCCAAAGTGTGCCTTATTTCATGGGGACAAAAATTAAGAAGATTTAATAATGAGTTTGTTTACCTGTTTTAAGTGTAGATTTACTTTATTACAGTATAATTACATTTTTATTTACTCGCTCTCAGCATTAATTTCAGTCAAATTCTTTTCTGTTAATATATACACATACCTATCCACCTACCTACCTTCCTATATTTTTATGCCAATCTGTATACCCATGGAAGTTATTGATTATTGGTGTTGTATTAATATATTGTTTGTATGTAAGCATTTTTTTTCCTCGAGATTTGTACTTGTTTATTAATAACTGAAAATACTTTTATTTATGATTGTGCCTTTTACTGCATGCTTAGCATTGTGCCACCATGATACTAGTCTCTGTTAGTCATCCTTATGGCATACAGGAGGGCACACTAGGCATACTTTACATCCCATGTCCAAAAGGAATGCATTAATGGTACCTTTCAGTTTGTATTTTCATATTTTCCAAAACATTTTAAGTATGATTTTGTTTGTTGAACTGTAGTGAAACATTCTTTACTGGTATAAACCTTTTTCTATCATATTTATTGATGTCTTATGTTTATGTATTTCCTCCAGTATGTCTGTAATGGCATCATATACCCCTGTGTATTGAATGTCTGTGATATCAGATGTACTCTGATTTCATGTATTGTTGTAAAGACATGTTCAAGTTACCTCATTTGGGATGTACAACCAGCTTCATAGTCAGGCCAGTTCAGGTAATCAGCCACCAATTAATCAGTCACAAGATGTAATTTTTCATGATTCCTTTTTTTTGAAAAAAGTCCAAGTTTCTTTTCTGTTATAGGAAATGACATAGTTTCTTTCCAGTTGACAGCTGTAGCCTTTTTCTCTCATGTTATTGTATCAGTAATTATAACAAATTATTAATTAGATATTTGTTCCAGGGGAGGGAGAGTGTTGAGAAGTTTTAATTATTTCATTTTTCTTGTGGCATACACCTTAGTTCTCTTCATAAGAAAATGAAAGAAAATTGAAAAAAAATGTTACTACTACAATGTTATTGTCATGATAATATTTGCAGTCTTCACTGTCTCAGTAACTTCAAAGAAAATGTTTGGACTACTTTATCATGTACATTTATGTATTTTGCATGTATACATGAATAGTGGCATGCAGGCCTTTTCTTTCATTTAGACTACAAATAAATATAATAAATAGGAGGAATCTGTGCATCTAAAATTAAAATACATTTATTAATTGGTAAGTAAGCCATTCAGCTCAATCTATATTTACTCATCAATAAATCATAGCCACCTGTATTGTAAAATTTCGTTTTATGCAGCTTGTTGCATCACTGTTAATGCAAATTTATGTTTTAACCTAAAGGAACAAAAATTGGGTGTAACTGCAGTGGTGTCAAGTCCCTTATTTGTAGCTATGCTTCAGGCCATCATTGTCTGTCAGAAATGCTTCCTGTTGGTAAATGAATCTCAAAACTGATTTGTTTTAAAATATCCATGAATATTATTCAGAATAGAATGATGAAATTTCAAGTCAATTTTGTTTTCTGTGTATATCATTTATATGTAATTTTACATTTTGTAAAGGGGGGCCGAGTGGTCTAAAGCGCTCACCGTTACGGATCACTGCCATCCCACCTCTGTCTGCGTAAGTTCGAGTCTCAGGCTCGGCTAACATGGGTACGTGAGAAAGCCTGCCAGTAGCTTCTCGAGGGTCGGTGGTTCTTTCCGGGGTTTTCCAGGGTTCTTCCTCCACCAATTATACTGGCCGCCATGTATAGCCTATCTTGTGCTGAAAAATGGCGTTAAACCCTACAACAACAACAACAACAACAACTACAACAACATTTTGTAAATTGCATGTCATTTTTATACCCACATCATATGCTCTTATCCAGGGGGAATATTGCATTACATGTCCACAAATCAGCAACTGTTTTGTAGCTCAGTAACCTGTAAAGAATGTCATGGATTAAAACTAATTTCAAGAAGATCTTGAGCAGATTAGATTTTTTACCTTGAAGTCATGCTTCACGGCTTTCATAAAATTTTATTTTATAACCAGTATGTCATCTGTATTAGGTTCAGACCTTGCAATGAAAACTGCCAAAGCCTGTGAAATTTCCTCTCATATGATCCAAATTTAGCAAATTTATGAGTGTTCTTGGTGATTTTGCCATAAGTTTAAGTAAAACTTCTGCACCTGTTTAAACCCAGCTTGTGAACTATCAAACTGTTGCCCTCCACCCGGAATAAAAGAAGCAGAAATTAGGTATTTGGCGTAGTCCCTGTTCTGGCGAACAAAATTTTCCTATTCATATACTGGTTTGGAGATTTAAGTGTTCCATCTTGCCCTTCTCTAGACCAGTTTTTGAAGAAAATCTTACTGGCCAAATGTTTGGTCATTTGGTACACATTTTTTTCTAAAACTGGGTGTTCACTCATGGCACACTGATTCTTATTCGCACCCTGTGGTAATCATACTAACTAGATTCATGCAGTTATCTGGTACATTTTGAATGCATGAAACTGATTCATGCCAGTGTAAACATTCCCAGCTTTTTCATTAAATAGCTTTGGTTCCAAAAGTCATTATGGGTTCTCACATTTTCTTTAGAAATTTAAGTATGTTCAGAATACGATACTGTTGAGTTGGAACCTTGTCTATAAAAAGTTAACCAAGTTATGGCCCTTATTAAACCTATGATGCTTACCTTCACACATGGAATCTATAATTGTTCAGTTATACCTTCTTACCATGGCACATGTCGAATGGTGCCAATCTGACCTCCATTATGGCCACCATCATGAAAATCTTTTTATCGCTTCTCCTAGCTGGATGGTCATATCAACATGTGGTTTTCACTAAAAGGTTTATGATCTGTTGTTAAGCCTGAATGAAAATGAGGCCAATCTTAATTACTATATGACCATCATGGCAGCCATCTTCAAAATCTTGTTATCGCTACTCTTTCTGAATGGCATTTCTATCAACATGAGTTTTGGAGTCTCTGTCTGGTCAAAAATGAATACTGATCTGACATCCAATATGGCTATCATAATGGCCACTTTGAAAATCTTGCCACTGCTTATCTTGAATGGGAGGGCATACTGACATGGAGATTCACCTAAACACTTCCTATAATATCTCTCTGGCCCTAATTTAAAAAATGGTGCTAATATTACATCCAGTATAGATGCACGACGGCCATCTTGAAAATCTTATCATTGCTCCAATATGGATGGTTATATTGACATGGGGGGGAGTCACCTATATGCTTGTAAAAATGTCTGATTGGTCCTGAATGAAAATTATTCACATCTGACATCCAGTATGAATTACTTATTATTCATGAATATACGAGATGCTTTCAACACTCAGCAGTTTGAAAAAAACCGTCGTATCTTGGCTTCCTGGAAACTCATTTCGGATAGTGGAGTGTTAGTCCCATCAATGACTTTTGTTACATAAAGGGTCTTTTATGAATCCTAGATACTTGCTTTGCATTTTACTACACTCATCAAATGGGATGGCAGTAGTAGTAAGGGGATTATGTTATGTTATAAAAGTCTGTTCCTTTAAGATGTGCGCTTTATTGCTTTTCCTGCAACATATGCTTAAACAAATCAGTCTCTTTCAGTATGGTCACTTGCAGACGACTTTAAGCCCAACTTCCCTGTATCACGAATAAGTTGAGAGCTGATCATATGTAAGTCAGTGCAAAATTTTCTATTTTGAACAAGGCAGACAATATTTGTATAAAAAAAGAAGGCTATTTCTCAATTGATGCATTTTCCATAATTTTTTCATGGGTCTCAACAATTTTTTTATCAAACGTCGTGCACTCTGTTTAATCAGTATTAAAATGTGAGTGTTACCTAACAATATGGCTACCGATCAGTACTCTGTTTTTAGCGTATGTGTTCATCGGATGCGTTTAAAATGTCCACATTATCAATAAATAAGGTTTTCAAACATTTATTAACATAATTTGCTTATTACACTAAGAGAAAATGGACAACATTAGCCTTCGAAGATTCCAGAAGTGTAGAATATGATTGAATGTCGTCTAGTTTGAATAAAATCTCAAATCAATGGAATGTTTCCAAACTGATTAAACCAGTAATTCGAATAGACCTTTCAAAATACAAAGACCTTTCACATATTTATTATTAATCTCATGTCATTGGTCTTTGAGTAAATATTAATTCATTGAAGTAGATGATTGTGAGCATTATATCTTTTTATTATTGGTTGTTATTTTATTAAAATTGTGTACGGGGTAAAGAGTAGTCAAACAACAAAGCCTGATACCATGAAACAATTACATCGTACCGTGCTGAGGCAGGTGGAGTTAATTGACTTTATAAACGACTCACCAAGGCAGTTGATCTGCCTGGTATGAGCAGGACTTGATCGTGTACCAATGTGGTCTCGCGTCTGGCACGCTAGCCACTTATCTAAAGCGGCTTACCTTCAAAGCCAAGACAGAATCTGAAGTTTAATTCATATGGGACACGTATTTGTTCAGAAAGGTAACTTTGAGTACAAAGAAAATATTTTTTGCGTCTTGAAAAGATTGTTGAGACCTACTCGCCTTCTAATGCTTTTTTTGGGCGTGAATGTTTAAGTACAGAAAATAAAAGAAGAATAAAGCCTTTTGCCACGTTCATTCGTTGTGTCTGAAGTATTTACTGCTTATTTCAGTAAGTATTTTGCGTCTTTTTCTTCATAAATATTAGTCATGTTTTTCCAAAAACTCTTCGTCTACAACGCATTGCGTGCGAAAGGAGAATCAGGCACATTCTACAGTAAACTTCTTTCTTTCTTACATTGGTCGCACTCGTTTTCGTGTAATGTCATTAGGAATTAACTAAAGACATTGGGCGATAGCTTATCCTCAGACATACAAATGTGCCGTAAAATCGGATTGGCTTTAAGATCTATACTATGTATATACTGCCTCGACAAATAATCAGTTTACTGATAATTTCTACTTGTCTTGTTACAGACAGATGGACGGGTCACATGATCATATTATAAACACATCAACAATTACATTGGACTCGATTAGGTTTTTGGCCAGGAAGTCATATCCGTCAGTACGTACAACAAATATTTAGCTCTTTTTAATATATGTGAAACTTGCAATTCCAGGACGATTGACTGTGTGCATCTAAACATTCATGTTAGCAAACCCATTGCAAATTACACATTGTTAGATTCTCATTGGAAAAACTGTGATTATTTCGGATCTGCAGTTATCAATGTAAAGTGTAATGACAACACAAAAAAGTATATAAAGATAGCAATACGCTTAATGACTATACACGTGACTTGTATCTTCCATGCAGACACAAAATGCGTGTAGCTTGCTGCACCTAGGTATTAGAATACAGGCTATGCTTATTGGTCACGTCAAGATTAGAGCAATACATACAGCGGTAAATTTGAGCTTACGAAGCTTATGTTACTATCTAAAGAAACAACTATATGCACGGAGTCAAAGCAAACTTGTCACTGATAAGCCAGCCACTGCTTTTCAAATCGAACATTTTCAACTTCTTAGAAAAGACAAAGGTTATCACTCGGGCGGTTTGGTAGTCTGTGTCCGTGATGATATTACACGTAAAGGCAAGAAAGATATGGAAGTTACTGATTTCGAAAACGTAGTAAGTGTTTCCTCAGAACAGCAAAATCTTTTCTTGTCGGTTACCTCTATAGAAATCTAAAATCTACTGGAATAAAATATTTGAAGAACAGATTGAAAGAAATTGAATATACAAAATAATTATTCCTCTTTGATGACATCAACAGAGACTCAAAAAAATGCAAATTAAAAAAAAATACTGACTTTGTTACATGGCCTCATTTGCATTGATTTAGCACGTAACTAAAAATACTTGGATTGTCTCTACAAAATTTAAACTCTAAACGCAAGAGGTGTCCCTACCGAGTGAATCAAACAACCTCGCGAGTCTGGCCGATTATTTTCCGCCATTTCCAAGAACCTCATTTCAATCGCCGTTATCAGCCGAAAGGTTCTCAAACGCGCGAATACCTTAAATATTATTCTCTTATCTAATGACCACACATCACAAACTCCTCTTTCACACGCGCACGTCTTTTCTTGTTTCACATTTGCATGACTCGTTACTAAGTTGTTGTTGTTGTTGTTGGGTTTAACGCCATTTTTCAGCACACGATAGGCTATGCATGGCGGCCAGTATTAATGGTGGAGGAAGAACCACCGACCCACGAGAAGCTACTGGCAAGCTATCTCGCATACCCACATTGGCCGAATCCTAGACTCAAACCCACACAGACAAAGGTGAGATGGTAGTGATCCGTAACAGAGAGCGCTTTAGACCACTCGGCCATTCGGGGCCCCCTTTACTTAGTCTTTCCTAGTATTTAGTACTTCACGTCATGCAATACAAAATGCTACCCAAGGACCAAATGCAAAGATTTTATTCCTATCTCAAATTACTAAACACGTACACCAACAAATATCTAGATTATTCCCTATGTTATGGAAATAGGGAAAGCCCATTTTAAGATGGTCATCGACGATGTCGTAATGTCTCGCGAATGCTTTACATTATAGAGCATGCTCCTTGAAACGGGCTATCGCTCAGGTTGAGAAATTTCTTCCCAACACCGAGTCCTCATAATCAACAAATAATCGCTATACTATTACAAAGTTATCATCGGAGAAATAAATGCAAATAGCACATGCTCTAGGTTTATTACAACATTTATTCCAATTTTTTGAGTAATGTACGTTTTATTCATGCGTCCTTCATTGGCCTTAGTGACCTTTACCCCATATTTCCAGCACCCAAGAACAATATCATAAAAGGTTACATATTGCTTTTAAACCTTTTAATAAGATTTTTTTATTAAAAAATTTCTGACCTTCCCGTTAGTTTCCACCATATAACCACTATTGTTCTGATGTGTCGTAAATATATACTACTTACACACGTACTTATTTTGAAAGATGCATTAAAATATGTTCTATTCGATATTATTTTTGAAACAGACTTTGATAATGTTGATGATCCTGTATATTGTTGGGTACTCGCCCTTTACAGATATAATGTGCTAGGTGTCTGCCTTTGAAAATGTACAGGGTCAAAGATTTTAAGAAGACAAAATGGCTTACACCAGAAATCATAAAAGCAAAAGAAAAACGTGATTGACTTAAAATACTGCGCATATAATAAGTTAGAAACAAGATTTTAAGTCTGATACGATTATCTACATAAATTTCATTGCCGGTACGTAATAGACGAATCCAAACAGAAACCAACCTACCAACCACACCCCATACAATAAAATAAAATATTTTTAAAAAAAACTTAATTTGGCAACTTTTCAAAAGAACTATGAACAGGGAAAGGCTGCTCTCATAATTCCTATTCTAATATTTTCTTCGCCTTAAGAAAAGAATGTGCTTGTATAAATAAATGAAGATTTTGTCCAGTAACGTTTTGTTATTACTGCAGATTATACGAATGAATCACATGCACCTTGTACTCGTGATGAACATTAAAGTCTTTGGAAAGAAAAACAATCCATGACAACACTTCCAATTAAATGCTTTTTCTTACTGACATTAAGGTACTGAAGTATTTGCAAAAATCAGAAGTAAAAGCATTCATAGGTGCTGACCAAGTAGAGTCGCGTTAGTGCAGAGCGTCGGACTTGTAATCCAAGGGTCGCGGGATCGATACATGACCAATACGGGTCAGCTGCCTCGATGTGTCCTTGGGAAGGGCAGTTATCTCCGATTTCAAAAGGCATGTTACTGACAAGAAAAGTACCACAAAAACGAAAACAAATGGACCTTGATTACTAAAGATACCATAAACTCCCATTATAGAGGTCTAGTACACATATGTAAACTTAATAGAAAAACAAATAAATATGCAGACAAACGGAAGGAAGCTACACTGAATCGACGTCATAAATTGCATCCTTGTAATAAAATAAACAATTTTAGACCTCATCTCCCTTTTTTTCTGTCTTGTCAGAAGTTCTAAAAGTATTCTCATGACTCCAATGATTATTGGTGATCTCAATCATCTGCTCTCGTTTGTAATGTTTGTAAACGTTAGTTGAACGAGATCAAGTGGGAATTATTGGTTGATGTGGAGATAACTTTTTATTTTGTTCATCTTGATATTTTACTTCAGTGGCTAGTGTGCCGGACTCACGACGGAAATGGTGCGGGTTCGAATCCTACCATCGGGTCAGCCATCGCGGTGTATCCTTGGGTATGGCACTTTACTCGAATTGCCTCGGCACTAAATGATCTACTTGTGTTGCTGTGCTTTACATGGTCGATTGATTTAAGTCGTACATGAAAAGCAGTAAATATAAACATGATTTAATATCACGTCCGACGAAAAATGTCCCGTCCGACGCAACCGTATATTATGTAAGCGTCTGTAAAATAATATTGAAAGAATCGTAATGCTATTGCTGAACCCACCCACCACCCAATATGAATAGCATTATGGAATGGTCATTAACCTAGACAAAACTAAAGTACTTCTGATAACTACACATCGAAGATTAACAGAATTAAAGACAATATTTTCCACATGTATTTAGTTATTTTCAAGTGAAAAGTGTAGCGCAATATAAACGTTTTGGAGTCCTAGTCCATAACAGTATGTCATGGTCGAAGCATATCAGTAATATTAACAACACAGATGTCTGATAATATCTGGTTACTATAACCAAAATTAAGGTACCTGGCATCTGACCACAGGATGAGATTCTTTAAAAGTTACAGTCAACCTCTCCTAGGCTACTATAGCATCACATGGGGTCTTGCGTCGAAAACAAATATTTAAACATGGAAAGGCTTCAGAGAGGAGACATCCTTTAACAACAGTGTTGATAACGTCTATGCATGTATGAATGATTTGAGGATCATGGCTATCTATGACAGAATGGGTTTAAAAAAAGCTACATTTATGTTTCAAGTTTCTAATGTTCTATATCTAACTATATAAATCATATTTTCAGTAAAAACGCAAAAATACTGGTCTACCTATAGAATGTTAAATGTCATAATAACATTCTTTTTTCGAAGCCCAAAGCTTATTGTATAAAAAAAAAGTCTGGTTCTCTCTGGCCTAATTATTTGAAACTGTCTACCTCAAGATGTTAAAAAGCATCATCAGTGTTTTCTTTCATCACATATGTTTGCAGTGGATGCAGTCCAGATCGTGTCTAAAACTGGTTATGGCCAACTTTATTGTATATTTGCATATATGATATAAAATAGCTTAGGGTGTTTACTTCTCTGTGTGTGCTTCCGTGCATGTGTGTGTACAAATTTCAATCGTGCATGTTTATGTACACAATATTCTATGTGTTGAATCAATGTTATTTTGCTTTTGTGGTTATTAACCCTGAATTATTTGTTTGATACTTGCTTCTCAGCTGCAGGTGATACGTTTGCCTGTATATGTGTAAATACTCGGGGATCACAGCGAGAATTAGTTCTTGTACGAGTTGTGCCACTTTCAGGAAATAAAGACTGTAATAGCAGTAATAGGGGTAGTAGTAGTAGTAACAGTAGTGTATAGATACCTTAAACAGTCGACGCTAGAATTACAGTTGGCTCATTACTGTTTTCTAACTACGCCAAATAAGGACGCTGCCATTAAAGTCAGAACCATTCAAATGATGAAAACAAATAATTCTGCATAAACGTGAAATCACTGAGGCGCAACGTAAATATCATGGAAGTGAAGGCTTTACCAATTCTAGTTCATGGTGGAACAAAGTTATACTAGTAATTATCAGAAATAACGTCTCATTTTCAAATAAAACATTGTCTCTGGCACTGACAGAAGATCCATCTGGAATTACCTCAGACAATTAACTCCCGCGAAATCAGTACTTGGAAGTTTATGCGAAATTACAGTCAATGCTAGATATATTCACGATCACGACATTTCATTTTAATAGAACCTCTTTTTGCTCATACTTTCCAAACACTCAATCATTTGCAAGTTTACACAGCCGATTATAAACTTACTGACTTTCTTACTAAAGGTATACTAGATCACGTTGCTGTTCAACTCCCCCGAACAACATTAACTGTCACTATTGATATTACCAGTAAAATGGACTAAATTGGCTAGTCTAGACGGCATTCATCACGAAATTCTCAAAATTTGGGCTCTGTCAAATTCTGAATCGTTTGAAAAATGTTATTAACAGCAGTATCACTTCCGGAAAACTTTCTGAATATATTCACATTTCGTAAAGAAAATAAAAATAATGACCCACCATGTCAGCATAAATCTGTTCTGATGCAACTTCAAACATTATCGAGAAATCTTGTAACCAATTATCTATTAAAATATGTTAAAAAATTTCCTCTATAAGTCACAATCGGGTTAGCGTTATTGACGAAACTTATAGACCAGTGGCTACATCTGACTGAATCCGCAAAGGTACTGGAACAGCAGTGTTCTTAAGGAAGCATTCGTGTTAGTTGACCATTTGGTGTGCATTAAGAAATTGCTTTACAGTTTTTCTCAAACTCATTTTCTTTGTTTAAACCAAAGCTCTCTAACAAAATATAGGTTGTTAGTACGGCTAAAATTACTTCTTATTCTGGTATACCCTTAATGGTGTTCCATAAGTTTCTAAATCAGGGCCTTTTCTTTTCTAACTGTTAATCACTGATTTACATTTGTATAAAGTGTGCTATTTCTTCACTGATGATTATACATCGTACATTTGATAAACTAGTCAACCCCATTACCATATATGTCAAGACAACCTCAACAAAATATCGGCTTGCTATAAATAAAACAGAATATGTATAATTGCACTGGAAACGAAATGCTTGACAATAGGAATAAAACAAGGCATATTCACTGACATGTTATGACATTAGGAATAAAACAATGCATATCCACTGACATGTTCTTTTCTCTCCCTCTAAATGCTTCATACTTGTAAAGCATTAAAATACAAATAACCTACGGTTTCAACATTCACCAACACCTCTAATCGAATTGACATATCGATCACTATCTGTTATGTTCCTGAAAAGAATGACTATCCTAAATTTTCCGTTAAGTTTATACATCCCTAATAGCTTGAACGTTGTTGTTGTGGATATGTACACTTTGTTTGGCTTTTTGTGGCTGAACATTTTTCAGCACATGATCGGCTATACATGGCGGCCAAAATATTTGGTGAAGGAATAACCCGGAAAGACCCCTGAAAGAACCATAGAACCACCACCACACGGGGAGATTTGTATGTAGGAATTAGTGTGTACATAAGCAAAGTATAGAATATCTGTATTCAACATTCCTTTTATGTTCAATATAATTCAAGCTTACACGCACATTTTCTTTAAAAGTCATGTTATTATCTAAATCGCTAGAATGAATTGCATGGGTATAATTACCACGTTGATCAGATATTTTTATGAGAATATTACTAGAAAATGGAGAATTCAAAGTAGGATCGTCAGCTTAACAAAATCGACTCAGATCTGTGTACCGTCATGTCTCTTCAAAGCTACATTGAGTTCCAGTAAAGAATGGCCTGTGTTTTCTAACTAGTGTGTCTATTTCTATTTTGAACGCATGTTCAGGCTTAACGCCAGTCTTTTAGTATACATTTTCAGAATGTCTCCTTTTTGTTGAGAATTATATATATATATATATATATATATATATATATATATATATATATATATATATATATATATATATATATATATATATATAGAGAGAGAGAGAGAGAGAGAGAGAGAGAGAGAGAGAGAGAGAGGAGTCATGGCGTCTCCTAACTTTCCATGAGTTCCTTCTTTGCTTAAACAAGGTTTAGGGTCACTCATTTATGTCATAATGTTTGTAAGATTGACTGAACTGAATAATTAATTTATTTTATCTTGTGTATATTACAGAAGGAACCCTTTACCAAGAATTGTCTCTTCAAACCCACCTAAATTCCTTTGTTATTCAAAAACTAGTATACTGTTATATGTATTGCACATTATTAATCACTGGTATACATTTTGAATACTGGTATATGTGTCGTACTTTATTAATCACTGGTATACATTTTGAATACTGGTATATGTATCGTACGTTATTAAGCACTGGTATACATTTTGAATACTGGTATATGTATCGTACGTTATTAATCACTGGTATACATTTTGAATACTGGTATATGTGTCGTACTTTATTAATCACTGGTATACATTTTGAATACTGGTATATGTATCGTACTTTATTAATCACTGGTATACATTTTGAATACTGATATATGTATCGTACGTTATTAATCACTGGTATACATTTTGAATACTGGTATATATCTCGTACGTTATTAAGCACTGGTATACATTTTGAATACTGGTATATGTATCGTACGTTATTAATCACTGGTATACATTTTGAATACTGGTATATGTGTCGTACTTTATTAATCACTGGTATACATTTTGAATACTGGTATATGTATCGTACGTTATTAATCACTGGTATACATTTTGAATACTGGTATATGTGTCGTACTTTATTAATCACTGGTATACATTTTGAATACTGGTATATGTGTCGTACTTTATTAATCACTGGTATACATTTTGAATACTGGTATATGTATCGTACGTTATTAATCACTGGTATACATTTTGAATACTGGTATATGTATCGTACGTTATTAATCACTGGTATACATTTTGAATACTGGTATATGTATTGTACGTTATTAAGCACTGGTATACATTTTGAATACTGGTATATGTATCGTACGTTATTAAGCACTGGTATACATTTTGAATACTGGTATATGTATCGTACTTTATTAATCACTGGTATACATTTTGAATACTGGTATATGTATTGTACGTTATTAATCACTGGTATACATTTTGAATACTGGTATATGTATCGTACTTTATTAATCACTGGTATACATTTTGAATACTGATATATGTATTGTACGTTATTAAGCACTGGTATACATTTTGAATACTGGTATATGTAACGTACTTTATTAATCACTGGTATACATTTTGAATACTGGTATATGTATCGTACGTTATTAATCACTGGTATACATTTTGAATACTGGTATATGTATCGTACGTTATTAAGCACTGATATACATTTTGAATACTGGTATATGTATTGTACGTTATTAAGCACTGGTATACATTTTGAACACTGATATATGTATCGTACGTTATTAAGCACGGGTATACATTTTGAATACTGGTATATGTATTGTACGTTATTAAGCACTGGTATACATTTTGAACACTGATATATGTATCGTACGTTATTAATCACTGGTATACATTTTGAATACTGATATATGTATTGTACGTTATTAAGCACTGGTATACATTTTGAATACTGGTATATATCTCGTACGTTATTAAGCACTGGTATACATTTTGAATACTGGTATATGTATCGTACGTTATTAAGCACTGGTATACATTTTGAATACTGGTATATATCTCGTACGTTATTAAGCACTGGTATACATTTTGAATACTGGTATATATATCGTACGTTATTAACACTGGTATACATTCTGAATACTGATATATGTATTGTACGTTATTAAGCACTGGTATACATTTTGAATACTGATATATGTATTGTACGTTATTAAGCATTGGTATACATTTTGAACACTGGTATATGTATTGTACGTTATTAGGCACTGATATACATTTTGAACACTGATACGTGTACATTATTAAGCACTGGTATACATTTTGAACACTGGTATATGTATTGTACATTAGTAAGCACTGGTATACATTTGGAAGGCTAAAGAAAAGGATTTTGATCTGAATATTTTGTGTTTCATAACTCGGATACAAAATCATGTCAGCAGATGGATTTCACAAACAAGGTTTTCCATACTTGCATTTTTTATCTGTTGTCTTTTGCATCTGAAATAATACAAATTTTACTTTAAAATTGGCTTAAACATGTGCATAGTTTATGACGTGTTTTTAATGCAAATTTACTCGAATTGTTCTTATTTCCTACATAATGCAGTTGTTTTGTTAGTGATGCATACATATCTATTTCTTCAATATGTATATAGTAAAAACGATTACATTATTTTCAAACCAAAGTGATGCTGTGTTTACAATTTATTCCATTAGTTGTCTACGATACTATAGTTAAAAGACGACGTGAAATAGATACATTGCTGAAAAGAAAGGGGATTTAAAAAGGCGCATACAAGAACAAACACAAATTATTAGTCAGCTATTGCAATGTTTGAATGAAAGGTATTGTTGCGAGAAAAGTAATACATGTGCGCTTGGTCGAAATCGAGAGGGCTACACTCATCGATCAGTTACATAGCTAAATTATGATAAAGGTTCGTTCGATCAGAATATTTCTTTCTTACTCTTAAAGACAGAATAAGATTTAGACGAAGTACATAACAACATCCGAGGCATGTTTTGAGCTAAGTCTAAACTAAAACAAATTTAGGAAGAAAACTCGGAAAGGTATTTAATTCTTGAAAAATAAATTACTAAGGTAAATAATATGATGTGAGGGTGTGGCTATTTACAGCTCCAGATGAAGCTTGAAAAGAATATAGACTGAACGTGAACGACTATGGCACTTACAAGTCATTCTGTGGAATAAAAGTATGAGGACAGGGAAGATACATTTTTGAAAACGAAAATTCAAAGCAGAATCAAGATGTTTTTCATGTAACCAACATATCAGCTAGTCGCCATCTGCAGTGCTTGTTTGAAGTGAACTATTTAATAGGATGTTTTCAATCCGAGCGGCTGTGAATATTTTAATTATTGTCATAATAAATCTAAATCGTCATTACAAAAATGTTTTATAGCTCCTTTATCTTTAGAATGTAACATAAATGGTATTGGAAAAATGTAACATAATGTGTATTGGGAGATAGTTTTCGCCAACAGATGTGTATAGATACCTGCAAAATATCTTATGGTTTCGCCAGTCTGCACACATTTTGTTGGTACTGCAAAATATCTTATGGCTTTGCCAGTCTGGACACATTTTGTTGGTCCTGCAAAATACATTATGGCTTTGCCAGTCTGGACACATTGTGTTGGTCCTGCAAAATTTATTATGGCATTGCCAATCTGGACACATTTTGTTGGTCCTGCAAAATACATTATGGCTTTGCCAGTCTGGACACATTTTGTTGGTCCTGCAAAATATATTATGGCTTTGCCAGTCTGGACACATTTTGTTGGTCCTGCAAAATATACTATGGCTTTGCCAGTCTGGACACATTTTGTTGGTCCTGCAAAATATATTATGGTTTTGCCAGTCTGGACACATTTTGTTGGTCCTGCAAAATATATTATGGCTTTGCCAGTCTGGACACATTTTGTTGGTCCTGCAAAATATATTATGGCTTTGCCAGTCTGGACACATTTTGTTGGTCTTTATGCAGAACATGGATGACAGCCTCAACTTGATTAGTATCTCTCTACATTGTGTATGATTTCAAGTGACATGGAATGCTCTTTCGGAATGTTAATGGTACGGCTTGTAGTTACGAGAGGTTGATGATCAAAATACCACTGGAATAATAGAAGAATGTTTTTTTGACGGAAGCATTTTTGTAGTTATCAAATTAAATGATCACCACTTTGAAGATAATTAGATGTGGAGTGTTGCAAAATAAGAAAAACGGAGAATAATGATTGTTGGCGCCTTGGTACCAGACTAATAAAGTAGTTTTTCCTATCTATAAAATATGTATCGAAATGTCAGATTTGCTTTAGCAGTTGGATAATCTCGATCTGGTTTTGTCTTTTGTGCAACGGAAAGGTCGTCTGATGGTTTATAAATTATAAACGATCACTGAGCATCACCAAAAGATGAAATTAACCGTTATTTGATCTATTGTTTTCGGTACGGGGTGATCTAACGTGGTCCCATGCCCATCAATCCGCAAATGTTAGCTGCTTGCAGTGCTCAAAAAATACAATTAATATTTCAGACAAAATGCATCACAAATTGTATTTAGTGTAATATAAAACTATTGATCGCCCCGGAAATATTCCTTTATGGTTAAAAATAAAATCACAGCTGTAGTATGAATTTATACTCTGGACGTTATATTTCAAAATAACTAGAAAATAGATCATAACAGTTTCCTTTTTATAATTCGAACTGTCGTTCTCGTTTTCTTTTTTTTTATTTTACTGTGGTTTGAGCGACCGTATTAGTTTAAATAAATTTGTTGAATATCATAGAATGGTACAAAAATCTAGAATGGATCAGTATCACTACAAATACGAATTATTTTTTAATGGCAAGAACGCTCGCGACACATATATAATGATTTTTGTTTTTCTTTGCTCCTTAATTGCGAATTTGATTGTTATTTAAAGTTGCAATTTCTGATTCTGTCCAATTATTACAGCTTTTTTTGGTATGGGACAGTCGTGCTGCATTCAGCAATTCTGTTGAAATATATACTACTTAAAACAATACAAATATGCAAGACCGATCAACCCATCTCGAACACGAGATCTTTGAGTTCTGATAACGATCATGAGAATAAAAGATGTTTGTTATCGCGACAAATTAATCTGTCTACAGTTTATCGAGCCCGTGATTTTTATTATGAAATGTAAGCTGCCTTTATTTAATTCCACGTCTATACATATGTTTGTGTAATTTTCGTTTCCGATGCAAACCTTTATGCCAACTTTTCCCAACGAAGTTGTTGTAGGTTTCGAGTAAGCTGTACTATCTCTCGTCGTGTACTTTATGTACCCATTCATCGTTACAGGAACAAAAGTCACCGCTGTTGCAAACAGATCATCGTGACCTACATTGTATGCGCTCATTATCATGTTACGATTTTGCATCGAGTACAATTCTTTTAACGTTGTTGCTTAAGCAGCGAAGAATCTTAGTAAGTGTACTCATAATAAATGGATTTATTTGATCACATCAAAAGTAAGTCACATTGACCTTTTCTCCTGTTATTGTGACGTTCATTACCTATTTCTTTCATGCTCCGATTCAACGTTGACACTTAAAAACTTGACGGAATTGTTGGGGTTTTTTTTCTTTCTAAAACATTTTTAATTAGTTCATGTTTTTCTTCCCTCCTTTTTCTTTACTAAACCAAATCAATACCTTGGTCTCTCCCCATCTCATTCCTTGCTCTCCAGACTTGATTAGTTGCCAGGACATACATACATATATACATACATATATGCATACATACATACTTACATACAGACAGACAGACAGACAGACATGCTGATGGACAGAAGGTATACATAAATAACATAAACACAGAGCAAGATGTTGAAAGGACAAACCGTCTATCTGACAACCCTGTAAATTAAATCTTTCAATCAATGTTTCGTTTTAATTGTTTTTATAGCATGCCGGAGCTGAATTTATAACGATTGGAAATGTGTTTCATAACAAGTAGATCTGATTTCTCTGCATGTTTAGCTTCAAAGTTTATTTCATTTAAACTAAAGTACATATAATTTACTGTATTGTTTAAGCCCTTTGACATCACGTTTAAAATCACAACAATTTGAACATCGGTAACAGGATGTCAATCAGAAATTACTTTTTTAATTGTTTGCAAGGTGTTACATATTTTCATAGAGGACACCATTCTCCTTCTTATGAACAAAATCTCAGCAAATGTAAGATATAAACTTACCACTTAAGTCAATCTAATTGTCAGTTTGAACTTTGTTTGCATGTCAATTATTTATAGAGTTCAGTGATCATTTCCGGCGATTTTCAGACCGTTAGCTCAACAGAATCTGTACATTAAAATTTACCAAATTTGACTTAAAAAATTCATAGATATTGGGACGACATATTCTGGATTCGATAATCTGGTATCCAGGACAAAATGCTTAAAATAAATAATATATTGGTTCTACCGCCCGCATCGCTTGTGCTAAATTATTTTTGATTTACGTATTCGTCAAATGAGTGTAGATCAACATCCATTGATTTTCGTTGGTTGTGGGACCTTTATTCTAGTTAATGTCAGAACACTCATCTAGCCATGTCATTGCCATGCGAGGCATGATATTTTCGAAGTAAAACATGTATTTATTTGTTTCTTTCTTTCTTTCTTTCTTTCTTTCTTTCTTTCCTTCTTTCTTTCTTTCTTTCTTTCTTTCTTTCTTTCTTTTCTTTTCTTCTTCAGGCATCCTAACTGTTATATCGAGTTATACGGAGAAATTTCAAGAAAATTTTTTTTATGAAGATAATCATGAAACCCAAATATTACATAAGGCCTTGAAAACATTAACAGTGCATCAGCGTCATACGACCTCAAGATCGTGACCGCTTCCGAACAGATCTGTTTAATTAAACCTTCTAATCCACACGGCTATCAGTGGATACACCTACGATGACAAGCCGTATTAAGAGTTTAAATTGCACAAGTTCTGGTAAATTAGAATTGTGTATTTTTGTTATTGTGTGAACTAAATGATATAAATGTTTATTTATATTTCTGTGTCCACTTTGATTATCTGTTTGTTTGACTGCAGATTTACTGCTATCATAACAATGCACACTTGAGTCCAACTGATAATGTCTTGGAAACTCAACATAGAATTCATTTCTTTTTCACTTATTACAAAATATTGGACCGACCAATTATAGTTGTCTGATTAAAGTGATGGCGATTTTTTAGATATAAAAACATCGTGTTTGCTTCAAGGAAAAAAAGAGACATTTTTCTTTAACGCTCGTTCGTCCGAAGATCTCGAACATAATTGTTTGCTAAGCTGATGCGGGCTATTTTGGAACTGTCGGAGACAAAACTCACACAGAACAACGACGGGAAGCTATGTAGCAAATAATGAAGATACATTTTGATTATTAAGAGAATTTGGACACCAATTTATAAGGCAATCAGTTTTATGGAAAATTACAAATGGAGCCTAATGCTTTTCATTATGGCAAGATATTACTGATCCTTGAGGTAAACAGTATTAGTAAAAATGACCCGAGAAACAGCCAAGACGTTTTTTTTTTTTTTAACAAGCACTTAGTTTTGAATTAACGGAAAGGAAAGTTAAAAATCTTAAAATCGTATTTCGCCCATGATGCTTGAAATAATAAAATTATTAAATGATATTTTATTTTACGTATATCATAAGACATCGCAGTTTAGATCTGCTCTCTCCCTCCGTTCATAGCACGTAGGGAAAATGTGGCATCATAATGATAGCGCAATTTCGCGAGAGACAGAGAGAGAGAAAAATATACGCCAGACAGAATGGAATAAGCTATTCATGGATTCTATACAAGCATACGTTATTATGATAGGCAGAATTAACACTGAATACAAATAATTCTTTCATACAAATTAGAGAAGTTTTAATTCGTACTCTACCAAGATTCTAACCTAGGTCCGCGGGTAAATGGCACACACTAAATGGCACACACTAGCTCATATTCCATCACGACTAAGCACACATCAGCAAAAAATGATGCAACTGAGTCGGTGTTATATGCATCATTTTTTAGGGTAATGTGTGTAATGTTTTGCAATAATTTGAAATATTTTTTTCTAAATGTGTTAATTATAAAGGAAATGCAATGGTTATGAAACTACTTTCCTCAGTACTTTCTTGAAATAAATGTATCCATAAACGTGTGCCATCGCATGATAACTTCTTATTTGTACAGTATACAATTTCAATTAACAAGATAATATGTTAATATTCAGCAAATGAAATAAACATATAAACAATATGGAGTCGAATAATTAAAGTATAGGATGCGATTACGAACTTGAACCTAGATTCAACTTACCGGAAGGTAGGGAATGTGTTTGGGAAGGAGAGGTTAAAAGGGTCAAAACATGAATTTGTCGCGTATATGTATCTTGCTTTGGACAGAAAAATTGTCATGCATTATTATATGACATTTTATAGTCAACCTGCTCATAGGCTTACATAAACTTTATTTTATACTTGGCGTTGTCATGGAGAGTATTAGCGCTAGGGACTTACGTTTTGTATAAACTGATGCCGATCAATCAGCAAATATTGCCATTTTTCTCAACATCAGGCACATTTTAAAATGTATTCTTCAAAAAACTGCATGCTAGAATATAACAAATTTGACCATCACATATAATTACCTCGTAATATAAATAGACGTAATCAGGTTCTTCGCAATTATGTCGGGAAGAATTGGACACAAATTAATACAATAATATGGTCATAGTTTGGGCAAATGCAAATAAAATTAAATTTGTCTTTTAGTCATGTAAATATTTCGTCTCCTGCATAGTTCACAAAATCGGAATGCTCTATCTATTTTCCTTTCTTACTATTTCTATCATTACTTTAGGGTTTGAACGCCTTAGTTCCACAAACTGTTTTGGTAAAGTAAAAGAGATGATGCAAGACAGGTGTGTCTCAAAGTGTATTATTGATTTAGATTGACTATATAGCAATATTTTGAAGACTTGGTTATATATTCTGGCTAAAGTTATAATGCTGTGTCTCTTATCTTCTGAGTGACCTCCAAAATATGTACCCATTCATCGCCAACATTTTGGGTAATCCATACTAATCCAAAGCTATAGAAAGAGCATATCTTTAATCTATGTAGCCTATTTGACAGTATCTGCTTCGTCTAACGTTTTCGATATAATAAAGCATTGATGTAGATATCTATCAGCTGATAATCCCTTAATCTTAATCCAGTATTTTATACATCTTACCAGATATGTATTCGAGGAAAAAAGAAGTAACCCTACCGCAGTCCCTTTAATCATCCAATTGTTTGTAATATTTAAAACAGATATATCTCTGACAGAATTGTATCACACTCCAAATATTTCGAGTATTAAAATCCCCATAGTTTAGCTCCATAAAATGATAATGGTTTAATCACTGAGTCAAACATTTGTAACGTATGTCTCTAATACGAAACTTCCCGAACGTTTCTCTTTTGAAAAAAAAATATTCGCATCACAGATTTGTTGGGCTTACACAGCTAGCATTTGTTTAGAGACAGACCATGTCATGTTTGATATAAAATAATTCCATATATTTGTAATAACGCACTACTTGTATTAGTTCTTATTTATTCGTTCCGTTCTCTTAACAAACCTTCATTTCTAAATACCACTATGTTTATTTTGTTGAGATTTACTTCCATGCCCGACGTACCACAAAAGCTTCCTACAGGAGTGCTGGACAAAATGTGATCATATTCGACAGAGAACAATTTTATCTAAAGGCCCTTAAATATCAGACAATCTTTGCTTATCCACCATCAGGTGTGAATTATATTACTGAAAAGAAAAAGTGAGATGAATTTGTCAAAACTTGTTAACTAACAATTTAATAGTGGGTATCATTGCGCTGGGCCTTAAAACGGCTATTAAAACTAAACTGGTTTCTTCATCAATGAAAACTTGCCAGCTGCTGCTGTCGATAGAAAAGCCTTTAAATTATATTAATCACTCGTAAGAAATCCGGAATAGAATTGTAACCAAATTTGAGAAATAGGATTACAATTTACGGCATTGACATTCGTAGAAATGATACAAGTTTGCCATCAAGCTGGAGAACCAACTCAACAACGTTTGTAAAAGCTACTTGATAAAATTTAATCATAGTTGAATAGCGGCATCCGACGAAGTTTGACAAGATGGTAGTAAAAACAAGTTTATGGTTGCTCTAAGGTACGAGATCGTAACATTTGCACGTACATAACCTGTCGACCAAATTTGATTTGCCCTCATTCAATCAATATTCATCGGTTGTAAGTGAAAATGTGTGCATTGATGTACTGTATATTTGAGAAATAGCAATGTCCACCTTTTCATCATCCAAAACTACGACCTTCTTTTGAAGCTTTTAACTCACTGAGTAATTAACAGGAGTTTGTCAATTTTACATGGAAGTCTGTTTGGCAAGATGGAAGTCAGTTACTTGGAATAGACAATCTGAAGAACATACAATAATAATAATAATAATAATAATAATAATAATAATAACGTTTCAAAGCACAGTCCATAGTCGAATCATTCATCCTGACTATATAGAATCTGATACAATTTGCTTCCATGAGCAAAGAGAGATGAGTCACGACTACGTGAATAAAGAAGTTTCCAACATTTGTTTTCAATAGTATCAACTCGATTTGGTAAATAATAAACTCCTTTTTCGAAATATAAAAACTTGTGACTATTGTTATCAATAAAAATGCCTGAAACACTTTGGCACCGATCACACTGCATTAAAAAACGGAACCCATTAATATAACACACATTCAATCGCATTATTTGTTCGTTGTAGCAAATATACAGTTATTATAGTATTGTCTTCCATGTCATTATCAATTGGAGAACGTCCACAGGATTGTGTAATTTTTCACTATCATCTGCAAAGCTGACATTGTTCATAAATAAACAGCTGATATTAGATCCTGTCTTTGATTAATTTTATTAATACATACATTACAGAATGGAACAACTTGTAACACTATTAGTCACGTGGATAGGATTAGGATATACTAGAATTCCATTATATATGAAATGGCTGATTATTTAGTAACAAGATAACAAGATAACATATAATGTGGACTTTTTTATCAATTATTTTTCTAATTAGGTTCCAGCAATTAATTATATCAAAAACGTTCTTAGTATGTAAACAATTAAACTGGACAGCCATTATCAACACAATAATTGTAACGCCTATATAAACACCAGTTAACGTGTCCGTTCAGAGATGTTGCCTTAAGCTAAACTGATTGTATTTAAACCCTGTTTTGCATCATTAAAACAATACTGTCTCAAAGCTCTTGGATATCACTGTAGTCTTAGCAATAAGCCGATAATTAATTTTATGGACACAATCTCCGTCTTTGACTCTTTTATCGAGTGTATGGTCAATTTCGTAAGATAATAACCAATACACCGATGAAAAATCATGCATTTAAAACAAAACATAAGTAGTACATTAAACAAATGACACCCGGGTAACGAATCGATTTAAGTTAGATTTATCTAATCCAGATTGACCAAATGACGATCATGAAATGCGGTGTGCTTTTTCGAAGTCAGACAGAACGCTTCTCTTCTATATCTTACCTTTGACAGAACTGAGAATTAAATGAATTATTCTTATCACATATATGCAATGCCCAGCATTACAAACTGTATGGCCAAGCGGAAATGGTTTCTTGTCTCACGACATTCATCCTTCTGAGAAAGACTTTATATTTTTGCAACACAGCTTTCTAGTATATGATTCCGTCCTATATTTAGTTTCTTTACCAATGTGTGATATGACTACTGATATTGGTTTTATTCAGGAACATTGTTTAATTGATTATTCATAGCCGAGGTTTCACAAATATACCAAGTCTTTCTCCAGATAACGCTACGCCACAATAACGTCCTCTGACTAGTACGTCTCCACACGAATCAAAATAAGTGACACCATGGTCATAACAATCCTAATGTATTGATGAAAGATAGTGAAAGTTCCATTGTTATACTAAAATGATCGAGTAATAGATTTAATTTGCCCTGTCTACTAATTCCTCTATATACAAACTAGCTAATATTTAGCAAACTAAAAACTACTTTAGAAAAATAAAACATTCTGCCTAATATCTGGCTCTGCTGTTGCTGGCAAAACTCTTTATAGAATTGTTTTTAAATGTCACATATTCTAACTAGCCACATTAGCCGCTAACACTGGTCAACAGTGAAATCATTACTGACCTGAAAAGGCCCTAATCTGTAGTATTTTGGTGTGCCGAACACGAATATAACCGTGAAAAATTTGTATTGGCTCTAGTTTTGAAGATATTCATATACCTCATTTTCTATGTTTCACTGTGTAAATTTCTCCAGTAGGACTGCAGCAACATCCGGAATAATGATGTAACATTGCATAATACCATCATGCTCACATCATCCACAGTTGATTGCATCATTTTCTGATGCAATGCAATACTAATGCCATGCGGCTGCTGAAGTAAGTTGACGTCAGCAGTGTACTATACATGTGTAGGCCTATTATACTAATGCCAGGCGGCTGCTGAAGCTGACGTAAGCAGTGTACTATATAAAGCCCAATCAGATAGGTTCAGCATTTAAAATATTTTAGACGTTGTGCGAGACAGTTCAAGCTACTGTTACATAAAACTTATTATTTTATCCATTTACGTACAATAAAGAACAGTAATGCCTCGAAAGTGTGTTAATACCGCGGACAATTTTTGCTATATTTGTGGGGAAGTGACATTTGCCAACCAGAAGAAAAGTATCAATTCTCAAGTGAAGAAGGCATATCATCTTTACTTCGGATGCAAGGTTGGTGACCAAGACAAGCCTTGGGCTCCGCATATATGCTGTGCTACATGTACAACACAGCTTTCACAGTGGTTGAATTGCAAAAGGTCATCAATGCCGTTTGCAGTCCCAATGGTGTGGAGAGAGCCAAGCAACCACCTAAATGACTGTTACTTCTGCTTGGTTCCTCCTCTTTCCGGCGGAATAACGAAGCGAAAGAAGTCGAGAATAGTCTACCCAAACATTCCGTCTGCATTGAGACCAGTTCCACATGGTGAGGGACTTCCTATTCCAGAACCTCCAGCAGAATATTCTCTTGATTCATCTGACGAAGACAAAGGTGAGTCGACCTGTTCTTCTCCTGGTCCATCAGCATGCAGTGATCCAGATTTTCACTGTGGTGCATCATCAACCCCACACAGAATAACACAGGAAGAACTAAATGACCTGATTCGTGATTTGGACTTATCAAAGAACAAGGCAGAATTGCTAGGATCAAGACTCCAACAATGGAATCTTCTAGAAGAAGATGTCACAATTACTGCATATCGAAAGCGCCACCAGCAATTGGAGCCTTTCTTCAGAAAGGAAAGTAATCTGATATTCTGTTCCGATATTGAGGGCCTCATGAATGCTTTAAAAATCACTCATGACCCACAAGAATGGAGACTATTTGTGGACTCTTCGAAACTGAGTCTCAAGGCTGTGCTTTTGCACAATGGAAACATTCTTCCATCTATTCCAGTAGCGTATGCTGTCCACATGAAAGAGACATACGATAACTTAAGGCAGCTACTGAATTCCATTGAGTATAACAAGTACAGCTGGCACCTCTGTGGTGATTTGAAGGTAGTTGCCCTTTTAATGGGACTGCAGCAAGGATATACAAAATACATGTGTTTCTTATGCGAGTGGGATAGCCGAGCAAGGGAAATGCACTACATGAGGAAGGAATGGACTCACAGGCAGAATGTAGCCATTGGAGAGAAGAATATCCAACACCCAGCTCTGGTTGAGGCTCAGAAAATCTTGCTACCACCCCTTCACATCAAACTAGGTTTGATGAAGAACTTCGTGAAAGCCATTGACCGGACTTTGCCAGCATTCCGATACCTGCATGAAAAATTCCCTCGACTCAGCGAAGCAAAGATTAAAGAGGGAGTTTTTGTGGGTCCTCAGATTCGAGAGCTTTTCAAAGATGACCGGTTCAACAACTTGCTGGAAGGTGACGCGAAACAAGCATGGAATGCTTTTCGCCTAGTTTCTACAAACTTCCTCGGAAATGTTAGGGCAGAAAACTATAAGGAACTAGTAGAAGACATGTTGATGAAGTATAAGAAACTTGGCTGTAATATGTCTCTAAAGATTCACTTCCTTCATTCCCATTTGGATTTCTTTCCTAGCAACTGTGGTATTGTTAGTGATGAACACGGCGAACGTTTTCATCAAGATATCGCAACAATGGAACAAAGATACCAGGGAAAATGGTCCACTACAATGCTGGCTGACTACTGCTGGACACTCCTCAGAGATGCTCCCGAACAGCTGTACAAGAGACAGGCGAAGAAATCTAAGATGTAGTCAATGACTTGATTTTTTATAGGTAGGCTATTACAGTTGACCTTTTACTATTGGAATGCATTTCGGTATGTAAACATTAATTTCTTGCAGATTACAAAAAAACTAGAGCCAATTTTGCAATTTGACTGTCATATTCGTGTTCAGCACATAAAAATTGATAAGAATTGACTAATTTTATTTCAGTAACATGACTTTTGTAAAAATTTGTTGTCCAGTGTAATATGCTTTCACACGTAAATTTTAATGAAGTGTAATAATCCAGCTTCGTTTTCTGTTTATCCACAAAATTAGTCTCAAATCTGCATGAATTTCAATTGTACTGCCATAGTACTTTTCTTTGTGGGCGGGTAGCTAGAGGACACCTAACTCCAAAGAAAGACAACATGTTCATATCTCGGCCCATCGCGTCATGAAGAATGAAGCAGAACATACAAAGCTCTCTGGCTCCTGCTCATTCCTTTCTTCGAACAGGCTACCATACTTTTAAACAAGGTCAGAACATCCTTTCAAGGATTACATCCTTATGCCTTTAAGAATGTCGCCATTCATTGCTACGCAGTGTTTCAAGTAATATTTTCTCGTCGTGTCGGGAATGGGATTGGGGTGGAGACATGCCAAACGAAACATATTGCCTTTACTATTTTTCTTCGGTGGGAAAAATTGATACAGATTTGATAGACTCGTGCAGAAAATATTAGAAATATATTTAGAAATCCTGACTGTCAAGAAGCATATTTTGCATACAGTATTTTAAAATAATGAAATATTTAAATTGGTCATAATAACATCACATATTATTTATTATTCGTGCGCACTTATGATGTGTTTTAACAATATTTTTAAACAAATACGACAGATCTTGCAGTGTGTAATCGCCTTAGAATATAAAGTCATTTCATAAAATGTATCTCACATAAAATACAAGTTAGATGCAAATGTTTATAAAAAGTTACCTCTCCATGTGAATTAGAAGTGAAAAATCCAAGCAAATTACTCTCTGACAAAGCATATTTAATGCTTTAAATTTTCGAGAAACAAAGATTTGTTTGCATAAATGGATGTTTATTTTGTTTAAATTTTATTCTATAAAATGTCTTCCAATTTTGCCAACGTCAGATGAACGTAAGCCCTTAAAGTATAGTTCAATTGATGTAAGTCAGAAAAGAAAATTTAATTGGAAAATTTCATATTATAACAACTATTGCTAAATCTAAACATTTGTATGTGAATTCTTTCATTACTACCCGAACCCACTTAATCATTCAGTTGTTCGTTCTTTCTAATACGGCTTTTTTCGTGTTACACAGTCACCAGTATCATAAATGTATAACGTCAAATATGGCTTCAAACGTGGTTACGTTGTAGTTTAAGTACCATAACAATAATATCACCGTTGAAAATTAAGATTAATATGTCATTAATAGTCCCGTTCCACTAATCAAACACCGTAAGATCCATAAATCGATATCATTGAATCTAGCTCGCCATAATTCAGGAAGTGACTTACCAAAATTAGTTTCATTTCAGTGTCCATGTTTCCAAAAGTCAAAGTCGGTATAAAAAAAGCAAACATCGTGTGTATGTTTCGAAAAAGATAACCTAATCTATCCGCTGGTATTTTCAGTTAGGGCACGGGGCACGCCAATTATCACTAGCATTTTGTATTGTTTTGTATATTCAGAGCAAAATAACGTTTTATTCTTTTGAAGATGTAACATGTACAGTTAATATTTATAACTTTTTCATGACAAAATGTCAGAAGAAAGATACCTTATAATAATGAAGACAATTGAAAAACAGCTTATAATTCAATTCCCATTTTGAGAATACCGAACGAGTTTATTATTATTTTAGCGGCTTAAAAATTGTAAAATTGTGGTTTGTCATGTGGCTGTCTGTCGCAAATCTGCACTATTTTATTACACCAACAATAATAACCACCTTTCCAAACCATCTCTAGACCATGGCGCAAGACCTGTAAGCCAAACGGCGCCAAATCCAGCTACGACTGAGTTTTAGAGGTTTGGTCAAAGGGTGTTAAACATCTGTCTGTAATTGTAATTTGTATATGTGTGACCTTTAACCCCTCTATGGAATCCAGGGAAATGTACATCAATTTGTGGACATGCTCAATACTATCCAAATATGAATGAAACCTATTTTTATGGTTAAGATACTTATGTTCATACCGCATTCTTATGGAATGTTTAGAATACAATATAAAATAATATAAATATATCATCTATTTATATGACATTTATGATTTAGAGAACGGCATATTGATGGTTTGGAATAATTTTAACACCGCAGTTGTGTATCCCTTTACAGTTGTAGTCGTTAAAACAGCAGGTATCTTCCACGGTGTATACATTATAGTTATACTGACTTTATTTTCTACTTGGAGGAGTACCTTATGATTCAGAGAATTTGTTACTGTATTTTCATCCTTTTTATTTCAAACAAAACGGGTGTAATTTACTAACAAGGCGCCATACTTGTTTAGGCCAGTATATTTTTTCATACAGCTGATGTTTTATAGGTCACCATCTTCGATAAGGTCTTGATAATTCCCAATATGTGCTTAACTTAATGAGTTACACCACATAGAATAAGTGTTTCTAAGAGTTATACTTGTTTAATGTATTCAATTATATTTAAAAACATTAAAACATGATATACCAAGTAATGGATGCAGACAACAGCCCCCCACCCCCACCCACGAAAATGGACTGTTTTCGAAGTCTGAAAACGATAGTGAACAGTCGATCTGGTATTTCGCAACGACTATATCCGTTTGGTTTGAAAGACGATCAAGTTGACAATGTTAGAGGCCGCCTGGCGACAGACATGATACATTATAAACAAACAAATGAAATGACATATTACTGTTCATTTTTTATATTCTTGATGCTTTTCGTTTTTAAAATAAGTAAGGATGCACAAGCAATCGAGACCGAAAGAGAATAAACAGTGTATCCAACACAAACTTAGAAGAAAACAATAATCTAATGGAGATCACAGACCTTTTGCGACTGAGTCTGAGCTTGAGATTTTATGTCAACCAATCACAGAGACTGCTACATTTAAAATGTTTTCGATTTGTTGCGACTGCAAACTCAGTCTTCACAACACAGGGAATGTGGGTCTCGTTTTCAAACTCTACACGTCACTGCATGCAATCAAAACTAATTTTAGTCCGCAGCATACTGGTTTCCCAAACTATTTTTGATGATCTGGTTCCCAAGCTATTTTGGATGATCGGATTCCCAAACTGTTTTGGATGATATGGTTCCCAAGCTATTTTGGATGATCGGATTCCCAAACTGTTTTTGGATGATATGGGCAGATTTGGTGGCAAGATGATCAGCATGTACTTATATAAGCTATAGCAAACATGTTTCAAATTGTTCTTGGGATAAGGGGATGTACAACTTAAAGCCACCCAGGATGCGTATTTCGTCTTTTGGTGTTTGGTGAATGATAGTTGCCTTCAGCAACTCTAGAAATCCTACTTCTCTTTAGATTTAAAAGAGTTCGGATCATACACGTGAGATACAGTAAATAATTTACAGCATACTAAACATATATTCAGTTTTGCAGAACTTTTATGTTAAATCTGATCCTCATTTCCAACATCATCTACAAGCGGGTCTTACTTTTAAAATTTGTTATCATTCGAGTACGCAATTTTCTAGAATGGAACATAGCGTACTGCTTGGCTTTTATCTTCCATTATTAGGATCTGTAATGCATTTTCAATTGCCTATTGCTTTGTGTAATTCATGTTCTCTAGATTGGAAGCATTATTCCAACGTCATCATATAAAATGATGATATTTCTTGTTTTAAGAGCGAAGCTAAGTTTACATTTTCTTCCCATTACTTAGTGTCGTATGAAAAGAGAGGAAATTCATTAATATCCGTTCTGTTCTAGGAAGCACAATCTCAGCACCCTTTCTTTCTGTCTAAATTTCGAAACATCGGGATTTGGCTTATGGGTAATGCCGCAACGATCACATGCAATAGTTTCATATACACCTTGACGTGTTATTATCCAATACTTTTCGTGTGTCATTTAAATAGTTTTTTTTTGTGTTGTTGTTTTTGCAAAGAAGCACATAATGAAATCATTTATTGTAGTTTTATTTGCAAACACCCTAATCGAAGGTCTGCTTTTCAGGTGGCACTGATGCAACAGCTGACTCATGACCCGTTATGACTTTCGAGAAGAAATAATTCGGATCAAATAAATAATGGATAAAGATAGGTCTTCAAACATTTTTTTTTAGATACTTCATTAAAAGTAGATTTATTACTGCTATGTACTTTTCTAAATTTTCTTGCTGAGAACCTAATGGATAAAATATAGGCACACAGACAATAACTAAATAAATAAATAAACTCTTCTTTGGCGATATGTATTATCCACAAAATTTTGACAATATTAAATTGCAGCATTTTAATTATTTGATATCTGTATTTAGTTATAATAATAATAATAATAATAATAATAATGAGAACTTTGTATAGCGCCTAATCTTTAGAAACTTTAAGCGCTTTACAACATTAGACAATACCTATAACATAAAAAACATATATAATGATATGATTACAAAATCCAAACACCATGAAATTAAAAAACATAAAAATATACTGAAAATATTTAAGGTAGGAAACATTATTAGGTCTTCAGGTTTGTTCTTGCAGTCGAAATAAGTGAGTTTTAAGAACGCTCCTGAATGGGATCACTGTGTTTTTATGTCTAAGTTCAGTGGGCAATTCATTCCACGTTGCTGGGCCCTGGTACACAAAAGAACGTTGTCCATATGACTTCGTTTCATAGTGGGAATAATGAGCATACGATTGTCAGAAGAGGAGCGTAAGTATCTTGCTGGTGTGTACACATGGGTGAGGTCGTATAGGTATGTTGGACTTGAGTCGGTCAGTTAAAAGTAACACAAAAAACAAATTTTGTGTTTGATTCTGAATCGAATGGACAGCCAGTGTAGGGTACAGAGCGGAAGTGTGCTCTGATCGTCGTACTCTATGTATGATCCGAGCAGCTGTGTTTTGAACTTTTTTGAAGATTCTGGAGTAGATATTGAGATGAACCAGACATAATTGAGTTACAATAGTCCAGTCTTGAAAGTGCTAATGAACACACAAATATTTTAGTGGCATCAACTGAAATATGTTTGTGAATGGAACTGGTGCGTCTCAGCTCAAGTTATGCAGTCTTGCATATGCTCATGACATGTTGGTGCAATGTGAGAGTACTGTCCAGAGTATCACCTAGGTTTCGTATTGACTGTGTGAATTTAATGTTGGTATTGCAGATATTTATTGTTTGAGATAAAGGATGTGAATGAGAAAGTCTTTGTGTCGTGATCAGAATGGCTTCAATTTTATCATCATTCATCTGCAGCTTGTTACATGTCATCCATGATTTCACATCAGAATTGTACGTCTCTACACCTTGGATGGTAGCATCAACTTCAGTTGGGTGGCCAGATTTGTATATTTGGGTGTCATCAGCGTACAGTTGGTGAGACACTGGATGATGATCTATGACACTTGAGAGCAGCTGAGTGTATAGAATGAAGAGAACAGGTCCAAGATCAGACCCCTGTGGAACACCACAACATAGATTAACTGAGCTGGAGTGTATTCCATTTGCAGACACAATTTGTGTCCTGTTGACCAAGTAGGTCTTGAACCAAAGTACGGCTGTATTATGAATGCCAAATACATGCTGGCGATGGTAAAGTAATATATCATGGCCTATTGTGTCAAATGCTGCAGACAAATCAAGGAGGGTGAGGACAGTAAATGTTCCGCTATCCAAAACAGAGAGAATGTCATTAACAACTTTTAGAAGAGTAGTTTCAGTACTGTGGCAAGGTCGATATGCAGATTGTACATTGCTAAAAAAGACTGTTTGAATTCAGATGAGATACAAGCTGTGATAGAACAACTTTTTCTAAGATTTTTTTATATGAATTGGAGATTAGAAACTGGGTGGTAGTTCTTTATATCGTTACGGTCGAGTGTTGGCTTCTTCAGCAGAGGATTTACAATGGCAGTTTTGAAAAATGATGGGAATTCCCCGGATGAGAGAGAGGTATTAATAACATCAGTTAGTGAAGGCAATACTGGATCTAAACTCTCTTGCAGCAGTGATGTTGGAATTGGATCACGTTCACATGACTTTGGAGCACTCTTTATCAGGATTGTACGTACTAAATCCATAGAGACAGGTACAGATGCTGCTAATCGTTACCGCTGAAATTATGTATCCCAACGGTATGGCGACGACGAGTCAATTGAAATTGTGTTGTCAAGCTTATGTCTAATAGTTATGATGTAAATCGCATCATAACCCTTCGTCTCCAAGTGTGTTCTTCAAATTATATGATTAAGCAACAATTTGACTGTCGCCAATATAGTTGGGTGTATATTTTAAAGAGTTATGAAAGTGTATGCATGTATGTATGTATGTATGTATGTATGTATGTATGTATTAATTCATTCATGTTGAACCGTAATTCCATCTGCATACTCATTTCTTTCTCATAATGTGTCAGTTATTAATTTTACGCACTGCAAATAATGTGAGACACTCTCTTGAATTAATCTTAATATAAACTATACAGTGTTTGCAACCTTTAGTCACGGATGCACTACTATAGATGAACAGTTTTAAGTGTCATACATTATATCAGAAATTTATTAAAGAATAATGATGCATTCAGCTTGGTCATATCCGTACATTGTTTTAATAATTTGTTTTAATTTTTTATTTAGTGATTGTTTGGTTGACTGCATTTTTATTTTTCATAGATTGAATTGTTAATTAATTATCAAATATTAATTAAGCACAAATTCATCTAGACGCATTGGTATCCTTCCGTCTGGGAAATATCAATCTTCCGACCCACTTTGGTCACAGTCTAAATAATCGCAAAAGATTAATACGCTGCTAAAAAGAGAGTGCATGGCCCTGTCCCTGAACCAAGTCAAAGATCAAAGAAGAGAATTCCTCTTTAAGGTTCAAATTTCTTCATCAAACATTCCAGTACAATCATTCAGCCTGAGGTAAACACTTCGGAGCTTTTCATACTTTTATGGTCATATGAGTGATTCTTACCTCAGTTTCCTTGGTTAGGTGATGCATATATTTTTGACCCAAAAGGCCATGACCAGTTCAACTAAACAGTGGTACTACAGCGGTTTTCAGAAAGGTACTTGCTTCTCTTGAGAAACTGCCTGCCAAGACACCCGGAGAGTACCGACAGGACTCAGTTCACAACTATGTTCTAAATAAAGTACGTACATTTGTTTGTCATTACCGAACTTTACAATGTGTCCAAATTCTGATAAATCATGTGGTACTCTAAGTATCTCAAAAACAAACTTACAATGAAATTCCTGACATGGGTTAACAAGTACTGCTAGGAGAGTTTGAAAAACAACATGCCATGGGTCACAACTTTCACTTCATGGCCCCCATCTGCAGCTGATAATTAACTTTGCACTGTCACCAAAATATAATCAGCCAATATTATCCTCAGATTGTAAAGAATAAATAACATCACTTAAATGAATACATAGAATGCCTGAATCTAAGCCAAGGATCAGCCACTACTACAACTAGAGAAGAAAAATATTCTTAAAATAGACTGGTACAACATTCGTGGATACTGACTAAAAACTAATAATTGTGTCTTAAGTCCTAGACCGATATGTTTATCTGTACTCCTGTCAACATCTTTGGAAATCAATGTTTGATCGATGAATAGTGTGGTAACAGAGCTGATAACCTGTGGGTTTCGAACGAAACGAAATTTAAACGTCTTACGGGGCAGGGTATCCACGCTGTTATGATCCTGGGTAAATCAATTCAACCGTAACGTTCTAGCAGGATTTTATACCTCCATTTGATCCCCGTCGGCATTTCATGAGCTATACTGCATGTCGGCTGACATTTCCAATGATGCGCAGAGAGGATAAGATTATTTTGTATACCATATATGTTTACGCGTACATGGTAGGCTTATCATTTTGCGTTTATATGTATTCCACTAGCAGCATATCTAGATAATTCATTCAAATAACTTTATAGGTCTTTCGAACTGTCTCTTTTGTTTGTAAGACTGGTTTTCGAAAGGAAGAGATTGTTTTGTTAATTTACGACTGAATTCTTCTATACTATGACTCGAGAAACTAAGCTGTGTACAATATTAGTTTTGTACTTCCTGCAAAGTAATATGAAATGAATGTATAAAAAACATAATAAAACCACGGCCGGGATGTCGAACCCAAACTTTAACGGAAATTGTTTAAACCAATCCTGAAGAAAACACAAACTGTTGACCCACAACCGCCACCGTCGCAGAAGTGACCACTGTATGTTTCGTTTTCGTTAATGAGAGCTTGACAAAACAAATACTACTGTCGTGTTATAAATAACGGCAAAGTTACAGCATTGGTAATAAATATTTCGACTGTGCATACAATAAGTATGAAACGTTCTTTCAGTAGTTGTCATTCATATTAGGTAGCCGGTTGTAATTTATCTTGTGTAAGACATTAGCTTTGTATTCGTGTATACCCTTTTACTAGGAATACCCCTATGGAATTGTTCTGTACTAACAAGATAGAAACTATAACATAGCCTCATTAGGATCTTCTTAAACTGATTGGTCCTCGTCCCCAGGAGATTTTCACCATTCTATTTTAATATTAACCATACCACTTCTGAAAACAGTGCAATGAATTACGAATGAGAATCCCAAAGACAAAGGCAGATTGTTATTGTATGATCTATTTAGACGCAATTAAAGAATGACAAATGTTGAATATTCTGTGTAAGCTCAGTTTTTAGCTATGGAGTTCAGGATATTACAGCACAAAGTTACAACTAGATCTCTTAGATACAAAACAGACGTTTACTGATACTTTTGTCAACCCATTAACTCTCCTTGCCTTCGGTTTCAGCATTCACGATTCAAAAACTCGATGGTTTATTCCAGAAATTGTGGTCACCAGTTGGCAAATGTTAATGTTTGCGCATACTGCTAAACATATGTAGCTATGTATTAAAATTTAAAAACATCTCAGCACAATACTGGCAACATGATGGAGAATAAAGGTTCAATTTTAATATTTAATATTGTCAATATAAACAATTGCATAAAACAGAAAGATTAGGATTATACACAAAAATTCTAAAATATAAGATCAAATATTTTATTCTGCCAGATGTAAAGCTATGTCGTTTGGTTATAACCCAATGGTATACGTTTTATGAACAAATTGCTGTAGTTACTGGTTTTCATAACCGTTCTTTCTCAATTTAACATGCCCCTATAGACAAGTTATCTACATCTAGACAAAATGCAAGCGCTTGTCTTCAGGCTCCTTCTTTACAACTGTTCTGTCACACTAATATAAGCATGGAGAGAGTTATTAAAAAGAAACGGACAAGCGTACCAAAAGAGATTATAGTTTCTTTCTTACGATCTTATATACCAGTGGAATTGAAGTATCATTTGTGTAACATAAGCAAACATTGTGTCATACAAATTTAGTTTTCCTCCAAGACTTTTGTCATCGTTGAATATTGCTTGCAGTTTCTACGCGAACATTTAGAGTCGGTGAACGTTTGGGCCATTCACTACTTTTACCAGTTAACACATAAATTCTTATTTTTCACATGGGCAAGATGGGTGCAACTACAGAACAAAAAGCTGGAAACCCACTAAAGTTATTGTCATTGCTCAAACATTTATAAAGAAAGTACCAACTTACATCAGGTCTGTGTTAACGTATATTTGATTTAATTTGTGTTTGATTTAATTTGACTGTTTATGGGTTTTGGAATCTTTTTATTTTCTTTACATGTCAGTGTAATTTTTTTTACAAGGAATTTGATATTTTCAAGAAAAGTCAGTTTGACCTGAATGGTTCCATAAGTACCTAATGACAGAAAAACTTGTTTCTATTTTTGACTTAGTTCCTGTCTTTGATGGAGGGTCACGTAAACAACTTTTTCGCTGAGTAAAACGATTGGTTCTCATCAAGGACGTACAGGAGCTATCTGACTTTTACATGTAAACATGATCATATGATCCTCTAATTCGCAATTAGGCATCTCCAAAATTGCGAAATACTTAGTATTAACAGTGATGTTTAGAGAGAGATCTCAGAGTCCGGGCTTTGAACACTTGATGTCAAGCTGTTTTCTTCTGTTGTGACCATTATTGAAGAGTTTGAGTTTTTGAGTTTCTTTTAGTTATATGTTGATTTTTCTTCAGATTATTTGGACTATAGAAGATTAATTCGTTTCTCTGGAAATATTATTGTATTCATACAGAACTCGTGAACAAGAACAAGGACATATCTTGACAATTGTATTTGGATTTCCAAGACCGGAGGATTAATTATTATGTTTCTACAAGGAACTGTAGACTTCAGCATAGTACATGCTACAGCATACGTCATCGCCTTCCATTTTGCATTCTTCGTCGGGACTCGAACTTGGAATCATTAGAACATTTCAATATTAGGACTTCAAAAAATTTTATTCGTGGATTATTCTTGTAGTATTTTTGGATTTGATTCTGGAAACCCTAAGTTCTCAAAGTTTGTTGTTCTCGCTCTTTCTTGTGTTACTGTTTATTCGAGCCTAAACACGCAAAATAAGAGTCTGAATATCCTAAGTGAGGGTATTAATAATCATACTGAATATCCCTTATGAGGATACTTGAGACCATACTGAATATCCCATGTAAGGGTACTATAATTCATACTGAGTAGTCGATGTGAGGATATTATGGACCATACTGAATATTAGATGTGAGGGTACTAGGGACCAGACCAAATATCCCTTGTGAGGATACTTTGAACCATACTGAATATCACATGAAAGGGTAATATGGACAATAATGAATATTAGATGTGGGAGTCCTATGAACCAGACAGAATATCTAAATGTGAGGGTATTTTGGAACCTATTGAGTATCCCATGTGAGGGTACTGTAGACTATAGTGAATATCACATGTGAAGGAAATATGGACCATGATAATTGTTATCAATTAAATGAGTTTTCATTTGGATCATACTGATCATCCAATGCGAGAGTACTATGGACCAAATTGAATATCCCATGCGATGGTACTGTGGACCATACTGTATATCCCATGTGAGGGTATTACGAGCCATGTTGTATATCCTATATGAGGATACTATTGACCGCACTAGTTCCTGTTAATTAAAGGTGTTTTAATTTATTTTAAAAAATGCATTATTCATAACAATTGGCGCAGCCACCACAGCCACGGTTCTTTTTTCTCTGCATGATGTTGGCATATATTCTTTCATTACCAAATATGCACGCACCCTATTTCCATTCTTGAGACATTTGTTTGCATAGATTTTCCTAAGTCAAAAACTCAAATATGGTTTCCTTATTAAAAACTGAACAGACGTTAAGAAGCCAAGCCTTTATGGCAAAAATGAATATACATTATGATGTTAAAATTTATAATGAAAATTTAAGAAGTATATAATCATGGAAAGTGTGACAAACGTGCTCAAAGAATAAGACAGGACCGCCACTGCTGGATATTAAAACATAATCTCTGTCAATATACGGTATTGAAGTGTAGACATACCTAATCTTGACGCATTTGTGTGATTGCCCTAATGCAATATACCACAACTTAAACGCAGTTTGCCGTTCAGTTTTAAGTAATGGACTCATACTATTGCTACTAACCAGGTAGGAAGGCCTGGCAGGTAATTATGATTAACCAGGTAGGAAGATCTGGCTGATAATCATGATTTAACCAGGCAGAAAGGCCTGGCTGGCAATTATTACTTAACTAGGTAGGAATGCCTGGCTGGTAATTATGATTTAACCAGGTTGGAAGTTCTGGCAGTCAATTATGATGGATGGGTAGACGATGCTATTTCTACAGAACAACATTGAAAGCGATTTCTGACGACAAAACTTATCAGGGTTATCAAATTATACGAATACTGCTTTGATGTTAAACTAATAATTGGGTTTCGGCAAATATGGTAACAGGGAATCACAAGAAATGGACATACCAAGTCACTATCTTCCTTTTATGTTACATATATTTAATAAATAACTTATACTCAAAAGCTTGTCCAGTCACATATAGTACATTTTGCGTCATAAATAAAAAGTTGTAATGGAAGAAGTGGCATTTCTTCTAGACGTTTAATTTTCAATATTTGTTTCATTTTTCTTTCATGCATTTGATTGTATGCTTCTGGTGGGATAAGAATGATACAAAATTAGTCGTTGCTTGATGCTTCTTGTATTTGGGTGCTTAAACCTTTGTCCCAAGCTCAAAATATGATAACTTTTAGCGTAACATTTTAATGCTGGTAATATTCAAAAATAAGAAGATGAAGTTCACAAAAACACATTAAAAGCAATTTAATTATAATGTGTAAAATTGTACTTAACTATTGTTGTCAAACGAAAGCATTCATCTTGTCAGATTCTTCAAGTTAAACACTTTTAATGCGTGTTTTCATGATTGTATTTTAAAGTATCGATGATTATGTCATAATCTTTAGACACAATATAAGGTTGTGACAACGAACTCTATATTGACATAAGTATATGAACTTTTGCATATAAAGTTTGTCTCGCAGCGAAGAATATTAAAGGGACTTTCCGACGGCAGTATAGTTCTCATCGTTACTGGTGCCAACAAAGGATTCCGAAGAATTATCCTTAATATATGAATATGGTAAATTATACATTGTTAAATTATACTTTATTAGGGTTGTGTTGTTAGCATATTAGCTTAGTTTTGCTGTTAGGCTAGATCCATAAAACCGGCATCATTTTCCTTCTTTGTTTATCGGTTTTTTTAATTAGTTGGGGTGGTGGTGGTGGTGGTGATAATTTGGATTATTAACGTGGCTTTTAATTTTTAATTTTTTTACAGTCATATATCTACGACGTCTACAGGTTAATGACAATTTATAGTGATATTTAGCACTGGGGAATCATGCCGCAGACATGTAACATGATGTCCCACCCAGTCACATAATTCTGACACCAGGCCATACAGTCCTAACACTAACCTCGTAATGCTGAGCGCCATTTGGTATAACTCGGTCTGGATTCGAACCCGCGACCTCCCGCATTCTATGCGGCGCTCAAACCACCCAGACCACCAGAGCGGAAACATTTTCAGAAATACACTCCTGTGCATTCATGCAATTTAAACATATTTTGCCAGTTATATGGTGTCGGGTATTTCATAGTCATTTATATTTCTTGAAGGTATCTGGATTTTGAAATGACTTATCGAACATATTCTTGGAGTGTAACATATCCATCCAGGTATGCTACATAACGGTAGAATTCTTACAGCTGTCATAACGCTATTTAAAAATTTCGCCTTTTTAATAATTGTTAGCTTTAAATTTTTCTTTTGATGATCAGTGTGTTATCCACAGAATGTTTGAACAATGCTTTGCGTGAAGAGAAGCATATGAATACGCATACAAATGCTAGGAATATATATTTAAACAAAAACGCATTTTATGCCTTCGCATTAAGCCATTTATTTAATTGTTTTCACTGGTGTATTTAGTTTTATTTGCAAAGACATTTTTATATGTCATAAGGTTGGGTATTTATTGTAGTGTAGATATATACAAAATCACCTACAATATAAATAAAGTTCGAAGGATTGTGTATTAACTTCGTAAGCGATTACGTAATGATTTACACGTCGATAAATACCCAATCATAATCATTTAATTCTTCTAATTCAAGGTTCCTCCTCTCTGTCGTAAAATCAGCGGATGTCATCAACAAAGTGTTCAGTTTTAGTTACTTTGTGGTTTTCGTTTATTATCCTCTGCGCGTTGCATCTAGACCATGTTCCCTTGCCAAGATTTGTTGCCTCTTTATGGTGTTATTACCGAGTAGAGTGTCAGAGCGGGTAATCGTAATAACCTGAGGAATGGTGACCCTATGTGTGATTTTATTTCTTCAAATCAGTATATTGCTTTTTTTCCAACATTAGACTTGAGGCTATCATGTGTTGTTTTAGCATTCGCTGTGCTTGCTTTCTACACATTCGATCTTTCAAACCCAATATCTTCTCCACTTTAAGTGAAATCCCCTACAACCACGTCATATGAGCATAAACTTCACTAAAAGCAGGTGGAACATATGGAAAATGCAGCAAATTATCAACGTAGAGTGGCTTGTAAAGCCTGATATACGCTTTGTTTGAGTTGGAGTGCAGGAAGGACTGTGCGATTACATTGTTCGAACTTCTAATAGACGATGTTGATGTTTGGTGGCAAATTTGGATTGGAAATCTCGGATGGAAGAGAGTCTTATCATTGTTGTTGTTATCATGGTGTAAGGTGTTGTTAAAGATAAATCATCTTGTGTTTACTGATTGGGAACCGAAACTTAGAGTTTACCGATATGTAAAATATTGTATATCAATCAGTATGAGATAACCAATTTTATTCAATCACAATGCAGGAATTCAGCCACTTCATAACACTTAAGATTGTTTACAAGCATGACCGTTTAAGTTTAAAAGAGGTGATAAATTCCAAGCACATGAGCACATGTGTTTTTGTCTCCTGGACCTCGCAAACACGTCGATTATATTTCTAACCTATCTGAAACACTGCAGGCCCCATTCCTCTTTCATTCTTCGTGTTTATCGAATGGCACGTATAAGGCGCATATTCTGCACCTGTGGTTAAGATATTGATATAAATAATTACTTTATAGTTTGAACGTGGTCTACAGTGTCGGTCTGCAACATATTTTTTTTCAAATCCGACAGTCATGGGTTCGAACCCATATAGATGTGACGTTTCAAAAATGTATTAAAGAAAAATATAACTCCTCGGACGCAGCTAGAAACGCAAGTTTCTTTTCAGTCGAAAATTTGTATGAATCTTATTTTTTTTGTTTTGTGTATTCTACAGACACTCTGACGTCATGTTTCATATGAAAACGGTTCCGTGTAGTTAACAAACGGCAGATCCGGTAGTCTATATTTATGTATTGTTCATGGTTTTGGCGATTTAACAGATCAAATGTAAATGGACGTGATTAGCAATCTCTGTCGCTTTTCTTATACAAAGAAAATCGATTTGCATTTAAACGGTTGTAAATAAATGTCTGTCAATGTTATACTTTTTTGTTATCAAATATTATAATTTTGCAGAAAATTCCTCGATAAAGTAATCAGAATGTTATTACACATGGATCATTTTTAGCGCACCTGCTGTTTGCAGCAACGAGAAAATCAACATAAATCGGTACCCACGAAAAATAGTACATTAACAGTGATTTACTGTTATTTAATGTGACTGTATCGCTTCCTCTAGCTTGATAAATTGACAAGTACATTATCAGTAACTAATTTGCACGAGAAACTTTAAAATGTGTTGTCAGACACATCTTGATTTTAAGGCTCTTATCTCCAGTGTAGTCATGTAGGGTAAATTAGGAGTACGCCCAGTCGCCCGATCTTATTGAAACAAAAGCTGATTTGACATATTTGTCGAGCAACATTAAGATAACTTGCTTTGGTTTTAATCGGTTGCGAAACATTTCCTCCAGCCCAAGACCCGATAATTTATTTTGGTGATATGATTGGCTTCTGTGACATTATGTCTGCAACTTTGATTTACTGAACGTTCATCCTTGCTGGTTTATTGCATTATCTCTAATGTGCACGATCGAATATTTCTTTAATCACTCAGCTTATTCGAACTATATAAAAGTCATTTTATTTGTTATATTAATCATTGCAAGTCATCCGTTCTATACTTCCAATTGAAAAGCAAAATTCCGTGAAACTCGATATCAGCATTTCTTCTGAATTATTATTATTATTATTATTATTATTATTATTATTATTATTATCACCCTTTTTTATTATTATTGTTGTTAAAAAAATAAATCAAATGGTTAAATAGTTTGCAATCAATGCTGATTTGATTTTGTGTCTTGGAAAAACCAGACTAATAACTGCAAGGCAAAAATTACTACCATCTTCTTTAAGATTTGTTTATTGGGATATTCTCTAGACGGTTCAATATAGCGGTGCTGTAATTGTCTGTGATTTGCGGACACAATCCCTATCTGGAAAAAAATAACTGGCGTAAGTGATGTTAAGTCAGCCGAAAGAATACGTTACCCTTCGAAGCATATGTGTCAATCGCCTAATCTCAACCATTACTCAGTCGTAGTGTGGTACTGAAACTGATCTACAGTAACTATAACCCAATGGAATAGGATCTAAGTCCAGTTAGACTATCAATGAACTAGAAAGCAACCGTAATATAACCTAAAACGGGATCAAATAAATCTTATCTTCATACACATAAAACGAAGCTCAGCGTGTATGTAATTGCATTTCATCTTATATAGGGAAATGCTACACACACTAGTATATAATTCGTTCGAGAGAAAACATCGTATATAACGTGAGGATCTATTTGACGTTATACTTGATTTGATTTCATGTGTCGGACAAACTGATCTATGAGCGGTTATTTATATAGGTTGTGTACTTCGTAATACAGCTGTGACTACTTCTTACTCATTTCGCTTACGGCTTCAGCTGCATTGTGAATAATTCAATTTGGATCTAAACGCATGTCAAAAGATTTACTTTTCAGTGAAGTAAGGTAGGTCACATTTCGCATATACTTCATTTCTGATTCTGATTTCTGCAAATAAGTTTCTTCTATATTTTTTCAACTTTGGACGAGGTATTATTTAATACTGTGTTTATCTGTTCATCCATTTTATTTGGGTAATTACTCTAGAAATTCTACGAAAGTGCCTCATAGTAGCAGACTGTTAAGTCTCTTGCAATAATTACATTTCAAGGATGGGTTTAACTAAGTAAAAATGTAGGCTTAGATGAAAGTGAATACACCTGTAATAATAGGACAAAAGCTATACTCTTCGTTCGTATGATACAAATAAATAACATTTGCACTGAAATCATTGTTTCGATTAAAGACTAGAAACAAAATTTTAAATGTGGCTGCAAGCATACGTTTTATATATAATAGCTGAAATGGTAATAACTATCCATTAAAGTTTTGTCCAAAAGGAAACTAGTGTCGTTACATGTTAATCCCAGATCAAAGTGACCAGCTGCAAATGGGTTTTGAAGTTATGAAGAAAACAAAACGTCACGTTCTTCTCAAACGTACTCTACCTTGTCTCAGACGTTTTGGTTTAGAAACTAATCTAAATAGTTTTGATTATGCTGGTTTTCAAAGGTTTGATACTTGCCATGTAAAGAGGGTTGATTTATAACCCTTTTAATAGCCCGTGTTTTTTTTTTCTTTCTAGCTCTTAATTGTATCACTGGAAGGAATTTACTGTATGCAATAAAAAGTATTCCCATTGCTCACTTAATCTACGCCGATGAGATTAACATAATTATTATTGATAATTATACATTTGTACATCTGTGTTTGTGTCTTGTTCATAATTAACTTTCACCTTACTTATTCCAGTATTCGTAACATGTTCGATGTTAAGTTTCATTGACCCAAATGTTTCTTTGACTTCATTTGTTTCCTCGCTTGGAAAAAAATAATACCAGGCTCACTCAGTTAATATTTTGTATAAACATTGTAGTGTTAGTTTAGACACTCTAAATCTACACAGCTGAAAACTCTTCTTAAAATAATTAAGTTACAAAAGTGAAAGTTTTGCCAGGAATCTGAGTTCCTTTTCTTGTATTATTTGTTTTTGTCTTCTTTTTCTCAGCTGGGTTATTTTATTTTCCCGGTTTTGGAGGTGAACAGATTTATAAATACCATTAACCAGACTGCTCTACCATTTATATGATCAGGTTTGGCCATTGTCAGTACGTGTACAAAGGCCTGGTTTCAAAATCCCGTATTAAGAAATGTAATTCAGGAAACTGGAACATAAAATATATGTCGATTGATTTGAACATTTACGGGAGATACAAAAGATGATGCGTCAGATCTAATGGACGTACCGCTGTCTATAATCTTACTTTACGGTATATCTGAATAATATGAGCTTTTCTCATTTCCGCTCAATAAATGTCATTTATGGAGATTATTCACGCTGTTTGTTATATTTTCACATGTTTTCATGAAATGACATGCAATGATGTTATTTATGTTAGGTTGTTTTAACACTAATATTATCCTTTAAATCAGGATCTCAAACTTAAATCACCACGAGTTCCAAATGAGGACTAACTAGTACTTTGGGCCAAAAGCCGCATCACTTTTACCTTTTCATTTGCATTAATAATTATTTTACAACTTCCGGGTGTTGTTGTCGGCTATTTGAAACAACTGCACAGGCTGCATATATACCGCGGTTGCCTCATCAGTACCTCGAGCATGGAACCAATTATGTTCTGGGGATTAAAAAGATAATCTGATGACTCAAAGATAAAGGTATGGTATTGTAATTTAATTAGTATTTCTACCGGAATTGAAGTATGGAAAGAATTATATTGTACATTTATTGCTTCAGTCACATTTAAGCTTTTGTTTTAATGTGTAAAAATATAAGAAAATGTAGTACTCTTTTTATGCTTGGATGATTATAATCGGAATTAAACAATTGCTAAATTTATTATCTTTGTGAGCGAATAAATTCCGTCATTATCAACTATTGACATTTCACCACAAGAAGATTAAATATATTGATCCCATGATTTGTTTGAAAGCTAGAAATCAACATATATTGGATGTGTTTTGACGTCAGTTTTGGCTGCCTTTCACTAAATAACCTAGCACGTATAAATAATAAAGGCCATAAGTCCCCTTGGAGGTTTTCTTATTAAACATGGATAGAAAACATATTTTCTCATTATCACCCGTTTAGCAAGATTCCACATCTTTTCATGGACGTATGCGATGCTCACGCGTCTAACATTGTTCTACTATCGCCGGTTATAGTATAATGCATTATGGATGAGACACTGAAAGCAGAGATAGGTGATGAATGCCGTTTTCCACTGGAAGTATATTTGGATGTTCACTGTATGATATTTATTTAAAACATATTTTTAAGAGTTTTTGACATATAATGGAGCACAATACGCAAGTTTACTGAATAAAAGGGAACCTCTTACACACAATATTATGATTACGTGTTAATGTATAATACTTAGAGTGCATATGTGTCTTAGATGTTTATTTCAAAGCTTAAAACAGAAGTACCTACAATTTACAAATTTCTCTAACTGTTCTTTAGTTCTTTATGGCAGGATTATTATAACAAAGTGGAGTCATGTTATAAACCAAGAGGACTGAAGTACCTTTTTAGCGTACTTCCATATTAATAACGTATATAAATTAAAATGCTTTTTATACAATTAAAGATGATCTACAATAAGAAGCTTGTCTGTGTGTGCTTAATCCTTTGTGTGTGTGTGTGTGTGTGTATATATATATATATATATATATATATATATATATATATATATATGTGTGTGTGTGTGTGTGTGTGTGTGTGTGTGTGTGTGTGTAAAATAATGATGTATTCTGCACGATAAATGTACCTAAAATACTGTTTATACAGTTTCAACTTGAGAGTAAAGAAGGTTTAAACTTCTTGATATCCTTATTGGTCGAGAATTTGATGAAAAGAATTTTAACTTCAGGAAAACTTGGGGACACATGTGATAAAATTATCATTTCGAAGCTGCTGCTTCGAATATTTCATAACGTTTGAAATCGCAATGTATCTGAGTAGCCTTTCTTTTAGAAGTCCTGTTACCTCTAAAGACTTCAGTGTCAAATGGTCAGTTCTGAACACAGACCTTGCAGGCAGGGATTTCTTAAACTGGCGTTATAAATCTATTTAGAATCTACCCCACCCATCTCCAAGAAATTTTGATACGGTGGAACGTTTAAATAGTCTCAGCCTCAAATAATGACACAACTTTTCATTTAATTACATTCAGAGCATTGCATAACGTCAGAACGTTTTCTTATAGAAATCGTTAATGATGGCATTGAAAGTTTTTGCTAGGCTCACAACACCGAACGATGCAATATGGAAATTATTAAATATTTGAACACTGGATGGACTTAGAACAAAAGAAAATGTAATTTTAAGCATTGTCTAGATTATTAGTATAAAGGAGACAGATGTAAGAAATTTTTAAAAGCTCTATTATTCATGTTGTCATTCTCAATAAAGTAATTCAATATCTATCTCAGTTTTGTTACCTCTAAAATAGATTTAACATTTATTTCCATTGAGTATCGTTAGAATTAGAAAAGAAAACGTCTTCATAAAATCATATTTACAATACATTATATATAATAGGCGTGTCGCACGCAGCACACTTTGAAACTGCCTTGTCAAAATTAACCCAAGTAGATTCATGTCTACAAGCATGAAGGTTTGATAGCGACGCAGACATAAAAAAAACAAGAAGCCTAACTGAACAGCACCGTACCCAATCCGGACTTATTCGAAGGTGGGAATCATGAGACAAACACTTTAACTGCTAGGCCACCGCATCTCATGAAAAGCAAATGTTACTGTCACTTCTTGGAATAGTGAACTATATATATATATATATATATCTATATATATATATATATATATATATATATATATATATATATATATATATATATATATATATATATATATATATATATATATATATATATATATATATATATATATATATATATATATATATATATATATATTTATTTATTTATATATATGTCACTTTTTCCGCGGTGTATAATGTTTTGAAAGTGATATAATTGTACAATAGTGTAATTATTAAACAAATTCTTTGATCTGGTGTTTCAAGACCCTAAAGTTTGTATCCTAATACGCTGGGTACTTCTGTCCCGCTCTAGTAAGAAATAAAAATCTACTCCTTCACAACGCCATGCCGCATACCCTTGTTTTGTTACTGCTCACGAACCATGCGATGGAAAACGCATATTCTTTAAACATAATGAATACCGAGGGGGAAATGGTTCCATTCAATATCATAGGATGTATAAGAACTTTCATCACATCAAAGCTCTAGTATTCATTTTTGATGCTGCTCATTGTGTTTAAAAACTATGTTTTTGAAGTCTGCAAGTCAATGAGAGACTGGTTCTGTAATACAACTTTAAGCTATTACATCGTCAGTTGAACACTGGCATTTACTCTTGACAAATCCATCCCTTCATTTCATAAAACTCTTCAAGTAGAATGCAAGTAATCTGTTTATTCAATGCATTTTTACTGAACCCAAGTAGTGTCAAACGAACATTTTGCTTGATCAGTATGCATGCATACTGAAATGTGATAGTTCTAGGCAGCAATCAATACTCAATAGGTAGGTTCTCCTTTAGGTCGATTAAATCACATATACCAAATTATAACAATAATGATGCATGATGATGTGTCTCTAATTAGCAATAAGTGTGCTTGTAATTTCTACATTTGTATGGTTATAGGTGCATGTACATTCAGCTCAGCCACATTTTGTGTTTAGATTTGAGAACAAGATGAAAATATATAGTTTTTCCTAGAATAGAACTCTTGTCATTTTATATTTCCCCGTTAAGATTTGCAACCAAGACTATTAAGCAGTCACCTTTGCGGCCTCGTCTGCAAACAGGGATTTGATTATGTGTTTAGAAAGGATGCATACACAACATAAGACAAGGTTAATTCTCCATGACACCAATTTGTACAGTTCGTTTTTTTAAGTCGGTTCCTTTACACATAGATTGGTGTCATGTTTTACCTTCCTCAGCTAATGTATTGACTCTTGCATCTCTTCAAGCAATACAAAATAATGGGGGTGTACTTCAAGATCATTTTACGGACAATGTTTAAGATTATAATAAATCCGCAACCAGGCCCAATTTGTGCCAAGCCAGACTGTATCTAATATTAGAGGAACCCATATAAATAAGTACCAACAAAACAAATTAATCTTTGTCACTCTAATAATTGTATCCGAACTCATAATCACTCTTCCCAAGTCTTTATTTGACACTATGATAGCTGTAAAATAATTGTTTATGGGAAATTCATCGTAAAGTGGCGATTTTCTTTCCAGAAGGATGTTCAGACCATGACGTCTCTAAAAAATCTCATGTGGATGAAATTTATTTTAAAGAAATTTAAATCTGACCCATCGTACATTGCGACAAAATCACAATTGGTAATGAATAACTATCAAAGTTTCCCCTGGAATTAATTTGAAGATAGAAACGAAGGCATTAAGTATTTTTATTTCTCTGAGAATTAACGATACCATGAAAATTGTATGATAAATGTTACAATGTATTTCCTTGCAAAATTCATACTCTATTATTATTATTATTATTATCATTATTATTATTGTTATTGTTGTTGTTGTTGTTGTTGTTGTTAACAACTTGAAAAATATTACATCTTGAAGCAGCCAGAATATTTTCTGAACTACCAAAATTTGCTACCAAAGAAGCACTCTATTTTCAAACTGGATATCATACTTTGAAAGGCGAAAACTATTCTGGAAAAACTATTCTGGAATATTTCAGGCATAAAATTTGACCCATTATCAGATTGGACAGATTTGGGAAGGCTATATTGAGTAAAAAAGAAACCATATCAAAGCTTTTACTAGTGTTTTAGATATCATATTCCTCAAAGGAATTGCCTCTGGGAACCTTGTTGACGCACACTTTATGGTCAACAAATATTGGTTACCTGACTTGGTATTAGATAAGGGACCAACACATTCTACCATTATTCTGCTAAATGTTTCGTCAAATGCAGGAATTAGGTTGTATATGAACCTTAGGTATGATCTGATTGTGTTTTCCTACCATTAGACAAGTATGACAAGATCTGCAGTATTTACAAACATCCCTTTTAATTTTTGGCAATAGAAGTGATTCAAAATCCTATTATAAGTATTATTATCCCGAAATGACCAGCTAAAAGAGTTTCGTGGGACAGACTAAAAATTTCCTATCTGTACGATCTTGGAACTACAATTTCATAGTTCACTGAAAACTCGTCACCAGCAGGTGCCTCGAGAGGTCTCCATTTTCTCCTATGAATCACACTGTTGATGAAATACAGACAGGAACTTCAGTGGCTTCAGTTTCACTAATGGCCCTTTGAAACAAACAGGAGATCTAAGGATTTTTTTCCTGTTAGACGACAAGTGATTTTCGTTTTTCACCCTGATTAGAATAAAGAGAATGATGAGTTAAAAGAGGATCTCTGTGATCAATACGTTTTGATTGTTCCAAACAAGGAGTGAAAGTGACCTCATCCAAAGCCTGACCAATACTTGTGTCAGCTAAAGGACTACTTTCATGATCAAAATCATTCTCAAAAGCTTTCTTTTCCATAAATCTAGTAACTGCACAAGCTGGGTATAAATCAAGGAATTCTTTTTCAATAGGATAGAATTTCTGATCCAAACATGGCTTGTCATTTACAAGTGTATTAGCTACAACCTTATCTCCAACTAGGTCATTGCCTAGTAATAAATGATTACCATCAACGGGTAAAGCAAACACTGTTTGGACTGTCACGGATCCCGAGACTAAATCTGATGACAAATTTACTCAATGAAGATGAAGATTCACAAAGATGTACTCTACTCCCTGAATAAGAACATTCTCATTAGAAGAACACTTCTCAAAAAAATGAAAAGTACCTGACAATAAAAGAGTCTGAGAAGCTCATGTATCCCTTAAAATTTTAATAGGGATGGGATTGGTCGAATCACACAAGAGTGATATATAATCATTCGAAATGAATGGTTCATAATTCTCCATAATAAAATCAGACTGGGATTTATTAGACCCCAACAAATGTATTGCTTTCAATTAATGACCTTGACCTTGACCTCTAAGAAATAAGAGCATTTGGAATAGGTCTGCCTTGATTCTGATGCTTATTTTTCAATTTGTAGCAATCAGAAATAACGTGTCCTTTTTTGTTGCAATAGTTACACGTAGGAAGAGACAATTAATTTTGATTAAGCTTCTTAGAAGCTTGATTTATCATGTGGTGCAAGATTGAAATTTAGAAGGGTTCGTATTATCTTTGTACCAGAAGACTGCTCAGGGGAAGACGTGCCTACAAAAGAAACTTTTTGAGCTAAGAAATACTCGTTAGGAGTACGAACAGTATTTGCCAAGGCTTCGACATTATGCTCGTCAAGATAAGTCTTATTTTCACTATGGACACAGTTCTTGAAATCTTCAAGTAATACAAGTTGTCTGAGTTTCGTAATTCTTGATGAACTTTCTTGGCTAAGCACTACATAACTGCACTTTTTCTCTTGCAAATTCGGCATGAGTTTGTCCACCTTCCTTTCTATAGTTCCTGAATTTTTACCGATAAGCCTCGTGGACCAATTCAATTTAAAATGTAATGCTTAAAAGATCATAGTCAGCACTTTACTGTAGTGACATTCAATGGTAAATATCACTAGCTTTACCAGTAAATACACATTATAATAATATAATCCAATGCTCCCTTGGCCATTTCCAATTTTCAGCAATTTTTTCAACCTGAGGAAAATATTTGTCTACTTCATTTTCTCTATAAGGGGCACTAATCTAATATTCTTAGTGACATCAAAATTTGAATTTTTATGAGAAGTGGGAAATATTTCATTTAACTTGCCAGCTCTATTCTTTTATTCTAAATTGATATTCCCTCTCTTCCTTCTCTCTTTGCATTTGCATCTGTCTCTCTTCTCTTTCTCCTATTGTAACTGCATTTGTTAGTATATAAAATAGATCCATATATATGTGGCATTTCTAAAGTTATTTAGTGTTCCTTGCTTTTGGCCTGGAACTTATTTTTTTCATCGCCGGTGTTAACGTTATATTCTTGGAAAGGTTCTAAATTCTACAGTTAACACAATAAAAGGAAAATAATTTATCTACATATACCAATCTATTTACCATCCTAGCAAAAGGATACAAACATCCCATTTAATTACAAAAAAGTGAACAAGTCAATGGGTACTTTTCAAAGGATATAATAGCTTGCGTAGAAAGAGTATTTTCTTTTTGCCTGGAATAGGGATGATAATATGCAATTACTATGAATCTACTCCGCGCACATAAACAAATATATATATATAATGAATATAATGATCAGTTTTTACGAAGTTTTGACATTGAATTCGCAACTAACGTAACATCATGACCTTGCAGTCTGTGGATGCCAATCAACAAGGCCCGTCATTATTTTGCAGACTCAAGGTTTTTGTTGAGGGTGATCTAGAACTCATAATTACGAGATTACCACAATAAATATGCTTAGATCTTATATGTTTGCAGTAATCAAACATTTGGATGATACATTAACTTTTATCTATATTTGATCAGAAATTAATGTTTATACAAATACTTTAACCTATGACGATATCTTTTTCTTGATTGTTTTCTTTTAAATAATTTATGTTATAACGTTGGGCCTACTGTGTCTATTATTTGCCGATAACCATACTTGAACTGTAGCTTCTTCTACAGCTTTGCATGCAATTTGTTATGCTAGTGTTTTCTTATCAACTACCTTCTTCAGTAACATTTAGCTTACACCTGAAAGTACTCGTTAGATCGCACATAACACGTTGCCGTATATATATTCCTGAACATTTAGGAACATGACATAATTTATTTCTTTACTAAATTCGACTTCACTAAGTTCAACTTCACCTTTCAATAGCAAAAGCAAAGCCATTATTAACTGATGTTCAATTAAACCATGGCTACTTATTACAGAGATTGACGACACTATTTTATGAGTCTTATTAACGCCAAACGCTACAAGCATGCTACAATCCACAGTACAATTTTGATTTGCCATACTTTGCATTCACCTAAACTAAAAACAATATTGTTTCAAGCATTATTGCTAAATAATATAACTATGCATTATAATATATGGTTGCAAAACCATCGTTATCCTCAGTCTTACTTATTACATTACCACGGTGAATTTCTTTACCATTTCAACAATCACATTATCATCAGAGTTTTTCTTCTTTTCACAATATTTGCTACTAATTAATACTTTCAATCTCTTTTTATAATTTCATTCGATGACATATCAGTAAAATCGTCAAACTCTCTTTTAAGCACAGTTGCTATCAATTTAAACTGATTTGAATTTTAATACATATAATTTATTGTGATTATTATACAATTAGACAAAATATGCATCTTCGAATTTGTAAAATGTATTCGGTTCATTGGGATCATATTCGATTTTCAGTCCTACACCTCGCCTTTTGTATCTATCTGAAGTTCCTGTAACAAACTAAAAGTTGAACCTCCTTAACCCGTATCCCAATGTAAATCCTCATTTATTTACTCTTTAACGTTTCGAGTATATTCTTAGGTATAGCGTAATTATATATATATATATATATATATATATATATATATATATATATATATATATATATATATATATATATATATATATATATATATATATATATATATATCGCACACATAAAAGTGAAATGAATATATATAAATTCAGAAAGATGGTGCAAAATCCTGTGAGATAGTACAACATCATGCAAGAAAGTGCAAGATAATGTCCAATAGAAACATATTATATTTATTTTATTCTTATGAACCACCAATATTACAAATGTCGAAAACATACATGTATTTTTCAGGGTTGTTTATTTCTGATTTATCAAGTGTAAAGAAACTAGTTGGATTATATTGGCTTCCTTGATAAAGCATTGGCTACTAACATCACTAACATGAAGATCACCTGACATGTGGTGCATGTCAAAATTATGCAGTAAAATACAAAGAACAAAACATGTTGTGACTCTAGGGACAGTTTTGGCACATCATAAGAAGACTGTATGTTTTATTATCAATCAGACTGAATTATTATTTATTCCTCGTCATATTAGTATTGATATTGCCAACATTTTTACATCTCCAATCACAATTATTTTATTTTGGCTGTTGTCAAATTCTTCTATGGAATAACTTACAGGTGTAAGCATAGGGCAGACGTTTTCTTCTATTGCACCAATTGCAGAAAAGGCTGGGACTTAAACATCGCTTCTTCTACTATAGTCCTGGAGGATCCACATGCCTGTTCTAGGGCATTAAATATTTCTTATTAAGTCAAATTTGTTATGCTGTTCTGACATTTTCCTTGAATAGTGTTGATATACTAATTTATGATGCTTCGGAATGATATACTCGAAAATATCTTTAAATGAAATCACATTAATTCCATAATTGTTATATTGATTTTTAACGCCTTGTATTTCAAATGAATACTTGAAATAAATAAATAAATCCTTGCACATTATAACTGAACACAACTTAAGCTGATTCTAGAAAGACTGATGTTTAACTAATTTGGTTACTCACTGCCTTATACAACAATAACCAGGACACAATTTCAGAGCAAGGATGAATATCATAAGTTCATTTCCAAATCCTTCTAATTTGTCAACAAGGTCGGGTCCTTTAATAACCATCCAATCCGAAAGAAAGTGACCTGATTTTACAATACGAGAAACCAATGGCCTGCACTCAAATCCGATCAAATTCGTCAACAAAATCTAAATGTCACGTAAATATGTTTGACCTAATCCTATATATTTGTTCACAATAGACAAAATTAGCTATTTAATATGCTTTATACTAAATTACCATAATCAAAAAAAAAATAACATGCGTAATGAACATATACAACGATATAGATATATAAAATAAAGCTTTTATATCAGCTATCATTTTATTACATGACCAGTTCAAAATTTTGTTTACGTATTATTTGGTACAAAAATATTGGTAAGCTGTTCGGTCATTCAGATGTGTTATCTTTTATTACCTATATTTACACCTCCAAGCTCGACCATATATATTTTCGCAATTCCAATATCACAGCAACGGACATGTGAAACTGTTTCCGTTGTTTGTATACGTGTCCAGGTTCCCAGTCACCGCATCATTACCTTTTACGAAATAAATATAAACTAATATCTGTAAGTTTTCATCAACTCGATGGAATTTGTTAAAAATGCAAATTGTGTTACAATAGTGTTGAATCATTATCGACGCACCCTTACATACTGTTTAATTGTTTGGCTTAATTTTACAATCTTGTTAATTTCTATAGTGTTCCATTTCTGCAGAATCAGATTGTATACTTGCCACTGCGAATGCATTCATCCAGTTCGTTTTTAACATTTATATGTCCTGTTGATAATTATTTGATGTTTTATATTTCTTTACTTTTATTATTCCCCATACATAGGTAGCAATGAGTCTGGGTAAGATCATACTAATTGCTTCAAAATTCATTATAAGTGCACGATAGCTTACATTGAACATTGGTTAACACTAGTGCATCGAATTATATTTTGTTTCTAAGCCCAATACCGACTCTGACGCTGGATACTCTATAGGGGTGAGACAAAGAAAGAAGGATAGATATATGACAACAATCTCTTAAGGAGAGTGAAAGAGAGTGGGAGTTCGAGAAACGAAAAATATGTTATAAACCTTTTATACTTGTACGGATATACACTTTAACATACATACATACATACATACATACATGCATACATGCATGCATGCATACATAGATACATACATACATGCATACATACATTTCATCAAACTTGTTCCATGTACAATATATATATATATATATATATATATATATATATATATATATATATATATATATATATATATATATATGATATTTTTCTGACATATAATAAAAATTCATTTTTTTCTTCAATGAGTTATTTTCGGTATCCTATTGTTAGATATACAATTTACTCCTTATCCACCTAACGGAATTAAAGAGTAATGACTCAGTTTTGGAACCGTTCCAAAATGGATAAGACAAAGCCTCAAATAATTAATTACATCAGGAGCATATGTTTGTATGGACTTTCCCAGTTTCGTTCAAATATGTATCTGATGGTCAAATTCTACGTATTTACTTATTATTTTAGTTTGAAACCATCTAGGACACTTATTTAATATGAGAGGCAAGAAGAAGTATTCATTCCAATAACGATGATCAATAAACTCATATTCTTGATTCCATATCAGTACTGATGTTGGCCTAGGTATATTAATTTTAAATTTATAATGGATGATTTGATGGTCCTTATGTTCTTAATGAGAAACAAATATCACTTGTAGCAAGCAAACTTTCTTTTCTTAATGTTCAAATTTATTGTCTAGCAAGAATGCACAGTAAAACAGATTGAAGCAGCAAATTTCTTACTGGCTCCGAGCGAGCTATCCGCCGTTTATCTTTAATAATCTGCTGTGTTTTGTGATTATATCACACTGGCACAATAAACAGTTACACACAGCAATATTAAATTCCGATACAAATTAATACCGTGATGCATGAGTAAGTTAATCAATGTGCACTATTTACAACTTATATTTAAAACATTGTCTCGAAATTAATTATGCAAACCAAACTGTGTAATTTTTGTGTCAGAAAGTTTACTGAAAGAAGTATTTGAAGTATAATTATTTTTAAATTGGCTTTCCTGTGTTGATTCCCAAAAAAAGAATCAATTTAAATAATACATCGTACTAATTATATTTTCTGACGATTATTTATTATTAGTTAGAAAACAATATATATGTTCAATAACATATTAGTTACAATTTTGAATAATTTCCAATGCGATATAATTTATTTCTCATATCTAAAGACTAATTACATTTATACATAAAACGTTCAATATCAGCATCCAAAAGATCACAACTGTCTTCTGGTCAACAATTAATTATACAATGTCAGTAAGCAGTTCCGTTGCTTCACATAAATGTAATATATCCTATGTGCTGTATTATTGTGCCTACTAAATATGCAGACAATAAGTCGATATTTAGTGGCTAACAAATATAGAATATTGAAACTGAATTTATTAAATAAAACTGTAAAATGCGATGGTTTCATAACATATTTTTTTCAAATAATCTAACCGTATATTTGCTATTTAACTTGTAATTTGTCTATGATATATACCCAGGTAAAACTGTGTCTTTCAAGATATATTATAAGTGAATGATATACATATAATTAGTATTATTGGCATGAAATAACATTACAATTAAACTTTAAGATCTTCTATTCAAATGTTGCAGCAACGTTTATCATTACAACGTGATACATGTAAAATTCATCATTATCGAATTTACTCTTAATTTCCTTATCAATATTCAGTTTTAATATATCTTCTTGAGGTAATAACACAGTATAACTTAACATTTTACTCTTTGTTTTCACAGGTACGTTTATTTTGTTGAACTTACTTGGCTGCTTTGCAAGTTGTTGATACCATTTATGATATTTTTTTCTGTTTCACAGACCCCTTATGTGTATACAATATTTAATCCAGATATATTAAATGAACTATATCAGTTCTATCATTTTGGAGCACTAACAGTTAGCACTAATAATGTAGAATAGGGTATTGCAAAATATTCCACAAGAGTCTGCTACGTGGTCTTTGTTGATAAAGTTTAAACTTTCTAACTTTTAGGAAGGAATTTAAAGGCTGAGTCTCTTTTATATAAAACTATAGCAAATCTTGTATCCCAGCAAATGCACAATGTTCACCATGGACTGAAACCAAGAGAGTATCTAGACATGGTGACTCCCTATCACGAAACATTTTTTTATGTGCAGAAATATTATTCCATTTGATTCAGCAAAATAAAAATATTAAAGGAATTAAAATTACAATCACAGAATATCTAGTTGCACATTATGCTGATCACATGACTCTCACATTGGATGGCTCTCAGAAGTCCTTACGTCAGCTCTAGATCTTATCTTCGCCACTCATTCCATCTTTATTTCCTCCTTTAGGAGATTACTAACATTGAGAATTGATCCAGACACGAGAATGACAAGGACAAGACGTGCAATTACATACATCATTCACAAACTCGTACATATAATCATACAATCACGTATAGAAATTACATATTCATACATTGTTAAATAGAAATACTTTTGGTATATTGAATTGTTATAGCGTGTTCTAAAAAATAAAATGGATCATTATATTATCTGAGTCATAATATATGAGGTGTACAATACCACTATCAAGTCCGAGAACTAGCAAAGATGTTACATCAAAATATATGAGCAGATATATAGCAACGTAATCATAGCGGTACAGTGTACCTCTCCCTGCGGTAACCCAGCGGGATACTTTTGAGTGAACTCATTCATTGGTCGTTGGTTCGTTATTTAACGTTACGTGCTGAATAAATACTTCGTCAGACATATTATGAAGTTCAATATCAAAATTATTGATAATATGCGACCACAATATATCCCTCATTCTTTGAGGTTTTGAACACGAGATATGCAAATGAACAATAACATCAGTATACGCAGTATTGCAATGTCGGCAATTATAAAGTGTCACACTGTACATGGGGTTACCAGAAACCTGGCCAAACGTCTGTCCAATTTAAGTTCTTTGGTTGACCTAGGTATTTGCCACTAATTATCGGGTTTAATATAATGATGTATAATTTTTAATCTTTGAAAAGATGGATCGCTAAATCACGTGTACTAAAGCGATTTTTCACATATTTATTCATGGTGTTCCATACAATGTGCTTCCATCCCTTCTTAGCCGTTCTATGTTGTACACAATATATATATATATATATATATATATATATATATATATATATATATATATATATATATATATATATATATAGTTTTCTTTTATCTATTTCAGGGACATTTTGGTTCAGTCAAAGCATGCTTTCGCTCATTGCATACCTGGTTTTGCGAGAAAATTATTGAGTGTGCTTAACACATTGATGCTGAAATACATCTAATCTTTTAATATCTTTCGATGCAATCTTTGACCAAACCACGCATCCACGGAGCGCTGTTGAAATAACAGTTTTCTTACATAGACTAGCAGTGATTAAGGGGTTTAATTCACATTCAGTTTTTCCAATCCCGATACTGGAATATAGTGATGTCCTTCCATTTGTCTCGTTTCGATACGCAGCTCATGTCTGCTTCCAATTGGGTATCCACGTGTTCGGTAATTTGGGAAATGGAAATAAAATTTGGACCAATCCTCCACGTAAAATTGCAATCTATATATATGCAAGAAATGCTTTATACGCAAAATTTGTCCATGAAACAGAAATTATATACATTCTACCTAAGACGTGCATAAAATCGCCATTAACAAAAGCAATAATAAAAGTAATTATAAACAAAAGTGAATTATGCATATCATAAAACATTTACATTTAAATTTAAGTTTGTTTTCTAAACTGACGGTGGCACGTTTGATAAATTCTGTAAGCTAACTCTATTGCATGTACAAATAATAAATTAAAACTAAAGATATACTTACGTATATATGCACACTAGTATAAACATATACACAAATACCCATTATATATGCATATACATATAAGCATGATACATGCACTCACACATAAATACATACATACATACACATATAAACACACAAACACACACGCGAACGTAAACATACATACCTGCATAGATGGAGTTGGATACAGACTAAATATACAACACCTTAATTATGACCTGTAAAATATGCTCGAGTATGTTTGTTCAGTCACGTGTACGGTTAAATACTCGCTGGAGAAGACTAATAAAGTATTGTCAATATTTAAACAGTATTTAAAATGATCGTTTACTGGTATCATAGAAACATTTTAAATGAAATATAATAGACTGTAATGCAATATTAAACACCGAATTGGAGATGAAATGAACGTGACAGTAAATTTAAGAATTAATTAATTAATTAAATCATGAAATTTAATATAATAGTACTTTCATTTATTGCTCTATGAATATGAATACAACTTCACAGAAACCTAACCTCGGTATTCAGTAATTTAAGAAATTTGATCATATTCACGCCTTTTGAAAATTATAGGTTTATATACTTCTTTCTAAGCAGAAAAATCATAGTGGCATTATAGTACAAAGTGATACTCATCTTCCAACACGTTAAAAATCAAGTCCTTCGATCTAGTGAATAGACTGTGGTCTTTTCCATATTCCATATTCAGTATATAAAGCAAGAACATACGTCCTTATTGGTGAGATTTCAAACCTTTGTCACTGTTACCATATTCAAATGCTCCTTGTAGCCAAACTATGGTGACAAATTTCTATATAATCAAGCTGTTACAGATTCGCTGATTCAAAATTGTCAATTTTAGATCAGTTTATATATTCGTGTCCGCTAGATAATTTTGTGGAAATAACTCCTACAAGGCTTCTAAAATGTTGTTTTAAGCACCCAAGAGATATAGACATATCAATACGAATATACAAGAGGTGGCAAACGTCAAAAAACGTCAAAACAAAGGTATCAAGATTATAGCCTGAGATAGTCAGGCAGCGGTTACACCAAAGTTATTTAAAGCTTAGAGAGTAAAGCAGATACTGCAGGACGTAGACCTAACTTGAATTTCACACACTGAGTAGCAGAAACATTGTTATATTTATGATTTACCTATAAGATTAACCTACTAATAATGAAGTGGGTGCATTTGTCGATAATATGCATCACACACTGTCGATAGTCAGTAATATTATACATAGAACATTCTTAAGATATTGTTTTAGAATTAGATATATATATAAAACATTTTAGCCCAAAAAATTCCAGGAAAATATATGCATAATTTGTTCTTGGTAAAGGACCAGTATATCTGGAATATATGAAATGTTCATAACTTACTTTGAGTACTTACATAATTAAAAGCAAATCATTTATATATTTTAACTGCTATGTCCCGGTTGGATTTTGAGAATAATTATGTTTATTCAAATACCTGTGAACCCATTTGAGGAAATAACTATATCAGACAATCCAACGATTTAGAATTAAGAAAAAAGTATGCATGTTAATACCAAGGATAAAATAGATACTTTGAATGGTCTATATTAGTCGCTAACCTACATATGTAGATCATACTGGTAAATTAAACTACGACAATATTAAATTTCATGTTCCGTTACAATTTATTAATTATTTGAAAAAGTAAAAAAGAAATTTCTGTTAATATTTTCTGTTTTGAATATGATATATATTCACTGAAAACTTGTAATGAAAAAAAGAAAAGATAAATATTGATCTGTTTTTATTAAAATAAAATGAGCACTATCATTATATATTTATTAAAATATCTACAGATTAAATTATCATATTAGGACACATAATGTATACTATTATTTATGAAAACGGGCCTGACCGGTGTCAAATCAGTGATTTCGGAACGATACCCTAACGCCAATAATCCGTCAGTGATTATGATAAAATAATCCATGCAGTGGGATTACATAACTTGCTTAAAATTTTGCATGAGTGGGCAGAGATGCTAGAATGAACTGTTTTGGATTCAGATGAGTTATGCTACGCACATTACTTGAAAATATTCCTGATGATTTCAAAATGATTATATCTTAAAGGTTGATTTCGATCGCATCGAGAATCTGCATGATTCTGATCAATGTTACCCATTGGCACCCGCAACATTCGCCATTAAAGAAGAATAGTTAAGAAACCAGCAATAAAAGTTATCACATTACTGTAAATTTATCGATTTTGATACATTAGTATCACATTTAATGACCATGGAAAAGAATATATAATACAAAATTACTGTTATACACAAACGTTTGTATGAAGGTAACAATCTTGTGTAGACATTTTGTGTAATTGTTTATAATGTAAATAAGACAAATAGATGGCGCCATAGTTCCAGTTTTATTAAGTAATGTTTTAGAACAATGTCAAGATGGTTTTTGAAGACTAATTTTATAAAAGTTAATTAATAACTCAGAATTTTGGAAACCAAGGAGAAAGGATAATGTCTTAAACTAGTCAGGCCTACCGAAATAGAAAACATAAGACAAGTGACCGATTTGACATTCGTAGCAAGAAAAGATATTTATTAAAATATATTAGCCGTTCATAGGCTTAAATGAAAATGTTTAAGCAGGCCAATTTACTCAGCCAATAATATATTTGTCTGAGTTACTTATGTACGACTTTTATCTTAATGATTACAAGTTATCTATGGTAAAAATGTTGAATTGATCCATTCACTTACTGATAGTCATTTTTTTAGAAGATATCACCATCTTTATTTCTTCCATATAGAATTACATCATGTAGTAATCAGATATAAAGAATCAAATGAGTACAAAATTAAGGTGAAAATAAAAAATAACAAAATAAAATTAACAGTAGCAATCAACCAACAGTAGTATGTATAAATAATGAAAGATGCAGGCAAACTATACATCCTGACCCTTAACAATAGCATGCAACCCACAGCAGCATGTATACAAAATGAAATATGCATTCAAAGTATGCATACTGGCGCTATGTGGACAAAGTCAAGAGAAGAAAGCAGAAGCTACAAAATGATATTGCGCATTCAAAGTTGTAAAGAAACAAGTAATAAGACTAACATGGCAGATTTTATCTGTGCTGTAAAAATTATATTCGACCTTACGACTCCTCTATTTGTAGAACATACTTGCACACTGCATCACAAAGAGCGTTGCATTACACAAATATAACTCTGTTTTCTCTCCCTATTACACCCATTGATCACCTTTTGCCTAGAAGATATTGCGCTCGAAGTGGAAAATGATTAGTCAGGAAATACCAAAAACAGTTTTTTAAAACTCAACATATAAGGACATGCAACATAACAAAGACGTATCAAGTCTTTAAAAACATTTCACATCGCAAATATATGTAGAGCTGTGTTTGAGACACAGACGCCCATAGCTTAGTCATATAAATAAATACCTTACTATCTTGTCTTTTTTGAGACAATTACCATACTGAGGAAGATCGCAAGAATTCTTGTATGAAAGAGAACCTGTCAAAATCTATTTATTTAGACATTTGAACTCTCCAAAGGCGTCTGGCAATACCAGCAATTTTCTGTCTGGCAATTTCTCTCCAATTTTGTTTATTTAGAATGCCAGATTGTTGCAAATAATCAGTTAGATACTGTATAATATATGTCTGAAATTAACCCGTAGCTTGAATTACATCCGCTAGGTGCATCGTCAAACATAATAAGTTGAACAACATTAGTTTTCTCGCACATAAATTCGTACTGCACAAATATTCACATATCATTCCAAGTATAATATCTAAGCTTGCACGTACTGAGAATGTTTAACTGATTTAAGGACGAATCAAAAGGGAAAATAATACAAGCCTTTGCTGGATTACAGCCTAAAATGTATTATCAAAAGTTTGTATATAACCAAATTAGAAACCTAAGGGAGATCATTTTCGGTTGCTAAAAGGGGTTTGAAACATAGACTCGATCAGAAATATTTTATTTAAAAACAGAGACGATGCATACATAGTAAGTCTTCCGTGAAAAGAGGAAGTCATCAAATGGGTTTACATAGAATGAGTTTCGAAACATGACTGTCTTCTATACTAAAATTATATATATATATATATATATATATATATATATATATATATATATATATATATATATATATATATATATATATATATATATATATATATATATATCTTTGCAATGTAAGACAAAAAGTATAATTTCTGAGTTTCTAAATCACATGCATTCTAAACCCTCTAAGATACGAAAACAAAGTTGTTTTGTGACTGATGGTCAAGAAATGCAAGTCATTTTATAGTTAATGATAAAGATAAATCCGTGACTTATAACAAAAATTAATATATTGACGCCTAAATCACAGTATCTATATTTGCGTGCCTATCGTCTTGTTAATAGAAAACTACAACTTGTTGCCGGCAACTACACCACGGAAAATATAAGAGATTGTATTTTGCTGTAAAGAAAATACAAAAGTAAGTTTTCATAAGTGACACTGACACACTTCATTCTGAAAAAGACATTGATTAGGACCTTTCTTTTTGTGGTCACTTATCGTTGCGTTTGAAATTCTAAGACGCGTATATTAATTATGGACCTGTCTGTATGCACGTTTTGAAGCTGAATATTCCTCTCTTACATACCTGCAGAGGATCCAATTGCGTCACGTATCTGAACAGTACCAGCGATACAATCGTTCCCATTTCTAGGACAATATGCATATATGTTTTGCCTGTTAGGTTTGTTGCAGCATACATGACATTTTCTATGAACGAACATAAGTTTGGAAATACTTGCTTTTTATCTAACATCAATGGAATGAATAGAAGCGTATGTCATTCCAACTTCACTTTTTCCAATTAGACAAATAACTATCCGATTGGATTCTTCTCCGTCAGGGAAAATTTGAACGAAGGTTCAGATAATCAGGTTAAGGAAGAAATCTTCACTTTCTCACATTCCTGCATAAAAACTTATATCGTTCCTCACATGACTGTTGTCGTACTTCACTTGACATCCTAATATAGTTATGATTCATTGTATCGCCATTCGCCTTGTTGATATAACGCCACTTGACATTCAACCCTTGTTATGATTCGTTGCATCGCCATTTACCTTGTTGGTATAACGCCACAATTCATTTATAAATTTTATTATTCTTCAGTTGGACAAACCTGACCTAAACTCAACTATCTTTCAAATTATTTGAAGTTATTGTCGTATACTACAATGTTTGAAAACCTGATTGCGCCTTGTTACAGGCAATTACTGCATCACGTGAAAGCTTTAATAAACCAGTTTTTATATTTCATTAATGATCGTATTTTCTGATCTCCAAAATATCACGTGTAGATCTGACAGACACCGATATAAGTGTGTGTTGGGTGACCATTGGAACTCCCAGTTCGCTTATATTTAATAGCCTTGCAAATAAAACATAGCCAATCGTACCGGAGAGTTATTGTTATTAACGATGGGCTAATTGATGTTTGTCAGCCTCAAACATTTAAGAGCTGTCATTTAATTGCAATAGGTAAACAGAATATGATATCTTACTGATGTCCATCAGATCTCACGTATGACTGTAGAGGTCATATTTGAATCAGATCAATGCATTTTAGGCGTTGCAATGTCTATTTATCAAAGACACCAACGATCAGTTACCCCTGCCTTATATAATATTACAATAGTGTTGTACTGAATAAATGTTGATCGTTCGCTCACATAAATTACTAATCTAAATTGAGAATACTCCTTTAGAACATTTGGCCTTAACTACCATATATATAAATCAGGCTGACTAATTAAATACCAGATAATAAGATTTTCCATATTGTTTCATGTTGTTAAACGTCCTCGTTATACTATGATTTTCGTTAGGTTATCCAAAGTTAAAAAATATTTCCAATTTTCATTCATCAGTTCCATTCAGATTTCACGTCATTATTCAATAGTCACTGATATAATAACTAGATCCAAAAAACAACTTTTCCCATAGTATCTATTATATAAAATATATTTTATGGTGCTCATGGACATATAAAACACCAGATCAGATAATGAAGTTTAGAAGCATAACGTGACTCATTTGTTTCAAAGTAATTGAGGGAATACGGGGTTTTCAAATTAGCTCTGCGGAACGTATCTGTAACTGTTAGTGAGGATTTACAGAACTTCCTGTTGAAAAATGATATTTTTGTTATAACGCTTTATATAGAATGTAATCAAATCATTTAATCTGGAAATCATCTGAGCAACAAGTAAAATGGGTCAGTTTAGTTACAAATTGACTAAATACGGAATCATTCTTAGAATCTTTGCAACAATACAGACCAACGTTGAGATGTCCTGAAGACTTTAACGCCAACCTCAAACGGTAACTGAATATCCATCTGAAATTGTGTTATCTGAAGTTATACCTTTCAAAGTCTCCAAAGAGACTTCTGTGATTCAATCGGCATATCTTTCTAATATATATCTGATTTCAAGGCACTATACAAAGTCGTCTACAAGAGTTCCTGGACAGCAAGTGACTAGATTTTATGTCAATGACGGGAAAAGCATTGCGGGCCTAAATACACTGTTCATCACGTAGAAGGGCGTCTTCACGCCATGAGAGTCTCTTAGGACCAGTCACATCTACCACTGTTAACCTGAAAATGACGACTTTGGTTTTGCAAATAGTATCATTTTTATGGTACGTTTTTAGAATACTAAATATGTCAAGTGACTGATTCATTGACTCTGGCTGCTGAGGGGGAAATTTGTTGAGAAACGATATGTACAGGTGGGAAAAATCCCGACTAAAAACTGTTAACCTCAAACTCATCAAACTATAATTGAAAGGAATATTTCATGTTACTTGTGCTTTTTTCAGAATGGCGACAGTTATATATTCCATGATGCAAGTTTGGTATTTTAACACGTGGTTCTATAAAGACGTCCATTATAGAATAACTACTAAATTTTACACATCTACCCATTTCCCAAGAAAATTGTCAAAATTAGATGTCCGTAAAAATAGTATTCTTCATTACAATCACCGAAATTAGTATATGTTTTATTAATATTTCATAATGTTGTAATGCTTGGGAAATTAAACTTTGTAGTAATCAATAATATTTGAAAATGAGGTTTTCAAAGGGCAAAATTGAATGGTGTTACATGATGTAAACGGCATACATTTTTTTGCTTGCATTCGTGTTTCTTTAATAAATATAATTTCAACCATATTATCTTAATCACATTATTCGTTTTTGGTAGACAGAAATTGTTATCATCGACTTTTGACATCTTGTTAATTCTTAAAGTATTCCAATGGACTGCGCTGGGATCAACGACTGATATATACTAAACTCTTCAGTGCTAGCTTTCCTCCTTTCCTTTCCCCCTGCCACATATAGACAGACGCAGATAGGGAGAAACATTGTCATTAAATGTCTAGAAAATTAATTATACCGCTTTTTTACAAACGTGCTAACGTTTATAACAATGCTCTTTTTAGTTCCGTCTGTGTGGATGGGTTTAGGCATATTTTCTCCACAGCCAAGAAACACGATAGCAGACCAGGTTAGTTTCCTCCAATCCTTTCTTCCATTTCATTATAAGTTTTGAAGTTTGTGAAATGCTGTCAAGACTAGGTTATTAATAACCTTCGTCCGTTATCATAAAAGGTATTTTATTCCATTTTGGCATTTCCATGACATCACACAAGGACTTTTGAACAAAGTAGGTTTCACTAATAGGAAATTGAGAGAGAAAACACTAATTCGATCAATATCGATCAATATGTACCAATGTTCTTTTCGGTAAAAAATGACAAAAGTTGTTAATCCAATAATCCTATAGGTAATGCATTCATATACGCAAGATTAATAATCGCATAGTTTTCAAACGGGAAAGTCTTATTAACATATCCAAAAAAGCAAGTTTTATTCTACACTTACATTCATATATATTAAAATAATCCGGGATATAAAATGGTAAAATGAAGTATATCTATGATCCACGTTTCTTTTGACTAAGTCATAGTTTTGTGGAAACAGAAACAAAACTCTACCCTAATTTGCTTAATACTAGACTTACTTTTTTATAAATATTTTCGTACACAAATGTGTATATTTAAATCATTCTTAGCAATAATGATGACGCCGATGACGAGCGCAAACTTTCAAATTAGACAATCGGTTGTCATTTCAAACCTGACAGAATATTTCCTGCTACTTTATCGAAAATTCTTTATTTGTGTTTTAATAAACATTGATAATTCATGTGCAAGAAGAAAACATATTTTGACATCACAACAGATTAAAGATATGTGGATCAAATCAGGATGACATTTACATTACCTTGGTTAATAATCGCGTAGGCGATCTTGAATCTTCACAACGTAATATACACACAAGCAACCACACTGCAGTCTGACGTCATTGTCTGTTAACACTGTGCTTGATCATAGGCCTTGATCAGAGGCCTTAATTAAGCATAGATCATTGTTTGAATGAACGCAGAAAATACTTCATTTAGTATACTGTGTTAATTATACGATTAAAATTGTCCATCGTTTATTATCAGAGTCATATCATTAGCTATCGCAAAGGTTCTAAGTTTGTTCAGATAACGCCTAGTCTAGAATACAATAAATGTTTATACGACAAACAACAATCAAAAGTTAAATCGAAGTTATAAACATCAAACTATAAAACGTGACATCTCCAAATGCTAAGAAAATCTTAACAACTATCCTGATTAGACACTGATTTTAAAACTCCTGGTCTCTTTATACTATTAGCATGCATGTTCGATTATGCCAACAAAACGCATCAGGAACACGTACTTCGTATGTCAACTATTTTGCAACATTTTGGAACTATTGTATTGTTCAAATGTTATTTATGTTATCATGTCATGATAAAGATTCTATTGGACAAAGAAGAATGATTCACGACCAGCACCCTTTTTTGGGATTATCAAATAACGTTATCACTCTGGCAGGTCAAATTATGATAGCTAGATACTGTCAAATACGGTGATATGAAATCACAATTATTTGAAAGACAATTAAAACCAACTTTAAGTGGCTAACTTTCCATTAACAGGTAGGTTGTTTATCTCTTTCTCCCTCTCTTTCTCTCTCTCTCTCTCTCTCTCTCTCTCTCTCTCTCTCTCTCTCTCTCTCTCTCAAGAAAGGTCTGAAGCGACTTTGTGGATGAAACTTGCCAATAAACATTACAAATTAAATTATGTGCTTTGCATGAAGATTGTTTTGGTGGTATATATCTTTTATCATGTCCGTCACATGAGAACCTATGTCAAGTTATTATGGTTGCAAAGAACTGACAGTTCAAAGAAAAATATTAACAACCCAATTAAATGCAGTAAATAGAAACAAATAATATGTGTTATTGCTCAAAAAAGTTCATTCGATGTTGATTAAGACTTTTGAAGTAACAATTCCAAGGGACATTGTTCGCTTATATCATTTGCCGTAACTATTAAAATTCCAGATCATTCTCTTCTGTTGAATTTTGTCATTATCTTCATCATTTGCTGACGTTTCAAAATAAGATTTAATATGTTCAATATATATAAATGGTGTAAATCATAGAACTGCATAAACAAATGCAAGCATTTCACAAAATGACGACAATTTCAATATTTACGACTGTCGATAGTTTTGTTTTACATTTCGCTGATCACAATTTTGTTGTTTATCTATCTTAATCTGCTTTTCTCATCTGTTCAATTTCTTGTTGTCGATAACACAAAATTATAACACCAATCCATGCATATTCGTTAGGTTCTTACATTCTCACTTCGTTTGCCATAGATGTACGAAAATAGAACAAACATGCATAACTTTCAAAACTATATTCATGCTGGGATATTCATTTCTATAAATAGTTTGTGTATGTTATAGTCTAGTCTTCTCACGTTTGTTTTATTGAGTCGAAATCACATGTATTTGAAAAACCAACGTGGTAGTTCTAGTTCGTTCTCTGATTGTTTCTTTTACAAGCGGCTAATTTCCATTTCAATGCAACCGACTATTTCGAACCACACGAACGAAATTATTGGCAACAGCACTCTCTCGGGCAAAGCAAGTCCTCGATTTAGAGTATTGAATTATAAATGCTTTTCTTTTTGTATTGTGTTATAAACATTCTTCATTTAGTATTTTGTTATAAACATTCTTCATTTAGTATTGTGTTATAAACATTCTTCCTTAAGTATTGTGTTATAAACATTCTTCCTTAAGTATTGTGTTATAAATATTCTGTCATAAGTATTGTGTTATAAACATTTTCTTTAAGTATTGTGTTGAAAATATTCTCCCTTAACTAATGTGTTATAAATATTCTTTATTTAGTATTGTGTTATAAATATTCTGCCTTAAGTATTGTGTTATAAACATTCTTCCATTTAGTATTGTGTTATAAACATTCTTCCATTTAGTATTGTATTCTCAACTTTCCTCATTTATTTACTTTGAATCAGTAAGAAGCCCTCGAACAAAATACAATTGTGATTCATTGTTTTACTACTCGTGGAGTTTTAAACATCAATCTTACCAATGAAAGTGTTTCTAAAACGTTTAACACAATGTCAATAAGGATATTAAGAATAACTTTCTATGTGAAGAACAAGAGCTAAATATTTGAAGTGAAGACACCTAAAAGCTAATGGTAATCCCGTCACCTTTCTTATTATAAAAAGTTTGAATCTATGCAATGTGAATTACCTTCTCTCGAATGTATCAAATTAATTAAATTGATTGTAGACCAAGTAATTCACATACTTGACTATGCCTGTTTTAAAGTGTGGTCAATTTGCGATTTTGCATATTGTAATTTATTACAATTTACATCAATTTTTTGTACATTCTTTAAGATAATTATATCTTAGATAACGACTTTGGCAATAAACAACATGCCGTAATGCGAATAATCGGCTAGTAGAATAACAATTATAGCTGTATTTATTATATTTGTCGAGTGATCCAGTGATTTGTTTTTCTTCACGTTTTTAAACATTAGCTCCAACCAATTGCCTCACTATCTAAATGGTTTTACGGATCTTCTGTTTATGTCTCTGCTAGCGCGTGAGACATTGAGTCACTCACGTACCAAACTTCTCTGGAGATGCTTTCATTTCTAATTTCATGGATAGGCATCCATACCAGTCAATATGTTTATATGGAATATATATTTTTGAAAAGCTATTTGATGGACAATATTGATTTTAGTTTGTTTTCCAGACTTTATTAGTCTGTACTAGCCATCTGCCGTTGATGCTGTATTTTAACTCCTGACTTGCAGTGATCGTACCAATGTTTGTAAAAATCGAATATTAGCTTCTCTTTTGTTTACTTACAATACCCATTAGACTGACTTAACATATCTAAAAATTCTTCCGGTGGTTTCCACCTTTCTCGGAAACCAGTCTAATAGACTACAGGAGATATTGCCAATGTCTTTATAGCGCTTCCTCTTTGGAACATCGTGATTGTTCGTTCCTAACACGGACGCATATGATTTACTAATACTATCATTTTCTGGAACAAAACCAACAGTAGATGGGTTGTTAGTCAACCGAAAGAACAAATTACCTTCATAACGCGCGTGTCAATCAACTTGCTTTCATCATTATTATTTTACAGAACTCGCATGGTTGCTGAGAGAGATCAATGGTCATATTAACTCTGTGGTATAGCAGCAATAACCAACCAAAATATACAAACCAGTTTTGAAAATAAACGCGAAATCTTCTAATAAAGCTGCAAACGAGTTCTTCAAATGAGTCTTAAGACTCATAAAGTAAAGCTAAGTATATATTTTTTCTCCCCACTATAAATTGCACAGATTGTTATTATAGCATTGAATCTGTTTAGATACACTGGATTGATTAGTTGAAACGATCTCAGATTCTTGGGTGGCTATGAGCAATGATTATTGTCGCTTCATTCAGCAGCATTTGATGTTACAGTGACAGCTTCTGCCATGTTTTCCTGTCTACGTCGGTTTGGATTTATGATTAATTCAGTTGGATCTTAACAGATGTGTTTCATGTTTTACTGTGCAGGTAGGTTGAAGTAAAACAAAGTTTCATTTTCTAGTATGATATCTTGCAAATTAACCGTATTTTCTCTTTGGGCTGAAAAGGAATCCAGTCATTCATCTTGTACGACAGATTTGGAGTCAGAAATGCTTTGCCCATAGCGAGCTATCACTTAATTAAGGATTCTTTCACCACTACATCCCTGGCAGCGGTTCTGTACACATGGGTATTCTTCAGATAACGAAAGTATATAAAATGGACGAGAAGATGTGTTGGCGAGAAAATTGTTTTAAAAAAATTCAATATGTTTTTGTTACAAAAATACAAAATGTTACTTATTTAATACTTATGGCACATGTTCGTCCAGTTTGCATTCATGAAATTAGATCTCACACACACACACACACACACACACACACACACACACACACATATACATATATATATATATATATATATATATATATATATATATATATATATATATATATATATATATATATATATATATATATATATATATATATATATATATATATATATATATATATATATATATATATATATGAAAATATGGTGCCGAATTCATTACCCTATAATTAAATGTTACTGCATTTGTATGGGAAAATATGAACGAGTTTTGGGATGGAATATATCCTTCCGACAAAACGAGTTCATATTTTCCCATACAAATGCAGTAACCTTTTTATTATATGCTCACTTTTTATTCTATCTAAGGTTTAATTATATAAACAAAATACACTAAAAGAAACAACGTAAATGAATGAATGCCGTATTCCAAACTAAATACACAAGCGCAGATTTGTCATTACACAATGACACCATTATTAATGCGCACATAACTCCGCCCAGATAAATTTGAACTTAGTTGCGCGCTCGACATAACTTTCGAAAAAAATGGGGTGTCTAGTTAAAATTGAAATTTGCAGTCATATTGTGAATGAATGCGCATTGCAACAACGTTTCCATTTGATCTGGAATGAATATATTTTGGTATTTTGTTTCGGTTCGACGAAAGTTTGTGATTTTGGACTGGATTCATCTGTGCAAATTATACCTGAAATACATCGGATTGAAGTGGCGCGGGAGAAGCGTGTTTACGTCTGCAAATGTGTTTCTGTTTCTGTCATTCAATGCTTGAAATCATAACTTGGGAAAAATATGAAGTCTTTCAATTGTAATTATCAAAAAGACGCTATGAAATTTAATGCTTATTTCATTTTGGGTGCAGTAAGGAGGATGCAATTGCACTTATCATTGAAATTACATCACAATTTCGAAATGTGTAATCCAGATTGAAAACCTATGACATGGCTCATGTAATTCGGATTTGCAGAATTAAGAAAAAACATTTTGAGGAAATTCAGGATGTAAAACTGTAAGTATATTTTATTTTGCCATTCTTATCACCAGCTAAAGAAGACAGTATATGCCTTGTCACTTGTATGTTATTTGTAAGGACCTAATCTTCCGTCTTTTATATAATGTAGCTAGCCTAAATCCGTAACATTGTATCAACGCGGAATGTGCCAAAACAGCTTGGTTTTTTTGCAGTCCACGAAACATGTTTTAGTTCATTCAGAAACAAATTTAAGCAACCACAACGTAAAGAGCCTCTTACGCGAGTGTATACGACTTTGTTTTACAAATCAAAAGTGCTATCGTCTGCGTCCATTGTTTGTTTACAATAGAAAGTAGTTCCTTTATTTACGTGAATGCTATATGCGTATTGTCGCGCGCATTTAGTATCGGGGAATACTGAACGATTGTGATAATGTAAAGTTAACGGGGGAAAAAATGAGCATATAATAATAAGAGATATGTTACAAAATGCAACACGATGTAGATACAGCACAAACATTTTCCCCAATTCCTCAGATTCATTAAGCTCTTAATAGTTGGGTGCAAATTCCACCCTTTTAATGTGTCATCATTCTTGAATGAGTTCAATGATGTATTATTAAATAAAGAACAACTATTATACTATTCTACGTTCATATTATGAATAACGAATATATAATTGTATCTACAACATAAATCCTAATGAACAATTAAGTCATGTTTTCTAATTATGCGATGTATTTGTTTAATGTTGTGTTAAAGACTAGTATCGCAGACGTTGCTCGTTGCAGGACATACATTCCATTCAAAAAAATCTTGAAGAAAAAATCATTTGTTTGAAGACTTGTTTGGGAGGTTCATTTCATATAGACTTGTAAATCAAATTAGTAAAAATGTGAATAATATGAAGTGAACGTAGCCATGTATGTTGCCCAGGTATGCTGATGCTCTGGGAAACACTTTACATTCAAAAAACATCAATGCATGCATGTTTGAATACATACATACATACATACATACATACATACATACATACATACATACATACATACATACATACATACATACATACATACGTACATACATACAAGCACACATGCATACACTTAGTCAACGTCACTTGAAAGTAACCCGGAAGCACATCTTGCCGATTGTTTTGCTGGGATTGAGGATTTCTTCAGCAATGCTATTCATTGTAAACTTTTCGAGGGACTAAGGTTGAAATAAGGACTAGCTATTTATATCTTGAGGTACCTTTTCCTTCTGAGTGTGTTCCATAACACCTTTGTGTGCACTCTCCAATATAAAAGGCAAATAGATATTCATTGTATCTCCAGAAAGTACAGATGACAACGAATACTTGTTATGTAAGGTATCACCTTAAGATAAAGATTTGGCCTCAAAAAGGTGTTGCTAGAAACATTATAGTAAAATATTGTGTTGAACAAGATTTTTATAAATACATCAGTTTTAATGGATTCGTTTCTTGTATCATGTCCGCGTTTATTTGACGTCTGTTATGTCGCACTTTACCTATTTACCTAGGGAGCATCCTCTTCATTTTGAAATATGAAATCCTGCTTTTGCTTCAATAAAACTAAGAACGTTAAGTATATTATTAAAGACTGCATAATGAATTTAATATTAAAAGATCCACCATTTTACAGTGTAAAGGTCAATGAAAACCTTCGACATCTATCCATAGAATTTCCATTACAGACAAAGGTATCGTTGTGTCAATCTAACTTCTGTAAGCATAAAAACATTTTAGTATCAAGAAGACTGTACAGTCTGGTTATTCTCTAGCAGAAATATATTTTGAGTACCTCAGTAACGTTTTCTGTTCCTTCTTAATGGTGGAATGAACTCAGTATATTTAATTGTAGAACTGCCAGTATTTTCGCACTTTTAAGTAAGTATTGTAAATATTGTCCATCGCGAACTGAAAAGGTTTATATCCTAACTGGATTCCGGGAAGCACTTCATCGACCATAGGAGATGCCTGCTGACAAATTCAGAAACAATTCGTGTGTGTGTGTGTGTGTGTGTGTGTGTGTGTGTTTGTGTGTGTGTGTGTGTGTGTGTGTGTGAGAGAGAGAGAGAGAGAATTGTAATTTTTGTTGGGTATTCATCGAAGTGTAACATATTCGAATCCATCACAAGATCAATAAAGCCTGAATGAGTTTATGTCATTATGTCAATTGTGAGTGATTAGGTAAAATGTATACTTGAATAAATACCAAAACCGTGATTATTTAATTTTTATATTTCCAGCTGTCCTCCTTCAGTCATGAAATCAGGGGATTCCATTAAGAAGTATGATTTAAAATAGCATTAGGATTGTCACATGGCGTCAAAAATATCTAACCCCTTCCATGGACGTCTGTGGTCTGGAGGCGCCAAAATGGGGCAGTGCTCACCTCTCACTCCCGAATTTTTCAAATACTTTGTGCAGTATTTGCATGTCCTTTTGATTTTGACCTAGCTACCACCCCAACTACCCCAAGACAAACGTCTTTGCCACCGTCCTACCTCCGGAAACATTCCTGTGGTCATGGTCCCATTTTCACTTTTATACAATCATGGCACAGAGTCTAGAAGCGAGCGAGCGCGCGCGGTGCGAAAGGGGGGGCGGGAGATTTATTGAGCATTTATTCTTTACGTTTTGGCATTTTAGTGCTTGCTTTCTACGCATTTTTATTTTTCTAAACAAAAGTCGTGGCCATAATTAATTATTTTGACTAATCCTTACGTTTCAAGACCCGAATTTACGTGGCGGCTAATTGCAGCTCATCGTCGAAGCAAACATATAATAATCCATGAGCGTAGAGTTTCTCATAAAGACTATATACTTTGTTTGGCTGCAGAGGTGAGTCTTTTAGTGAAGGAAGGTCTGTCCGATTTCGTTTTGAACTTTTAAATGGAAGCTTTATCTGGGATCGCAAATTTTGATCTGAACTCACCGATGAAATGGTTGTTTTTGTTGTTATTATTATGGAGTTGATCCATACAATACTTCACCTCGATTGCTATGGACACGGGTTGAGACCTTAAAGAAATCCTCAGGATTTACCAATGTGCGACAAATTCCAGATCATTATCATATCACAGTTGACACTAATCACAAAAATTTGAATTATTACATTGTATCTTTCCGGGCTTATCTGCTATACTTTCATTTTCCATTCATATAACAGTAGCATACTCATACATTCCACAGAGATTAGTTTGATGGCCTCCAGTCGGCTTGTTAGTTACAGATCTCGCGTAATGGCTTTGTTGGTATTGTAAGAATTGTTAGAATCAGTAAGGTGAGTTTTGAATACAATCCACTCTATGGAACCCCGAAAAAAGACTCGGTAAATGATCTTATTAAACAATATTTGTGTGTTCCTTCAAACACAATCTTCCCTTAAGTATTGATAAAATAATATTTGTATGCTAACGAAGCTGATATGTTCTAAGATAGTATAGTGCATGCTGGAAAGAATCAATCCTTGAGATACTGTTATTGGCTTAAATTAAAAAATGTTCAGAATTTGGCAGGGTTGGTAAATGCGTTGATATCAATATTATAGTGACCTTTCATTCAGCATGTGTACAGAATGGAAATCCTGTTCGAATAATCGGGCACAAATTTACCAGCCTGAACTTTGTTTCTTCTTGTCATCGAAATGCATTATTACTCATGTTTGTCACATGTCTGCCATTTGTTCGTCAAAAATAATACTACTCATTCCGGCAATAGTGTCCTCAATGAATTAAAAAGCAGTTTAAAGAAACGACAAACAGTGAGTGGTATAAATCTATCTAAACAATAAGAGCAATGTCGGTCTCATAAATCTTATGCGACAGTATTTGTGGTTCTTTCATTTAGAGATCACACCATAAATTTACATAAATTACAATGGATGTTAGCAAACACAATGCTGACTTCCATCACGTTTCTTGTGTAGATCCCTTAAATTGACATTGCGTTTCACATTTGTATTATATCCCCAACTCTGTAATATATCCTCAACTCAGGAGTGTTTTTTCCCCTGGGGCGGTGGTTTTTACCGGGAATTTCCCGCGTTCTTCCTCCACTACCTAAACTGACCGCCATGTGCTGACCTATCGTATGCTGAAAAATGGCGTTAAACCCAAAACAACAACAACTACTACTAGAGGGTTTCAAAACACGTTAATGTTCATCGACTACTACTCTTTGTCAGACTGCACAATAACGATATGAATATACAGTAATCATATATAATTTTTTCTGATTGAGTCCGTGTAACAATATGTCGTTCTAGACATGCACTAGTCTTTTGGTTCAATGAAATATCACTGCACTCATTCAGGGAAACATCAGTAGGTATGATTTTTAAAACCCATACAAACAGACATTGACTTTCTTCGAACTAATGCTTACGCCTTCATCCACGTTGATTGTACCCAATTTTAATAGTCATCTGCAATATGTGCCTGATGTGACACATCATTACCACGGATTACGGTGTGCCTGACAATGACACATCATTACCACGGATTATGGTGTGCCTGACTATGACACATCATTACCACGGATTATGGTGTGCCTGACTATGACACATTATTACCACGGATTACGTTTGATCTATTAAACTGTCATGTTGTACATCATTTATAATCGTAGCTCACATCTAAATTTAATGCAGACTTTAATACAGTTTAAAAGAAAATCCCCCAGACTAATTATTTATCACAAATTTCTAGATCAGACAATTGATTTTCACTCTTCGCACATGCAGACGAGTCTGATCTTTTTGCAATACGTGCAAAAGTTGTATTTAATTTCAGGTGCAACTACCATAGTTTCAATTCCCGTTAGTCTCCAATCACCTTATTGCCAGGTGTCACATTAATTACCAGGGAAGTGTACAATTACACGTCTCCTTGTGTGGCCAAACGTTTTACAGTAATAATACGAATGATATCATACACTTGATAATTTGCTTTTCTTAGATTTTGCTTAATGTGTGACTGCGAATATTAAATGTTTTTTATCACCATTTTATTGTCCACGTAAACCGTCTGTGTTATTGAATTCGTGTTCAGCCACTTGAGATTGTAATTATCAATCTTACCCATTGCAAATTCTGCTTAGATTTTCCCCCGAGTACTTGGATCTTTGACTTTGACGTTTTCAGTGCCTCTGTTTGTAACGTCCCTCTCCAATTTGTCTTATTAAAGTCTTAAATGATGTGTCATGAGATACAAAGAAATCAAAAGCTTATTTGTTTTCGGCCCTGCAAAGTAATAACATTAATTATGGACGGTTAAGGCTTGGGGGACCTGGATCATTTAAACTTTGGAGGGGAGCTGGGTACTTAAGATGTAGATCTGCAAATGCATCCTGAAAGCTGTCCTTAAACTGTCTTTTAAATTATAGCTATATTAGGCGAAGTCTCCGACGGTTTAGACACAGCAACCAGGGACCCCATTACTTGGGGGCCCGGGGTACGTGCCCTCCACTTTAATCACGCACCGAAACTAATACTGTAACCCCTTTCATCATCGTCTCCAAATGCTTCCTTTTTAAACAGACAGCTTCCAATCAAAACGCAAACATCGCGTAATATAGGTTTTAGTTTTCCACAAAGCCTCTTGATATCACAGAAGGTTTCCTTAATTCCCTGACTTATTTTCCGCTTTTCGTAAATCGAAAATTTAAGCAGTTGTTATCATTCATTTCAATCCTTTGACGCGTATAGTTTTGTTTCTTTTACTTCCCAAGGAGAAAAGTTAATTAACATATCAGGGCATTAAATTACATGATTACAAAGCGAATTACAATGCAGGTTCATTTTAAACAATGCAGATTTTATCCTACGTCTGAATGCAAGATAAAATATGTTTCTGAGAAATTACCCATTACGCTGCATACGACAGTTGTTGACAAAAATAGACTCTTAGTGTTACATGTTTAGGCTCGAATAAATAGTAACACAGAAAGGGTGAAAACAGCAAGCCTTTTAATTCAACAGTAAACGTATCCAAAATTGTGTTGAATAATAATTATACTGGTAAACCATCAACAATAAATTGCGATCACTTACGAAAAATATTTCTTGCTTTGTATTATGTGTATACGGCTGCGGACGAATGGTTTTCATTAGACAAACACGATTCTATAGCTTTTCAACACGGTTATATCGAGATATTGACGATGTAACAAGCAGACAAAACGTGCAAGTATTAATAGCACAGTATCGAGTTCCTTTGATTGTGTTACTAGGTTCTGACAAGTAGTAGAAGTATCAGTGGAAAATAATTTATGCTTTAGTCGAAAACATCAAATGCACAGCGAAAGAGATTTTCTTCTTATCATTAACAACTGATTATCCAGTTGACAAGCATGATGACAGAACAACTGATTATCCAGTTGACAAGCATGATGACAGAACAACTGATTATCCAGTTGACAAGCATGATGACAGAACAACTGATTATCCAGTTGACAAGCATGATGACAGAGCAACTGAGTATCCACTTGACAAGCATTATGACAGCTGGTGTGAAACCTTTCATAGATTTAAAAAATCTTTCTTATCAACATGTGAAATGTGTACCAGCTTGTCTATTTTGATGGTTCTTGACTGATTTATATGTTCCTTCCTTCGTAGCCAATATTTAACAACTTTAACAAAATGTTTATCTTCCAAAAACATTTTCATCACACCACATAACATGCCAATGCTTTTAACAAAATTGGGCAATCCTGCTCGAAGAGATAATGAGTACAAATGAGTTGAGAAAGCTTTTTTTAAAGAAATGGTTTGTAACGGGGTTGATGTTCATAACGGAGTTATCAAATTATACCATTCCCGTTTAGAGATTAATAAGATACAAATGCTGTCTAACACGGCATGGGCACATTAAATGGGTTAGCAGAAAGTGTCAGCTGGTTAACTAAATATTGTACGGGAAAATAATGAGGTTACTATTTTTCATGCCTCAGTTCCCATGTCATATATGACCAGTACAAAATCGGAATTGTTGACTTTACAGCAGCAAATGGATTACATAGATCGTTTTTGCCTCAAATGGTCATTGCCATATGACTTAAATATGAATGAGACATTTTCTAATTTGGTGTTGTGGGAAAAAAGCATGATTGTTTTTTTCAAATCTCATTTCCGTCTTAGGGAACTTTTATTAAATAACATACGTCATAGTTAAATTGTTGTGAGTGATGTAATTCAAGCTCTTGAAGTAGCTTCACGTAAAGTCAAATTATAGAAAACGTCCGAGTATAATATTTTTCACTAAAACCAAGAAAATAAGAAAATACAGAATTTGGTCCACGAATTTTTAAGTTTCAATTATATTTATAGTGATGACCACTTGGATTTATCGTATAATGAAAACAATATTAAGATTTTCTATGAGCAAACAATGTCGAAATGAATCATTATAAAGTTTAATCGATGTAAATCATTATACTTATCAATTGTACCTGCTGAACGTAAACTGTATCTTATTAATAAATATGTTGTGTCTTTACTATCTTCCAAGATCTATACATATAAATATTTTCACCCCAAAAATCCACTATTTCCTTGTATGAAACAAATATCATATTAATATATAGAGCAATATTTTTTCTATATTATATGCATTTGCACCTGATAAAATACAACAAGCAAGAAACATTTCAGTGTATTGCTTCTTCGGAACATCTTTCTGTATCATGTCATACACTAGCGGTCTTTTATCGATTATTCAATATTCTGCACGATGTTCGCCTCACTGATCATATTACTGAATGAATAAATTCGTCTGGTTTATCAATCTATTAAATATATTTGCAATTAACTAGATCGTGTGCCAATTTATTTTGTTCTCTGAAACATGCTGTATTTAATCGTTTACTCTCAAGGACAATGATGTAGATTAAATATGTGACAAACGTAACTCGCCCGAAGCCTTTTGATCGGTCATAACATATTTGTTAAAAACTAATCTGGCACGGAAATCATAACACTTTGAACGTAAGTATAAAAACATCTAAATTTCCATTGCGAATCCGTTGAAGATTCCAACAAAATAGTCTTCATTACTTGGCTGACTCAAAATTCAAGGCTCAGAATGACCACTGTATGCACTTTATGATTCATCAGACAGTTAGCTCTGTTATTTACATGTGAGACATTATTTTGTAACTTAGATCGTTTAGTTTATTCGTTATTATACTCTTTAGTTATACAACTATCCATCATAATATTTTGTTCGTTTTTAACAGGAATTGCAGGCTGTAATTTACAAAATCAGGCATTCTCTTCTTCAACACTTCGGAACATTGATGAAAACATAACCATCATAAGTCGAAAACGACGTCGTTGCCTGAAAGAAGTGCAAACGTTTAAGTGTTAGACATAACCGAACAATACAAAATACCATTTGCTAACGTTGTGTCATTCATTTAGCCCCAACTAATTATTCAGAAGTCATAACGAAGCTGATATATTTATATTCATAATTACCCAGTGGAATAGAAACAACAACCAATATAATTATATGCTAGTTTAAAACCAGTGCGACAGTCTAATGCGTTGCAATGGCCACGTGCAACTAATTATTTTATGAGCTATGGAATCAACATATGTGTTGAGATACAGTAAACAGCGTATTTTAAAAAATGGAGGTCGCTGATTGGTTGAAAATTATTACCGGAAATAAGTTAAGCCTGTGCATTGGTAAATTATATATATTAGTCGGCTTTAACCAAAAACCATTATTATTTTATCGCTGAAGCCGCGCAGCTACTACTGGACGTAAGCGGGGAGATATCAGTGAGATGAAGTCTTAGTGGACGCGTGCAAAGGAATTTTCGTTAAACATTTGGCGCGCAGCATATAATTTTCATCATTTTAAAACATTTTTCTTTGATTGATTGTTCTAAGACGTAAGCGTGATTTGCCGATATAACCACCAACGTATTCTAATTTGGCCAAATGTTTACGATACAGTTTATGGAAACTAAATTACTTGTCTGCGCAATAGCTACACCCTCAGTCGAAGGACTCAGAGTAAAATATAAGAGAGGTCTTATAAGTTCCGAACAAGATGGCCTGGTTTCTCAATGTCGAGCAAAATGAAGTCTGTGAAGGAGACATGGGTTCCAAATTTTACTTCGCCTTTTTAGGGCAATCACTGCACAAGCATTATATATATATATTTGAAAGACATCACCCTCCAAAGGAAGAAATGGAATTTATAGCGATTGTGTGTAAGCCCATTCAACGAGTCGTGTTTTAATACAGGCAATAAAACTTACATTTATTTCAATTTCATGTTTATGTAACAATGCAGGATTACCTTCCCTTGTCGGAGCGGTATTTAAATGTCCATTCAATTTAACTTAGCTTAATCTGTGCACTAAAATTTGAAATACATTCCTCGATACCTTCCAAATGTTAAAGAGTACTGTTGCCTATGAAAACTTATTATAAAAATAAAGTTTGATTTTAGGCCAAAGGCAACTAATTACTGCAAGAGGTACGGTCTTGTGAAATACTAAATATTTAAAGAGTATGAGTCACTGATTGGCTGAAATAATTAACGGAAATAAAGTATTGGTATTTCAAAAGAAATCTGTAAATATTTGCATGAATGCGGTTTAACCTAAAGCCATTTTTATGTTATCATAATCGCCGCACAGATGCAATTGGATGTAGACGGGAATTTGTATAGTAGCACGTATCAGGGATTTATCGTCGAAAATTTGGTGCGAAGCATACCGTTTTCACTTTTATTTTAGATAAATCATTTTTTTAGATGCAAACTTAGGTTTGCCAAACTTATCCTGTTCAGCAATTTGGCAAAATATTTACGATGCGGTCACTGGAATTTGAATTGTTTGCCTCTGCCCAAAAGAGTTCCTAAAGCTGAGTTCGCACGAATACTTCCCGGGAGTCTCCCCACTGGCTTCGCTGTTGGATTCACGGGACTAATTCAGTTCCCATAGTAAACCTATGCAAACACCATGATATTAAAAGTTCAATAACTTAACATTTTTGAGTGCTCATGATCAAACCTATATTTATCAGTATAGATGAAACCTAGATGTCATCTTCTGTGTAGAGGAAAGGATAAGAGTCATTGCATTTTCTGGACCTGCATGTGTTTAAAACATGGTTTTTTTTTTAATTCCGCACCAAAGGGTCAAGTGCAAATTTTAGTAATCCGTGTTCCAAACTCAAAACTATTAAAGGGCTGAAATTTCATAAATAAAAGAATGACTATTTTAGCTTCACTTACAACTAGGATAAGCTCTCAAAGAATCTTTCCCTACAGCCTAACTTACATCATTAACCAATCCTGATCAGCCTAACCCATATATACTCTATTTTATGTTCACCCATTTCCAGACTGGTTCCCATTTTTCCATACCATTAGCAAGGTGTGTCCTGTTAGTATTTTCCTGGAAAATGTTTTGGATCGGCGTTGAACAACCTGCAATCTAATTAAGAGGTCTGAGTAAAAGTTCTTAAATACATCATAGATTATTTGTAGTGCTTATTTAATTCTCTGGCGACATTGACCCACAGAATTGCTTCTTTTACTGCCTGTGTCGGTTCGCATTGTGAATTATGCATTCGTTCAAAAGGATATGACCCATGCAAATGCACTTGATACGCTTATCTAATGTGAATCAGTTGATTTCTCGTTCCAATATATATATATATATATATATATATATATATATATATATATATATATATATATATATATATATATATATATATATATATATATATATATATATATATATATATATATATATATATATATATATATATATATGTATGTATGTATGTATTCTTATAATACTGTTATAACCAGTAAATAATAAGCAATAAGTAATCAGTGAATACAGCAGGCTTTGTAAAATTTAACAAATAATGTATTTCCCTATCTTATCCAAATTGGAATCCAAGAATTAAAACACAAATCCAATCAATGAAAAGTTCTAAGTGAACCACAGTTCATATACCGATGAAAATCCAAGGTGAAAGGCAATGACGTATCCAATAGTCAGCGTTGTACTGATGTGTCAACAGCCTCTTGACGAATTACAGGAAATATTATTCCAGTTTATGAATTCTTTATAAAATCCGGTAAATATCTTTTGTCCAAGAATTATTAGAGCACTTTAGTATTTCCAGGGAAAACAATCTCTTGAAATTCAATAATTTGAAGAAAAGAAAGATTCAGCCCCAAACTGGACACATCATAAAGCAACTTGACTTCTCAACTGTTAAGGCACCACTGATAGAATTCTTATCATAGATTAGTTACAAGACTAAGTAAAACGCAAAACATACTAAATGATTCTTACTCTAATAAGTGTTAGGTATATTTGATTTAATTATATCTGATCTAATAAAAAAAATTTGAATTTAATTGTTTGTTTTTCAGTTTTATTGTTCTTAAATATTTCATAACATGCTATTGTAACGTAAATTTATTCAATAAAGATAATACATTTTCCAGAAAAATTTTGACATTGACTGTCCGTTTTAGTTAACACCAAGTGTTGACCTAGATCCTGACCTTGATTCAAAATAAGTTCTATTTTTATTTTGAAATGATTGGTTGCTATCGAGGTCATGATGGGATTACTGATTTAAGATGTAAACAATTTTTTTATATAATTTCTAAGAGTAAAATAATTGGTTTTCGTCAGGGCCACATTGGGTGTACGAGATATTTAATAAGTCAATAATTTTGACAAGGTTCTGGAACATGATCACGTGACCCGTTTTGCGTTTCAAAATACTATATAACCTTTGTTTTGGAGAGATATTCTCAGTTGGGCTCTTACACTGGAAGTTTTATGTTGTGCTGTTTGGAGTTATTTTATATTACTTAGATTCAAAATGATAAGTTCTTCTTTTATTCTTGGAAAATACGTGTGCTCATGTTAAATTCCCGAACAAAGACAACTCTTATAACATTTTATTCAGATTTCCAAACCCAAGTTATATTTCTTGTTTCTACAAGGAACTGTATACTTCAACACTACATATTACATCATACGTCATCGTCTTCCATGTTGGATTCTTCGTCGGAACTCGATCTTTAAATCATTAGAACATTTAATTATTAGGACTACTAAACTTTTATTCGTGGATTATTCTTGGAATATATTTGGATTTGATTTTCAAAACCCGTAAGTTCATCTTTTTTTAATTTTTAAAGAAGTTTTCTAGGGAAATAAATTAGTATATTTTTCAAAGCTTGTTGTTTTTACTCTTTATTGTGTTTCTGTTTATTCAAGCCTAAACACGTAACCAAAGAGAAAGAATAATAAAAGAAATTACCAAACCTGACACTGATTTTAAGGTCAGCAACTACACACCATGTTTCTATTTTTAGGTATTTAAATCAATGAAATAAATAAAACAATCAATCACGTCAAACAGAACTGAACTTAAATCTGACACAAAACAAGTCCATTAAAAATATTACTTTACAATAACATGTAATGGAAAAAATATTTCAAAACTAACAGACAAAAATTAATTTATATATACATACCACTTCCCCACATAAAAGAAAAAGAAAGATTTATATAATGAAGATTTATTTTAACATAGGTTAATTATACATATAGTTTATTAAAAAAATAACATAAGAAAAATCTTATGAATGATACAAAGCACGCATAAAATTATATATATATATATATATATATATATATATATATATATATATATATATATATATATATATATATATACGGGAAAGTGCATCTGCTATTAAGTTTTCCTTTCCCTTGATGTGACCAATGTCAATATATATTCCTGTAACAACAATCTGCATCTTATTAATCTCTGATTTTTGTTCTTCATCTTGCCGATGAAAGAAAGGGGATTGTGATCACTAAACACAATACTCGGAGAAGGAGCTAAATTAATGTAAACTGCAAAGTGTTGTAATGACAATATCGAAGTCAACCATTCCTTCTCGATCGTAGAATAATTTCTCCTGTGTTATTTAATTTCATAGAAAATTAGCAGCCTGGATGATCAAACCCATTTTTATCTTCTTGAATCAATACTGCTCCAATCCTAACATCACTTGCATCAACAGACTGTTTAAATGATTTACTGAAATGTGGAGCTGTAAGAACTGGTGCACTCTTAATTATGGCTTATAACTTATCAAAAGCATCATGACATTTTCCAGTTTAATGAAACTTGGTTTTCTTACTCAATACCTTTTTCAGGGGTTCAGCAATTATAGGAATATTTGTAAACAATTTTCCAATAGTGTCCAGCCATACCAAAAAATGGCATCAGTTGCTTTTTATTAATAGGCACGGGAAATTCAGAGTAGCCTTGACTTTAGCATTTATTGGTTTAACTTGTCCATATCCCACGATGTGTCCTAGAAATGTTACACAAGCACGGCAAAACTAACTTTTGGATACATTTTCAAACTTGAATCAGTGAGTCTGTCAAAGAATTTCCAAACTGTCGATATATGTCCTTTCCATATGTCGTTGTAGATGATGCTATCATCGATGTAAGCATCACAATTATCTAGACCAGATGTAATCAAATTCTTTTAAAGTATCATAATTACCTAGACCAGAGGTAATCATGTTCATTAAACGTTGAACAGTAATTGGCGAACCCTTCATCCCAAACGGCATCACATTATATTGATAAAGTCCATCTGGAGTGACGAATGCCGAACTTTCATTTGCAATTGCGTCAGTTGAATTTCCCACAATCCTTTCAGAAGGTCAAATTTGGTGACATACGTTGCTTTTTTTATTTTATCAATTCGGTCATCTATTCTTGATAATGGAAATAAATATATTTCAGTGACGCTTTTCACCTTTCTATAATCAGTGCACATGCTTAAAGTTTTATTAGGTTTCGAAACAAGTATACATGGTGAACTCCAGTCACGTTTACTGGGCTCTACGAATTCATTTTCCAGCAAATGCTGCATTTCTTTTTTCGAGTATTCCTGTTTGAGAGGTTTCATCCTGTACGGGTGTTGTTTCACATTCATGGAATTTACAATTTTAACGTCATGGAGAAATTTGTTTGTTTTGTAGGAACATCTGGAAATAAGTGCTCATATTCAAGTACTAACTGTTTAAGTACATTCCTTTATTGTTGTTGCAAATGTGACAATTTCTGTTCAAGATTATAAATAACTTCTGCATTTAGAAGATATGTTACTCCAAAATTAATAGAGTCCAATTGCATTCATTCCCTTTAATATTTAATGAGTTGGACAGGTACAACTAAATTAAATGCATGATTAACCTGGCTATCTCACACAACATACTGGTACTCATATGATTTATTTACATCCCATTATTATTATTATTATTATTATTATTATTATTATTATTATTATTTAACTCATTCATTTTCTTCTTACCTTTGTAAGGGCCTTAATGCCTAATCTGAAGAAAATTTTGAAGAATGAGCAAGACAGACATAACTCTATCAGCAGATTCAAAAGTTAACTTCATTGAAGTTCTGTCGAACCACAATTTCACTTTTCGCTTGAATTGCTGAATGCCAAATTCAAGCAGAATTAGCTGGAAAATTCCGATCCTAAACTTTGACCCTTGATCCGATTGGACAGATTTGAGAAGGCCAAACTGAGTAAATAAAATAATAATCGTATCAAATCTTTTACAATTGTTTTAGTTTTAATATTCCTCAAAGGAATTGCCTATGGGAATCATGTTCACGCACACATTATGGTCGACAAGTATTGGTTTCCTGACTTGATCTTAGGTAAGGGACCAAAACAAACTACCATTATTCTGCTAAATGGTTCGTCAAATTCAGGAATATGTTACAGACGAGCCTTTAGGTATCTTCTGATTGGGTTTTCCTACCATTTTACAAGTATTACAAGATCTGCAGTACTTAAAAGCATCACTTTTAATTTGTGTCCAATAGAAGTGATTCAAGATCTTGTTAATCCCTAAATGACCAGCAAGAGGAGGTTCATGGGCAAGACTTAATATATTCTGTCTGTATGACTTTGGAACTACAATTTGATAGTTCACTTACCGCTCGTCACTATTAGGTACCTTGGATGGTCTCCATTTTCTCAAAAGAATCTCATTTTTAATGAAATAACAGATAGTACTTCAGTGGCTTCATTTTCATTAATGACACTTTGAAACAGACAATTGATCTCATGATCTTTTTCCTGTTCGACACCAAGTGATTGTCGTTTGTCACCCTGATTAGAATAATGAGAATGAGTCGTTAAAAGAGGATCACTGTTATCAATACCCTTTGATTGATCCAAATTAGGAGTGAAAGTGACCTCGTCAAACGACTGACCAATACATGTGTTGGGGATAAATCAGGGAATTATGTGTCAATAGGACAAACTTGCTGATTCAAACAAGGCTTGTCAGTTACAAGTCGATTAACTACAACCATACCTAGAGGTAGGTCGTTGCCTAGTAATAAATTAATGCTCTCGACGGGTAAAGCAAACACTGTTTTGACTGTCACGGGTCCTGATAGTAAGTCTGATGACAAATTCACACAATGGAGAGGAACATTAACAAAGCCGCACTCTACCCCACCCACCCCCCCACCCCCAATAAGAACACTCTCAGGAAAAGGAAAAACACCTGACAGTAAAAGACGGAGAAGCACGCGTGTGTATGTAAAGTCGTACAAATCCCCTTACGCCATTCAAGATTTCATCCCTTGATTTTGGGTGGTCTTTTGATGTCCACAGTGGAGTTTACATTTCAACTCAGCACCCAGGGTGGGAGTAGGGATGTTGAGTGGTATTATGCAAATTTTAAATAGCTCCCAAATTATAAAACTAACATGTCTAGCATTGGTATGTGTGGTCACAAGCGTTAATACATGACCGAGGAAGGTTTGCAGGTATTGCGTTATAGAATTGTAGCTCTTTATGCGGGGATTCTTTTTTTACTAACACTAATTGTTTGGTTCCTTTTTCTTTAAATTATTATTATTATTATTATTATTATTATTATTATTATTATTATTATTTACTTGACAATACTCATGAGCTTGAAATTGTCTAGATAAGTATTGTAAAATAAATTGGTCAACGTTTTAATGGGAAAGAAAATATTCTTTAAAACTGACCAAGCAGAAATGGTAAATAGTGTTGCAAATCTTTACTATGTATTATTTTTTCCCGTTTGGACTATACGAGTAAACGGATGGTTTCTCAAGATATGAGGCATATATATTTCTGCTTTGGAAAACTAAGAAGAATGACGGACATATGAATTAAAATTTGGAATTTTAATGTTGCCGCCAATATCATTGGAATATGATATTATTTATGGTCCACATTTACCTTACAGGTTGAACACTTTGGCCGATTTTGATTAAATTTACTTCACCACTATGTAAGATGCAACTTCTAATTCGGTTTTCTTCACCTTTGTGCACCATGTGGCTTATAACAAAGATTAATTTCACAAGACTGTTTCAATTTGCACTAACATGCTTTCAAGGAAGATCTTTTTTAAATACGGTCTGGCGTTTATAACTCTAGGGGTTTTTGCTTTTGAGTAAATTATTGCGTATTGACTAAACTGCTCACAGTATTCAACTCGGGACAACAGAACAGTTGAAAATTAGAGTGATATTTTGGAAATCTTGGCGATATTACAGACATCACAATAGTACGCAAACTTTCCGGATTGTCTGCAACAATAAAGGATTTACAACTTTCTGACAGAGACCTGAAACATGGTGCGGGTCATCTCATTGATCCAAATTATATATAACTGCGTTTTCGTTGGATTGCAAAGCAACTCTATTCTATAGAGGTTTGATCGATCTCTCTCTCTCTCTCTCTCTCTCTCTCTCTCTCTCTCATCGTACGTTCTTCTATCCAACGTGCATCCACACTTTGAGCGACCAATGTTGAGCTTAATCTCAGGCAATGCTGCTGGATTATTTTTTTTAATTTCCTACGATCATGCAAAATGTAATCAAATTCAAATTTAGTTTGGATTCTCAGAGAAACAGTTTAATGCATCATGATGAAACCTTCAATGTGGATCAGTCATCAGGAATATTACACAACTCAGCCAATTTATATGTACTCACAATAGTTCTCACTGATAAGTACTAATATCAGTTTTCATTCCTTTCAACTATCAGCTACTGTCATCATTTAGCAATACGATTTATTTGATCAGCGTTAGAGGGTGCCAACCGACTCTTGGAAGATAAGCAGAGGTGAGGTCATTATCAAATAAACATTAGATCTTCACGCATATTTAACGTACGTCAGATCATCCACTCAATGTTAAGGACACCTTTTTACTTATTAGTGATAAATATACCGTATATACTCGCTTATATGTCTACTCAAACTGCAAACAAAAAGATCCAGATCTGTCGTAGCATAATGCGTCTGCAGATCAGGGTCTATGCTATTTGGCAGAACTGGATCTGTGTAGTTTGCATTTGGTCTCGTATTTTAACTACGGTACAAGTCTCTCAATATAATTGTCTTATCCATCGCTATCACAAATTCTCATCACAGGGATTTGTTCGATTGTACCAACTTTGACGAAGATTTACATTAGTGCTGGGAAATAGATTTCCATAGGTACAATTTACGCGAGGAACTAATCGATTAGTCAGAGTATATATATATATATATATATATATATATATATATATATATATATATATATATATATATATATATATATATATATATATATACCACTTATATAAACAATCTCTAACAAGCATTTTGAACACTACTGGATATTTGTTATTTTAAAAGCACTGGCAAAATTTCAACATGTTTAAATATCTATACCTCTTCTTTTTTTTGCAGGACATAATCGGTATAAAATGCGTTTTCATTTGGTTGAATTCAAACTTTTCTAGAAAGTGAACGATGTTGCAAAATCTGTGGCATACATGCATAGGATGTTACTCTCTTTGCAGTCTGGTACTTATCTCAAAGGAGCAAAACTGTATTGTTGGGATTTCCTAGCACTTGCAGGCATGACATAAACTGCCTTCTTTTCATTTTATTAGCAGTTAATTATCGTGATTGGCTTTATTTTCTGAAAATTAATACCATTTCTCAGTTGAAACTGATCCTACAATTCCTAATAAGGTTCAAAATATTGATTTTGAATGAAACACCCCAAAGCAGAAGCAGATGGAAAATGGCGTCTCATTTGGCAACAAAAGAGGGTATGAGGTATAAGGGTGTCAGATCTAAACACTACGCAAAATGTTTATGAAAACGGAATGTTCCTTCGGCACCAGAAATGATGGCTTGCATCGTAACGCGGTAAAATGTCCTTAGACTTTTAATTTCCTTTTCTTGAAGACGACATTTAACGAGACTAAGGTTTCTTGAGGACCAGATTTTTAATTTATGTATTCATGCGTTCGGTGGTCAAATTCTGTAGGTCATACACAGCGTCATCCAGGAATTATGGAATAAACACCATGTCTGAATTAGCTACTTGCATTATATTTCCATCCTCTTTTAGGAATAGCACCGAATGACAACAAGGTATATGTAAATGGTAACATTTCAGGAGATGCATCACATATTATCTCATGGAGCTCCAGGACTTTAAAATTCTGCAAAATAAATGAGCATAAACAAAGTTTCAGCAATACTTCTCATTAAAATTTAAAAATCTTCATTTTCCAAGGCTTTCGAATCTAACTCGACATTTTGAGATTAAATTAGGTTCACAGACTCGGCCTCATGTCATTTAATAAAAAGTTTTAGAATCATTGGTCGGGCATTGACAAAGGTTCTAATTGTTAGGAAAGCGCGTCGGTTCATTTTTTTTCACTCCGAGTCCTACCATGTATTAAGCACATGAACAAAAGCGTTCAAAGGCGTTTTTTGGATTTATGTACATATTAACTAAAATTGAATTTAATTTACAGATGTGCTACAAGTATTTATTTTTGTTTTATTATTTACATTAAATATGTTCATAAATGTTTGTATTTAAAGACTTACGATTCCATTATATGATTTCGAAACCATGAACTTTGGATAAAATAAGATTAATTACAACCCTTGAAAAATAAAACTTAACAGACTCTCATTATTTATACTGACTGCCTTTCAGAAATTCCCAAAATTTGGTTTAATTTAACTACTTTCGTTTGTTAGTTTATTCAATGCTTGTCCGCAATATATCGAAAAGAATGTGAATAAATAAACATTCGTTAGAGACTCTCGTGATTGAGAATGCTTGTTTCGGAATGTTACCGACGGAAGTCGGTGTATCACCGTCTCTGGAGCACAAGACTTACCTAGACACTTGAGATGAAAACATTTTCAGCCAGACCTCTCCACAGTAGGATCCACGTACACAAAACTATTTTATGTGGCATGTGTGGCCTATAACAGAAGAGAGAATGGCGTATGGATCATTATCAACTGATCATGAATCATAAACATGTCTTAAGCCTCTCTTGGCAGCAGGGGCCAATGTAGACGTTGATATAGAAAAGCATATCGATTTTGAACAACGTATATAACATGATGGTGTATCAACTTAGAGCTTCATTATTTTTCATTGGTGACTTGTACTTATATTAATGAAGGGCAGTCGTTTTAAACATAGCTCACTCTCGTGGGAAAACATTGATAGCAAACTCATTTTAACCAGGATGGACATTAAATTTCCTGAAACTTAACCCCTAACATTATCCAGCTTGTTCTACAATATAATGTATTTTTATGCACAAACATTTTTTTTTTACAAACGTGAGTGATGGGCTGTTTACGATGATTCTAATTTAAAATGTGTGTTGTCGCTGGAAAAATTTGAAAATATCAAAATTCTGTTTTATACTTGTAAACCAAAAAATTTCTTTATTTTTTTTAAATTTCGAGCGGGGTATCTTTCTTATAGTAATGTGGGTAGAATTTATACTACACAATAACGAAAACAGAACTCAACAATTCCATTATGTCATGATTGCGATAGAGACCGGGCGTTACGAATTGCACATCAGAAACGTGTTTCTCTGACTGACAGTTTGTGTAGCTATAAATTGGTACCTGCGACACGAGTCACGTGTTATTATGCAGTTTAGATATATAATAATTATGCTTTGCACGGAATATATATATATATATATATATATATATATATATATATATATATATATATATATATATATTCCGTGCAAAGCATAATTATTTTGTGTTGTATTCTTATCTTATATTTTTAGTACATGTTCATGTCAAAAATATGTTATATCAGCGATCGCATCCAGTCCTGCCATTATTATTTCGTTTAGATTGTCAAGAATTAAATATTTCTCTTTATTCTGATATTAACAAGGTATGTTTTCCTGTCGATTACACTTCTACAGGCATACCGTGTTGCAAGATGACACTTTAGTAATCCAATCTATAATATCTCCAAATGACCAGAAGCTGTTGTGGTAAGCCATATGTATTTTCGTTTGCAAGCGAGGCTGTACATCGAGAACGTGTTGCTCAGCAGGATTAATGTACAAACCTACTAACATGCGAACCTTTATCATATATCAGCTTAATCCTTTTTAGAAAAAAAAGACATTGAAATCTTCTGTTGAGTAGAGGTCTGTTGGCATTCTCATTGATCTCTTGGTATTACATTGATTCTGAGAAATCATATTTTCAGATTATATAACGTCTGCACATTTTGTACAAGACCACGATTCAACAGGCAAACAAAATGAGATTAAGTGTTCCCCAAACCCATTGTTTAAAAAAAATACGAAATGAATTTCTCTTTTATTTTATTTGCATATGTGATTTGTAACACGTCTATATATTCTCCTCCATTACCTAATATATGGGGCCTAGTGGTTCAGGGGATATCATTTACCGATCACTGCGTGGATTCGAGTCTTGAATCGACCAATGCGGGTATGTAAGAAAGCTTGCCAGTTGGGTCGATGGTGTTTCCAAAGATATTCTCCGGCTCTTTCTCCACCGAATATACTGGGCGCCGTGTTTTACCTATATTGTTCTCAGAATGGCGTTAAACCCCATATATCACCAATCACTCTTGATATATACTTCACTACTAGAAAAGTCAAAGCATGTATATCACCTTGACTAAGACAACTCCATTAGCTTTCCCTTGCTAAGATTTGTTGACAAGCAGAACGACATCTACTATGAACACTGATTTGCTTGAAAATTTCATTTTTTTCATCTACCTGACCAACATTTATTTATTTATTTTTAGGCTTTTAATCAAGCAAAGTGTTTTAAAGAGATTATATTAATGTTAAGGCGTTTGATGGTCTGGAATCATACATTGACTTTCCATTTCTCTACACAGTTACAGCCGAACATTACGTCACTATTATTAAAGATGAGTGATATTGGAACAAATCTCAAGACTGAGTTTGTATGCTGTTTCGGAACAATGTGTTTCCAAACCTCCAAAGTCAGAAAGACATTTTTGATGTGCAATATCATCAGTATAATACTGGGAGAACGAGATTATATTGATGGAATAAACTGACCAGAGTTCTAAATGTGCAAACGTACCTGTTGTCGAAGAAAATAAATGCAGTTAGCAGTACTACTGTATGCACCTTAGTTTGATAGACTTGCACATTATTCATGAATGGAGTGAATGTCCAGGTTTAGGGTACAGTTTTAGTTTCCAAACTTTCAATATAGCACTTTATGCGGAAATTTCTTTCTAGCCATTAAAGTCGAATTTTGATTGGGAACTACTTAGTCGGATAACTAGTAATTTGTATTTTTCGGACTCACAATTCATATCAAGCGCAAATATTTGGTGATGTTGTAGATTATTAATAAGGCAAATCAGATCACACAAAGGCACATAGTGCTGGCTTTGTGATATTCTGCATGAACGATAGGATGTCATATTTTTAGATTTTTAAAATAACTAGCTTATACCGACTGGATAAGGCTACGGCTTAGACACGTAAATAAAGCGTGTACGTTTTCAAGGCCAATAAACGAATATTCTGGTTCGTTGCTAAATTCGAAAAAGCAGTTTTGATCATATTTTGCTCGTACCACTTTAGTTAGCATTAGACGTACTCAGGAAATTTTCTAATTAATAGTTTTACATACTTCTTGCCTTGACAAATGATTCGGCCAGTCTGCATAGGTGTACATTCCGAAACGTTAATTATTTCATTTCTTTTAATGTAACTTTATAATGCACACTCAATGTAATGGTCTCAATGACGTTAAGAGAAAGAGTGTTTATAAATAAGCTCGTCTTATAAACATTAAGAAATTAATTATTTGCATGTAAATGACGGAAAGTTAACTTAATATATTGCTTCTTGCTCGTAATATGCACCTGCTCCTGGCTCATTAGATGATGAAAAGGTGTTACTGTCATATAATCAATTAAAACTCCATGCATAATGCCTGCTGACGCTTAAAAGATATAACACATATGATCAAAGTCTTATGTTTGTTGCATTTATTCACGTATATTTCACGTATGATTATTAGTATTCTTCTTGTGCAGCTTCGGTGCAGAAATAGGGCACTACCGCCAGTATTTAAGCGTATGAGCGATTTAGATCAAACCCAACTGAACAACTAATTAATATACATAATCCAACAGATGCACATTATAGAACGTAATAGACTCTAACAGGTAAGAGAACTATAATACATTCTAGCTAGACCGATTCGGTAGCCTAAGTGGTTAGAACACCCGCCTCGGATGCGGGATGTTGCACTTTCGAACCCAGGCCGAGTCATACCAAAGACTTTTAAAGTTGGTACTAGCAGCTCCCTCGCACGGCGCACAACATTACGATGTTAGTTTTAGGACTGGTCGGCCTGGTGTCAAGATTTTGTGACTGGGTGGGACAGGATGCTACATGTACGAGGTATTATGCCACAGTGCTGGACATCACTATAAACTACCTCACTGCAAACATCTTAGCGATATGACTCAAATTGTTCAAACTATATATCAAATCCAACACACACACATACACACACATATTCCAATTACGAATAGAATGTGTCTCGAATTACACAACATGATCAATAATCAACCCGAGAACACTGGTCGTTTAGATCGTGATTACGCAAGCCTTCCACCCTGTAATCGTATATGCCCCTTCATATGCATACTCGTATATGACCCTTCATATGCATACTCGTATATAATCCTTCATATACATACTCGTATATGACCCTTCATATGCATACTCGTATATGACCCTTCATATGCATACTCGTATATGATCCTTCATATACATACTCGTATATGACCCTTCATATGCATACACGTATATGACCCTTCATATGCAAAATAAGAACTTGAAGAGAGTGGTTACATATCTCGCACAAAGCAACTTATTAATATGTGTAATAAACAGCTATATCATACGACTAATGACATAATTAAAGAAGTACAGATAAGGAAACAATGTAAGTTAAAAAGTTGCTGGAAGATATCTGATTATTTTTCAAAGAAATTAATTGGTAAAATTGCTCTTGAGTGCATAGACGTCGATGTGAAATCTTCCGAAGGGGAGCCGAAATGGGGAAATCGGTTTAAGCTGGGACCAGACAAGCTATCGTAAAATGAATTTTCATAGCGTTTCGTTTGGGAATTTAGAATTAAACTTATGTTGTGAGTGACTTTACACGTTACTGCCACAAATTGCACCATAATCTCTTAGCTCAAAATTGAACCGTAGTCGGCAAGCTAGAGGGCCAAAAACATGTGGAATCATCGAGAGGAAGTAGCAATTTTAACTTTGCAAATCTTCAGTGCGAATTTGTGGCTCATGTTTTACTGGTTGTGTTACTCGGGCACTTTCATGTCACGTTTCGGAGAACGAACAATTAATTTACAAAAAGAGAACTTTAAGAAGTAGTAAAGTACAGTCACCGTCGTGTTTTCTTCTCGTCAATGATTATCATGCTTTCTCAAATACTGAAAGTATGTCAGTTTTCTCTCTAATAGTTTGCATACGAATTTTTCCCTCTTTAGGATATGTACGGTTGTTTTTGAACAGTTGAAATGAACAATGCAAGCTACTTTATGCATCTTTATATAAGATCTGTTAGAAATTATATTTCGAGTTATGTCGCAATACAGAAGACAAAAGTAGCAGCATTTCCGGTCCCCTGCTCCTCGTGAATTCTGTTAAAGCTTATTGCATACGTTTGTTCGAGTGACGATTGGGCAACTTACATTGATTTTGTTATCAATGTCGTAAAACGTTTCCTACAACCAATCAGTCTTCTAGTCACGTCAGTGGGGCGTGCGACATTATATCTGTAACTCTGAGCCCATTTCCTAATGCGTTCATTCAATAATGACATTGTGGCAGGCGTCCCTGCTATGCGATAGAATTCTACAAAACTGTTAGGGTGTTGCTTGGTCAGTAAGACATATAAAACGCGTCTATATTTATATGCAGGTGTTCACAAGCAGACTAACAGAGCTTATTTCTCCTCAGATCGATTTTCCAGTGACATATGAGAAAAGTAAGGTTCTTACAATATAATACACACCATGTGTGCGTGTTGATGCATGTACCCTATATCGTTCAACATATTGGAGGTTATTAGTGACTAACAAGATTTAAGCAATGTCTAAAGTGACTTGCTTGTTTTAACAGTCTCACATTATTTGCAGTCATTCTCAGTACATTTAAAGTTATTTAGTCTCAAATGTAATTTATGCTTCGAAAAAACACTTTCGATTTTTATTTAAAAAATCACTTTTAAATCAAGAATGGTACTAATTGAAAATTTCTTTTTACTGAGCTAAAACGTATTACATTCTCAAAACAATTACCTAACCAGAAATAATAAGGTCCTAAAAGTTTTAAGTGCGTTTTATGCTCCAAATGAGTTTATTTCCCTACGTTCCCGATAAAAAGCCACATCTCAATGATGCCTGCCCACCCCTACATCAATGACTATGTTACATTAGCAGTTCAAGTACAGTATTATTTGTTCCCATGTAGTTTGAGCAGTATTAGAACGATCACACCACATCACAGATAAGTTAAATTTTACCGTGAGCACACTCGTTTTGAAATCATAGACTCTTATGCATAGAAAATAAGAGTTTATTTTTATTTGCTTCTATTTTTTTTTAGCTCTGTTCAACACCAAGACAAACTCGATCATTTTAAAACGTTTGTCACTCGTAAAATCCAACAAACGCGGCTCATTAGAAAGTAGCATTCGACTCAAATCATTCGCTGATTCGACCCTTCTGTGGAACAATTCAGACGATTTAAGGACAGTCACGACAGAATACACTTCAAAGAGTGTGTCAATCAATTAGTCCCCAATCATTATTATTCATACGCAGTGTGGTTGCTGAGGCTGATCCATACTCATAATTACCCAATGGAATAGGAGCAAAAGCCAATACAACTATCAGAGAGTTTGAAAACAAATGCAATATCGTCTAATAGGCGGGAAGAGTTCTTGAAGTCGAATTAGCATGCATACTTCCAACGAAACTCATCGTGTATGTGACTTACCTTACAGACTGGAAACGGAAAATCACTTCTTGGAGAAAAAACAATTGGACAAACAAGCTTCAATATTATGTGTCTGACACAGGAGCTGCTATTCATGAGAGATTATAAATATTGGTTTTTTAATTCGTTTTGTGATACTTAACACGCCAGTCTGCACCCTTCGCGTTTCATCGTTTGCATCAAATGTCATTTGTGAATGATTCGATTTGGATCCAGGCGGATTTCAAGTCTTTTTCTTTGTGTAAGGTAATTCAAGCGGATTTCAAGCCTTATTTGGTTTGAGGTAAGTTAGCTTCGAGTTATTTACATCAAACGTCATATTCTTACAATGATTTCCTGCAAATGGAATCTCTCTCTCTCTCTCTCTCTCTCTCTCTCTCGAGAACTCGAACAATTGCTAATGCTACATTAAAAATCCAAATCACACACACACTCTCTCTCCCAAGAAACATTTATACGATACAAGATCTCAGAAAACGCAAGTCGATGACGTCCAAAGCAAACTAATCGCACGTGACCATATGTTAAACGTTTTACATAATACAATACAACATGAAAGTCTATACGCATATTGGAACACTTGCATGACTTTTATCGATAAATATCTTGTTACCTAGACGGGCCTTTATTTCATTGTAGAAGAACATGTGATATACCTTATAAGAAAACATGAGAATAAGACAACCCACAAGTTACCTGCCTTGCGTTTGATCTATTTTGTCAGATTTATGGTATTTTGGAAAATGAAACGTGGTAAATATAAAACTGAATTAACTATTTATAACAAATTGGTAACATGTTCTATTGGGATCATTGACGCATGATTATAAAGCGGATATTCCGCAACTATTTGGATCCTTGAAACACAGGACAATGACGCAGAATTATTTAGTGGGTATTCGACAAGTGCTTGTCAGATCTAGCATTGATGTATTGAAAAATGTTGGAGAGGATAATTGGCACTGTACACAAAATTGTCTCCAACGATGACTATTCAACATTTGATGTCCTTTTATTCACGTCTCTGTGTATTTTCATGCTCTGCATTGAATTAAATATCTCTAGGTTTGTTTATATCATTGTCAAATTTGAAACTATTAGTTTTTCCTACATCCTTATCTTCGGTTTTGATAATGGAAGAACAGCAATCGCTAGAGTTTTACAAGATCTTTTTTAATTTATTCCCCGAGAGTGAGTGCAAGGTATTTTTAAATTTATTTAATTGTACGGATTGTTTGTACACTATCGTGGCGTAAAAGATACGAAACAAAAATATAATCTTTATCTTCTTTCTTATTTGAAGTACATAGACAATATTGACATCGTTCTATAAAGATGAAAACTTGGTTTCAATTAGTGGAAATTATAACAGTCTGCAATTAGTTAACGACGTTTAATGTTTGGTTATTAAAGTTATTCTTTGATTGCTAATTTCAAAAAAATGTATCCGAAAGCATTTTTCTGGGCGATATAATGTTTCCGAAATCTCTATATGAATACAGTGTTTACAGCGCAAATGCGTACTTGCATATTGTTGGTTGCTTTAGACACATTCGCTAACATTTTACAAAATCCCCAAACGGACTATTGGATCCTGATGATACTTGACCAATGCTGGTTATTGCGTCCACACCTATTGTTGAAAATAGCAATGCGTTTTGTTTACTGACAGAAATAAGCAGGCATTATCCTCAGTATAGAGTTCTGTAACTTAACATTAAATCAGACCGGCCTGCCCCAAATGGTTTGCTAGTTAATTAAGTTTAACAGCGATATTAGACTTTGTAAATCCATTTAGCTTATCCCAAAAGTCCTAAGTCAGCGTAAATCAAACAAATAAGTGAATTTAAAAAATCTATCTTTAACTTCATTTAAATCTCCTCGATACAGAGCATAATATATATACAAAGAAATCCGAATAACCCACAATGAAACCACATGACTCTGAGATGGTGATATTAACATAATGAACGGGACATATCTTGTGGCCTCGTAGAGTGAAGTATGTCTGAACGGACCTATAAAAAAGTACCCCTAGTCCATTTCCTTACCTTTCTAAATCCATTTCAACCTGTACATGAAAGACATTACAGACACTAGTCCATCTAGGATATGTTTTAGTGATCACTTTAGAATCCTTTAACTAAAGCTTTAACTGGATATCTAACTTCCACTTGCTTGTTCTTGAATTACCGGTTGCTGCAGCAATTCATATTAATATTTTGTTCCAGGGATTCTACCATACCAAGTATCTGTCAATAACAACAAGTACAAAGTATGCCCTATTGCATATACTACACAATTAACTGAGCCACTATCTTAAAATGAAGTTTTATTATTATTATTATTATCATTCATTCATTCATTCATTCATTCATTCATTCATTCATTCATTCATTTGTAACACGTTCGCTTCCTATTAGTTTAGTCATCCATTATATTCAGTCAAGATGTCTACACTGATTGCTCGATTTGATTCTTGTTTGTTCAGACCCCTAAAATATTATCTTTGCTCTTACCAGGAATGGACAATAGCTGAAGAAAGATTTTTTAAAAAAAAGTTCACGTATCTCAAATCAAGATGTTTTAACGAAAGAGAGGAAACGGCAAAAATGTCCTTTTTGTTAAATAACAGGTCTTTTCCTTTTCATGTAAGGGCCCTCTGCTTGAAAGTATGGAACAAAAGTAGACATTTGTAATGAAGAATCGCTGACAAAATTGCTACGTTGAATTGAAAGTTATGTATGGAGGCCAGGAATGTTAATATACAAATAGTGTCGTTTGGTTGAATTCCAAATAATTCAGATTGGGTAGTCTTGCAGGCGTTGTTCATTTTTTACTCATTTTAGCCTATTCCCTTTATAGCCGATTACGCACTTAGTGTACTTCTTCTAAAAACATAACATCCATTTGGAATTAAGTGGCATTAACTTATGCGACGGCAGATGTGTTGCTATTGAATTTATATGAATAACCGAATTATTCTTCATGCCTTGGACTAACTGGCAATGGAATTACGAATTATCTAAATATTCCACGTTCTCTTTTGTATAATAATTATCATCATCTCGTTCAAAGGAAGTACTGCCTCCGTATAAAACCATTATAACGTCATATATAAATGACTTTTCATTCTGTTTTGCGTATATACCGCACAAATTCGTCTGAGTTTGATATGTTTCAATAAACAACTTTTCTGTTCTGATCTCTACAAGTAATGTTAAATATTGTTAAAGTATTTCTGGTGTTGGCGTAACCAGTTATGAATTTGAAACTTTACGACAAAAGAAAGGTAGTAAATAGTGTAAATGACTAGCAGATTATGGATTTGTTCACTGTATTTCATCGTACGACAAAGTCATCATCCAGAATATTGGATGTAGCATATTGCAACGGACGTTTACAAAATCTGAATAAACCTACAACACTTAAAATAAAGGATTAAAAAGGTAATTACATCATTGCTTTGTCGATGTGTTTAATATTAACATTACCTTTTTCAACTGTTGAAGTGCTTGTTGCTTTGTGTTGTATCTGCCACATCGACTGAGCTGGCGAAACCAATCAATAGCGATATATATTACTCAAAATATCGTGATTTATCTCCAACTTCATTTCACTGTGTATCATCATTCTGAGTTCAATCTCAGACAATAATCGGACATGAACAACACATATATCGACTTGTTGGAGTTGGCTGCAAATTAGTACATCGAAATATAGTACTGGGTTAACAAGCTTGGCAAATATCCAGGACTCATTGCTAGCTTTCAGGGACTTCCAAATATTAGATTGTTTCGTTCCTTTTACATATTAAAAAATACATCTTGCTCGCACATATGACTTTTAGCCAGAGTTCTTTTACAGTTGTGAAAGGCTATACAGTATAAGACAATGTCAGATATAAACACGTCAAGTAAAAATGGGCATTCCTTGAAAATATTTGGACTTCTAGTCATACTGTCTAGAAGTAAGCTCAAGCGTATGGGCTTCTTAGATTGTCTTTATTATGACGGCCAAAGAATACATACAATATTAATGTAAAAGGTATCAAGTTAATGGCAAGACAATATTTACTATCACATGTTGCAAAATGATAGAACATTTTACAGTTTATTTGAATCTCAGTGATTTAAGGACTGAAATGTACCATCAATAAGTCAAAACAGCTGTATGGATGAACTCACTTGTAAGGGTTAAACGGTACCAGTTTTCTGTAAGAAATTGTTTGAACATAATACGATCTATATTGATGATATTCTTTACTGTTACAAGTGTGTTTTTAAAAAGGACGTTAAACTAACTAGCGAATAGAAATGGAATAAAACTTTCACTTTGATTTTAGATTTGTGGTCTAAATTATATGACAATGGTCCTCAATATAGCCTTAACCTCGAAATTACAATGGTTTCAAATTTCATGCTACTCGTAGTAATTTACCAATGCATTATTTTTTCCATAAAATAAAGTTCCCTCACACCGATAGATATATGTGGCTCTTTAATTTAAAAAATTTCCCCGAAGCAATAATGCATTTTTTTTTAAAACGTAATGTGATAAATAGGCTGTGGAATGAAGTGTCCCACATGATTCAGAATACAGTTAACCTAGATGTATGGCCACGATAAAGAACTGTTAAATATACGCATACATGAGAACCATTGTATTTAACTATTTTCTACTTACCAAATACGATATATATATATATATATATATATATATATATATATATATATATATATATATATATATATATATATATATATATATATATATATATATATATATATATAATAATAATAATAATAATAATAAAAAAATGCATAGATTATACGAGTTGAAAAAATTTAAAGACCATTATAATTTGGAAACATTTATTGTGATCAAATCTGAAAAGAAAGAAAAGAACTTTTGTTGAAAAGTGGAAACCATTAGTAAATATTCAACATAGAAAATCGTATCATGAGTCAAATACTTGATGAATACTATGATGTAGGTTATACTGTACATTACGCTTGGTCAACTGATATGATCGGAAACACACACACACACACACACACACACACACTTTCTTTCTCAAAACGATTGGTATGCCACAGTTTGAAATCAACAAAACCTATATCTCGAGCCAGGTGCAATATAGGATATATGTAAATTCCTCGTAATGTATTATTGATAAACAAACAAAAACGAAATAACTTTGGCTTTAATGTAAGTCAGGCCATAAATAATCGATGTATATACGGGTGCAGGTTACCAATAAGCATTGTATATAAGGGCCAAGCCATTTCTAATCGTTGTATATAAGGGGACAGTCTTTTGATACTCGTTGTATATAAGGATGCATGCTATTGATACTAGTTGTATATAATGATGCATGCTATTGATACTAGTTGTATATAAGGATGCATGCTATTGATACTCGTTGTATATAAGGATGCATGCTATTGATACTAGTTGTATATAAGGATGCATGCTATTGATACTCGTTGTATATAAGGATGCATGCTATTGATACTAGTTGTATATAAGGATGCATGCTATTGATACTAGTTGTATATAAGGATGCATGCTATTGATACTCGTATATAAGGATGCATGCTATTGATACTAGTTGTATATAAGGATGCATGCTATTGATACTAGTTGTATATAAGGATGCATGCTATTGATACTAGTTGTATATAAGGATGCATGCTATTGATACTAGTTGTATATAAGGATGCATGCTATTGATACTCGTTGTATATAAGGATGCATGCTATTGATACTAGTTGTATATAAGGGAACATGTCTTTGATAATCGTAGTATATAAGAAGATAGGCTGGGAAATCAAAGAGTTTCTATAATCATAATGACATCCTTAATCTAATGTTTGAATATAGTCAGATAGGATAATGTCAAAAGCCTGAGATGAAATTCGTCCTCAGAGACTTCTCTGACTTGGTAGATTACTATGCTTGATTTAACGCGGATGTCTAGGATAAAAAAAATATCCGAGCTTTATAAATCAGCTCGCAGAAAAATGAGTTCCTTTCCCTCTCCACTAGGCCTATATCATATAAACATAGTTACAAAATATTTCACTAGTGCTGCTGAATCCATGCGACACAAATCAACCAGGTCGTCGATTTCATTTATTACTTCTTGCAGACAACATATTGTGTTCAGTCATCCATTTCTGACGCTTGCACTGTACATGTGAACCTTGACAACATTTCCAGAAATTGTTGAATATATACTGAATGACTGGTGCACATAATTTATGCAACCACATTATATTCTGTGATTGACTATCGCAATTATTGACCTGATCTGTATGAGCATCAAGGTATGACTAAAATCTTTTCACCACATTAAAGCTCAAGCGTTTATTTTGGGTTAATAGTATTTATCAAGTCTGCAAGTGTGCATGCGCATAAAGGACCTACCATTTATTGTAAGATCTAGGTCGGAGTGGGGCTGCGGAGGAGAGAAGAGGGGTTTAAATAAATATTCGGCAACCAAATAGCGTCAGAAAATACTCTTCCTCTTATGATAAAAAGAATAATTATGTGTAATCATTATATTAGTTGCAAAAATTAATTATCTTCGAAAATTAAATGGTCAATCCATGCTATTATTATTTAATGATTTGTGTCTGACATTTTAAGCACATTTTGAAAAGAACTGGATAACAAACTAAACTGAACGTTTGATGTAAGTTTACCCAACCAAAACTGAAAATGGTAAAGAGAAATATTGCTTAAAAATGGCGTCAATAGACTTTAATCTTTACAGATCGTTTAATAGACAGATTTTGTGGCATGCTGAAATTTATAGGTTACTGCATTTGTATGGCAAAATATGAACGAATTTTTCGGATGGAAATACTGCACGACCTTGGGAGAGCAGTATATCCATCCGACAATTTTTATTATATGTTCATTTTCTTATTCAACCTAAGGCTTAATTATGTAAACAAAAATAGACTACAAGAAACAAAGTAACTGAATGTATGCCGTATTCCAAACTAAATACACAAACGCAGATTCATCATTACACAACAACATTAATAATGTGCACTTAACTCCGCCCATATAAATTTGAAGTTAGACGCGCGCTAGACATACCTTTCAAAAGAAAATGGCGTTTTGGTCTACGTAAAATTGAAATTTGGAGTCATATTGTGAATGAATGTGCAACTTTTCCATTGGATCTGGAATGAACAGAATTTGGTATTTTTTGTCGTTTCTACGAAATTTCGTGATTATGGCTTGGATTTATGTGTTCATTCTACATGAAGTACATTGGATCTCAGCGGCGACGGAGCAGCGTGTTGACATCTTCCAGTGTGTTTCTGTTCTGCCATTGAATGCTTGAAATCATAATGTCAGAAAAATATGAAGTCATTCAATTTTAATTATCAAACAGACGCTATGGAATATAATGTTTACTTCATTTTGAGTGCAGTAAGGAGGATATTATTGTACTTGGAATGTAGTCGAAATTGCAGTGCAATTCGTAATCATGCTTGAGAACCCATGACATGGCTCATGTAATTCGGATTTGCAGAACTAAGAAAGGACATTTTGAAGAAATTCAGGATTCAAAATTGTAAGTAAATTTTTTGCCATTTTTATTACCTGCTAAAGGAGACAGTTTATGCCTTATAACTTGCATGTTATTTATAGGCACCCAGCAAAGTTATGAAACATGGCGTCTATCGCCAAATTCCGAAACACTGTATCAGAAAGTTAACGCAAAATGTAACAAAGCAGCTGGTATGTGGCAGTCCACGAAGCATCTGCTTTAGTTCATTCAGAAACAAATTTAATCAACCAAAACGTTTACAAAGTAGTTTCTATTGCGCTATTGAGTACACGTGAGTGCCATATGAAGGTGTGCAATATCGTAAAATACTGAACGATTCTGACACTGTAAAGTTAAGGGAGAAAAGATGAGCACATAATAAGTGTTGATATTCGAGTCTTAAGATTCTGATGATATCAATGGTATTGAATGCGTTTCATTTTTAGGGCATATCTAATGTAATATTTCACCGATGTGTGTCTCTATAAGCGGTTATCGTCTTGAATTTGAGGAATCTAGCAGTTGCGTACTAAACAGTTTATGTTTTGGTTCAATGATTTTGAATTTCATATAACTTTAACTTAGTCGCTTTAGAGAGATTAGTCTAGAATTCAATTCGTTGTCTAATTTCGATACTGAGCACCTATTTTAAACTCGATATTTGCGCTTGCTGGATAGTCCCTATGGCTTGCTTCGGAATTTAAAGATGTCATCGAAGTATATTTTATTATCATCTTCGCGTGGTAACTTTCCCTATTCAATTTGTTTTATCACACCTAAATAGATACGGTTTGGTCACCAAAAGTCAGGATATCAATTATATCTGACTTATCCAAGTGATGAATTTAATACAATATTCCTATGTAAACGGTGTATTCAGCCCGTTTTCAAGGCAATTTTAATTTTCTCCCAATATATTTAGGTGTCAGAGGAGGCTTCTTTAATTTCTGTTGCACTTTCTAGCACTCCAAATAATGGTAGTTAAGACTGAGTCATTCATTACATCTATCCCTTGATACAATTATTTTGTATGTGCTCTTAATGTCAAAAAGTATTTCGTTAAGAACATTTCTGACTTCAAAAGATGTTAAAAATACAATCTCAGAAACAGCAGCTTCCTTATTGGCAACATTAAACCTTACTACAGTTATCATCCACTGTGTGCTAAAATAATATACAGGTAGCTCTTTAAGGTCTTAAACAAAATGTCAGCTCAATATTTACTCATTCCTTTACAATGGCATGCAAAGCCACAACATATAAATCACTTGATTTAAGTTAACGGTGTCCCACAAATTTGCGATAGTAATAAAATAAATGACGTTTATGTCTTCTACCATTCAGTTTGACTTGTCCAAAATCTGCTAAACGTTTCAAGAGGTTTACGCTTAAAAAATGAGCTTCATATTGAACAAAATTATGTTAGTTACCACTATCATGCCAGTGTCACAAGAAATAATTTTTGCAAAGCATTACAAAATCCATGTCGCTGTAAAGTACCGATCCTATCGCCTTTCCATAAAGATACCGACAGACTTGAAATGTGCTCTAAGTCATTGCCAGGCTATTTTCACAACACTGATCTTGATATTCAACTTTGGACTGCACAATGTCTTGTGGTCCTAAATAAACATATTCCATTTTTTATTTACATTTTATAAATATGTTTGAGATAGATGATCATGAAATATTCATAACAATGTGAAGGCACACAAAATCAATCATAATGTGCTTTCTTGGCTTGATTTTTACCTAACATGGCCGAGTTTGCATATTCGTTACAATATATTAAAAATGGAGTCTCATAAGGCTCTATTCTTTGCCCATTGCTCCTTCTCCTTTTCCGTAATGATTTACAACTTCACACGAAAGCCACTAAATCTTTGGTTTATTTCAGACGACTCAGCCTTACATGCCATCAGCGATTCAATTGATCAGCTTGAATACAATTTACAACAGGATTAGTGACGTTGTTATTCTGTGGTACGAAACAAAGCAAAATGCCATTAAACACAATAATAAATCACAATGATATCTGATTCTTCTACAGTATCCTCAAGAACTCCAATATTTAAGATTTTGTCTTCTAAAGTGCCAGAAAGCTAAAACTGTGTTATAGTGGGTATATTACCTTTATTTGATTATGAATCTGGAGGAATTTTAATGTCACTATTCTTAATCAGATACTTAAACTCCAAAAACGAGCCGCAACAATAATTACAACAAAAGATTATCAACACCCAATCTATTCTTTAACTTACTGTCCTTAATTTTTAATTATAGAGTAGAATGCGTTAAAGTTATTTGGTAATATAAATAATTTCCTACCATAGCCGTACAATGGTCTAATGTTTGTTTCCAATATATAGTAGTAGTGCTGTGAAATATAATTTCCAATAATATTAAACAAAAGCAATGCTAAAAAAAATCAGGTACCTAAATTGTATATCCCTGCTACTTTTACATTTCTTAAACTGACATGTATATATTATCTTGTTTTACTCTAAAATGTGTGTGTGTGTGTGTGTGTGTGTGTGTGTGTGTGTGTGTTTCTGTGGGCATCTCGAATGTTCATTACAATTGTAGATCTCTCAGACGTGTGTGTGTTGCATAATTACGTGTGAGTCAGACACTGTAATGAGTGGGAGGTTTATTATTACTATACAATGCAATATTTTCTTTCGTTTGGATTTTGTAACAACGTCAAATGCCAATTTTGGGGTAATATCTTTAAAGCCATTCTTTTTGCTTGCAATAGTTTGTATTCTAAAGACATGTTCCCATTTGAATTTCCCGGCAGTGACCAATCAGACAGGCACCGTGTTGTTCTAATCTCGCGACAAATTAAACCCGACCATTTCCCATGTGCAGTAATCATCGGTCTTCATCTGTCAAAAGAAAACCAAAGCTGATATTTATTAAAGCTGCAAATTACTAATGATACCCCAAACTGCTGACGCAAGTGATGCATGGTGTGCTCTGTTGAATAAAATATGGCTGTTGAAATATTCGGACTGAAACATAGGCTATCACACTTAAAATGAATTGTCGCGTTCCTAGATAATATGCGGTTAATGAACCCATACCTTACATGAATCTCTCTAAAGCAGACACACACACACACACACACACACACACACACACATATATATATATATATATATATATATATATATATATATATATATATATATATATATATATATATATATATATATATATATACATACATACATATGCTAGATGATTTAAATTGATTTGTGCGTAATGTAGATTTCCACAACTTGTACACACACAGACACACACAAAACATAAACACAATGAGACAAGGCATGTTTGTCAGTCAAAACTGCTTTTGTAATAACTGGTGTTCTTTAGAGTGGCTTCCCTTACCTATAAAGAGTATCGACGAGAATGGGCTCCATTTCTAATTACCCAGTAAGAAATAGCACCATTCAAACATCTAGACATGAAAAATATTCCATTGACAATTATAGGTATGGAAGAACTGGATCAAACCGAGCTAATTTCTGTAATTTGCGCATAAATCTTTTCGAAACAAATGCTTGAGAACAACACAAGACGGGTCATGTTTCTATTTTGGTTAGTACATATGCATAGATTTGCAGTTATTTTGTATTCATTCAACTGCAGATCAAAGACAAATTAATAATTTTTAAAAGAATATATGTGATACCAAATCCAGTAAATCTGGTGTATGAAATTTTACTATGGTCCATGTAAGCTGACCGTACAATCACTTTAGATAAGAAGTTCAACCCGTCTGCACTAAATTCAGAAAGTCATTATGTTGTGTCTTGCATCTAAATAAACATTTTGTCTCAAGGAGTTTCTTTATTCCTAAATTTGATTTTATAATTAAATCAAGACATGTATTATATATTTCATAGTGAAATGTTGAAATATATAAATCGTAGAAAATGATATCGCACACAGTAGTGATGCTAGTGTTACCGCCACAGTGGCGATATCACTTTTGGAGCTACATTATTTTCTCAGATAGGCAATATAGCTGAACTTGTATATGTTATTCAAACCTGTACTTCCTTATTTAGGCCTTTTTCGGTTATCTTAGCCTGCTGATCACACACACACACACACACACACACACACACACACACACACACCATATCAGGATTAACGGACTCTTTCTCTCTCTCTCTCTCTCTCTCTCTCTCCACAACCGATGAATTAAAATGTATCAGCTATGTTTCTTTACTGTATACTTATGTAACCAATGTACTGCCGTCAAGAATGCCTAAACACGAACACCAGTCAGCAAACAATAGAAAATAATTCATTGTGTTTATTTCATTTCTACATCAATCGTGTAAACTGCTAGTGACAAAACTTTAAATGACTTGTTGCTATGTGTCAATCATACATATTGTATATATACCGTATCGTATACCTGAAATACTCTGAGGCAAATGGTACACAGTGTTAAGAAACAAAATCGTACTTATATGTAGTAATCAAATTTTTTAAATAACAATTTTAACTCACATCACAGTCGTGTCGAAAAGTATGGATAAATCGGTCACTGATTAGCCTTCATTATGAAATTGAAATAAAGTGAAATCGCAAAATGGATGCAGTGTCTGCTTCTTAAGTAAATAACAGGCTTTCCAAGACCACAGACGAAAATTCACGTTTGACAGCAAAAATAAAGAGAGATCTAAGACCTTATAAGTAAATTCGCAATCGTTAATTTTGTTTGTTTCAAGATGTTACGCTCAGATGTCTGCCACATACAACCGCTTTATGTTTCCCCACCCCCAACAGTATCATTCCGCGCATGAAATGTGTCAATACCAATAAAGTGATCTTCATTTAATTACGAATACAGTCATTACTTTGACAAAGTACACTGTTTAGAGCATGATATGTCCAAGTTAAAGATTTACATTGTCGCTATCCTACAATTATTTTACCAATAGGAACTTCCTTGTATTGCTGTAATAATGCAGCTGTTAATAGCATTGACACAGGATGAAGATCCATGTAAATCGACGGCTTTTGCCTTTAAACATATAGAATAAAAAGAACATCTACGGCTTTGGAGTAGATGTACGGAAATATTTCACTCTTGAGGTGGAAACATTTTGTTGTCATGAGCGGCGAGTCACAATACAATGTTTCCACTTTACTGGTGAATATTTTGATATATCTGCTAAAAACACGAAGATGTACTCTATATACTCTATATGCTTTGACATAAAATGGTAATCAATACTCTAAAGCTCTCCCACACACATTCTGTCAGATTCTGACATGGCTACTACTGCTTCCATTAAGCATTGCGATCTTTCTGGAGAGCTAGATACCGAAATGTCTCTAATGCAATCTATTGAAATCGCTAATTGAAATAATGGATAGAATATTATTTATAAAAATTATATATTACTTGCGCGAAACATTCTCTTTTAGCAGAGGTCTGGTCGGGAGCAAGTTGATTACGTGTTCATAAAGCTATTGCTCCTCATATATATTGCAAGCAGAACAGCTTACATCCCTTATTTTAGCAGATTCTTGTGTTGTTAATGTCACGGAACAAAAAGCATTTTATCTAAGTGCACGCCACTCTGCTTGGAAAATATCAAGAACCTTAAAGTTCACCCAACACGGACACATACATGATACATAAAAATCAATCGTCAATTATTCAAGCTGGCTGTATTCGAATATGTCAGACAACTTTTAGCATGAAGTGCGATTTTGGTTTTTTACATTTATAAGTGTTTCGGAAAAGTCTAACTGCTGAACGATAAAAGATCACTTTTGTAGATAGATTCTTGAAACTTGAGCCTTTAAATGCGCTATAAACTTCAGGGTGTATTTAAATTATCAAACTCAGAAGCATACACGCACGTTGACATTCACGTTGAGGATACCCTCATGTATCCCATAATTGGTACACTTTACATATAGTTTTTGTGGGTTACTTTGTTTAAATATCAAAACGTTCAAATTTCACTTTCTGTGAATCTGATTGATCCAGAAAAGCATATGAACGAAATTTTTCGCAGTACTGTCATTACTGGTTGACTGGGGCCATGGAAATTTTCATTGCCCTGCATTCGTTAACGTTTCTTCTTGTATTGCTATCAACAATAAGACGGCCTTCTTAACAGTCGGTAGCGGAATGGACATTGGGATAAAAACGGGCGAATATCACATAAACGCACGGAAACGAATCTATATGCCGAAATATGGCCAATTTATCCTACGTAGAATTTTCCGAATGCGAAAATAAAATTTCAACATGAGTAAACTCGATGTAATGTCGCACAGTTAATGTTGGAGAACCGAGAAAATCCATCACGCTACCTAACACGGGAAACACCGAGTTTATGTCAAGAAAGCCCAGTTGGGTATTTTAATGCAGACAAACAATCCTGCTATCACACGATTAGATCTTACACCCCACCCTGAAGACATGTATGGCTCAAATGTAATTCAAATCACCTATCTTATGAAGAGCATATCGACCAATAATAATAATATATCAACTGACAGCAATTACACCAACTACATCATCCTTCCAAATTAAAATGATGCAAATATCCGGTCACAAAACATTAAATCTGGGAATCACTATATCGCCAAATAAATGCACAACGGCAGAGGCATAACACCTTTATATTTATTACTAGTTCTGTATCCAGAAAACATTCTTTCCAACTACTGGAATGGCACATCAGTCAGCCTGACTAAATGAACTTAGTGACTGACGTCACACAGGAATTTCCACAGGCCATCCAGTGTTGAGAAATAATTCTGTCTGGATCAAGTGTTCTATAGATTGGAAGAAAATTTGCTCTTGAAATATAATTGTGAAAATAAGGAAAATATAATTCTGAATGTTATTGGTCATGAAATTGTATACTATTGCTTCAACTCGAGTCCGGCACTATATTTTCACGTAAAAAGAAATTGAAAGAAGCAGTGGTTGAGCAAGAACTAAATGCAATGCCTAAACTCATTGTTCTTCCTTCTGTCTTGATTATTCCAACTCAAACTAAAGGTCAAGTGATAACCAGACTATCAAAAGGATAATGATTTAATATTGAATTTATGAAACTTTTAGTAGTTTCTAATTTTGTTTGCAAAAACGGGGCAATATTTAACTTGTTTTATAAACTGTATATTACATCATTGCCTATTTGACACATTTTATTAACACACGAGACCTTGCATGTACAACACTGAGATTATCTAACGATTTTTATCAATTTTGTTTGAAATGAGCACTTATGTGAGCTCTTTTATTTATCACACGACGTAAATGCTGCTTTTATTTGACCAAACCACAAAATAATATAGTGAAATAACTTTGAAATAGATTCGATTATTACGCCGTTTCCTTTTCATTACGATACGACGTCATTTTAACATCAAGAGGTGTTATTGCACCTGCTATAAATATAAAATTTATTTTGTATTTTTGATTAAACTGTGTATACATTCGGAATGTTTGAAAATTAAGTAATTACACTTGAAGTGTGTGAGTTTATTTAAGGGAAACAAAGACTTCAAACATTTTGGCTAGTATCGTAGCAATCGTGAGTCTCTTGGCAGGAAAGTAATTAATACCGAGTCATTCGAAAATATTGATCGATGGATCGACTCAAGTTAGTGATAACAATCGTTCCTTTATAACTAGGTTCGATTATTTGAACACTTGCAACACTTCATTTGAAACCTTGCAGAACAGTTATGTGTCACAGCATGGCTAATTCAAAACACAAAATCTCATAATTATTGTTCTTTAAAAAATCCTTGCTCACGTAAAACTGAATTAGGCAAAAACATTCTGCGTTGCAATTCTGAAACAAATTAAGACATTTTTATCTACAGTAATATATATATATATATATATTACTGTATAGTTTTTTCAATTTGTACTCCCATGTCTAAAAAGTCTTATTACCCATTCGACACTATTAATAAGGCTGTTTTATATTCCTTTTACACAAAAGATATGTTATTGATTTTTTACCTGCAGCAATACTGTCTTTATGCGGCGTTTGAAGTTAGTGTTCTAGACAGTAAGCAAACATTATATCATACCAGAAGAATATTTCCCCCAACAGAGTTCTGTATCAGAGGCAACGATTTCCATTTCCTGTAAAGTCTTTAAATTGCTATGAAAATTGAGGTCATCTATCATTTAAATCTGTCAATGCATAGTTTTTTTTTGTTTTATTTCAAGTTAATTAAGGACAACTTCATTAGAACCTTCGGGGGGTACTTCATTGACTTGAACTACAAAAGCATCACCACACAGATGGAGGAACATATTCCATCACGACCTATTAATATAATATATCAAACAGTTTCTTTTACATGTGACTGTCGTTGAAGGTTTTATTCCCTTCAGTTTGGCAAAGCTTTCTTGAAAATATTTTCAAGTGAAGGATCGACTCTATATTTTAGCATGGCTTCGTAGTTGCTATAAATCTATCAGTCTCAAATTATGAATAATTGTTTTAGATATCGTAGTAAAGGTGCCCAGAATATTTCCGATTTGTTTTCTTTTCTCAGGGATGCAAGCATCAAGTCTGAATACGTTTAATTTATACTTTCTTTTCTGAATTTACTACACGTCTTAGGGAACTCACGCGGCTTTTGCCATTGCAAGAACAAGGAGTGAATCAGCCTTGCCGGATAGCTGTTGACAGAAAGTGACATGAGAGATTATACAGTTATTGTATAGATGGTACTATATTTCTGACATATTTCTCGCTTTTGGTTTCCATCATTTTCAGTCAACCTTTGTGTTTCGTCGGAATAAATATATTGATTGGTCCATTTCGTCTCTTTGATTACAGCACTTATCTCGAGTTTGCTATTATGTACCATGCTTAATAGTGTAACAAGAGTTACACTTATTGAAGAACGATATCTTTCCGGGAAAGATTAGGTTTGGGGCTTTAGACGGAATGTCTTTGAAGATTCTGGATTCTAATAAAATAAAGACTTTCAGGTGTAACAAGCTAAAATGAAAATATGAAATATTGTAGAGAACTCTCTTTAGCCAATAAGTTTACAGAAAAGAAGTTTCGTAGACATGCTCCTAACATAATTTGTATTTGCACGAGCAAGAAAAGATTGAAGAACAAAGGCACAGAAGGAAGAATATAATAACCTTGGGGTGAAAATTAGTTAACTACATTTTCTGCAGTGTGGTACAAATAATCAATATTATGGTTGTTTTCATTTGGTTATATTCCAAGCAATAAAAGTATTAGTAGTTGTTGGCAACTATGGGAAATATTTTTAAGAATCCCAGTTGTATGTAGTAGAATGGTCGTTTCCACAAGGAAGTGTTATTTGAATTGTAATGCAATGGTGAAGGGATGGAAACTGTACTGCGTTCTAATTAGTGACTTTTTCACGAAAAAACTCCGTTTCCTAGACAGATCTGCCAACACTAGGTTAAACATTATCAAGACCATGCCGGTAATGATATTTTGAATTATAGATGCAACGCCCAAAGTCACAGCCGATGGTAAAGAATATGAACTATTTACAATTGTCCAGATGCATCACTGCAACATAATATGCACGCAGTTCCTTTTGTGGATTGGTGGTTGCAATGTATAATCAAAAAGACAAATACAATTCTGGAATAATCGCATTGTATGAAATATTGGTTGTTTAGTGTCTTTAAATATTCCTTCAAACCGTTTGCTGGGATTGCTTTTCGTTTCATTGCTTTATGAACCTTTACAAAGCACAGAATATCAGTCAAGTGTTGCCCTTAGCTGCCCTGAGCCATATATATTTATGGTAAACCTGTATGAGGGCAAATGTCAAACTAAACAACAGCTGCATAAACACTTGTCATTAGCCAAACAAAATTTCTTGTCATATGAATGGCTAAATATAGATAAAATATTCCGCCTGCTTTTGTGTACGCTACGTTATAGATATCATATTATCGTTCCTGTTTCATTTTTCAGTAACCAACCGCTATTGTGGCTTAGAGGTTAGAGCATCCGCCTCTGATGTGGTAGGTCGCACGTTCGAACCCCAGGTCGAGTCATACCAAAGACTTATAAAAATGGTACTAGCAGGTGTCTCGCTTGGCGCTCGCCATTAGAGGTTAGTGCTAGGACTGGTCGGCCTGGTGTCAGGATAATCTGACTGGATGATGCCGAGGTGCCAGACATCAGTATAAGGTGTCATATTGTTAAAAAAGTGTTAAAGCTACGTTACAAGTACAAAACACCCCCCCCCCACACACACACACATACACGCACTGTTTCAGCAACCTCCTCGAATTCATCTCTGCCCATTTCATGATATTGTAAAGGGTGATCGGCGATGAACAAGACTTACCGGTCAAGTTGGTCTTATTACTTTGCAAACAATTATAGCATCGAAATTAAACTTTGAGCAATCGAACTATTTATATTCTTTGTTACAGCAATAAATTGGAATGATCATATTCGTCTGCTAGGCATTTCTAATATCAGAGACATTGTCAGTTTCAAACGATCTTTTTCGATCTTGTGAGTACAATCGATTCTAAAGAATATACGCATTTTTTCTAACTCAAAAATCCAGATTTTACAGCTATTACCAACCGTTCGGCATGAATCGGCGTGAGCGGGTTCATGTAAATTCAATAAAAATTCAAAATTGGAAAATCTATTTGAATTTCCTGTCAATAATTAGTCAAATACAAATTGTGATATATTCTCATAAACTATTACTTAACTTAATTTCCCATCCTTTTTTGGCAGACTTCTGCGATTTGAATGTCTTCATCATTGCCCATAGTGATGTTAGCATAATATTACAAAATACTCATGAAACGCCCTAATTCTAAGAAATATGTAGCGTGTTGTGATTAATGAATGATCTTTGGCCATAACATCCTGCCTCAGATATACACTGTTATTTTCAGGCAGTCAATTGCATACCGATCATTTAGAACATAAATTACAAGTGAACCTTTAATAAATGGAAACATGATTTGGTTAGAATTTAGCTCTTTTAAACATAAATATAGTTGGTTTCCCGCTAGAACACGATGATACTTATTTACCGTTTGTCTTAAAAGGAAAGCTTTTGTTTTAAAGGCAATATTTGGAGTTTTTGGACCCTGCCACGTGCAATAACTGCATTTAGCTACCCAGTCACCCTATATGTCATGGGTCATCACTAGTCTATTTTAAATGAAGCACGTGTATATTACATGGAATGCATTTAATGTTCATATGCACCAAATACTGAAACAAGTAAAGTAGTGATCAAACTTGAATATAAAAGAATCAAAGTTTCGATTTCACTGCGTCGCATTCATAATTTATTAGGCGTTTCGAACTGATAAAGAAAAAACTATACCGATGCCAAGAAGTGCGATGGATTTGAGAAATGAAAACCTTCTATGCTTGTTGCGTACTATGATAGAACTACTTAACATTGGACAAATCATCTTAAATCTTCAGTGCGAGTTGCGTGACTTCAAGGCTCAGAATGCTTGATGCAATTAGGAAGTCAAATCACAGAGTTTTCTCTAGCTTCTCCGGCCACAAGAGTCACACAAGCTAGGTAATAAAACAACTTCCGCTCTAATAAAACAACTTCCGCACTTAATAAGCCAAGGGTCTATTAAGGACTTCCATAGTAAACCTGTCGAAACGCCACGATATTAAAACTTCAAGCACATTAAATTTGTGGATCATCATGATCAAACCTATATTCATTAGTATATACATATCCGTGATACAAGATTTTTTGTGGTGAAAGCGATATGTCCCGTGCCATGTTGTTTGTTTTGCAATTCGATTCCGCAACAGCGAATCAGGTGCTAATTTTAGTACTGAAGTTAACTCAAGGTAAATTCCTAAACTTCCATCAATAAAACAATATCACTATTTTGATTTCAGTTACAACTAGAATAAACTCTCAAAAGATTCTTTTTATTAAATCTTACTTTCATTTTCAGCTAATCCTGACTAGCCAAACGCAGATATATCCTATTTTAACCCATTTATAGACTGGTTCCCATTCCTCTATACAATTAATCTTTAAAGTAAGCACTATATTCTCTAGAACATCGGGGGCTTCGAACAAACCACATTGTGTGACAACAACTGTTATTGACTCTAAATCAGACTTCATTTTTGCCATTTAGAATTAACCATATCTCCGATGGCTAAGGATTCCCTAAGAAGATTAATTTTCAGGGATATAATAATAATAATAATAATTTGCTTTATTTATAGAGGGTGACTCATTAGTCAAGGACCATTCTCCCTTGAGGCCATCTTAAGTAGAATATAACAATGCACATTATATGAAGATAGCACCAATTACTGTTTATTTTAACATGTTTAGTATTAAAATACTGAATTCCATTATCTATTAGAAACACATACATGCTCATGATATCTCTTCTTTAATACTCTAATATTTTCAGCAGATTTTACATGTAGTGGAAGCTTGTTCCACAGAACTGAACCAGAGTATTTTGTTAGCTCTTTTTGAATTGTTCTGTTCTTGGGTTTGGTGGTAGAAGGTTTCCATGTGATATTGATTTCAACAGGTATTGTGCTGAAAAAGGCCTGAACAAGTCCTGAAGATATTCTGGTACAATTCCATGTAAACATTTATATAAAAGAACTGCCTTGTGAAAATCTATACTTTCAAGTATTGCGAACCGTTTGAGTTCCGTAAACAATGCTTTTGAGGGATGAATAATGGATGCATCTACAATTACGCTTGCTGCTCGTTTCTGAAGTTTACAAATCCTGTCAAGCTCAGATTTAGCACAGTTTCCCTATAAATGTGAACAATAATCCATTCTTGTAAGAATATATGACTTGTAGTATAGATTGCGAGTTTCCATAGCTAACTATTTCTTGATTCTGCTGAGCAGGGAAATTTTCGGATGATTATGTATTGCAAGAGATAGTTCTGGGTTCCCTGATATGTAGGTTATGTGATGTCCCCAAATCATACATTTTGTTTTACCTTCATTAATTACCATCCTATTTTGTTGTGCCCTCTTTTTGGACTCTAAGAAGGGCTGAGTTAAATCTCATTTGGATAACTTCAGTATCATAACTAGATGTATACAAGATTCCATCGTCTGCACATAAATCTGTATTTGTGGATTCATTCTTTAATCATTGATATAGATAAGGAAGAGGCTAGGGCCTAAAACGGGGACTCCTGAATGAATGGTTCGAGTCTGAGAGCTAATATAGCCAATGTATGCTTACTTGCTGAGACCTTTGCTTTAGGTATGATCTAAACCAGTTTAAAGATGGACTGTCGAAACTGTAACTATTCAACTTTTGCAGCAGAAATTCATGATCAACAAGATCAAAGGTTTTCTTGAAGGCAAGGAAAACAATCCCAGTTATATGTTCATAATCCATTCCCTCCAGCCAAAGATCACTTAAGTTGATACGTTCTGTTTGGCACGAGTGACACTTTCTAAATCCTGATTGCGCTTTATGAAATAGAGAGCATGTTTCAAAAATGTATAGACCTGAATGGCTACATGCTTTTCAAATACTTTGATAATACAGGTAGAATTGTGTAATGTATATTTGATTTACTTATATCTGATTCAATATATATTTATTTCCACTTCATTGTTTGTCAGTTTTATGTTTTTTTATTTTTCATTACATGATATTGTAATGTAAATTTATTCACTAGAGATGATACTTTTTTAGAAAATAGTTTGACCTTGACTGTTAATTTATAAACATCATGTGTTGATCTAAATCCTGATCTTGTTTCAGAATTTGTAGCAACCTTCGTAAACAAGTTCTATTTTATTTTAAAATGATTGGTTGTTTCCAAGGTCACGATGGGACTTTGTCTTTAAGATATAAACAATTATTTTTATTTTCTTTGAGTAAACATGTTTGGTTTTCGTCAGGGTCACACTGGGTAAACGTGATCTGTAACAAGTCCTTGCTTCTATAAACTTCTAGAAGATAATCACGTGACCCTTGTTTACGTTTTAGAAATCCCATATAAGCCATGTTTTGGAAAATTAATCTCAGTAGAAGCTGGGATGTTAAACTGCTAGATGTATTCTGTTATTGTTTTGAAAATACGTATAAAAATTTATTCAGCTATCAGAAACCGGAGTAATAATTCTTGTTTTTACAAGGAACTGTAGACGTCAACACTACATATGGTAGCATACGTCATCGTCTTCTATCTTGGATTCTTCGTCGGGTTTCGAACGTGAAATCTGTAGAATATTTTGTTATTAGGACTACTAAAATTTTGTTCTCGGATTATTTTTAGATTATTTTTTAATTTGAATTTGATTCTATAAAACCGTAAGTTCGTATTTTTTTCATTTTTACAGACTTTTTCCAGGGAAATAAATTATTGTATTTTTAAAAGCTTGTTGTTTTCACTCTTTCTTGTGTTACTGTTTATTCGAGCCTAAACAAGTGACATAATAATTGATATTGGTCTGTAATTCCCTGAATTCTCCTTTTCTCGTTTCTTAAAGATAATCTTTGAACATTTCAATGTTTCTGGAAAATTGACACTGATTATACTTAAGTTTATGATATGCGTTAATGAATTTGTTATTACTGGTGCAGCAATTTTAAGAATTTGTGGACCAATACCATCCAAACCAGCGGATTTATTAATATTCACCTTAATTAGAATATCAAAAACATCAGCTTCACTAACATTAGCTATTGAAAAATAATTATCATCAGGAATTTTTGCTCTTGTGAATGAGAGTAGAGCATCAAGTTCAATTGGGTTGTTTGTCTGGTTCTGAATACTGTTACTGGAGATACTTGTGAAGAAATTGTTGAACATTTCCACAAGGTCTTGTACAGATGTTGCTATATTCTCATTTTGCTTAAGTCTAGGGGGAAGACAACTGTTCTTGGGCTGGTTCAGCTCTTTTAGATGATTCCACAATGTCTTGGTACTCTTATTTTCATCAATAGCCTGTTTATAGTAGTTCTCATTTGCTTTATCTATCAGGTGCTTAGTTTTATTCCTCCACATTCTATAGCTTTTCATATCTTTTTTCTTGTGGAAATTATCTCCTGGGTGAATAACCTCGTTGATCTCAGGGGTAATCCACATGGGTGTGATTTGGTGCTTAACCCTTTTGGTTTTAATTGGGGCATGCTTATCAAAGGCTGTATGGAATATCTGATACCATTTGTCTAAGGCAATGTTGACATCAGCTTTATTGCAGACAGATTGGAAGGGTTTGCAAACTAAATCATTTAAGAACATTTACTCATCGAACTGTTTAAAGTCCCTGTTTTGTATTTCGATGTGTTGACCAGTTTTAGATGATTTCGGAACATGTCTAGTTATATAGACTGGATAGTGGGCGCTTAGTACGTACTCTATCATATTAATTTCACTGATGTTTTCAGGTTTATTAACACGGAAATCATCAATGATAGTACCACTTTTATCTGTTACTCTAGTTATGGTGTTAATTAATTGAGTAAATTTGTACGTTTCAAGGTTACTTATCCATGTTAACGGTGGAGGCTTCATATAATCAATGTTAAAATCACATAATAATTATATTATATTATTGTTTCTACATCTTCATTCAGTAATGCTTTTTGAATTTCCACCTCAAATCTGTCAATCCAATCAGCTTTGGAACTAGGTGGCCTGTAAACAGAACATAAGAGTATTGGCTTTTATTGGGCAAGGGTTACTTCAATCCAAATACTCTCTACCCCAATAGTATCTAGATCAACACGTCTGTTATAACTAATGAAACTGTCTACATAAAATACAATACACCCACTCCCATGGATTCCCTGTCTTTTCTTTCAAAGTTGAACCCTGGATTTGGAGAGGCAAATCATCAGAATCATCAGAAAGAAAGGTTTCATATATACCTAGAATATTGACCGATCTAGTTGTTGTATTATTAACATAATCCCATTCAGTTTAGGGATGATGTGTTGAATATTTAGGTTGATTACCTACAGACCTCTTTTAAGGAGGCCAAAGACATATACATTTTGAATAGAGGATTGCTTTTCAGACAAGGTAGCGTGTAATGTATTGTTTTCAGACCTGACAGATTTCTTTTCATCACCTTGATTATTTACATAAACACATGAAGAAGATAACATACAAGATCCATCTGTTGTACCATGACCACATGTAGTGGATAGATGAGAATGTTCATTATGAGACTGATTTACATGCCTACAAGAAGACACAGATATATTAGACACTTTAGGAGCCTCAGAGGGATAAGTAACTTTAACAGTATCACATGGTTATTTACATGTTAACAAGTTGCACTTTGTAAACAAATCAGATAGTGCCTGAAACATGTATATATATATATATATATATATATATATATATATATATATATATATATATATATATATATATATATATATATATATATATATATATATATATATATATATATATATATATATATATATATATATGTGTGTGTGTGTGTGTGTGTGTGTGTGTGTGTTGATATATAATTATTGCATTGAAAAGTATACACATATTCCAATACATTGTGTTGCTGGATATGTGTTTCATGGGTTTGTGCATCATTGCCTTCTACATATTGGTATTTGCACAACTTTTGCATGTGTCCTAGTTCGTTACAAACATAGCGACGAATCTGTTTTTCATGGAGACACCCCTGTGTTACATGACCGCGCTCTCCACAATACAAGCAATTTTCTGACTCATGTCTAACCCTTTTATAAGTCGTATGTACTGGTCTATATTCTTAACGAGCAAGGCAATCCCTCTGTTGGACAAGTGGATTCGGTCTCGCTGGTATAATTGTTGGTTCACTCGATTGTCTTTGAAGAAGGTCATATATTGCGGTACAAAGAGTATTTGGAAATTTTCACACAATGTACTTAGAATATCATTTAGTGGAGTCATAAGTACATCCCTTCTAGGCGGTAGACCTGAGATAATGATGTTAAAATCTATGTTTTTTTGGACCTGATGGCATACAACAAGCTTTCAAAATCATCCTCAATGCCCTTTAAAGATTGGCCATTACTGTAATTATTGCCAACAATGAGAAGAATTACAGTATGATATGGTGACGTATCCATTTCCAATATTTTTTCTATACTAGTATTAATAGTTGCACCTCTGTGGGTTATTACGTCAGTTTAATATAATCTTCTTGTTCTTACTCCTTTGATTATCAATGATCCTATGAGAAGAGACATGTCTTTAATTATTTTGCTGATTTTGACAAATGTGGGACTCAGATGCGTTACTTGGACTTCTTGATTTCCATGCTAGACTGATTGAGAGTTTGGTGACTGCTGTATTTAGTATTTGTATTTAATTTAGCTTCGTTGTGTTGGTAATTGGATGTTGTATTTAGAGCAGTTCCTTCCGTTCCTGGATTTGATGTTGAGTGAGACTCATGACGGTCAGTGTTAACAGTATGTACTTTTACTGATTTGTGACTCTGCCCATCTAATACATGTAGAAGAGACTCATCTTGTTTAATTGGTGAGGTTGTATATGTTTGTGTGTATAATGATTTTTTTTCTAATAGCTTGTTTTGGTATGGACCCAGATATGACCCCAGATAAAACGGATCGTATTTATTTGCCTAAAGAAGATAAGATAATGATAATGTAGTGAGTGGCTCGTACTTCTACCGATACCTGACATCAATAAATATGGTTTAATAGACATTATTCCAATGAGAACTAATTGTCTGCCGTCACGAAGGCAATTAAAAAGGATGAGAAATCAGATCAGTCTGATGTTATGGACACATTCTTGACATACTCAGAATTGGATTCAAATGGTGTCTTTAACAGTGCCTTTCTAAAGCAGAATGAGTCTTGATTGTCTCCAGAATGTCTCGAGCATTCATTCTTGCATGTACGAAACCGCATGTTTCCATTCGTTTTCGTGTTTTTTTTTTCTTCTTTTTTCTATGGACAATTTTATTGATATATCGATTAACCTTGTTTTAAAAATGATGTGTTAAATAGCATTGTATCGATATAACAATAATCCCATAGATATCTGAAATCAACAGTCATCGATTTTTTTGAAAAGTGCAAACTGGTATTTCTCTGACTTTAAATGATTACGAAAAGGTCAAGTGAAATTCCTTAGATCACCATCATACAGGTCAAAACCACTTTACAAGTGCGAACATTTTAATCCATATTCCATATTCTGAAGAGGCCTTTGATGGCAACCAACTGCCTTAGATTCATGAAGTGACATACCTGTTTTCCAAACACACAGAGATTATGTCTGGTCATGATAACGATTTTTATGTCTTCCTTTACATGGGACCTTATCACGTAAGAACAGGGAGAATGTTTTGTTATTCGAACATGTTGAATATCAATGCAATTGAGTATATTACTTAGCCGCAATATTTCGTTCCCATCGGGATAATGAAAGATGATAAAACAATGTTTTAACCTAAGTAAGCTTGACAAACGATACTGCACTTTTTTCTTCTTTTTCTTCTTTCTTTTCTAATACATTATAATTCAGCGATTTGTTTATTGTGGATTTGCATTGCACTGTTTAGTGTTGTGTTGAAATCCCATTATGGGAAGAGACGCCAGAAGGGTTGAGTTTAATACAGGTATTTTAACACAACAAGGAATGAATATCTAGATATTTACCAGCTCTCGGAAGCAATGTTTGGCACAATTAAGGAATTAGTGCCGGCATTACCAGAAGAAGCAGACTAGTCGAAAGTGCTAGTGCTAGCATTACCAGCAGAAACAGGCGAGTCGAGAGGTTAGTTCCAGAATTACCAACAGACATATCGACATATCTGGTTACATTTAGTGCAGATATTACTCAGAGCACTATACAGAACATAATATTGAAAGAAGGGCTATAAATAGCGATCGAAGCTTTTAATGGATATTATTGTAAATGTAAACAACTAACATTCTAATGTCATTGGAATGAGATCATCTGGATAACCTTTGTTTAAAATCTCTCTCTCTCTCTCTCTCTCTCTCTCTCTCTCTCTGTTATGCTCAAAATATCACTGTCAGATTCAGATTCCACAGCATTCAACGATTACATTAACCTCTCTTATTTCTAAAATTGGGTTTGCAATGTTCAGTGCAGATGTTGCCCTCCATTATAGCATGTGCACATAAGGTAGATTCAGAAACGATACAATAAGTAATTATAATACCCGGCAACATGATATAAATGACTGAATGCTTTGAATCTACCCTGTCTTTATGTGTTCATTAGCATCCTGTGACACTACAATAAAGGGTCCTTTATAATTAACCAATGTAGGTGAATAACTACTTGACTGCATATTAGGCTAGCGAACACATCTAACAAACAAACCCATACGATTAATTAGCAAAGTTTTATACGACCTTGTGTTTACCCACATACCGCGCGAGCGGATCATGCTTTGATTTCAATCCGCTGGTCAGTGCTATGAAATTATTGAAAAGCACTTTTCCAACATAAGTGTCCATTTTCTTTATGAACTAAATAAATTTTTAATGAGTCTTTAATGTTTTAATTGGTTAAACAGATGATATATTCCAATTTGAGATATTGCGTTTGAAGCGATTTCGTTAATTAAGGAGCAACCAACGTTTGCATTTGAACAAGAAACTATAATTTGATCATTTTATGAAGAGAAGTTGTCAAATGATGTAATCTTTGACATTTTGGATATAATGAGTATCCTCAAATATTTTCGCAAAGATGTTCATAAGGAAAATTCAAACAAAGACATTTCACATAGAAGTAGAGGGGTGAAACGTAAGGCTTCCACTAAGTCCTGACGTAATCATTTCTCAAAAGAGACATAAGCCAGTCTTTGTGGCAGCAAAAACTATAAAATATGGCAGAACTAAGTCACAAAGAAATTTCAGTCAAATTCGGTTGATAAGTATCCATGGATTGGGTTCACTGACTGGGAACGAAAGATGTTTTCCAGTTATTGCATAAAATATCGCAAACTGGATTGTGTTGGATATTCAACCAGTGTAATTGTCATTGTGACTGACAAATTTAGGGTTTAATTAATCACGCCTAATGGCAGTTTAGAACATCATAAAACCGTCGCAACACGATATATGCATGGCATTTGCCAGCACGGTCAAAAATATCGCCAAAGTTAGAATTGCTGACATTACACTTGGAAAGGCCGTTTTGAAATTAAATGGGAATGAAATGTAAAATGAAATTTAACACAGACTACACCCTAGTTAAATAATGAAAACCTTTTTCTAATATGGAAATATTGTGCGTGCTCCGTGGTGTGAATTATAAGAACAGACAAGGCGCGAGATAATTTTCTGTGTCAACTTATAAAGCATTGAGAGATGAAGTTTGGAAATGTCTAACATCTAGTAAATTGCTGATAGAAGTACGGACGCTACGGTATCGGAGTAAAACATAGTGTATATGAGGTACCTGTCAATCAAAGTTAAGCCCTTTGAATAAATACAGCCGTTGCACATTATTTCTTTTGTTCTTCTGGTTTTTTATGGATTCAAATGCATACATCTCATCAAGTCTAAGCAAAATATTGAAATATTTGGACACGTGAAAATGTAGATGGGACAAGTGAATTTTATGAAACCACTTGTCCCTGACAAGTGGGTGAACAAAGATTGCATCAGCCCTGTATAAGGGCAATTCTATTGCATTACCGGATGGACAATGAAACAAATGTACTGCTTTATTGCTAACTTTAATCTATATTTTCTTTAATACGTCACAGCAACAACCAAAAATGGTTCAGATGCTAAAACAATATGCTTAAAGAGCGAAAGTCATCGTGCTGTTTAAACATAGAGAGCAGTTCAAAAATATTTTCCTGGGAATCGGGACCTCTGTTCCACTAAACAGCCACTGAGCTGACCATAACACCAACACCAATATATGAGTATCTTGATATCTCCAACATCGTAAGTTACAAGTTTGAACCGTATTTATAATTCTGGTTAAAAAGTAGTATTTTACGTTGAGAACAACCGATCAACTTGGTAGTTCATCTTTAATCATATGATGCTTGTACGATACCTCTAAGAAATCGTATTTACATATAAACGGAACGCTCAGTAATATGAAAATCACATGCTGTTCTACAGTTTGTTAAAATAAGAATTAGATTAACTTTGATGACTTTGAGGCGTAGTAAACAATTTCAGTTTTAATCTAGATTAATTCCTTTCTCCTCGAATCCTAATGTCAGTCCGTCCAAGAACCCATCCATCCATACTTTCATAAGCACAGTCAGTAAACTTACATCTTTCTTTATGGGATGCACTCGTCATTTTCTCTCTTCGGGCTTTTAGCAATCAAACATATATTCACACCAAACACTGCTGTTATTGAGAGAACTATTCATATATTGACTACCCTGCAATCAAACTCAACAAGTCTCAACAATGCAACGAAGGCATTTGATTTTTTAATCATTTTGAATTTAGCCATTTTGAATTATGTTAAAATATTTTCAATAATTAGATCATGCAAACAGTACTGTTAAAGGTGTGCGGTCTGTGGATATCTAACCACTCGTTTAAGTGAAATTTAATTCTCCGGATATGCCAAAATTGTGATGTCTGTTAATGCACGTGATATATAGTTGCCAAACTTATGCCTATGTTCTGCAGGTCCTAATTATAGCAAAACTCAACTGTTATTCCCACGCGATACAAATTGCAGTATGCTCTTCTAAATCAATCGATTAAAGATGTCATTTAATTTACGTCAAATGTTTTAAGATTAATTCTTCCTCCTTAAGATCGATGCAAACGCGATAACGATAATAATTTCTAATTTTCTGAATTCAAGAAAACAGGCCTAGCGTTCATGATCTAGTTCCACTATGTTTGAAACACTGTGTGTGGCGCATGCTAAAAGACAATGTATTCAGCGACTGTAATGTTCAATCTACATACGCATAGTATATATTATTAATCTTTATTCGTATTGTAGGCCACCTGCTCAAAAATGCATCCAATTTAATAGGCATTACATAATTTCATGGAGACATATGTACAATCATTTTATAACATTGCTTTTAATATGCACTTTAGAATTTTGTAATTCATGGGTATTCGTGCTTGTTGTTATTCCTAAACAGAGTTTAAGATGGGGTCGGTGTTTACAGCTGTCTAGCTTATTATATACTCAGTTACACGTCAAGACAGCGTCCCATAGTATTTTCCCTAACTTTCAAAACTTTACAATTAAACATAGCTAAATTTGACATTGATAGGTTTTCGTTACTCATATATATTCATGGGTAGAATTTTGGATGTTTTGATTTCTGTAAATATTTAATGATATATATATAATGAGACACCTTCTTGCAGCTTAAATTGGACACGTCACAATAAAGTGATACTGGTTTCCTACTTCCGTGTTACAGATCAAACATACTGCATATATGTAGTGAATTATATTCATACCTTCTGTATTTACTCTAATTGGTAAATTTCCTGTTCATGACCAACACGTTCAGTTGCCTAAAGAGTCTCACCTAGATCTAGAGAGCTTTACCATGTAACATTACCTTTAACACACTTATAAAACATAATCTCTCCATCCCATTAGTCTCATTAGTCAGTTCTTGCATAAAAACATGTGACACTGCTCTCTAAACAGGAAAAACCTGTCATGTACCTAAATATTGCCATATTGAATGCCAGTCAAAAGCAAATTGCTCTCTTTTTGTCAACTCATTCTCGTGTTGATAATCTTATTCCACTTTGATAATATTCCTGACATCATCCAAGATTTCTTCTTGTGAGAGTGTTCTAGAGTATTCTAGAGACAGTTTGTGATTAAAGTTACGAAAACATCGATATTGGCAGATTATTTAGCCAAAAAACTAGTTTCGTCTCATCAGACACATCATCGTTGACAAAAATCCAATCCCTAATCCAATCGTCTATCCTTCTGGTCCCTTTTGTGTTATTCTTTCCTGATTGGGATCAGAGAAGCAACATTATAAAGTCACGTCTCATCCGTAATGAACACATATGTCACGTCAATTGCTAGGGTTCGACAACGGCTCACTTTCGTTGATCATAACCTGAGCTCTCTTATGAAATAGAATTTTTGTCTTTAAATATCCGAACAATACTGAAATATCAAACGTCAGTCATGTTAAGTTCGGTATTAAAGGATACGGCGTTCTCTCAGAGTATTTCATGAGTTTCAGGAATGTTCTGTACTCTTTCGTTTATTCGAGGTCTGTAATCATTATTTACATGTTATTTGTGCATTATCTAGACTAGGCGAATGGCAAGTAATGGGGATTGCCAAGGAAAAAAGAAATAAAAGAGCAAATTAGTTAGTACAGGCACATTTATTGCTCGTAACTGAGGTTGACTAGATAACGGGCTGATCAAAATAGGACGAGCCCAGTGTAGTGTAATTGCTCAAGCACCTCGCATAAATTCAGGTATGTTATTTTAATTAACAGATCCCGTAATATCAGAATTGTTTTTATTTAAAAATTATTTATTAAATTCTTAGATTTAATATGATTTGTACAAACAAAACCTTTCGTACATGGTTTTCGATCATTTTTAAAATGTGGAGAGCTGGCAATGTCGATTCATGAAATAAAGAGTTGATGTCGCTTTTTGCGCTTTATGCCAATCTGGTAAATACTTGAAGTCAACAAAATGCTTGCAGATTTTAAAAATTTGCAACTTCAACAAAACTATATGTAATGACCAAGTAGCAGTACCATAAGACATTTTATATTTCCCTATACTCGCTCTGAATTCAATTTTCTTTTCACAAGAAAAACTGATTACATTATCTTTAAAACTGTACATTAATGTTCATTTGTTCATTAAAATGTCAATCTGCTTCTAACGTACTTTACAAGTACTATAAAAGAGTGTCACCTATCACATTTCGTACTTTGAAATGTTCCGTTAATAATGAAATTGCTGTAATTTTTCATAAATGTGAATAGACGTATTTACTGAGTATTAATAAAGCTTCAGCCGCATAATTTAGTAATATTATGTGTTAGCGTTGGAAACGTCATGAACTTCGAAGGCAAGAGATGTACGCATTCGCACGACCTGCCAACCTTTTATTTGGGACATAGAAACCGCTGCGATAGGCTTGAACTCAGCATCCATATTTGGAAGCGGGATAGACGCACTGCGGATCCCAAACACTATATAAGCAGTCGGGATGATGTATGGGGCAAACAAAGCCTATAACATTGAGTTCTTCTTTACAGTTAAAACGTATTTTCGTGAATTGGAAGGCTTGCCACAAGTCTTTTCCTCATATGCTTTGTTAGTGTAGCGACCTACTGTTTGAAAGTATGGTAACTCTAATTTAAATTTTCCCTTTTTAACGATTACTTATGTTTTTTTATAGAGTAAATTATGAAATAAAGAGTGTTATATACTGTTTAACCTTTATTAGAGCATTATAAATGATTTTTAACTTATTCAACCTTTCGTTAGCAAATAATCTTTTGTAACTTTAAATAATGGATGTGTTCTGTGAAAAGTTTGCTATAATTTGTCTATATCATAATTATTTTCAGAAATAAGTTCTTAATACTTTAAAGGTTACATGCCTTAATTAATTGTCTTTCCTTCAAAATATTTTTATCCAGTGAGTGCATGCAAAACTATTCTAGTATTACTCAAATAATGGTTTCTTATTACATTTCACATGTTTGGCTACTTTGGACCAACTCGATATTTGATTATTTGCATCATGTTTTATATCTTAAATACAAAAATTCAAAGCAAAATGTTGGTGAGTCTTAATTCAGTTTCATATACACGTATAATAATTTCAGTGTTATTTGAAAAGCAGTACCTGCATCATTCAGAGCTTTTGTTCTGTCCTTACAGATGTAGTTCAAACTTGGTCACCTCTCGCACACCTGAAATGTAACGCCTATTGCGCATGTCAATGGAGTGATACCTCTCTATTCACTGTGATGAAGAGGCGGGCAGAAATGTTTTTAGCATCTCTCTTTCAATCCCATGAGTTTTCCTGCCAAACAAAACTAATAGGACTTGTATCGAAAACACAATCTTTATAATCAACCACCAACCAATACAAATTTATCACATAACAATACCACTTGTGTGATTAATATAGGTTTCAATGATAGTTCAAATTTTGAGAACTGTTATGCTGTAAGTTTAGATAGGTGTACAATTTTAGTATTCAACGGTCAGAATAATAAAAAGAATAGAACGGCAATTAAATCTCCCCAGCTCCTTAGAATTATGTCTCTTACTAATATCAATATAGAGGTGTGTCCTAGAATATGAGTTGAAACCTTGTATGTTCTTTTGATGGAATTATTAAATTCATTTCCATACGGCCACTCTCATATCTCCTACAAAACGAAGGTCTGACGGACATGAATATGTGGTCACTTTCTGTTGACCTTTCCAATCAGTTTAATAAAAAAAAAATAACAGACATGAAAGTGACAAAAGTAATTGGGAACAAAGCAACTAACCACACAACTCCCTAACACGAAATGCAACACCTTATCTAACATGTTTATCAAACATAAACGTTGACCAGAAATTCCGAAAGGTCTGATCAACGTGACTCTTAACTGGTACCGATGAGATCTGCTTATTACAAGTAGATCTCGATTTTGATCAGATTGGAATACTGTTATCATCTATAAAAATATACATGTACATAATGTAAACACATTATCAAAGTCATCTACACCTGTAATTAATATCGTCTTAGCTTCGTTTAATGATTGGTTGGCGACAACAACCTAATACTAATATCATTATAATGATTGGTTGGCGACAACAACCTAACACTAATATCATTATGATGTTTGTTATAATTTTTATTTTTTAATTTGGGATAACGGAACTGCTCTAATTGATACTATTTTGAAATATAAACATTTTCCATGCTGGTCGAACATATTCATGCCAATCACATATTTTCGTGTTCGATTCCAACAGAATGATTGGTGTCTGCTTCGCTCCTAAATATATATGAAAATTTTGCTGAATAGTGCGGAGTGTGACTGGTAACACGATGCGTCTTCTCGCATTAAAAATCTTCATGCGATAGTCAAAGAATGTATTACAAAATATAAATATTTGATAAACATACAAAAATATTGACTAATATTGACTTAAAAGCATGAAATAAATTAAACATTTACGAGTATCATGATAAGAATATATTTATATCCCTGTATTTTAAATTTAATCAATATTCAAACACTATAACTGTGGATTTAATAATTGATATTTTTGTCATGAATTTATTTTTTGTAGTAAATTTTGCGATTACATACACGACATATAGATATATTAATTCCCATTTGAACAATTGTGTTCGTACTCATAATTAAGTTTGATTTTGCACTAATTAACGCATTTTGTTCAGTTCATGATTTGTTACTTAAAGAATTATATCCTCTATGGACACGCACAGATGCAACTAAAACGTATTTATTTAATTCTTAACTCACATTGAAGTATGAACTTATTTTATGATTTTGCGCCTCAAATGACAATATATAGGATACAAGACAGCCATACAATTTGACCATGACCAATGTTCAGACAACACACATGGAATAAAACTGTGTTGCCATAGATTCACACGGAATAAACCTGTGTTGCCATAGATTTGTACTGCTACCGGTCCTTCATCAGGTGGATGTCCCCTTGCCTAGAGCATTTTAGCGCTGACCCACAACGCTCTCCAGGTGTTCGTCGAATGAGTTGATCAAACAACCTGGAACCAATTCGCTTATATATCGCTCATTTCTGATTTGGCCAAATCCAATGTGAGATTTCCTCAGTCGGTTCGCCAACCCTGGTGACTAAATTCCTGAGGCTATGTACTGTAATCCCTATGACTCATACGGTACACCAAAAGGTATATTCTGCAATGCTACGGCATCCTATTTCCACCAACAGATCCGAGGCCTTCCACCAATTATGCTGGCACTAATAGATAAGTGACTAATGCTTGTCTAATTTCATCTCATTGGGCTCCTCCATTCTAGCTTTCCATGTCACTGCCAGTTCCAACAAAATCACCTGTTTGGCACCACGGTACTACAGCACAATATTAGGTCTGAAGCTGACATTACATATTTTCATTGGCGACTTTAGCTGTCTTTTTGCATATGTCTGCATTTCCCAATCATGCGTACTTGTCAAAATGCTCCTTACCTCAGTATTTTGTCTTTGTGTCCCGCTTCTCACATGGTCATGGCGCTAACTATAGCGACCATTTGTGAGTGTGACATTGCAAGATGATAGCACATGCTCAAAATTTGCTAGTCACCCACAAAGTTTACTATTTAGGTCATCAGTTAGTAACCATGTCTTGAAGTTCGTTGCCGTAGGGAGAACATCGTCACTGAGCACAAGAGGAAACTGATTCTGATAAACAACTCTCCAGATGTGACTCCGAGTTGTTTTGAGCTCTCAGCTTCCTAGAGTAGCCAATCCCCAGGCTTCTTCATGTCGATAGGTTTAACGTACCTGTCTTCCTCTTCTGCAAGACGAACTTCTTTCTGGACCATGTCACGCTTCTCTTTGCTGCTTGCCATATAACCTTCTTTTGATTTCCAATCCTTCTTCCTGTTGCTACTGTGCCTACCATGATGACTGTAATACAACCATGTCACTGTGTCTCCGTCTGGATTCTGCCTCTTCATCTACCCTTGCTGCTTTCCACTTTCAACCTGTCCGAACGTCTACTGCCACTTCTTCCACCTTCTTATCTGCGCTTTATTTCAAAAGTCACCTTGAACTCCTCTGTCACTGAGGATAGTGGTAACTGAAGCTTGATATAGGTACTATAGAAACCTATACTACTGAAGCTTGTCGACACTTCCATTCATCGTCAGTGGGACTTGCTATATTATAGTGACTAACGAATTCTTGATAGAATACCATAGTGATAACACCAATTCTTGTACGTCCCCGGGTAAATCATTATTCTTTATGGATTCTGTCTAGGCTTTAGCTTGCCGTTCATGTCTGCCACACTATCACTCTCATTTATAAAGTCCTTAAACCACCTTGGCAAGGTTTTCAACTGGTTGCTTCATCATTGATGATATCACTTCCTCTCCTTTTTCTACCATGTGTATCTATCTTGCACCTTCCCTTTAGTCAGGACCAGACTTCTTGACTTAGATGACTTGAGCTTCATTCTGACCCAGTAAATCGAGTCTCCAACATCTTCAAACAGCCCTCCACCTGCTTTTACTAACTTGGATGTAATTGTCACATCATCCATGAAGGCCCTTGGTAAAGGATGTTGAAACCAAGATTACATGATTTTTTCTCGGCTTATTTTCTCTACTTACTTTACAAGAAAAGGATGCCAGCTTCTAAGCTCTGTTATGTTGTTGTGCAGTCCGACATAATATAGCGCATTTTGAAGTTCTCGCGGTATTGTTGACGCATATGCCTGACATTCTCTGGTACATTATATTTATCTAGAGTCAGGTTCACCAACGTAAGTGAATTGCTACCACATGCGTTGACGAAGTCTAACCACAACACTGTCAAATAGCCTTTGTTTTACATTGCATCCTGGATGATCTTAGTGTCAGACATGTGTATTCTCAAGACAACCAATACTCTTAGACTTGCACGTTTCTGAACATAAGTATCGAGGTAGTTTGTTCGACAGTATATATTCCGCCAGACACAGGGCAAGGATGGCTAGGCATATTGTCTGAAATCATTCATTCCCGACGAAGTCTCTTTCTTCGGAATAAAGTAGACCTCTGGTACTAGCCAACACTCTCTCAACCTGCCTCTTTTCCATAAACTTCTAAAGTTTTCTTGTTACTCCTGAACATTATTTGGAAACTGTTTAAGGGACAGGAATTGATGCTGCCCATGTATCTCATTCACTCCTTGCAGTGTCTTGGATCTGAATTGTCAATTCGAACTGCTGGTTCTTCTGGGTTTATAAGCATGGGCTGCTCTCCATGGGCTTTCTCTCTATCTGGGTTTTTCTCTAGCGTTCTTCTACCTCCTCTTTCGGACATTCAAGCCTTCCTTATATTTTCTCTCCATGAAGATTTTTGACGAAGCCAAACAGATTGGCAGTGAATTGTATTCTCTTCTGCATAATCTTCCCTCTTTTCTTTTTGTTGTTCGCTGCTCTTTCCGGTGTCTTCAGCCTTTCACGTAGATTATCTTTAATGTCACTCAGCCGCTTTTTCTATTTTTCCAGTGAACTTTGATACCATCTTACTATCCTCAGTAGTTCTGCCCTTATGTTTGCAATCCACCAATGTCTGCGTTTTACTTTTCACAATATTTATAGTATTTGTGTTTCTATGTAATTTAGTAATGAAACGTTTGTTACACTGAAATCTCCGCTTCATGTTTGCGCATGGAACTTCAAAAATGATGATGATGACATTCTTTCTTAATGCACCCCGACGTTTAACGTTTGAATATTTTATTATATTTGAATATGTGATCTTTGTGGAAAAAAAGGATCTGATTTAGAATTGTGGTTGAAGAAAGAGAGAGGGGGGAGACGAGACTCTCAAATAAACGTGTCACTTGCAATATTTGTTTCGTTTTGGTGTTTTTCTTGCATTACGTTATACTTTTCTAAAGATATTTTAAACTTGATATCAAGGAAAGGAAACTGAGAAATCACACATTTCTAACGATAAGCTGAAACTTCACGATTTGTCTTAATTTTGCAGGAAGCCGTGACAACAAATCGATAATCGATACTCTTAATAATGTAAACTGCCAGCTATCACTCTACAGAATATGAATCACAATTACAGGTTCTAACACCACGATGGTGATTACATACATACATACATACATACATACATACATACATACATGCATGCACACACACACACACACACACACATACATACATACATACACGGAGAGGAGATTTAGTCTTAACTTCAGGCAATGAAATATGTAGACGTCATGAGATTGATAAATGAAGGTTACAACAGTGTATTTTATTACTTCGGTTTTTTTCAATAGCGCTTTTAAGTCTACCCACCGTCTTTGAATGCTAACTTCTAATTTGAGAGAATCGACATCGATTTCCTGCTATTCGACGGTAACCTTTCATCCGTAGTTAATGCCTTTTATCGTCTCAATTCACCATTCATTCAATCACCATTCATTCATTCAATCACTTCTGGAAAGTTTATATACGAAAGTAAAACAAAAGGAGGTTTCCATGAGAAATTGATCTCATGTTATCTGGTTTATTTGGAATCGCCAGGAGACAATTATCCATGACAACTGCTGAAGCACCCTAAACAAAAGAACCCCATTAATCAATCATATATTAGCAAACAATAGAAAAACAATAAACATGTTTTGCAAAAGTTGACACTGCGTTTAATTTTTCACTGCATATAGTTTGTTCTAAATATGTTGTGAATTTAAGGTAATGATTCGATTTGAAACAGCTATTGTTATTTTTAATAGACACTATAAGGAAAAGGCAGAGCTAGTAAGCTTAAGATATAAAATGATATTATTCACACAACGACTTATTTTAATCCTGACTTCGTCCCTCTGATGGAAACAACGACTGTGAAGGAGAAACGACACCATTTTATATTTAGAAACACGAATCCGCTGATAAATTTAATTGGCAGACGAAATGATTATTGAAACTGTGTTAATATTAAAATAATACTGGAAAAAATGAATGTTATACGCACACTGATTTTAGTTATTTAAATTAAAAGCAGACCAGGAAGATAATGATTGGTGTTCACATCGCATAAGGCACAAGCGGATCTGAGTTGGTGCAGTTTGTTTGGAACAATGAGTAGATCAAATAAAATATACCCTGATATACAGGGGCTTTATGCTACGGCAGATATTGCTCTTTCTTGCTTGCAGTTTCACTCGTCTTATTAACGAGTAAACACGGTAAATTAAAGTTCGCCTGATCAGAAAGACAGCTTTTGTTTTCCTGATCTTAGAATGCACATAGTGACACCACCGTTTAAAAAACGAATAAACAAACATCTAAATCATAGGTACTTACGAAGACTCTGTATAGTTAAATAAGACCAACTACACGCATAAACGGAAATATCAAATTAATCTCAACGTAAAGAGTGTCTTCTCCATAACAATGTTGAAAAATATCCCCACGGTTGAATAATCACAGATTGGTCGTATCGGATAGACTTCAGAGCGTAATATCTTAAAACAAAAATTTCTAATAAATGACTGTACGTTCCTCTTTAAGGACTTCGATTTAATATTCTGATTATTTCTGCTGTCAAACGTGAATTGCAAAACCGTGCAGTCCAGCTCAGCTATAGCCACTACAGTAAAATTTCGATTGTTACTTAATTTCGTTTTGCAATGCAAACTCATCTATTCCCGATTACTGCATTTTTGCAAACAAGATTATGAGTGCTGTAATTTAAAATCTCTTATTATGTTTGGCACGCTATTATATTCAATTAAAAGTTTTTGCCGAAATATTCGTACTGTTTGTCGTAAAGTGCATTAGGTTTTCTATATGGGTCACACTAAATATCAAAATGAAGAAGATCATAATTTACACAGTTCTTGATCAAAACTATATTTTAATAAGTTAATACTTGAAACATTTTGTTATTTTCGAGTGGAAGGTTTTACGGGGGGGGGTGTTTGATGACCCCTACTCTTTGCTTATATATATATATATATATATATATATATATATATATATATATATAGAGAGAGAGAGAGAGAGAGAGAGAGAGAGAGAGAGAGAGAGGGAGAGAGAGAGAGACTATTTACTAATTATGACTTTTAGGACTTGCTAATTTACAGTAAGTAACTATGAGAAAAACAACAAAGGGGATAGGAGAATGTTCAAATTATTTACATCGCATGGATCTTTTTAGCACAATGGTTACAAGCAAAATCTCAATACCGAGCGAATTCAATACAATTTCTGCGTATGTCTGACTTTGACACATATTGCTTCCCTACTTCCAACTACCTCAAGACAAAAGTCGTTGTCAACTGAATGTTTTAAACGCGCAAACACTACAAATATTTTTTTCTAATCATGTAATTACCACACATCATGAAACGAATAATTTCACACTTGCATGTTTTTCTCGTGTTTTACAATATTATGATTCACCAGCAAGCCATTCCAAGCCGAATATTATTACTTCACGCCATGTAATACAACACTCGTCCTTTAGGACTTTCTAACCAGAAATATTTATTATTTCCCGGAATCAGCTGCTTGCCTTCTTGCAGAACTTTGATTAATTTCACGAAGGATATTATTTTAAAATCCTGAATTCCGTTTTTGGAACACACCCACTAGTTTAGCTTTGACAATCAGGAATACTAATTTACCCACCAGAATTCTTATCAGTCACACAGAAGTCAAACATTTATTTCTTGTCCGCCTTTATTTCTAACTATTCTGAAAAATATCTTTTTATGACAACTGTCCCAAATAGACCACAACTTCCAAATTATTCTCTCCTGTGTAACTTTAAACACGTTACTGCTGTGACCTCACATTAACATCCCCCGTCTGTTGTAACTGTTAATAAGCGGTTCCTAATCAAAATTCAATTGCATACCCCAAACAGAACATATTAATTATTACAAGTTGCCAGGCTATGGCGATCCTAGCCAATAAATCAGACTTAATGGGTTCGTGTCACGCGGACAACAACAAAATCTATTACGAAAGCTCTTCAAAATGTTGCACCCTTAAATTTATCTTAAGTTATAACAGGAAAAATCGCTACAAGTACAAGCGATTGATTACAGCAAATTTTTCATCTCGTAGTTACGATCAGACGTTGCTTGTGACTACACGAATTTGATATTAATATCTAAATACCTTCTCCCAGCCCCCTTAGGTAAAGCTTTTCAACTAAATGTCTTTGCTTCAATTCAAATTCCAACCGTATTTTGTTGTCAAATATATGAAAAAGCTCAAGCTGTTTCAAACAATGATATCGGGGTTATCAAAATACGCCACATAAAGTATTAGATAAGTTCTTTACTTTATTATTCACTGTCTTCTTATATTAAAGTAAAAATTATTTCTAGATTACATCCGTGTCATTTACAGTGTCATAATAACAATCATTCAGATGTTCTGTACAATTAGATATTTCTGCCTATATCATAGATTACATATCGATCTCTTTTTTCTTGCTCTGTTTTCACTACGCTGTAGGAAAATACTAGGCACTGCTAATACTAAACTTTAAGGTCGCTTTATGGAAGTGGCCAGTATAAAGAAGTTTAATCTCAATAAGGAACATGCGACATGTATGAAGATTAGAGAGAAATACTGACAAATATTATAGGCGAGAAGAGGTGTTGGCAACAAATAACATGCATATAGTGATGACATCAGTACATATTTCAGCATTTCAGTCCTTGAATTTTTGTATCTTCCCCTCAGTGAAACGTCAAATATTCACGTGTTTATGCAAAGGGAAGTTTAACTCTCATGAAAAGAGAAACGTACTGAATACGCTCCATGACAGCCGAATGAATATCAGTTATTGAATATTCACCGTGGCAACAGAACATCATTTCCCTATTCCTTGAAGTATGTAACTCAAGTCTTGGGTACTCTTTTTTGAAGAAAACTATTATTTTCTATTTAAACTAACCTTTACATAAACTCTTCCAAGAGTTAATATGGAGAATGTTCAAGGATTTGCTAAAAGTTGATCACATCAATAATACTCGTGTGCAGGTATTCTAACGATTTCGAGTCCTGACAATGAAAGTACAAAGCTACGGAATGATCGCACTTCCCGGGGTTACTTGTTTTCGTAAAAAAAATAGCACTACTGAGTCATATTAATGTCACTATAGAGGACCGTTATTCTTTCATCAATATCATTGTTACCTTAACAAAAAATTATTATTAATTCTCATTGGCTGAGTTAATTATTGGCCCTCAATAGTAATATCAACTTCCACACAGCTCATCGTATTGAACTCGTGTTGTGATATTTTTAGATCACAGGACTTGTACTAAGTATAACTACAGTAGAGCTGAGTAGCCAATATCGTTTTATTATTTACAATATAACTTTTCAAAATTGGAACTGATGAAAATAAAAGTTTCTTGTAATAAATATTAATTATTTATTGTCAATTGAATATAACATCCATATATTCGATGTGATAATACCTCGTTATTATACGACGTTTTATGTTGTTATTTTTCTTTGCTCACGTGTATAAACTGTGTACTTCGGACGCAACGGTCACACCACAGCCCTCATTTAACATATTTATATTCATGCGCCGCATGTAAACATCGGACGCGAACACTAATGAAGAATTCTTTTTTAATTTAAAGGAAAATATTGGGTGAGAAAAATAATCTACGTTGGGGTTTGGACCGAGACAAGGAAATCCCAGTCGCAGGTGTATATTATACGTCTCCCTTGACTGGGATTTTCTTGTCTCGGTCCAAACCCCAACATAGATTCTATATATATCATGATAAAGTCAAAGGCGCCCCCCGTAGGTGGGGGCACCTTTTACGGTCAGAGTGATATACAGCAATACATTAATTGACTTCTAGTGAAGGTGGACATAATATTGAAACTTTTTTATCTAACGGAATAAAGTGTTTTGCTTCTTTGACTAATGAAGATGCTGAAGAATAAATGAATACAATAATGCTAAAAATAGAAAACAGACCACGGTACGGCTTGTGTGCCTTCTTCAAACATATTAGGTAAATTAAAACAAGTCACCTAACTTTAAACATATTGCTACTGCATAGGGACTGGATGATGCACTTAACAGAATGTACACTGCGACAAGAATTCAAGATCAACAGTTGTGCAAGAAAGCGCCCTTTTTAAATTCGAGATATGTTTTGAGCCGATATTTAAATCAAACACCGTTGATGATGCAGATTTAATAAAAATGTATCAATTATTCAGTCTGAATGACCCAGAACAGCTTCAACCAGAAATGTTCATTGATAAACACGTTAAGCTTCGGATTCGATGGTAAGATATCAAATCTAAAAGACTGACGACGAAGGACTTTGCTATGACGAAAGGCGACGAAGATTATCGTTGTTTGTACATATGCATAGATAAGAAAACTAAAAACCATCAACTTGACATAAATATAACATTGGAAAAATTTACGAAATAATAGTTAGTTAGTATCAATTATTAAACCCTCCTCTTCGTCCTCCTCCTCCTCCCCATCATCATCATTACAATAAAAGCAACAACAATTTAAACAACAACAAAATATAATAGTTGTTACATGAACAACAACAAGAGTAATAATCAGAGGTGTCAGCTACAATAATGATAATATGAACAAAAATAATAATTTTATTATTTTAATGTTATTATATTTAATAATAATAATAATGGCAATAATGTTGGGCTTTAATTCAGTAGACTAGTTAATTATTTTTAAAATCCAGTTTGTATTTCGATTGTGAATTCTTTCCTAATCCTACACATAATTTACTGCTACAAATGCAGAATAAAACTGATGCCCAATGACAATTCAGAGCGATATAACTTTACTTTGACAACCATGTGTCAATGTAATCTGTGACGTAAAGAAATTAAATACCTAAATCTGTCTTGTCTGGTTTTGTTCAACTTCAATTATATGACAAATCGCTGGTTTATATTATCCAACGAAAACTTTTAATAGAGTAAAATGACAATATCATTTTCCATTGTATTGCAGTAAATACTGAGTACTAATTGTTCACTCTTCGGTATGTTGTTCATGCATTGTAGCCCGACCACCCAACATAACTTTCTTTTTGCATAAATTTATTAGAATTGCCTTCTTGTGTACTTTAGTGTGTGTGTGTGTGTGTGTGTGTGTGTGTGTGTGTGTGTGTGTGTAGCACAAAATGAGAATAAGTAGGATTTTGCAATCCTCTTACAAAACAAATAATTCCCATACTGCCTAACTATTTCAGAATCATCTTGTACGATTAATGCATTGTTCAAGGGATTATGCCATGTGTCTTATTTATTTAAAATGTTTCACTTTGCTGTGAATTTTTGAGAAATACCATTCACATCTGGATATTGGTTCGAATGAATTTATTAGGGAGGGGAGATATTACAGTTAAACCTAATTTGTTTGCTTCTAAAATATTACGGAGAAGTGGTGCAGAAATAAAAATAGACTTGTATCTTATGTGTATTTTATGTGTAATTTAGGTGAAACCGTATATTGCACATATTTGAAAATTCATGAAATAATTTTGATCTTCAAGGTTATATTATTGACGACCATCATCACCAGAAACATATGGTCTTTATTCAGTGTCATCCTCATACGTCATTCTAGATGCAGACTCCATTATCCTCTTGGAGGAAGTTCTATTCCACATAATAATTTTAAAATCATAAAGTAGTTCAAGTTAGGTTCATTGACTCATTAACTGACTCACTGCAATTTCACAACCCTTTTCAATGTAATGAGTGTCCTTAATTCGCAAGATGATTTGGATCTGATGCCTTTTCAAGTACCCACATAAGCTGCATCATCGTTAAGTGAAAGGAACTTAACTAGTCAGTACTCCTTTTTCTCTCGTGAAAAGGATATTTCGTGGAGAGAAATTTTCTGGAGGAAAATGCGCATATGTATGTATGTATGTATGTATGTATGTATGTATGTATGTATGTATGTAGATAGGTAGGTAGGTAGGTATGCATACATGTATGTATGTAGGTAGGGAGGTAGGTAGGTAGGTGGGTGGGTGGGTATGTAGGTAGGTAGGTAGGTAGGTAGATAGGTGGGTGGGTATGTATGTATGTATGTATGTAGATAGGTAGGTAGGTATGTCAAACAATCTGCATGATATAACGTTCTTGACCCACTAGAGATATAGAACAACGATACTTAGATACTTGAATCTAGGTGCTCTTTGTAATCCCACAATGTTCGGACTCTTCCAGAATTTATATAATCATCGTTAACCGCTTGTCCAATCCGTTTTCCTTTCACTGCATCGTCTTTTTCCAGTTCTTTCTTCCAATTTTCTTTTTCATATAACCGGATGGTGGACATCTGCGTCAGTCATTGTATCGCGATTGTCAGTCAAGGAAACTATCTTGCTTCTTTATTGGATAAACTACAAAAAAATCTGGAATGTGAGATACTTCTTTCTGCTTTTCATTTCCAATCAAAATGATTCTCAGAGATTTCGTTTGAGCGAAACCCTAACTACGTCTCTAACCCTCACTATCTCTGACCCCAGGTGCAGTATCATAGTAGAGAAACGGTTTTGCCCGAGCTGCATTGACATAGATACTTTTTCCATAGATCTCTAGTTCTTATTTGCGATTTATATCTCGATATTAATACTATTTTGGAATGACGTTGACTTAAATCACCAAAAGGGATTGAAATATGTGATTTTTTGCTGTTGGTATAGAAATGAAAGTGTTAACTTTAATAGTCCAATAGCAGAGAAGCTCAGCAACGATCACGTGTTTGTAGTTCGTCGTCAGTTAATAGTTGTTGAAATGGTTTTCCTAAGACATCCAATATAGCTGCCACGACAGAAACGTGTAAAAAAAATCAAGTTATCGCTGCGCGGATAGTCGCATGGACACGATGTTTTCATTTAAACGCTGCTTTCGATGTTTGCTTGGTCCTAAATAAAACTTGTACCAATGTGACAGTTATCTTTTTTAAACGAAAAGACTTTTTATGATGTATATGGTCCTAAACGAAAATGGTGCTCATCTGCGATCCACTCTCACAGCAATGTTTTTCATCTTGAAAATCTCTTTAACGCACTCCTGGGCGGATGGTGGTATCTACATGTAGCTTTCACTTAAAGACTTCATACGATATCAGGCGGTCGTATGATGACTGCCTTGACAGTCATCTTTAAATTCGTGTTAGTGCTATCAAGCCTAAACGGATGATTGAAATCAATTTGGGACTTTCACTGAAGACCTTCTTATCACGTGTACTTGGTTCTAAATAAAAAGTGTGCTCATTAGACCTTCAACGTTGCTGTCCAGGTGACCTTCATGAAAACTTGTTATATTTCCTTCTTCTTCTTTTTCTGGTCTTCACTAAATGCTTTCCTACACTATTTAGTAGACCGGAAATGAAAATTGTGCCGATCAAACCTCCAAGATGGGCACCAAGACATCAATGCTGAAAATATTAATACGCACGAGAAAGCCCGCTTCTCGTGCGTAAGGTTGGAATCAAAGTGATATTTTCATGAAAACACTTCACAAAACATGTAGTTATTTGTAAAGGAATAGTGTGCTAATATAGCCTGAAAAGATATAAGCAAACGCTGCCATTGTGACAAATCTCTGTAGGATACTTACTGACTTCTCTAACACTTATTTATTGCATCATGTAGTTGTTTGTATATTAAAATGATACTTATCCAAGCTCCAGAATAGTCTCTAGATGACCATCTCCAATATCATTAATTCAGTTAGATTATGGTAACTTCTCTTAGAAGAGATGGTAGTATCGACGTGGTATTTTCATTTAAACACTGTTAGCAATATGTACCTGTTGATGACCGAAAATGGCACTCATCAGACATCCCACATGGCGTCATGGTGGTTATTTCTAATATTGTGTTCTCGCTATAGAACTTAAAATAAATGGTGGCGTAGACACGGGTTTTACACTAAAGCGGTTCTTGCAATATGGAACTGATTGTGAACGAAGGGTGCAGATCTGACCACCAAACATATCCGCACTTTTGGGAAGGAATTTCAAAACTAGAACTAACTGATCTGGGAGTAATTTTCAAAGGCTACTGTTTGCACTTTTGTCTTTGATCTGAACATAAGCAAATAAATTTTGACCCGACCATGTGTTTAGACCCATACCAATAAGCAAGTTTACATGTAACACTCTGACAATAATTTTCGGGTCTTAGATCGCAGCATTTTAATTGTACTGGTTGGTACAAAACTAACTTTTACCAAAGTACCTCATATTTGATTAATCGAGTTGGTCAGGGAACTAACCTAGCTTTTACAAAAGTACCTCATATAAGATTCAATAGAGGTAGTCAGGAACCAAACTAGTTTTTACAAACGTACCTCATATAATATTCAATGGAGTTGGTCAGGGAACCGAACTAGCTGTTACAAATGTGCATCATATTATATTTAATGCAGTTGGAGAAAATGATAACACACACACACACACACACACACACACACACACACACATATTATTATACTTTTATCAAATCAAATTTGCGGATATGTCTCAAGAATATCCGAAATGTCGCATGATTAATAAATAACTTGTTGTTTGATATTTTTTTAACCAAATGTAACGCCTTTATCTTGGCAGTGTCAGAAACAAGTTCCGTGATTACCTACCCACGAATTTAGATTCAAGGACAAACACCATGACAATTTTATTTGTAATGAACGTACTTGTATCTTGCGACCATGTTCATTCAAGCATATGTTGAAATAGTACTGTTACAAGGTTTGGTAAATTGAAGACTTTTTAATAGTATCTAAGATGGTTTCATATTCACCAGTTAAAATATAAAAATAAAGCAAAAAGCTGACTTACCTTCGATTCGTGGAGATTCTTGCAGCTAGTAGAGCGCCAGTCCCTTGTTTCTATTTGTTTATATATCTGTTTTGCAAAGATAATCATTTTTAATTTTTTCATCCTCTCTATTGACAATCAGTTTGAACATTTATAACATTTCAAGCGTCGGTCTGGTAAAGTTGTTCAAAATGAAAGCATTTTATGGTCTCTACAAATAAAGATTGGTATATCGCTCATTCTCCTCGCTGATATCATCGCATATATCTTGAACTTCTTGTATATTCTAGATTATACTTTCTATATCCCTAAGCTTAAACATTCACCGACAAAATCTATGCATGTTTGTTCCATACGTTTCTAAGAAAAAAATGAGTAAAACGTGACAAAAAAAGGTCCATAAAAGTAGATAAGTTTAATTTTGAAATGTCTGAAAAATAATTTCTTTTACCTTTTGTTGTGTTCGATGTAATTGTGTTGGTGTTGTTACTTGCAGCTATATCTGTCATAGTCCATAACTGATCATCGGACCTAAAAGGTTTACCTTGCAGATTTGATCTTTAGTTTCCAATAACCATAGAATATTACATTCGGTATAGGACTCAGGATAAACTATGGCCAAAAGATTTTACCTACACAAAAATCTTCCAAGAGCGACAGAGGAAGGTTGTTGTTGTTGTGGGCTTTAACGACATTTTTCAGCACAAGATAGGCTATACATGGCGGCCTATATAAATGGTGGAGGAAGAAGAACGCGGGAAAACCTCAGAAAGAATCACCGGCCCACGAGAAGCGGCTGGCATGCTTTCTCACATACCAACATTTGCCGAACCCGACACTCGAACCTACGCAAGCGGAGGTGAAATGGCAATGATAGCGGTGATGGCTTTAGACCTCTCGGCCACTAGGGGCCCCCACGACAGAGGAAGGAACGTGTGCTTTTTCTATGAACTGGATAACTCTTTTCATCTTTCAAATACTGTATTATGAAATATAGTTTATGTATTGTATTAAAAACGTTGTCCTTTCAAGTCTTCATTTGTGATAAATATTAAATTCCCATGGTTCTACATATCCTAAAAGAAGACTCGTATTAACGTGTGCTTCCAGGTTTCTCACAACAGAATGGCAATATACGCATTTTCATAGTAAAAATATTGTTTTCTGGAATCTGTTGTGATAAAAATTTCAAAAGCAGAACATACCAAAGGAAATTAGGGTTTGTCAGTTTCATTGAAATGTATGATCGATTGAACGAATTACTGATCCCAAAACAGATATACTAGAATTGCCATGAAAATATTTTTCAATGGTATTGGTGGAGTATAGAGCAATATTTACCCCTGAACATTCCACAAGGTTAGCGATGAACACATTCATTGTTTGTAATGTAACAAAATCAAGTTTTCAAAAATATCTATAATGAAGACTACGTATTTGACTATCTATCTATCTATATATTTATCTATCTATCTATGTATCTATCTATCTATCTATCAATCAATCAATCAATCAACATCGACCCTTGATCTTGCTAGAATACATAACGTGTAATGAAAGACAAATCTAAAGGAATATCAATTAAAATCATAATTAAGTTTTCATATTTAACAGGAATATGTTAACCGAAACTCAGATTTTTTCTTAATCTTCTGACAGTGATTAATTAGTATTTCAGTGACGTTGTGAAGTTAATTTTAAAGAAACTTAATAACTTCTTGTTTTTATTCATCACCCCTTTCAAATCAATCATAGTAATGTGTGGAAGTTCCAGTGATATATAAATATTTAGCATTTCCTTTAATTGAGGTCAATATAAACAATGCAGGTGTCCTTGTAAGCGAGAGTACGTTTTAGAAGGTGCGAAAACGTGAATTCAAGTCTCATTGCTCTTTAGAAATATAAAGCCAGTACAGATACTGAAATTACATTTTCCCAAAAAAGGTAATTCAATACCGTATTGAAACGTTTGGTTTGGATATAAAAAAAATCAGACACGTATTTATTGCTGGTTACAAGGCATGATCTCTACATTATTTTAAGAGAATTTGGTAGACACATTTGTCAGAAAGCTGCCTTTTAGTTTTGTAAAACAATATTTCCTTTTAGTTTAATTTTGTTATCGATAGTTTGTAAAATACTAATTTCTCCTGGCTTATTAAGCAGTCTGGATGATCAATAGGTGATAACAAATGCAGGAGTATGATTTCGAAAAACATCTGAAATAAACTACATTAAATTTTCGCTTGAACTCGAGCACTTCAAAAATCTGCAGGCTCCAAGAGTTTCCATTTAATAAAAGCAAATAAAATAAAAACAAGTTTTGGGTCTTATGCAACTTAGGAGTTGTCGCTTCAACTGCACGCAATGTACTCGTGTTGCGGCTTCCGCCAAGCACATATATTGTTTGGGTAAAGTGAACGTCGACTGTAGGACTGTCCGTAACAATGAATTATGTATGACCTTGCTTCTGTCGCCATGTTCAATGATGTATATAGTACAAGATTCAAATGTTGGGGAAAATGCGCTCTGGGAAACAGATCCTAATGCCTTACAAACGTGATTTATGAAAGCCATAAAATGGTTCCTGATAATGTACATTTCCTTTACCAATACATTTGAATGTGAAATAATTTAATTTTTTGGAAGAAGAACAAGAGAATAAAAGATACTGGGAAAAAGCTCTCTCAAGGAAACAGTAAAGGGAGTATAGTTATTTTTTCAATTTTCTGGTACCCTGCATTCAAATCATAATTTTTTAGTGGAAACTTTTACTCTGCTAAAACCGAGCCCTCGGGTGGCCGAGTGGTCTATAGCGTTTGCCTTTACCGACCACCGCAGATTCATCTGTCCGCTTGGGTTCGATTCTCGGGTTCATACTATGTGGGTATATGGGAATCCTTGCCAGTAGCTTCCCCTGGGTCGGTGGATCTTCCCGGGCTATTTCCGGGTTCTTCCTATACCAGTTAAAGTGGCCACAATGTATAGCCCTTCACTTTCAGCAAAATGGCGTTTAGCCCATAGCAAGATATCTGCTGAAACCTTGCCTCTGGAGATCCGCATTTAGGCTACACAGCACCGTTTTTGCACACGATATTGGGTCCTATTTGAAATTATCACCATTTAAGTTTTAATAAAAACATCGTTTTGAATAGCAAATCATAAGTCATTTAATTCATTCTTTATTGCATTGTTAATACTTTGTAACTTGACTCGTTTCAATCAAATGCTGCTTTGTTTTGTTTTTTTTTTTTTGTTTTTTTTTTTTTTTTTTTGCTTTTCTTCGAGTTGGCTTCCAGGCCCGTTTATCCCACATAAACACGATTGCATATTATATTCGATTAAACGTAATCGAAACCTAGTGGTTTGAGCCAATTTGCTGATTCAGAGGTAATAAATAACAATTATGCGCACCCATAACTTATTGATTTCTTCCACCGTACTCATTCACACGAGAAAAGAATTAAAAATTATATTCACTGCGGATAATTCTCCATCACAATAAACGAAAAACAATATCCGTACTGTTCGATGTTCGCGGCAAGGCAAAATCACGGAAAGCTGAAGTTATGAGTTTTCAGCCGTGAAATTTGAAGGAAAAATTTGCATTTTAGTGTGTACCTTCTGTTCAAAGATAACGTGAAATCATTTTTGGAATGCAGCATTAAATCCTCTTAAAAAAAAATAGACGCATAAATTTGTTCCGGAATTTGAAGAAAAAAATGACAATTCTTTAATGGGCACATTTCATTCTGTCATAAGATGGTACAACTTTTCATGTGGAATATTTAGGGATCGGCAGTTTATTTTATTTTTAAATTCAGTGACGTATGAACCAAACAAACTCTGAACGTGATAAATAAACTGATCAATCTTTATAATTAAGGTTTACAAATACAAATGACGTAATAGACAATTTTTTTTTCAAAACTGCATTAATTATATTCATTTGAACTGTTTATATCATAACCGTGCTTGATAATATTCACAATAGCCATCTTATGTATAATTTGCATTCATCCAAACTGGAAAAATGTCTCTTTGTTGGAACCCTGACAAAAAACTGACCCCTAATAGGTAAGATCATGGCCCATTGTCGGAAGGATCATGACCTATTGTCGGGAAGATGATGACCCGTTGTCTGTAACATCATGACCCATTGTCGGTAAGATCACGAGCCATTATAGGTAAGATCCTGTCCCATTGTCGGTAAGATCATGACCTATTGTCGGTAAGATGATGACCCATTGTCGGTAAGATGATGACCCATTGTCGGTAGCATCATGACCCATTGTCTGTAACATCATGACCCATTGTCGGTAAGATCATGACCCATTGTTGGTAAGATCCTGTCCCATTATCGGCAAGATCCTAGCCATTGTCGGTAAGATCATGACCCATTGTTGGTAAGATCATGACCTATTGTTGGTAGGATCATGACCCATTGTTGGTAAGATCATGACCCATTGTCGGTAAGATGATGACCCATTGTCGGTAACATCATGACCCATTGTCGGTAACATCATGACCCATTGTCTGTAACATCATGACCCATTGTCGGTAAGATCATGACCCATTGTCGGTAAGATCATGACCCATTGTTGGTAAGATCATGACCTATTGTTGGTAGGATCATGACCCATTGTCGGTAAGATCATGACCCATTGTTGGTAAGATCCTGTCCCATTGTCGGTAAGATCATGACCCATTGTTGGTAAAAACATGACCCATTGTCGGTAAGATCATGATCCACTGTAGGTAAGATCAATGATCGTTGGATAAAGAAGCAAAAGATTCTACTGCAAAATCATTCATTTCATTCGATGTCGAAATGTGCGAGTATTTGGGACAATATTCAATCAGCTATTGGCGTGAATATGTTCTGCTCCATTATATCGTTTTACTTTGTATTTTATTTACATGGATTTATATGCTGTTCACTTTGCATTTCGAGTTAATCGACTGTTTACTCACTTTACAACCAGTGCCTATTCATTACTACAGCGAAAGCTGAATTAGAGGACTAAACATGCCATATAGGACTTTAGGCTCATTCATTGCATTGTGTAAAGAAGCAACTTACACCAGCAGATAGTATTACCCAGTATTATTTTGTATACTTAGTTTACGTATAACATTATACAGCGTTGCCCAGTCCTATTTTGTACACTTAATCTGCGTACACCAGTATATAGTATTACCCAATCCTTTTTTGTAACTTGGTTTGCGTACACCAGAATATATTATTACCTAGTCCTATCGTGTACACTCAGTCTGCGTATACCAGTATATAGTATTACAGATCCTTTTTTGTAACTTGGTTTGCGTACACCAGAATATATTATTACCTAGTCCTATTTTGTACACTCAGTCTGCGTACACCAGTATATAGTATTACAGATCCTTTTTTGTAACTTGGTTTGCGTACACCAGAATATATTATTACCTAGTCCTATTTTGTACACTCAGTCTGCGTATACTAGTGTATAGTATTAGATTCTTACTGACAACTTCTTGTTTGTTTGTTTGGGAGGAGGTTGAGGCGGGTTGTAGTTAAAAGTATTCTTGCCCAATGTGGGTGTTTCACCTTTGACTGGGAAAATTAAACGTTTTTTTATTCTTGCGAGTTTTTCCAACATGTAATTTGCCCCCAAACTCTATGTAATAAAAAATTGCATTTTCAAATGAACATCCATGTTTAAAAATCAGGTAATAATATAAAAGTTATGGGCATTCATTTCTTGTGAAAAAAGCTAAAACATGAAAACGTACAGAGATGTACTTAATTCTGCTCGAGCATCCTCTTCCTTTTTCCTTAACTATGGAGTAATAAATCAAGTACAGAAACCTTGCTGGTAAAGATCGATTTCCACATACTGTCCAAACCAATTCATACACTGACAAAAATGGAATATATGGACTCACGTCCTGATGAAATTTGAAGACTTTCTCATCTCAAAGGGGTAATCTAATATATTTACTACTTTAGGAAGCAGTTAGTCCCAGTAGTCCTTGTGAATAACTTATTTCCCATGACGAGCCGTGCGAGGGAATGGGACAATATACTTTAAGAGCATTTTGCAACATATAATTTAATTCATGCATATACGAATAAGGATTATTAGTGATGCTTCGATATTAATCGGTAACTAATTCTGCAAGAATGACGCATTTACAAGAGGTGCTTTTGTTACTGTTTGAGGCTGTTTCGTCTTTTTTGCGGTAGTTTAGACATTGTATAAAGTAGTTTTGACACATAAGGAAATTAAGGAATATGAAGTAGTTTTGACACATGCATTAATTTTGACATATGCAGTAGTTTTAACACAGACGGAAATTTAGACATATGTAGTAGTTCTGACACACGCGGTAGTTCAGACATTATATTCAGTAGTTTTGACACATGCAGTAGTTTAGACATATGCATTAGTTTTGACACTACGGAAGTTTAGACATATGAAGTCGTTTTGACACATGCGGTAGTGTAGACGTTATATGCGGTCGAATTTTCATTATGTACTGTGGTTGTATCATTATATGTGGTTCCTGCTCTAATACATGCCGTGCATTTTCATTTATATTCGGAGCTTACACTTTTACTTTATATTCATTGGTTACAAGTATAGATTTATGGCCGTTGCCAATTTCATTACATACATATACGTTACTTTCTTTGTGATACTCACGAGGTAATTCTGAGCAAAACCAACACTGCATAAAGTGAAACAGGGAATAATGGTCTCACACCTATTTTGGGTTTTACTATTTGTTGTTATATATTTCGTCTTGTCTATTTTGAAATACATACAAAGATTGCAATAGGCGATAATATCCATAGTTGTAGAATGTTTATGTATCAAAGGCAAATATTTCCAACCGTCCTATACACTTTCCGTTCCTTCATTCATGTAAAAATGTTTATCGCTCCCACACGACCTCGGGTCGCCGGAGTTAGTTGACAGAGACATAAAGTGTTAATTATGACCAATTGGACAAAATGTGATTTTAAATGTTTAATTTAACTAATGCCACCATGTTTGTGACCCGGTAGTTAGTATTAGCTGTTCATGTTGGCATTTAAAAAGGAAAAAACAACTTTTTATAAGTAGGCTTCTTGATGTTTACGGATTTAACGCCATTTCTCAGCGTAAGAAAAGCTATACATGGCGGCCAGCTAAGCGGGGGGGGGGGGACAAACCGGGTAACATCCACCGACCCAAGGGAAGCTACTGTCAGCTTTCTCACATATCCACATTGGCCAAGCGCGAGACTCTAACCCACGTGGATAGAGATGAGATGGCAGTGATCGATAAAGGCGAGCGCTTTAGACGACTCGACTACCCGGGGATACCAAGTATGAAACACCGTGGATGATTTCTGAGACGACAAAGGCAATGTAAATTAAAACTGGTTACTCTAATATGTACATGTAGCAGAATGAAGCCCTGTTGGGACTGGATTAAGCTAAAACAAAGCAACTTCCTGAATGAGATGCTGGATTATAATGTAATTGAACGCTGAATGAATCTGACACCACACTCATGTACATAAAGCCCAACAATGGATTTCACAAAATCATTCGCACCGAGTTCAGTAACTGATATCATGAAATAATATCGTTCCTAAATGGAACTAATCAGAACATGTAACTTCAACGAGTAATGAATCAAGAATTAAAACATGAAAGTTATTAAAAATATGATTGATACATGGATCTATCAACATGGATGATCACTACATAGAACTTATACTTGAATATGAATAATGTATGGCCTATCACCAAGGGTATCAAGTATAATATTTGTATTTAAAAAATCCATCAATAATGTATGTTTCATCCACATGTATGATGTACGTATTATTGATTTCCACTCATACAGTAATATTGAATGACTGATTTTACTCATAGTGAGGTTCAATTATCGAGTTCACTCATACAGTGATACTGACTAATAATGATTCAACAATGGAACATGTTATTCTTGTCGTCCAATTGACGATCATGAAGTATTTCCGGTTCCACAGCTCTCGTCGAATGGTGAAGAAGCCACCAAGCATGGATCGCCCCTCCCAGTCTGTTGAAGGATCCCTCGAAAGCCTCGTTATTCCTTGCAGACTCGTCGGTCTCGAAGTTCTGGTCCCTCACTGCGAGTAAATCAATACCGTCCTCCGAGCCAACGTCGCTATCGATTGCAGCCTATGAGATACACAAAACTCCTCAGAGTCAATGGAAAACTACACAATATGAAAGTCGTCCTTGTAATATTTAAAAATAGGAAAGTAAAAAATCTCTTCTGTGAAACAGCCATAAACATATGTTTAAAACATCACCAAAATATAAATTCAATAATTTTAATGAAATATCCTGACAAAATGCATGATATTTTTTAATTAAATTTTGATAAATTTATCATCATTATTTATAAGATTTTTCTTGCCATATGGATGTTGAATCAATTAAATATATTACAGATTTAAATAATAATAATAATAATAATAATAATAATAATAAAACAAAGGCACAATAAATGATCTATTTATACACATTGGCCTAATTTTTACATTCCAATCTTACGTCACGCGGCCTTTATTTCAGGGCACGAATCATTGACGAACTTCCTAAAATAAGCAAACTTCGATTTTGAAAAAAATTATAATGCAGATGTTAAAGCTCACGTTAAGGCACGAATAGTGACATCTACAGTTTACAATATAGGTATCAATGCTAGCAAGACGATATGAGAGATCAGTCACTTTGATATGACCCCAAAATGCAAACATAATGCTCGCTTCGTTCCTAATCAGGTAAACAGCACATAAACGGGACATATATTCCTACCACAGAGAAAGATATTATCAGCCATTTCACGCTCGTTCTTTCAGACTGTAAACGGTGTATGTTGTATGACTACTCCTGTTTTACAAACACACATCTAATTGTGTGCTGTTCGAGACGATGGCCACTCATTCGTTTTTCAGTTTGACCCTTTTCGCAATTCAGTATCTACACCTTGGTTAGTGTCCATTTATGTAAACAGCTAACCTTACAATTACGCTTATGACACGATGGCCGCCAGTAATCAAATTACCCAAAACTCGTTCAAGAACATCAATCCATCTGTGCCTGCTGCCTAAGGCCCAATGCAGCAGCTTACATTACTTGGCTGAAATTAACTGTGACAGATCACCACACCTCACTGCAATACAAGCCAGGGATTGAAAACATCATCGTTGCCAACATACAGCAACTGCACATTAGCTGCAATCAACAGTACACCAGCCCCATCTCAATCGTCCGGTTCAATCACGTCAGGAACTACAAGAAAAATTATAACGATTGCCACATGCAGCTCAACCAAGAGATACTCTGATGTCTTGAAGTCAACCCCGAGCCCTTCACGTGATACAACTTCGCATAATAAATCCAGGATATCAGTGGGAAACAATGAAAGAGTTAAACTAGATAACCCCCACCCCCATCCGCGAATAAAACACAAACAAGGTTAGTCAGCAAAAATTTGTTGACGTGTGCGATAGGCCATCCACTGGATCAAATGACCATGGAAACAAACGTCGATGACAATAAACAACAATTTACAACAAAAGATAGACAGATAAATCAAATTCTTCTTGCGACCGAAATTATTTAAAAATATACAAGAGCCAGTACAAGAAAGAATATCCTTCCCATGGAAATGTGATCTCTTAAGAAAACTAATTAAAATTAAAAAATTAATGTCGAAATACAAACCAAATATTTCATAATCAAACAGATCATGATTTTAAAAATGCTGAGAAAAACCTTATAGGTATATGCAGAAAATGCACCGTAAGTTACTTTCTTGATGTCTCCTCAACGAGAGCGGGCATCTATACCCATTTCAGAAACCAAAGCTTACTAATAAACTCAATTGCATTATATCGAAGAAAATTGGCCTTTTGGAAGCACGTGTAAACGTAAAATCAGAGTATGCACAAGAATTGAATCAGAGTAATTGTCATGGTCCTAAGAAATCTTTACGAGTCATTAAAAATCTCAGTCTCAAAGATAAAAGTCAAACAGCAGAAACAATTACAACATAATTCAAGCGAAGGTCCATTCTTTTTTTATCTACGAGAATACCCCAAAACAGTCAAAAATCCTTATGTCTATTCCTTTACAAACATATTATTTGTGTGAATTAACTATGTTACCAAGACTAATACATTGGAATGTACAAGTCATTATGTCATCAACCAGTCGTCGAGCAACGTATTTAACCTGTATTACTGTTATATTGTATTCATAAAAGAACACAAGCTACAACCCCCAATGCCTCATTTATGGATTCCAGAAATAACAAATACAGTAGTTTTATTTATTCTGAAATTATGTCTGATCCCATTTCGAAGTTACTTGTGGAAAAACAGATGTTTCGCTGATATATCGAAGTGAACTTCAAGCGATAATTGTGCCCATGGACCATATAAACGAAAGGGTAATAGCAGCGAAGCCTTATAATGCATTTTACAAGACCCATATACGTATTTTGTGCAGTCATGCCTTCGTAAAAGGATAACAATGTAGTAACTGTTGCTCAATATATAACTCTAGAGTAACCATTTCCAAGTGCAATGCTTTTAAAGACCTTGGAGGAAGGAATCACATCGAATATATCAATATTGGACCAGATAGTACTGGACTGTCACACCCCTCTGCAGACTATGCTCGACTACGCATGATCTGACGATATTATAAATTCAATGTATCTAACTGTAAAATAATTGATAAAGATAAAGTTTCTGCAACATCGGATCACTTACTTATTTTGTGTTCACTCCGGACACAAAAACGTGTACTCCCAGAGTTACCGCATATACAAAATCGAATGTCATGGCACAACATTGACGAAACACTTGACCCGTGATTATTAAAACACACTCATGTGTAACCTGCTTTACTATAATCCCTTGCACGGACAGTTTGATATCAACCAATTACGTAGCGACCTAACGGAATGTACGCTGAAAGATGCACCTGATACGCTGCCAGCTAAACGCTTTGACCAATAAACAAAGACGGCTTGCAGTAGAGCTCTTAAAACTATCATAAAATGGAACGGGGACTCTTACATTGCCTGGGTCAAGAAAAGTATACCACATGGTCTTCAGCGTGAATTGTGTACTAAGTAAGAAACGTGCAAATAGGATTGCACAACGCATGGTCAGTGATGCATTTGAATCTAATTAGTTGAATGAAATTCAGAAAGCAACTTAATGTGTTCTACGCCTCTTCTGACCACGTATGATAAAAAAGCCGAAGAAAATGTAGATCTGGTGTTTAAATATGTCATTGTTGCTGAACCTTTTCTTATCCGTTCTCAGTATCTGCTACAATTCACAAATTACTTCGCCGACTTGTATACGACTAAAAATCGTATACTATAAAGTAATCATTTTCTAACATTATAAACCAATCAATGAAACATTTATATAGAACTTTGATATGATGAAATCATTCATCTGGACTCGCTTGGTACTATTCAAGTCTTATAAAGGTCAAAAGTGCCTGGCTGAGATTTGCTGCAAAATCAACACATCACATACGATGGCTCGTCCGTCAGATCAGCCATTGTATAATTATGTTGTTCCATAACATATCCATCCCCCGCAAAATAATAAATGAATATATTCCACGCGCATGTAGAGAAGGTCTCTGATCTTGACAGTTACCGACTGATATCCCTTTTACCAGTCTCGTACAAGCCATTACAAGAACTGTCAAATAAAAAATAAACGACTTTCACCAATTCCCAATAGTAAGTTCAACCGACTCACATCTGATATTCAGCCTTTAATTGGTTATCCACTACAACTCCGACAATGGAAGTTATGTATACTTTGCCTTCCTCGATGTCGAAACGATGTTTGATACTGTTTGGCACGATGCAAATCTCTTAAAACTCTCAGATCTTGGAATTTAATGGAACAGCTAAAGGATAAGTGTAGATACGTATAATATGGTACAAAGGGAGGTTGTAGTTAACAAATACCGGTCCAAATGGTTTCGGAGCAGAGAAGGAGTCCAACGGGGTAGCGCCAGTTTGTATTTTCTTTATCTGGTATTTATAGATGAGTTGTTCCATACACTGGCCGTAATCAACGGAGGTTGTGAAATAGGCAGCTTACAAGTCTGCTGTCCTACACTTGTAAATAACCTTACATTCTTGTAGGCTATCCTTGCAATCTGACTAAAATGTTGTAATAATTGCTTAATACGCTCAAACATGGCGCTACTAAATAAATACTCAAAAGTCATGCATCGTTGTATTTGGAAAGAGGAGAGGTTCAAATCACAGGTTATCCATCAAATCCGGTGATACGGACATTCAGTAAACCTATTCTGCTCCTAATATTGGCATAGTAAAAGATATAATCACGTTGTACTATTAATCGTACCAGCGACGCCTGTACAAAAGCACGACAAACACTTTGGCTTTGCTAATTTTAGAGTTGGTATTCCAAAATTTATACCCAATAACAGCTGCCAGTGTATACAAGAAATTATGAACCCAACACGGCTGTATGATTTGGAAATTTGGAATCAGCGTCAAAGTATTGACATCGATGAACTCAACACATTTCAGCATTTTATTGCCAAGAACATTTAGGGATTCCGAGAACAAACTAGCTCGGTTAACAGACGCGATTGATCGACGTAGAATCCTCTTTCTCAGAACACTTTGTGTGGGTGGGTGTGACTTGGATTTTTAATGTAGCTTTAACACTTTTTCAGTCATACGATGTCTACAGCGTGTCAGTTTATAGTGATGTCTAGCACTGGGGCATCATGCCGCAGACATGTAGGATAATGTCCCACCCAGTCACATTATCCTGACCGGTACTAACACTAACTTCTTAATGCTTAGCGCCAAGCGAGGCAGCTGTTAGTACCATGTTTGTAAGTCTCTGGTATGATTCGGCCGGAGATCTAACCCACGACCTCCCGCATCCGAGGCTGACGCTCCAACCACTAGGCCACCGGAGTGGTTAAGAACAGAACACTTTGTAGCCTCACATATCGCATTATCTCTAAACAGACATTTCTCGTTTGTCTTTTCATTTACTTACGGCACATGTTCATTGCAAACTGGTCGTACTCCAAATATTTGGTGTAGATTTGAAAAGTATTCCCTGACTGTTTTTTTTTTCTTCAACACTTTTAAAAACCGTAAATGTTTACCAAACAAGTATCAGTGACAAAAATAGATAACAAAGCTATTCACGAATACCTACATGTTGCTGGGCGAGATATAATAAGTAGTAGCTATGATTTCTCTCAAATTCATACAGAAATTAATTTCTTTTTGTTCCTTAATCCACTTCAACAAATAATTACGAGATAAATTAAGTTCATGTATTTTAAAATCATCTCTCTCTCTCTCTCTCTCTCTCTCACACACACACACACACACACACACGCACGGCCACCAGTATACTCGCCTACTTCAACATCATGTGACATATTTGTTACTCTACGCAGCAGGTCGCCAATGATTTTCATTGGTACATGGACAATCACTTTTGCTCAGCCCTCTACACCCTGTCGCAGACGCAGTGTTATATTCGTCTACGCTACTTTATCATCTATGGCCAAATGTTGAGAGATTTCTTTGTTTCTCATTAATATACATAAACACTTCCATTGTGACCCAACTATCATGCTGTTTGAATGCGCAAATTTCCTTATCCAAGCACATATTTTTACCATTTGATAAAGCTGGTACTATCATTGGTGCTTATGAAAGTTTTACAATGTGATGTTTATGGCGTAGTTTTGTTTATGCATATTCCAGAGAATAGAGGATATCTCAGCACAGGATAACACGATGATAAAGGAGCATAGCCGATTATCGCGCATGGCTTGCGACGGTGTCCTCAACATCGGCTGTAGCAAAAGTTGTGACGAGCTGCAGCTGCTGACAGTATTCATGATTTGCGATCGGGACCCCCGTATGAGTACAGCAATTAGAAATAAACTTTTAAACAAGTTTTTATATGACATTGAATTTAAAAGTTTCTTCCATCGCTTTAAAACTACTTTCTCTCTATAGCTATATTTTTTTTAAATTTACTTATTCGCTGTGCCTCTGTGAGCGAGGTGCTCGATTAGGCCAAATCGGTTCAATCGGCCTAAGGCCGACCCTGATGACACTCGCCTTGGCTTCACACAGTTTCACATTAGTTCATTCAATTTAATTGTTCTGATATAAGGAAGAAATTTCTCCGTACCTTAAGTGTAATACTCATCTAATTTCATAACAGACGATATTCTCTGCTCATCAGTTCATCTGCTGGTGATGAGTGTACCCAACACCTGGGACTTGCAGTTATGGGTCCCCCTAACTGGATAAAATTAATTCTTTCGAACTGTGATTCCAGGGAAATACACACAGTGTGTGAATGTAAATACACACGTGTATATAATCCTCGTTCTTACAAACTTTTATGAACGAACGTATTTAGTTCACTGTGCATTTTCAGACATCTTCTTCATATTTACTTCATCATTCCCTAAGTTTCACTCATATAAGATTGTTCCTTCCTTCTAGATTGTGTTTTACTAAACAATAATTCAAGCCAACCTTTCCAAATTTCGTGTCATTTGCATTTGATTTCCCTGCTCGTTGCCTTTTTTGTAATGTATATTTTTGACAATATCCGTATGAAAGAAATAAATAATGAATGAACGAATGGCGTCAGGAATGTGAAAATTATAAAGGCTGACTATCTTCAATGATAATCTTTTGTCTAGAATGATCGATAAACATACAAGATTTATTTCATCAATTCCTATTGTCCGCTTTTTATCTGCTTGTTTCTGATTACTTTCTTGTTTAAGGAGTCAAAACGGCAACTTTATACATTGGATGCTGTTTAGGAGCAATCAGTGATCTGCCAAACAAATGTCATTTTTTAACACACGTAGCCTTCATGGCGGTCATTTCTTATCAAGTAGTTTTGATTGTTTCAGACTGGTTGGCACATTTTATTTCGATGAAAACGTCGCGTGTTGCTTAAGGAGAGTATGATCTCCAAAAGAGAATACGTATTTCTATTTTAACCAGTTAATGTCGGAACAGTAAAGATTTTGCCCATCTTTTTAATTATATATTGTTTGCATACCGTATGTAAAGAGTGTAACAGACAAATCTCTTTGTATTTCTATAATGTAATTTTATGTGAACATTAATAACTTGACTCCTAAAGTAAGTATATGTCAAAATGTTTGTTGTCTTTTTAAGTACTCATCAAATCAAAACTAACAATACAAATCTCAAGACCCCCATTATCACATTGCTTGCATGAATTTCTTTGCTTATCAATAATAAATATCAGAGAAAATGCCATGAGTTACAGAGATGACCAGTTTATTCCCATAACTTAGATTGACTTGATGTGCATTCAATTACTAGATTAAAGGAAAATTCAAATCTTACTTTCTACCATTTGGAAATATATTCTACCCTCCCTTTCCACGAGTTTAGTAGTCTGTCTCATAGACTGCCATCCAATTTAAGATAATAACCGATGGGTGATAAACATCATCTGTCGCCTTTCATATTCCAATGGTATATGATTATTCCGCATAAATTGTCACAAATGTCTTGGTGGACTTTACAATTACAAAAAGGCCTATAATATGTGGTTATTAGCCTTTCAACTGAGTGTTTGAATGTGATTGATGCAATCCGTTTATTTCAGGGCACGGGAAGTTTTTTAAGAAGGCAACTCTATTTCCCTTTACCATCTGTCAATTAATTTACCTGACTAGAGGCGATAGACACATGATGCACTGTTGACTAACAAGGAAAGAAATAGTAATGTACCTGTTATAACAGTATTCGGTATAAGAATCATTACCATTTAACAAATATTCGTTATTGTTTTTATTGATAACAAAGAGAATATGTCACATTTGTTTGCATTTTAATTCAGGAGGAAGAGTAAACTATATGATTTCATTTCTTAATAATCTTTAGAATGGGCACACGAACCGAAATTAAATTTTATTTCAGGTATTTTACATATCTTTTAGATGGGGAATCTTATGTCTTTGTTTGCAAAATTTTGTAATGTAGTCACCGACCTTTTGTATACATTGTAAAAATGTAGCAATGTTTTTTGTGTTCTAATAGGGGACTGTAATAACAATAAATTCACATAATTCTTGAACGCTTCACATTAATTTAAAACTGATTTCTGAAATTGTTTGATTGGTGAATTTATTAACTTCTCTTACCTGCACAAATTAATTTAGATTCGAAAGTTAAAATGTCACGGCAAAATGAAATTATTAATTTAAAAGCAGTGTGCGAATCTTTTGTCCATCTTTAAACAGAATATCTTATTTGTACTAATTATTGTTTGAGGTACAATATAATTTTATAGGCAGGTCTGTAGACTTTCAGGTACCCCCGAAACGTTGATATCCAGTTAGTGCCTGTGCTGGTTTTATATAATATTGGTATGTCTCACATTAATTAATCCATAACATAACATTTATCCAAGTACAACGATCTGCCATGAACAGCTTTGTACCAAATACAAACAGCATTTTAGTTTATTAAATCATCTCCGATCAATGACAGTTAGTGATCAGGATCTTGACAACAGAATTTATCTTGATCAATCGATTGATCGATCGATTTATTAGCGTTTTATAAACAGACGGAAGCACCTGTGGAGACAACGTGCATTTTTTAATTTATCTGGTATTTTCTTCGATTAAATTTTCAGTGTAATTTAGAACTCATCATCCTTGATTGGACACATAATACACCATCAAATGTATCAGTACTCACCAGAATCAAATATATCAGTATTCACCAGAATCAAATGTATCAGTATTCACCAGAATCAAATGTATCGGTATTCACCAGATTTTTATTTACGCACCTTGTTGTCTATATATTGTCCACGAGTGCTGACGTTTGAGATCACTTATGCCTCAAAGTTGAATAAGAAGTCACTACATTGCATCGGAACATGAAAATGATTTCTTTCATTTCAGAGACATTGGTGCCCTCTTGATGCACTTACATGTTTAATGGAGTTATCTTGACTGGCAGATATTAATAAAGCCGCATAAATATTTTTCTTAATTGTGCAATTATTGTGAAAGAATTGATTGCATATTATTCATTCTGTCAGTGTTTTCTGTTTGAAAAGTTGTTTTCTGAGTATTATAAACACTATATCTAATGGGTTTTGTTTCAGCTGTCTGATCATTACTCTTACTTAGTATGAGACAGTGTTTCCTTTTTGCTATGCAAACAGTATTTAACTTCCAATTAAGAAAATTAAAACTTCTTATGTGGGATTACTGATCATAATTAACACTTGACCCTGGAGTATACGATGAGCACTATCCAAGTTTAGCTGCTGGGTTTTCTAAGGTGCAACTTTTTATCTATATTATATTTTATCCATATGCAACCCAGTTCCACAATAATTATGAAGTCAAGATTAATAAAAATACAGATGACCGTGTTTTATCACAACACCTTGTTAACAGCCTCAAAATATTTCATTGATGAACCTGCTCGTACAGAATCAAAACGTTCTTGCAACTTTCTGCCATTTTTTAGTTCGAAAGCTACACTGTCTCAACCTGATTTTTCCTCCCTCTAGACGTATCCACCAGACATGGGCAGCGGTTTGGTATTCTTGGCGTGTCCACGAATCTTGGATTCTGAAGTATATATTCAGGTCAAATTGCATATCTTATGAAGCCTGTGCCGACTGGATAGGAGAAGCAGGCAACGAAGAGGCGATTGCTTGGTACAGTCTTAAGAATTTAAAAGGCCGTTTAAATCACTTTATAATATTTCTGTTATTGGCTGTATATATTTAATCTCTTTACACATATTTTGCAGAAAAAACTCGAAAAATTGGGGAAACATGGTGGTCAAGAGTGACCATGTTTTTCATTAGAAGAAGTTTTTGATGTGAAATACGAGCCATTTCTACTTAAACGGGTGTGTTACACTATATAACCATGAATAATAAAATACTAAATACCAATAATACCACGCTGTTAAAGACGCCAAAAGTAATTTTAAATTAACTACATGTTACCTTCTTTTCTTCTGTGCTACTGCTACACTTAATGTTATAATAAGATCCTTTAATAAAATAAAAATAAGTTTTCCTGGTTTAATAGAATATACATGATGTAATCAAAACATATTGAAGTATTGAGACAATAGGTTGAAACCAAATTTTGAAACAATATTGCAATCGCAATCGATAGTAATATTTCCAAGGTCAAACGCATCATTCACGTTCAGACGCATGTGCTGCATTACCACGTACGCCTCGTTAGCCATCTTGTAATCGACAAGGTGATGATAACATATTCTATTAAGATTCACGATGTACCGTCCCAGGGTCCGGATTATCTTAACGGTCAAGTCAAGGCACACGAACAGACAGCATTAGCAACGTGATCAGGTTTGTCTTGGAAACTTCACTATTTACAGTGAAGAAATTTTTTTTACCAGCATCATTTTCCATAAACAGGGGCATCAGTTTATTTATTGAAACTGCCTTTGGCTACACATGGGGGAAAACAATAGCAAAGACATCGTTGAGTATGTGTAACTATGGGGCGGTTAAAAGAAGAAAACAAAAAGCGACGCATCGTCCACAAATTTGAATATATATCCCGATATGATATGCATGATGCCTGAATCTCCAAAAGATGTGGATCGCTTAATTTATGTACGCTCTAAGACTGTATCGTGCGAATTGTGATAAGGATTCTCAATACGATATGTTGTATTGTCACGGAAATATCGATATTATTGATAAGCAGCGCTGTACCGTTGCATCCATTAAAATTTGACAGTTTGCAATAATTACCGTTTCACTACGAAAGTCCTTTATTATACAGAAGAATATATTTTATTTTCGCAATTTGTCTCACTTTTTCTAAACCAGATTGTTGTCACTTTGGTATTTTCCATCACATCAAGAGGCGCATATCCTTCATTAGTTAGGCTTTGGCGATATTTTGGCCAGTAATGGATTGTTGTAACATCTTTTGTGCCTAATTAGTCTCTTATTTTGAAAGATTTTTTATTTAATAGGCAATTTCACCATGACTACATACTGATGATTCCAAGGTCAGGCTATACTGCTTTTTATGAAAATTATGTCTCTTTGTTCCATTTAGAGCAGTTACGGATGGTTGTATATATTTAGTGTGCACAAGTAGTCTGTCAGTTTTGTAACTGTTCTGACATTTTGAATGCTTTTTTACTCTCCATACGTATCATGGCATGTCTCGAGACCTCTCTTCTAGTTCTGCATAACATTTTCCTTTTCCTGTATTCAGGATTATTCCTAATGCAGACGAGATGCTTTTTCCGCAATAGTTGACAACCTCGTCGGCTTAGAAGGCGTTTTTATCATATAACAGTTTGACTTGTGAGTGGAATCTCTCCGTATCGGGAGACATTCAGAACACACCATAGGATGATATGTCTTTCAGTTAAAGACTGGGCCTCTGAAAATTACCCACCAGCATTGAATATAAAATGTCTTATGTGTCATTTTCAATTTGCAGTGACTCACATCAAAATTTCTCCCAGGAGGGGAACATTATTCATGGATTTTTGATATTCTAGACAGGCATTCTCCGGCCTCAAGTTCTAATTTTGTTTAATAATTCGTCATCGGAGGACTTTCTTGCCGGTCATATTGAATATTCACTATTTGTCTTGATAAAACAGAATTTTGATTTTGGATGATGATTTTTGTTCATCGTTTAGGTCTACACAGTAAATCTGCCAACAGTTGCATCCAATCAAACATCATAGTAAATTTACCAACAGTTGCATCCAATCAGACTTCACAGTAAATTTACCAACAGTCGCATCCAATCAGACTTCACAGTAGATTTACCAACAGCTGCATCCAATCAGACTTCACAGTACATTAACCAAGTCGCATCCAATCAAACTTCACAGTAGATAGTAAGTTTGCAAAAAGTCGCATCAAATCAGACTTCACAGTACATTTACCAAGTCGCATCCAATCAGACTTCACAGTAAATTTACCAACAGAAACATCCAATCAGACTTCACAGTAAATTTACCAACAGAAGCATCCAATCAGACTTCACAGTAAATCTGCCAACAGTGGCACCCAATCAATCTTCACAGTAAATTTACCAACAGTCGCATCAAATCAAACTTCACTGTAAATTCGCCAATACTCGCATCCAATAAAACTTCACAGATAAGTTATCAATAGTCAGATCTAATCAAACTTCACAGTAAATTTACCAACAGTTGCATCCAATAAGATTTCACAGTAAATTTACCAACAGTCGCATCCGGTCAGACTTCACAGTAAATTTACCAACAGTCGCATCCGGTCAGACTTCACAGTAAATTTACCAACAGTCGCATCCGGTCAGACTTCACAGTAAATTTACCAACAGTCGCATCCGGTCAGACTTCACAGTAAATTTACCAACAGTAGCATCCAGTTACACTTCATCGCTGAAAATATCCTACCTTTACCTCGGCTGATTTATAATATATATTTTCTATTAAAAACACAAGCACATTTTCTGAGTACAAAATGGAACGGTGTGGTTTTTTATTTTTATATTTTTATTAGTAATTTTTTTTAATCCGAACCATCGGCATAGCTTAAATTTCATGATGCTACAGTACCGACAATAAATATTCTGCTACATATTTAGTATTTTAAACAAGGACGTGAATAATTTACAATATAAGATGCATATATATGACCAGAAAAGAGATTTTAAGTGGTGTTAAAATAAAATAATTCGGTACAATATATCTAAGCGATTAGAAACAATAGTTTCATGTTCATTGTAAGACAGCCCCTAGCACTGATTGTGCTGAAGGTAATTCCTGTTTACACGGTAAATTGTACTCATTCGGAACGAGTACGATGAAGTAAGCATGAATTTCATTTAGCCTGTGCTAATTTAGTAAAACTACAAGATGTCCAGAAACCAATCAAATCAGCATTTTGTCAGTGTTCATTATAATGAATACTTAGCGAGTTTGAAATGGTCGCCTTTGGTTAACTATCATTTTACTAAATAACGTATACATACGTAGCTGGGTATTTGCATGCTCTATATTTTGATGAATTATAAAATATTTTCCTTGAAGTAGTATTTAGCCTATTAACTTTACAGTTTGACTGAAGTTTTAAAATGCCTTTGATCATACATACTCAAAAATGGGACTTACTATTATTCAGGAATACCCACGTTGTTGTTTCTTCTTGCAATGAGTCGGGGCAGAATCAGATTTACTTGATCCTTTTATTGACACTTCAAGAACGCAAAAGAAAATTTCAAATATGTATTTTCGGTACTATATCATCATGAAAATAAAGCTATGGCGACGATTTGGATTTTTAAAGATTAAAATTTATTTGAAGTTTTAAATTATTATACTATTATCCATTCTGCTTTTGATAAGTGGAAAAGAATTAATACGACTTGCTTATATACACCAAAGTTGTAATCTCCTTTTAAACCTGAAGGCTGGAAACACTCAACAGCATTATTTTGCAAACATAGTCAATAAAACTTTTCTCCTACCCGTTGCTTCTTGAATATACTATTCAAGACGGATTATTCTGAGAAATGTTTTCTATCAGTGGGGTGATTTCACGAGGCAAAGTTCTAGGAAGTACAGTTACAATGGAATGCATTCAGTGACGATTTTGTTAGGTTTAAGATATACAGATTAACTCTACAAACAAATATTTTTATTGTACATCGTAATTATTCCTTCAATAAATTCCATTGCTGTGAACCCCGAGCTGGACCTTTGCGTGACCATCCCAAGTAAATCCGTTGCAATCGGCAAGTCAGTTACATGAATAATGTATTACAACAGCAACACTCGGAGATTTCGTGACAGAACTGCATCAGTTTCTGATTGACGACTTAGGCATCTTTTTTATCACATGTCAGCGTCTTGTTTATAATTCTGTAACACGTATGAATGATACTTCTTTTTCATTTATCTAAGCCTTTCTAAGGCAAATCATTTTTTTTTATTTCGAAGGGACTGGGTAAAACAAATGACATATTAGGACAAGAATACTGTATTTTTAAACTTTATTAACTCATGGCTGTATCCTATTATCATCGTTTACTGTACGCCATTAAAATACGTGTCTGCTGCTGTAGTATCGTTGATAAATACATACGTAGATTTGCTACTTGAGAAACTTCCTTCTTAATGAAAGTTCAATGGACATTTCTTTATATTGATAAATCGTGTCTATCTTTGGAACATTTGAAATAGTTATACAGTAAGAATCATACGCGACGATCGTTTCTTTTTTCTTTTTCTTTTTTGTTGTTGGTACAATTAGCTGGGGGCTTATATTTTGTTCTGTTTATTTTGGTGTTTTGTTTTAAATTATTAGAAACTTCATAAAGATAGAGATACTCAGAATGTAGAATGCAGTCAGAGTTTAATCAAAAAACATTTGATGGCTTTCGTTTGGAATTGGTATACGATTCCACGAGTTTGTTAGGCTTTTCTCATATCTTATCTGACATCCCTCATCGGTAGGTGCAACATCACATCAAATACACGTGTATATCATTGTATCAGCCAAATATCAGATATCACAAGTTGAATATTATAAGCACAGAAGTTCCATTCTGAAACTCGTGACCATGTTCCTTCGCAGAGACGTTTACGTCACTATATGGAGTTAAAAGAAACTATAAGAGTCCTATAAAAGCCGATAAAAGTATTCACTATGGGGCTGGTTAATCTTGAAATGTGGTTACAGCTGCCATCATTTAATTTAGATTCTACGTTTGCTATTAGCTAATATATCAAGAATAAGTGCAAAATACCAGATGATACGTTTGCTGCTTTTCTAAAGCTTGTCATTGAATTACGGTTTAGAAAAACCGAACGTCCGCAAAACATTTGCACATCTACCTCTGCCACGACGGAATTAATAAAGGAAAACAATGTTACATTATTGATCGCATATGCAAACACGTACCAAGCGCAATGTCTTAATATCGTAATATCCACTATGTTGTAATATTATTCAATGCTGATGGATGAAAGTAGAGGAAATGGTTTTAGTTTCCTCTGTATAGATATTCTGAAAATATACTCCTTATGTTGGTCACCATTTCTTGAATTACATGGAATGAAGACCATTAAACATATTGCAATATTGTATATTTGCCTTGGGCGAGTGATTGTTTTTTGAAGTCCCTGGGCAAGTGTTTGTCTGCAGACTATTTCATCTGTCTGGCTTTAATTTCCTGTGTTGTGACTATAAACTTCAAAGACATTGTGTGTCTTTGATTGTCGTGCAGATTCCGTTGTCCCAGAAGTGCTGAGACATGCTACGAGGCTAAATTCAGACATCAGACTGTATAAATTCTCTTCGAGTCTGTCGTTGTGGTTTGTTTTTTTTTTGGTTTGGTTTTTTTTTTTTGACGTTGCTTTTTTTTGACGTCGTCATTTATTTGACCGTTGCCATTTTCTGACGTCTTCATTTATTGATTGTTGTGATTTATTTGGCGTTGCGATTTATTTTGACGTTGCGATGTACTTAGTAATAGTATACCTACGAAGCACTGAAGCAATTCAGAACCTAAGTACTTGTTGTGTGTTAACCCATTTTTCAGCACATGATAGGCTATACATGGCGGCAAGTATAACCGGTGGAGGAAGAACCCGGGAAAACCATTTTTTAGAATCCGCATTGGCTGTGCCCGATACTTGAACCCACGCGGACAAATTTGAGATGGAATTGGTCGGCAGAGACAATCGCTTTTGATCACTCGACCACTGGAGAGATCGGGATATATAAAATATATGCAATATACTAAATTATACATCTTTAACTCTCGCAATATGATACAATAGGACTGAGCAAAAGTTTTAAATATAAGATAGCACTGTATGTTTCAAAATATCCTTCAGATCTCTGCCTTAAATACATTTCGATCAACATTCATACCCTGCCATTGTCCACTGATACTCGAACATGTTCTTGTCGAATATATCAACTTCCGCCCTGTTAGACATTATACAGTTTGATGCGAATTCAGATAAGGAACTTTAGGATAACACACCACCATAGAAAATCTTGAACTTTTTGAGAGAGTGCTCTTTATATAACAAATTGTTATCCAACATTTTAATGATTTTAAAATTCTTTACCGTAATTTGTATTCTAAATACGCTGTAATGGATTGAACATCTCTACCTTTTATATTGTATAATGGAGTGCTTCATGCTTTAATTATTTTTAAGGTTTTACAAATTTATTATTTGAATTTCAATTGGCACCATAAGATCATTAATGTGCTGACGTGCCGTTAAATTCCATTGCTAATGCATTCAATCTACTAAAGAAATGCAACCGGCGTGAAAAGTTCGTGAAACAAAAGTTCAAATTAGAATTAATGTGAGCTACTTATGTTTTCTTATTCGTCAAAATGTAGTGAGCATTTACTGGTTGACTAACAATTTCATGTCGGAGAGAAGTCTTGTTCTTTATTTTCCTTCAATGGGGCATGAAAAGACAATGCAACGGTTAGTCTCTTTAAAAAGATTACTTGATTATAGCGATATTTATCCCATATATTTGAACACTCGGTATTTAAAATACATCATAAACTAAAAAAACTACCCTACTAAATACGAATTTGCAAAAATATTTGCATGCAATACATTTTAGTAGGGGAAAGGCTGTACATGTTCCATGAGATAACTGAAGTTAGAGAATAAAGTGCAACAGGCATGAATAAAGAAAATCGGCTGCGCAATAATGAAAGTAAGAATTGTATTATATTCTGCACTGAAGAGTACCTTTACTAGTGTTTTGTAACTCTGAAATAGCTTTAACAAAATGTAATAAAGACTAGCAACTAAAGGCTCTTAAATTGTCTGCTTTAAATTTTGGACAGCTTCGTTTTGCTCCTGCTTTTTGGGTAGATTCTTTAAGTATTTCCCTTGCCTTATAATTTTTGGCGTACAACATAACAAAATCGAACAAAGTAAGTTTGTTTAATTCACTGATCCTGTCTGTTTAATCTTCGTTGAGTCTGTTGTTATCGTGCATATGATATATGTATCCATTTTGTAATATGGTGATGTAGTCATTGTTAATCACCTTCGATACCATTCGAAAATTCCGCTTATATTGCTGAGTGGTTGTCACTTTAGCCACTTGCATGTTGGGCAGAGGGTACATTGAAATGGTTCCATTTAAACGAAGCATGAATATATGCCTTTGACAATGCTATGCATATAATTTAATTAGGACGATTTATATATTTATTTATTTTACGTAACTGATAACGTAACTGAGGTTATATTACATTTTGTTTAATATTTTATTTTATCGAACGCTATTAAAATTTTGTTGTAAAATTAAACTGTGAACTAACATTTAAAAGTACGTATTTACTGTGTGTGCCCTTTTGTAACTTAGTAATTTTATCCACTAGATTAGTTCCATTAATTCTTTCTTACATTAATCTGTTTTTCTCTTCTTCTTTAAAACTGTATTGATTTTACTTAACTATTGCGCTACTGTATTTTCAAATCATTTTATAAGTTTAAAGCTTATCTGTAGTCTGTAGCTTCTAAATTTTAGCAAACATTTACGTATGTATCAGTCTACAATTGCCAAAACATATAGTGAAAAAGTTATGTGAAAATGTTAAGATTGTCATTAATACTTTTGAACCTGAGAAGATAGCGTCCCGCAAGTTTTATCGATGTATTTTTGTTAGTATTCTCAATTTTGAATTTGCTAAATAATGAACAGTTATTTCCAACTAATGCGAGTTTTAGTCTAAAACTCTAAATCGCAATATAAACCTAGTATTATGTCTGATATTCTTTGGCAGGAGAGTATATTTATCTAAAGGAATGCATGTAGTAACATAGTTCAGATATGTCCTGTATGTTGTTAAATATGGCATCAGAGTAAATCCAAAACCGGTTTCCAATGCCATCTGGGCATGATCTGAGAAGGGGAAAAAAGCAAACATTTTTACTATAGCTGCGATGCAGAACATTAAAAGTAACTGATCCATAGGCGCCGGTCACGATGTTTTCCATTACTAGAATGGCAATGAATGTCTGTCTTGTTCGCTGTAAATGAGGTGGCAACAACTCCGGTCATATTAGCGTGTTTCAATTTATAGTATTCGATCGCCTCATTGAAGGCATTCAGTCGCTATAGAATGAATGCTGTTTAGATGGTATCCAAGTGCATCAATATCCGTCAAGTTTCACTGCAGGGCATATCATTAGCACAGCTATTCTCAAGTAGGTTTGTGTTTTATTATTCGTCAGCACTATTTGTTTACAACGCCGAATTGGGCAACATTTTAGCAACTACAATATGCAATTGAAACTATCATCAGGTTAGAAAATGCTGGTGAATTTTTTATTTTTTTCTTCTATGAGACATTGCATTGCCGAAACTTGATATATCATTTTGACAAAAGCTGATCCTAAACGTAGTTTGAACATATTACAAATGAAGAAATGCCCCTTTTTCAACCTTTTATCCTATAAGCAAGAGACTGAAAATGAACGAAGATAGTTACGTTATGATGGGGTAAGTAAATCTTAACTTATGTCCTCTCACAACAAATCTTGCATCCAAAACCATTTGCAATATTTAACCCACTGTGTGTTCAAAGCGGTGAATCTCCAAAGGTTCTAGACCATATACGAGTCTTGGTTGCAATATTTCCGTTTTGTAATGAGGCAGCTTTTAATGAATGCCATTTACACCGTACACAGTCAATTGATAGTGATGGAGGGGTTCATATTTATTTCATAGTTTTGTTCCATGGGTTGATCAGCTTTCAAACGATTCTTCAAAAATATTTATCTGCCCTTAAAAATGAAGAGTACTCAAGGGATTTGTCATTATTTTCACACTCTTCTGGATCATATTAGCGATCTATTGATCAAAGCCGCCTGCAGTCTCATATCGATTTCAGTGATATTTGCTCTTTCTTACATTTAGGCAGATGGCTTCGGGTTAATTCCATTGTATTTATGTACAGATCAGACCATATATATAACTCGGTACATACTAGGCGACTTGATAGCACAGTTTAAGAAAATCTCGAATACCTTCTTTAATCATCGACTGTTTACAACAAAACCCAACAAACAATTTTGAAAAGCTCTGTTACGTGGTGCCTAAACATTACGGTACAACAAAATAATCGCATTGTGTTAATTTCCTTGTGGCTTATTACAGTCGTAAAAATTTCCTTCCATTTAAAGAAGTTCAGCATTTTTATTTCTCTCACACACAACTACTGCTGCTGCGGATGCTGTTTCTATAATAATAATAATAATAATAATAATAATTATAACGATAAAGATAATTAACGTTTTATATTACAAATACATGGTTCATCTTCAAACCTCTCACTCTCTCTCTCCCTCTCCTCTTCTTCTTTCTCTACCATTGCTACAACGACCATGATAATTTTGCCGAAACGGATGATGACGGCATAATTACAGTCGATGGCCTTTGTCTCTACGAATTAAGAATCAAACTGATGTCAACATGTTTCCAAACGAATTGTTGCGAGAAGTCATCAGTCATATTGCATTACTTCTCAAAATTCTATCTTAATATTGTCATATTGAATTATTGAGAATTAGTTGTAACTGGGTACTTATATCATTCCGCCAGTCATGTGTAAAAAAAATTGCAGGACGTTTATTGGAATGGTATTAGAAAGCCAAGCATGTTTATAAGAAAATAATGCGCAATAAGTGATCAGCTAAAACACGATTTGCGTGAAAAAGAGGCCCTTACTTCTATCTAATGTGATTTATAGCATCGCTTATTAGTTCAGACGATAAAATAGAGATAATAGTACTGTGGTAGCTGACTCAGAATATGTCTACAAATATTCCCGTATATACCGCATGCACTCCAGGACATGCTTGGGTGTTGCTGACCATTCATCGACTTTGGCTTCTGCCACATCCTACAGAGCATCTCTAAGCATCTTAAACAAGGTACTCTTCCTAGACATGTTCTTCTAATGGTATATTACAACGCTAATATGCACAACAATAAAATGAAATTTAAACCTATAACTTTACGAAAGATTATGCGATTGAACATCCTCGGCTCCACCTTTTGTATAAATCGATAGTTCACAGGATATTACTTTGTTATAATGAAGCTATTTTAGGAAATGGCGTTGTTATTGAACCGGTAACGATATAGATGTGATCGCTTTAATGTACCTGAGTGTTTTAAAATAGAATCTCGCTTTCAGGTGACTCTTTATGACAGTTATTTATATTGGGAAAGCCTGGACTCCAAAATTTGTACTCTTGTCAAAATCCTGAACTCACGAGAAGAGCTTTGAAACAACTCCGTGGATAAACAGTTACACGTGTGTGAAAACTGTTTGTTTGTTGGTTTGCACTATCAGATTAGGTCACTCTTGACTAATTATTTTCTTTCTCAAAACGTCCAATGCGGGAGCAAAATAGTTTATTTTTTGACAGTGGGAAGTCAACTAATTACACACATTGACCGCTGCCGACTATTGTTCCATTTCCAAAAAGGTGTTGTGGGCTTCATGCATAAGATACATTCCAGTGAAGGCTCGATATAGATCGGGTTTAACGAAGATAAATTCAACGATGCACGTGCTAGATCTTAGTTCGAAATCCATTCACACTGCTCACCCCTCTTGCAAATTATTCCTACAACGACTTATAAAGAGGCTACGGTTTGTGTTTAATGGTGTGCAACACAGATACGGGAATTATTACAAAACGTACATCACTGACAACGTCAACGCCAATATCGTCCACGTAGTACACATATCATGCAACTACGTTTGGAATTCACAACTTTCATCAATGTTGACATACACTTTTACCGGTAAATTCTTCGGAGATAGACGCTTACTTGTCTCGTGAAAATGGTTGTTTTGGTTTAAATATGCACCATTCTCCAGCATAAAATTAGATTTTAAGTTTTTCAAATCACTATACTTCTGGTGTTCTTTGTTTCATTTGCAAAATTATTGATATCTGGTTACCTTGGTGTCCATCTTTAACATTTGAATCAATAGTACATGATGTTTTAACTATTCGGATCAGTCTCTTTCATATCAGGATCAGCATTTATGGTTGCGTTTTTATTTTTTTATGGTGACATTGTGTTATAAAATATAGTATCCACAACATATCTAAGTAAGAAATGAGTCCGATACTATGTACCATTGATACTTTTATCATCTTGAAATTTGGCCGTAATTTAGATGCTTCCTGTTTCAACTTTAATAACGTTTTCACCTTGTATGTGGACAGGATAGAGAAAGTAATCCCGAGGGAATAAGGAATACAGTATAAGATTTATATAGTGGGGTGGTCTCCCTTCCATTCATATAGTCACCCTCGGCTATCAAATGTTACCGACAGATGTGCTAATACACACTCTGGAATGTGGGGAAAATGTATGTGGCGAGGACAGGCACCTAATCGCTTTAAAACTACAGCAACACAAATAGGTTATTTAGCTCGGAGGCAAGTGCCTTTCCCAAGGACACACCAAGGTAGTCGACCCAGGCTAAATTTGCAGTACAATTCGAACCGTACATTTTCAGTCGTGTATCAGGGAAGCTAACCTCTGGGCCACCCCGGCTCTTCAAGAGAGGTATTTTTTACTGTATAGGGTGTAACTCTACTACAGTGGGAACCGCCATATAACGTCTTATCTAACGGAAAAGACACTGTCCGGTATCAAACCCGCCAAAGATACTAACATATATGTCAGGTAACAGCCTGTTTACCTCACTGAGATTTATACATAGGACCTCTGGCGCCACAGATAAGCGTGCTAACCACTAAGCTGATATAAACCTTGCTATATATTAGACTTCCTTTCCTGTCCACATACGTTGAAAAGATTTTTGTTCTCAAAGATCATGTTCTTTTTAAAAATATTTTTCCTTTTTGTTATATTTTGTGAGAGCTAGAGGTGGATGTGGGAACAAAAACCTTGCGGAAGATGAAACTGAGTACGATAAGCGTGTTAAAATGTCAGCATCGATGACACCATTCATACGACATCACAAATGGAATCTCTAGGACTCATCTACTCTTAGTTAAGCTTAACAATTAACACCGCTCGAAAAGAGAACTAGTACTATATAACACGTATCTCATGCATTGTGGTACAGTTGAAGACAAAAATAACTACTCCACCTATATGTTTCCTATTTCTCGTGATGTAATCTATACGAAAGTCTATTTCTTCCAAAAGAAATTCATGAATATATATATATATATATATATATATATATATATATATATATATATATATATATATATATATATATATATATATATATATATATATATATATATAATGTATGATTATATTATCGTGTTATGGTTACATCGAATAAAGTAATGGTAACATTCCACGTTATCTTACATTTTACGATCTATCTCAAGCTGAGTAACGTTTATGTTGATGTTTTATTGTTTAAAAGTTGTAGCAGTATTCGCAATGCACAATTTTGTCATCAACCTGCACTATTCATTCATGAATTTAAGACAAATAATCCTTCATTTATATCAGCGCTGTGTTGGAAAGGCGTATTTTACCTTCGGGATTAGAATTTTACGGGTAGAGCGTCTGACGCAAAATTCTGATCTTGAGGGTAAAATATTTTCTACCCTTCGTTGCTACGCAGAAGGAATAAATCAATCCATAACAGTCTTCTTATGAATGGACAAACTTTTTCATGCACAAGAATTAGAGGCAAATGTATCCATCTCAGGGAAAAACTCTAAATAACTCTGCCAGAGGAAGGGAAGTGTAATCTCTTCCGTGGTATTCAATTCAAAGAGCAAATAAAAGAAAGACAATAAAGTTTGACACTTTCTAAATAACAAGATTTGCAACTGAAGTTATCCATGGTTATTAGAAATAAAATGTCACAGCTTCAATTAAACGTTAGGCAACTACTGAGAGAGAGACGGATAGATAGACAGATAGACAAACATTTGAATTATAGAAATGTGTTATGGAGCCACTATGATACCACGTCAGGTTGCAGGTTAGAATCAGGCCCAGAATAGAATGTATATATGGGCAATATACTTTAATCCCATCGCTTCGGCATCATATCGTCTATTATGTGTTATTTGCCTTAAATAGCAATCAACCAACCATTGTGGAAAAAATTTGCTCCGTTCCATGCGTTATTAAATGGCATATTGTTCATAGTTTAATAGTCTTCCAGAGGCGAGAACATTCTTTTTATATCTTACTACCAGTGTTGGGCTATCGTTTTCATATTTCATCAATTGTCTAGTATAATATGTGCATTAATGTGTCCCAATGCTAAGCCTTTGGCTCTGTGAGATCGTGCAAAATGGCATTAACTTTAAGGCCCCGTGCATGTGTTTGGTCTGTTGGGACATGTGCAACTTAAGGGCTCATGCATGGTTTTGATTATTGGGACACATCTATTCATTACCTTACTTCATTTCAATCCTGTCAATACTGAAAAAGTTGTCAACGTAATGCGATCTGCATAATTTTATGAGAAAAAATATACTACTTGTCTATCAAGATATGTTTGGAAAAGCCTTTCGAATAATGGTACCGTCCTGTAAAATGTCCAATTATGTATATTGTCTGTCCCACTTATTCTAAATTGAAACATTTAGGATACACATGCGCATACATAAACGCATGAATAAATACATATATGAAAACATAAGTCACCTTACAAACTCGAGCTCAAACAAAGTACAAAGGTGCTAGATATAAAGTCCTTATGTAAATAACCAAAATGGTAACAATTATATCTTACTCTGCCGTTGTCCAACTACTGTAACTAATGGTCCCCATTATGGTATTTACCGCTACCATCTATGTCTTGCAAGTTATATCTCAATGCATATCCTTTCGTTTCCTAATCCAAAGCTTTTGCACGTTGGCCAGACTTTTCACCAATCTATTTTATGGACATACCAAACTTATTCTCCTTCCTAACCTTTTATTCGCTTAAGTACTAACTGTAAATATACTGAATGAATTGTACATCATATCTGTGATATCCACGAACTTTTATGTTCATTTGCTACGATATTCTTTTCTGGCAGGTATCGCCCAATCAAAGGCTGTACAAATTTATGAGCATCTTCTTAATTTCTTCCAGAACGTGAAAATTCGATCTGTAAACATATTGATAACAAGCAAATAGTCATCATCAAAACTGTGCCCATACAGGCTTTGAACAAATATTTAATTTATTGGTACCATGTTTTAGTCTCTATAATAATTATTTGTGATACCGTGAGCTTCCTTGTTATTATTGTTGTATTGTTTTCCATGTTCATACCGTACATGCTGTCATGATTGTCTTAACTGCTACTAATACACAAGTCTCTACATCATGAACAGAAGACACATTAGCTCAATTGTTGTTATAAGAAGTGGACGGTTTACAGTCTCTGTTTTATTAACCTTCTCTGCCCTTTGTCTCCTACTCATTTGATTATCTGTATCCTCGCATCTCCCTTGTCTTCCTAATAAACCTTATTATGCTCACGGATCGATCCCGTACAATGGTGCGATATATCTTGCGTTGCGTCTTTACTGGCATGAAGTGTTTAATACATGTACCTAACTGAGTTGATCCACTATGAAGATAATTTCACTACAACCTTGTACATCCAACGAAGATCCAGACGTTCCATTAGCTCCGCATATATTTCACTTTTAGTCGCCTTTACATTACTGCTCTTGCCATTTAAAAAATAAAACATGTTTGGTCATCCTTTTAAAATTTTATTTATAAAGAAATATGATTGGTCTCTTGCACGAAATCGCATTCATCTGATACCATTAAGAAATCAGTTATGTAATTTTTAAGTATAAAAATGTAAAATCCGTCAGTGCTAAATTAACGCAAATGTATGATCTGTAAGGAGATCGTGAACGTAACATTAGAATGTCCTTTGTAATAATGTTGATTCTGACTAGAGTAAAAACAACTATCTGCTTATTCACGAATTATACTTCAGCGAATGAAATAACAAGATTTCCAAATTTAGCCCTTACGTTTTTCCTGAAGCTGACTTTAACGAGACTCCTCGTTATAAAAAACATGCCGCTAAAAACAATATTAATCGGTGTAGTTCTATGTATAATTCTGATCCATATACAAAGAATCTTGTATGCTTCCACAACCAACAACCTATGAAAATCAAGTAAAGGGACGTCCGTCAGATGAATTGTGTGCTTTTGTTTGATGATAATCTCACGTAAAAGTCATCCAGGTTGAACAGAGATAGAAATATATTGTTTATGCACAATACTGGGTGTATCAAGTTGATTAGAAGTTATATTCTAACATTTAAAAGATACGATGAAACAATAACAACAAAACAATTTGGAAGAGAATCTCTACCCCAAAAAGCGTAAATCTGTAACACTTCAAGATAAAAAAATAAAAGGTACAGAAGTTGCAATTAAATTGGTGGCATATCGTCTCAAAGTTTCTTAACTGGGCTGTCAAAACACAAAATACGGTAACATGAATCATTTGAACAAAGAAATGATGGTTTGTGGTTTGTGGTATCGTTGAGCTGAATGGAGTCTGCTGACCGTTGTAGGCAATACAATACGCCAAGAAGTGTTCGATGATGGTTCGTTAGACTTCTAACGTTATATCTGAGTGGATACGTTTTCTTGATAAATTATCAAACCAGTCAATTAGTATGTTTTTGTAGCCTTCCTTCGACAAGCACCTTTATGAGACTGATGTATAACAGCCCGTTGCTTATTATGTTATACTGACAATAAAATAGTTACACAATAGTTATTGATTACTCCATGTCTTTGAAACTATTCAATATTTTCTGTTTAATTTTGAGATATTAATTTTACAAAAGTGGGAGCATGCATTTCCGGTTAGGTTCGCTAGTCGCACCGAAGAACGTAATTATCAAGTAGAAAAATAAGATGTGCTGTCTTCATTGAATTTATTCAAAGCGATATAAATAATATCGTCTACTCCACGGAACCAGTGCGTTTTCTCATTCGCTTAACAATCAAAATAAGGCTCAGAATCCGTTCAGTTTCACTTATTTACGTACCAAACATCTGAATGATAGATATTATCCTGAACGATGCACTAAACTTTTAATTTTTAATATATACTAGAAGATGGATCTCTTGGGAGACGCTAAGACGGTTTATATCAGCTGAACAGGAGTTTGCGCTGACTCAGAAAAGAATCAAGAAAAGCCATCGCAATAGATTAGCTCCTTCACTAAGGAAACTTTAAACTGCATCTAAAATTTTAAACAAGTTGATTTGGGGGGTTTTATGCAAAGAATAGCGATATCACACGTATATCTATGGTATTAACGTTCTGCGAACTCCACATCACAAGGACATGTTACTCCGACTGTTACGGACGGATACAATCAATAAATATAAACGACAATTTCATATGTTTCCGATGGAAGCAAGTATGGCTGAGATTAACCTCCTAGTGGTCAGGAAATGGACTGGAGGTTTTGCTGTGCATGGCCCGTTAGATTTTACTTCTGATGATTACATGTATTTTTATTAGTATCCCTACGACCTTCAGAACATGTCCAGTAAATATAGATTGCAACTAAAATAAGCCGAAACGATAAATTCGTAAAATTAAAACATCAAGAGCTATTTCGCGTTTCCTTTATAAAACCTTATAATTAAACTTTACGATACTTAAATAATGAAAGAAAAAATATTTGGAAGATATGCACGCTTTTGATCTATTATCGGTTTCTTATATTGTGAATACTCATCTCAGAGTCAGAGACATTTCAGCAAAGCTGGTGAAAATGTCAACTTTAATTTTTTATTGAAAAGGATCTGTTTTCGAAATACAGTAGCTGTCAAAGTAAATATGACCATATCACTCGTGGATGGAAATGTCAATTGCTGTCAAAGTCAATAAGACCATATCACTTATTGATGGAAATATCAATTGGTGTCAAAGTCAATAAGACCATATCACTTATTGATGGAAATATCAATTACTGTCAAAGTTAATAAGACCACATCACTTACTGATAGAAATATCAATTACTGTCAAAGTCAATAAGACCATGGATGGAAAATATTGATTCGCGACGGGTATCATTCAGTCTCGTCGAGCTTTAAGTTTAGTATTGTCTTCCATTATTTAACCTTTTGATTTATCAATGGCTATACGACTGTCTTGATCACTTTGTGGCAACCGGTAGGTATGATAATATATGACAATAGCAGTGTTATATCATGTGACATGTTTATTTATTAAGATAACAAGGGACTATTGAATGCTTGCTATGACACCTTACCCGAGGATGAAATAAATAAATTTTGCTATCCTAAAACCAAGAAGGTCGTATACTAATACATGAGGCAAAAAATACCAACACAAATTTCTTTCATTTTTATTATTTGTTCCTGCATCCTGTTAATATGTGAACAAGGTATAATCACTACAGAAAATGCACTTAAAAAGCCCAAACAACTGAAAAATGTAAACGGAGAGAAGAGGTATAGAATAGCATACTAGTTATGGTGGAAAACATTGAAAGCTTTAGAGTTGTAATTGCCTAATATGCGTATCCCAGCAGTATCTGAGTCACGGAATGAGGACACATCACAAGGTATACACACAGCAGTTAAACACGATGGCATAAGTTGGCAGTATCCAAAATGTAAAAGTGTCTTTACAAACATAATGTTCCACGGCATTCACAAATAAAAGTCAACATCGTTCCACAGGGTTAATTAAACTCATTGCTCAATATTGTTTATTAAAAAGCTGGTTTCTCCTAGTAATTTGTACGTAACGTACATATTTCAAGTTATAAAAATATTAAAGGTTGCATCAGGCCTACCTTTTGTTGGACACAACTTATGAGAAATATTTTGGATCTCGACTAAATGTATGGATACAATAAATTCTGTAATTACTTAATTTTATTTTAATACTTCCTAATCAAACAAATAGCGACACAAAAACGATTTTCATACCTTTAAATCGCACTCTCTAACTTTTGTATCAAGCATGGAGAAAAACAGGTTTATAAACATTTATCTCCTCAAATGATTGCAATGCTCGGCTGACCTGAAGAAAAAATAACTAGAAATGTTTTTTTTATGAACTCTTAAAGTAAAGTATGGCTACTCCAAACATTTCGCTGTAAAAAAAAATGTATTCATATATCTTTTTCCTATAGAAATCACAACTACTTTCTAATAAATTGATAATTAATCTCCATTCAAAAAGAACTGCATTTTTCAAAAAAAAAATGTATTATGACTTTTCCCTTTTCTCTTTTTCCTATCTAAGGGGCCCCACATATCAGAAAAAGACAATCAGTGTATTGTAGCTGAGTTTATTTATGTATTATGTCTGGTGGCTAATAACTGCTGCTTACACTGGTATTCTTAGGCAAGAGGCAAAGAGCCAAGAATTATACATTAGAGAGCGTCAGCAGTTGTTGTAGATCTTTTCCGCTTTAAGAAATTATCCAGATGGTAAGTCAAGAATACAAATGCCCAAAATAATCGATAACAATATTTCTTTACATGACCAAACGTTTCATGGACACAATACCAATAATCAAAAGTAATACTGTACTAATATGACTTTAAGATGTGTTGCCTAAATTATGTGTTACTGTTGTACTTTTTGTATTTGATTCTTTTAGATTTGTGTGAAGAAATTTGTGCTAATTGTTATGTCTTTGTTGGAGTGAAGGTTTCTCGTCATAGATGAGTTCACGCTACAACGCAGCGGTCGATGAGGCAAGAGTAATTTTTATCGTACTGATTTAATCATATAACAGGAATTCTGTTTGCGGAACAAACTCCAGTTTTATCAACTTCGTACCCCTTCAGTTCTTGGCATTTAACTGTGTTTTCCTATACCACAGAAAATTAGAATGCCTCTACAGCTGATACTTGCACAAAGCGTCATCTCTCAGAAGCTGGCGTAGGCTTCTTATGTGACCTGCATTTAATTTATCTATGTTTCACTGAGTATAAAACAAAAAGCAAGCTTGTCGTTACTGTACATCAGGAACGCTCTTTCCATCAACATGTACACAGTAATAGACGTGTAGAAAGCCGGTATTGCATGACGGTAAAATTATTAAATCTAAATTAGTGTTACTGTAAGACCCCCTTTACAAAAACTGCACTGCTCCTATCATTTTCGAAAATATACCAGTTAAAGAATTATGGTTTTATGCAGAGAAACGCAATACATAAAGATGAAGGCAGCGGTCTTGCTAAAACAAACCCTTTTGGAAAGTGCAAACTGTACATCATACAATCTATTCACTTAACATAGTTCAGTTCCAAAGATCACGTGGCTTCCTTTCTTTGGCCTGACTATTTAAATGAGTGTTTATAAATAAAACTTTGAACCCTGAAATTACTTTTGCAATTATCAGCTGATTAGGCTTGTCACCTCGTTAAATAAAAGACTATACAACTTCGTCTACAAAAGAAGAGCACAGAAAACGGCCGTTAAAATGTGTTCGTTCACAGTACTTCAGTCTGCGAAAGGTCATGACTCACCCAGTTACTGTAATTAAATTCTCATTTAGTTCGGCACAGTGGCGTGACTCAATGCCTTTAAACCGACAAAATTAAAATCATCCTTTACACCTTTGTTTTCAAAAAATACTTGCAATATATACTCATTTACATAATGGCATACACAGAAAAGTAGTTTGATCTATTTGAAGGAGTATGATATTTATCAAAATTATGTGTGCTTTTCTTCATCTTTCACTACTTACTATCAACACGTGGCCATTTTCGGTCCTCTTTTGCATGCTTTGCCAAACGAAATATTTATTTATTGCGTTTATATGCATCATGTATTAATTTCTTGTCGGATACTGGTTTTTACACGAGTAAGATGGTCGACAAGAAGGATTCACATGTATTCTGAAATTCAAGGCTCTAAATCAATTATGTTTTCCACTAACGGTCACCAAACAAACTTGAAATGACTCTAACGTTTATTTGTGACATTTGGCAGGGATCTAGAAAAGAGAATCTATTTTTTCTTATTATCACTGACATCATCTGTTTGTCATGCCTGTATATCAGTCACTCAAGTTTTCAGCATATATTCCATGTAAATCCTGTATTGAACTATTGTATTTTCTTTCAGGCCTCTCAACTAGGCAGGTTAAATGTTGGGCTAAATGAGATGAAGCCTGGCCTTAATGTGTTTATCGATGCAAATGTATCATCTTTCGATAAGGCATTCTATGCAAGACGAGTCAACGTTAGATCCGTAGCGTTTTGTCTAAAAGGATATATATTGAAATATTGGTCAATCCAATGGGAATTGGAGACTAGATTTATGCAAACGGAGATGCTTATCTCTGTAAAGATGGCGATTACAACTTCACGCCCTCAAGAAACGTCCCCATGAACACAATCTGCTTCATTGTATGTATGTATGTATGTATGTATGTATGTATGTATGTATGTATGTATGTATGTATGTATGTATGTGTCTTTGTGTATATATGTAAATTTTACGACACTATGGCACAAAATGGTGCCTCTTGAAAGGAAACTTCTAAATACGTAAAACTGGCCAACTGCACAAAAACTTTAGGAAGATAAACCCTTCCAAATAAATGTAAAGATGAATCACCACAAGATAAATTATAGAGGTCATTCTGGTAAAAATATGTGAAATGTATATGAAATAAAATATCAGCTAAACAGTTTTAAACAATTTAATATCTTTGACTAAATTTGTATATATATATATATATATATATATATATATATATATATATATATATATATATAAAATTTAACACAAGAGACAAAACAAGAAAAATAAACGAAATTACATCAAAGATTCGACATGATATTTGACTTTGGATATTACCAAGCCGTTACAAGAAAAAACAAAAACAAAAGGAACTATGTTGTATATAATGAATGACCTAAGCAAGTTGGTCAGTTATGAAAAATTTCCGCCATCTGTATGGTCGTCGAAAACTCTCCCAGGAAAATATGTCCCAGACAGTATTTTATTGAACTGTATTGAATGCTTTTATTTTCAGCAAAGGTAGCATCCTAGTAAATTTACTGGCCAATTAGAACACCATTTTCTAACAAACGTACGCGATAACTTAACTCATGTCATCGATTATGTTTTTTTAATAGATGATACGGAAATGAAACTGCAACATTAGAGTGAAAAGCTAGATGAACTCATAAAAAAGCCAATAATTTGCATTATTCGATTAAATAAAATTGTCGCAAGCATGTTTTATGCAATAGTTTATTTCCAAATCGACTGACAAACATCTAATTCTACGCCAAGTTACTGGCAACCATTTTAATTTTACTCTCTCTGTTTGAGTTACTTATTCTTTTAATGATATATGCAGCCATTTGATCAATAGTTTAAACTATCTTTGAGACCTGATATTCAAATTTATGCCTACTAACATTTTCATTGTGAGAACACTCAAAGTCGTTTTAGTCCATCGACAGGTTTGCTTCTTTCATCTCATTCGTCGTGATCATCAAATTCTTCCTCTTTAGATTTCCTTCTTTCACAGTTGTGATTCAGATTCATCGCCTTTATGCCTGCACTCTTAGTTTTAATGGCAACAACGTTTTAATGAATTCCCTGATATTTCAGAAATAAAATTTAAACGAATGCTGTCATTTGGGTATCTAAATATATGCACAGTTAACTACTCGTATCTAAAGAGAGAAAACACAGGAATAAAAATAATGTACGAAACGAAATTTACTCTAAAAATGATCAGCTAAACCCGTTATATCAAGTGACCTGCTAAAGGCTTCTTGCTAAATGGTACCAATGTATCAACGTTGATAACATGGCTCCTGTAGGGAATACTGTCATCATTTCCACTGGTAAATATTAGAGAATTAGAAGAGCCTGCCTGTGAATCTGAATTAAGGGTCTTTCCAATATATTCTTGCCCACACAACAGTATCGATATATCTTTTTTGTCTCATTTTTAAGTGGAAAGAGTAGAAGAGAGCACGATGGTGAAGCATGGATGTAGACGTAACCTTCCAAGGAAGTGCAGTTTAAGCAAATTTCACGTCATTAGAAATCAATAAAATCTTAGTTTAGACCAATGGATTTGTTTTGTTTACAACAATGTATTTGTAGTGAAATCTTGAAAATCCTTAGACATGCTAATGAAGTTAATGACATTGTTATCATGAAGACGTCATTTAGTGTTATCCAGGGTACGCATGTAGGACTAATACAATCCTTCATATGCATTTAGTGTTATCAAGTGTACTCATGTAGGACTAATACAATCCTTTATAAGCATTGGTGAAGGATAGAAAAACTCCACTCGTGTCATTTTTTTTTTATTTCAGACACGAAGCAAAGTAAATTCTGATCCTGATGGTAGAATATTTCTATATTACTACCGATGCATAAATAGGGGTTCGTGTTCTTCTTTTTTTCAGAACAAAATGTGATGATTTCAGTCACAAACACTCAATGAGGTCACAACTGCATGAAGACAGAACCTGAAAGTAGGGTTAAACTGAAATATTCAGTGACAATGTTAAATATCACGTAAGCATGTATCGGCGTTGAAGTCGTTATTTTACGAAAATGTCTAGAAATATGAGAGGGTTACAAACAAAATATAGTGATTTAGTCCTCGCTTTAGCTCTGATCTAGAAGTGATTTTTCTTTTATAAATAATAAAGATAAGGTGAACATCAAAAACTGACATTTACAATATCGGCGTTTTTTTTACTACAAATGGTCATGATCGTACACAAGAATATGTAACCTTATTTAGATTGTAGTTGTAGTTGTAGAGTTTAACGCCATTTTTTCAGCACATGATAGGCTATACATGACGGCCAGTATCTGCCGAATTGGCCGAATCTGAGACTCAAACTCACGCAGACATAGGTGTGAGATGGCAGTGACCCGTAACGGAGAGCGCTTTAGACCACTCGGCCACTCGGGGCCCCCACCTTAATTAGATCGACCAGTACAAAATGTTCCGCTTGCAGTGCAATAACTTCAACCGCCGAGTATTTCAAGATTTAAATGAGTTGCAAGTGCTTATTGCTGTTCAGATATGTTCAAGCGATGACAGAAATCTACACATGTGTTCGTACTAAGATCACAGTAGAGAGTCATGTGATGAATATTGTCAGTCACGTGATGAATGATAGAGATATTCTACTCTGGAAAACACGATCATTCACACGTATGAATGTGAGAATAGTGGACACAGAGCGGAAACGATCCATCCAAGTCAATTCCCTCAACCTTCAGTACAATGGTTTGAAAATCAAATAACGCAATGAAGTCGATGCCTTATACCCAATGGTTAACAAACTTCTTTTAATGAATAATCTATGACAAAAATGAAACAATAAACCAAACGAAAAGTAGATAAAAGTCGCATTGAAAGAGCCATCGATCACAAATTGACGTCAACGAATCAAACCATTCTTATTATGGACTATTTCTGAGGATAATCGGATAGCATTTTCTACAAGTATACCCCCTGTTTATGATCATGGCGATATGAGACTATTTGTTGATATGACTGTTTGTCGAAATGATTTGAAATATTGAACTGACATATATGGATCCAACAATACACTCAGGGTAAACATGTGCATGACGTGATTGCATATCCAACTGCCTTATTCCTTGCTATATAATAGACCTTACTCTGTTGCACCTAAATCGCGTGTTCGAAATCAGGACTCTCCAAACAGAAGATGTGTACAGATCTTTTGATTGTTTTACGGTAAAGGTATTGATTGTATTAACAGAGTCCATTCTTACGCAAACATTATATGTATATCTCGAGGCTTTCTTTGTACTAAATAAGTGATCAACAAGCGTATTGATTTTAAGATTATCACTCAATAGAGATAATCCCATTTCCCACTTGGTGCTCGCCACCGATATCAAAGAAAGACGACGTCATGGTGAATGATAGCATACAAGACTGTTTCCCAGAGGACGCGACTCATAAAGACGAAAACCTACACTTGAAAAATAAAAGTGGATGAAATATCTACAGTGCAAAGTAGCGATGTAGATTACAGGTCCATTCTTCTTTTATTACCAAAACATGTTTTAAATTCGCAGTCGTCACATCGATATTGAAATTTTTTCTTATCTGATCCAATAGAGACTTGAACTTATTTGAGGTCAATGTCTTTGATGAATAGCTTCATTTTAATCTTAAATCTGGAACGGTCATGCTATTTTAATTTCAAAGCGACTATTAATTGGAAGAAGAAAGAAAAACAGCCAAGGATAATTCTTGTCCGTACAAAACCAGAATTACTTCTGAGCCAACGTATGGGACGGATAATATAAGTAATGTTCAAACTAATGTGACACAGTATTAAACTAATATTCAGAAGTATGGGAGACAGTATCCAACGCCGGATCGGGTCAGGTGTTGAGATGGTGGGGTTCAAAATTTCAAAACGGCCCTGACTTTCATCGGAAGAGTACAAGCAAACGTCTGTGTGTCTATTAATTCAAAATGTGCATAATATCCAATAAACGTGCATAACAATAAAACGATGGTCAAATTTTAAGTGACAAGTGACTGTGCGTTGGTGCACGTGTTTTATTTTTAAGCCCAGTGGTCCGGAACACACACAAACCCTTACTCCATCCGACCCTGGTATCGAACCAATGTTTGTAACATAATGAGTACATTATCTAACCAGTACTAACAAGACGGACCAGTATTATTCTAAAATCCCAAATTCTCGGACAAAGTACTTAGAAAATTTGTATGCGATCTTGAAATGGAGTTGCCGATGGATGCCAAAGGTAATTTCTAAAGCTTAGTCTCATGAAAAACGTTTTTCTTATGACAAGAACCAAATTTATTATTACTTATCTTCGTTGATTCCTCTGCTGACTGAAATCGGTATATTCGATAAAGATTACTGACGATGTTTCGGCTGTTGTAGCTAAATATACGTTATTCATTTCATGGTTTATGTTTCCAGAGCAGGAATCACGTGATGGAGTTCATTTCCAGATGATGCAATCACATCCGAATTAGAATATTTTCGTGTGACAGTAGTTTACGCAGTTTTACATTTTAAAAACCTTTCTATACTTTTCATTAAAAACGTGTTCTTCTGAAATAATTCTCTTTTCTTATCAGAATAAATAGTGCTATGTAACTTCAGTTCTTTTTATTGTCACAAAATGAAGAAAAAAGTGTTTTCTACTTTTTCAAATCATTTTTGGTTTTGCTTTTGCTTCTTTAATGTTATACAGGACAGTTTTAATTTTGCAATGGTGTTTGCTGATAAATATATATGTCCATTTTAAATTTCGTTATTTTGTCTCCACCTATAAATGCACATACTTATTAAGATTAAGTGTATCTGGTCTATCTATATTTTACTCAGAATTTGTATCGCTGTACCATCTTAATTGTTTCTCTTTCCTAAGTCAGATAAACATAGTATGCGACTGATTCTCGGTTTGAAATCTGTAGCTTTAAAGGCATGAAGGACTATTTCGAAGTTATAGAAAGAATACAATTATTATTATTTAACGTAAGAACTGAACATAGTCGATCTTGCTCACACTTGTGACCTTGTCTGTTAAGTACTAAATTGCAACAGCCAAACCTTGGTGCGTGTGACTGATACACAACGCGAAACAAGATCGAGCAGACGTCCATTTTTTCCTGCATTTGTCTTGTGCGCATCTGTTACATCTATTCATTATTGCCTCTGTCCAATCTCGAGAGATTTTGAACAATCCTAATTGAAACCTGTAACTATGAATTATTGCACAGTATGTCGATTCTAATCATGCTTCGGGATTAATTTTAACATACTTGATTTCAGATCTGACGAATTATTGCTTATCCGGAATGCCTCTTCTGGCACTAGTTAAGTCAGAAAAGCGCCCGAGAACATTTAAAGCCATTCTAATTTTATAGATTTTAAGACTGACCTTCTATTATTTGCTTAGTAGGAAAAAACTTATAATGAAGAAACTTGAAGATATTATTAAGGAATATACATTCTAATAAAACACAGGATTTGGAAGTGTTGTGAAGATTAGAACGATCATTGTATCGTATGCGCCGGACTAGTTTTCATTTCCTTTAATTTTATGCACATGTACAGCCGATTTTAAGTACCTCGGAAATAAAACTTGTCATTTAGCTAAAAGTAGTTATATATGGTCATCATTGATTTCTTTCAAAACATATTTTTCTCAGACAAAGAACATTAAACAGTGAAACAATAAAATCCAATATTCGTTCTCTCCAAACTGCACAGACGTTCATAAGTAACGAATGACGGATTTATTGTGGTTTTATGGCGCAACAGCGTTGTAGGACTATATAGCTTTCGCTTATTAATTACAGTGTCAATTCTGTTAGGTCCAAGTATGCTGTCGCTCGTTGTGGGTCTGGTCGTAGGTGAGTATTTTTTTTTTACTGTAATGAACATATTGATGCTAAAATACTTCTAACTGATTAATGTTTCTCGATCCAATTTTTGACCGCACACCGTAACCATAAATCGCCGTTGTAATAACATTTATTTTTCTTTATATAGACCTGCAGTGGTTAATTTGCTTTCCGTTTTCCCAGTCCCGATAAGGGAATATAGTGATTTGCCTACTTTTATAACATAAAGCATTAGTCAGCCTTTGCTCTGCTTCAAAACCATTTATCGGGGATGGTTATCCTTCCCACTACTTCGTGGCAGTTGATCTATGTTTTAAGCCGATCCATCCTTTCTGTGTTACTGTCGATTTGCGAGGATTCGGTTCGCTACTCACTTTCCGTCTCACATCCATTAATCTTACTAGTCAGAACTTACAATGCGATATCTCGTTTACTTGACCACTTTACGAAAATTCATTTCATTATCCAGTCTTAGCGAACACTTATTTTCTATATTTTAGGCTTGATTAGGTCTCAATTACAGACTACTTTTGAACTGTCTTCCTGTGCAATGATGCCGTTTTAATGTGATTATTAGGGAACACGGGAATATTGCAGTGGAAAAAACTTCAGAGGCTTTTCTTCATAAAAGAGAAGTATTGGAGTTATAACACTGTGTTGTACATTGAAGTAAAGGGGATTTCGTCGCTTTTGAATTACTGATTATACATGTTCCTCGTAAAACATTGTTCTGCAATTGCATCACTTACCAATTGTTACGAATTTATATTGAGAATTTGACGTTGTTGATTCTGACCGGTTCCCTTGCTCATTTCCTTGTTTTCTCATTTGCCTCACTGGTGATAATTGGCTTTCTAAGTAATATTTTCCTGGTAATGAAACCCATCACCGTCAATAGTTTAAAAGTATCATCTCTATTTGGAACTCCACCGCATACAATCAAGGTGCTGGCAGCCACCTTAATCTTTGGTTTCAGCATCTACGGAACTGTATATTGAAGACACGTCTCCCAAATATTCTAAAGATCTCGCTCGACGACGAATTAATCTGCACGAACAATAAATGCGCTTAAAATTAAAAAATGTTGATAAAACAACCATTTGAAGCAATAATAACCAACGTGGCTAAGTCTTCTTTCCAGCGTAACTAATAACATTTACAGACATCGACTAACTGATTATGAGCTTCTAGTTTACAGATATATCAATTTATAGTGATGCAAAGTCCGAATTTAATGCGTATTGTTTGCTAATAACTCAGCACTTGGCTCAAGTTATTTTGAAATCATTTATTTCTAGCTTTATTTTCTCTGACTTTGTAAATTGCTCCAGGACACAGTTCCTCAGCACTTCAAACTTTGACAAAGTTGCAAAATAGTGCTGATCTACATCGACACGTATATTTGGTCAGAATGTGAAAAATGATTTAAGTTAATCAGATTTACATGATATCAACTTTTAAAAGTTTAATGTAACCACCCTTAAGCAAGGTCTTTCCACCAACCACAGTTATAATACTTGCAATTGAAATATTAGCGTGGTTGCGTAATGTCGCTCAAGACCGTATACAACATTGGAAATGGTGGGAAAAAAAACGATAACCTGTCGAGTAAATTAAATTTAATTTGTATTAAAAGTACCAGAACGAACATTGCACACTAGAGTGCATCCAATGAATATAAAATCTATCCCCAGTACAGCGTGTATTTATTTCATGTATGGATTTATTATATGCTCATTTTTTCTTCCGTTAACTTTACATTTTCAGAATCGCGCAATATTTTACGATATTGCACACCTTCATATTGCACTCATGTGCAGGACACGTGTGCCCAATAGTGCATTAGGAACTACATTGTAAACAAATCATGTACACTTGTGTAGCAGACGCTTTACGTTTTGGTTGATTAAATTTGTTTCTGAATGAACCACTGCCACATACCTTCTGCTTTGCTACATTCCGCGTTAACTTTTTTGATACAATGTTTCGGATTTTGGCGATCGACGCCAGATTTCATAAAATTCATAAAATAACATGCAACTGTCTCCTTTAACTGGTAATAGAATGGCAAAAATTATACTTACAGTTTTACATCCTGAATTTCCTCAAAATGTACATTCTTAGTTCTGCAAATCTGAATTACATGAGCCATGTCATGGGGTCTCAAGCTTGAGTACGCATTTCGAAATGTACTGTAATTTCGACTACATTCCAAGTGCAGTTTCATCCTTCTTACTGCACTCAAAACGAAATAAACATTATATTCCATACCGTCGTTTTGATAATTGAAATTAAATGACTTCATATTTTTCTGATATTATGATTTCAAACATTCAATGGCAGAACAGAAACACACTTGCAGATGTCAACACGCTGCTCCGTCGCTGCTGAAATCCAATGTACTTCATGTAGGATTAGGATTTGCACATAAATCCACTCCATAATCACGACATTTCGTAGAAACGACAAAAATATCAAAATCTATTAATTCCAGATCAAATGGAAAAGTTGTTGCAATGCACATTCATTCACAATATGACTCCAAATTTCAATTTTAAGTAGACCAAAACGCCATTTTCTTTCGAAAGGTATGTCAAGCGCGCGACTAAGTTCAAATTTATCTGGGCGGAGTTAAGTGTGCATTAATAATGTTGTTGTGCAATGATGAATCTGCGCTTGTGTATTTAGTTTGGAATAAGGCATACATTCAGTTACTTTGTTTCTTGTAGTCTATTTTTGTTTACATAATTAAGCCTTATGTAGAATAAGAAAATGAGCATATAATAAAAAGGTTACTGCATTTGTATGGGAAATATGAGCTCGTTTTGTCGGATGGATATACTGCACTCACAAGGTCGTGCAGTATTTCCATCCAACAAACTCGTTCATATTTCCCCATACAAATGCAGTATCCTATTCTGATGCTGACACCTAATTTCACCACTCTCTAGAACCATTTCTAATGAAGATTTGCAGCAAATGTAAGACCTTGTTTTACTTTCCACTATGGCCGTAATTCCTGATTCGGCAGTACAAAGAGCATGTTGTCTTTTAATCTAAAGGTTTCTAGAGCGATATTACAATTTGACATATAATAAATTATAGGTGTTATATATCCACTAGTCATCTACGTATTAAGATCATACCATCAATAGTACTATACAGACATAAGGCTACTAGTCCTCTTCATACTATGGTCATAAGGCCACTAGTCCCCTTCATACTAATGTCGTAAGGCCACTAGGCCTCTACATATTATGGTCATACGGCCACTAGTCTTCTACTTATTAAGATGATACAATCAATAGTCCTCTTCAAATTATGGTCATAAGATCAGTAGTCCTGTACATACTATGGTAATAAAGTCACTAGTCCTCTACATAATATGGTCATACGGTCACTAGTCCTGTACATACTATGGTAATAAAGTCACTAGTCATGTACATACTATGGTAATAAAGTCACTAGTCCTCTACATACTATGGTCATACGGTCACTAGTCCTGTACATACTATGGTAATAAAGTCACCAGTCCTGTACATACTGTGGTAATAAAGTCACTAGTCCTCTACATACTATGGTCATACGTCCTATATTACTCTACATACTACGGCCATACGGTCAATAGTCATCTATATAATATGGTCATAAAGCTATTAGTCATCTGCATATTATGGTCATACGGTCACTAGTCCTCTACGTTCTATGCCCATACAGTTAAAAGTAGTATATAAATGTTCTGTCATTAAAAGTTTTAACTGTAATAAATTTGTATTATGAGTTCAAAGTTGGGGAAATTGTTTGGTTTGCTTCTTATATAATTTATAAACAATGTATGAATTGACACTTCTACCAAGCATGGTCAGAGCTTATTCTGAATAAAACAGCCTACGAAGACGAAAGGTGTTCGGCTATTACACGCCAATATAGATCAGAAATTTAGGGGTGTCAAAATTTATGTTTTCTTTCAAATGAAAGAGTATTCTGCGAATTGCATTTTTATCCCAAATGACCTCATAACCATTGCCAAGAGAAAGTCACTCCTGTGTCTCCTCGGAGATTAAGTAGACATAATAATGTTAGGAACAATAAGTTTAGGAGCGTAGGGAATGGTGAACTTGATGCCAACATGAAAGTTATTACTAAGTTTTGCACATTTTATAGGTTAAATTGATGTGGATTTTCTCAGCTCTTGACGTTTAGTTGTTTAGAAATAATTTTCTCTCCCTTTAGAATCAATATAGTGACCGTCTATACTGCCTTTCTTTAAGTGGGTTAATTTGTTACCGTGCAACTATAGCAGGTCGTCTTTAAGCATGTCTGGGATGATCGTCCCAGCATGTTGTTTTGATACAAATCGTTCGCCTAGGCACCAATCTTGTAGAAATAGTCTGTACTTCGACTTTTTAGATCGACCGTTCTGTACGATTGGTTGGTCGCATATAACCATTAGGATTTAGGAATATAAATTTATATTCTTTCAGCAAGACTACAGTCGAATCCAGTGGAAGGGAAATGTAAATTCAACTATTTTGCCATTTTTATTTCAGCGCTCGATTACAATAACATCATCACGATCAAAATAAAATGCTGTTGGGAAAGAACCGCGTTAGTTTTGTTAATATTTAACAATGCTCAGTAGACGAGTTAATGAATAATCCTAACACTGGACAATAAACTAACTCACGGTAATAAACGATAACAATAGTGTATGAAGTGCTGATGCAAAACTCTCGTGTGCTGGCTATAACAACAAGTATGGATTGCAAATTTCTCCAGGAAGTGTTGGAATAAATATCCATCATTAGGAACATTGGAAAAGCAAATTACTGAATGCATCACTCTTTCGCATAAAAACACAGTCAGATATTGGTCATTCGAATTAAAAATCGTCAAATATAAACAAAATGCTGGATATTCTCTTGATGATGTTGTACCATGTTTGCAATATATTTCGTATTTCCGTGGGTCTGAATTCTGTGATAATATCAGAAATATTTCGGTTTCAAACAACTTAATCTAATTTCACATTATTATCATGAAGCACTAATTGATATTACAAGTTAATAAATTCTTAGGAGACGATACATTTGTCCTGATTAACTTATGCCTCGTGTTTGTTTGTTTGTTTGTTGTGTTTTTTATTTATTTTTTTTTTCATTTTATGGTATATTAACTTGTAAAACAATCCAGAAGGTAAAGCACTAGATCTGTAAAACATAGTGCCCGCATGCTTATGCGGGTCAAGTATGGTTTGTTTATTTATTTAGGTTTTGTTGTTATTGTTGTTGTTTTTCATATTGACAACTTCTGTTTTTTGCTCCAAAACAAGCCATTTCGATCACTTGTAATAATTTCCAAAAGACCAAGAGTATACAGTACGAATGTAAATAAGGGAATAAGTTAGGACAGAGTGTCAGGAGAGTAGTACAGTGTTCAGAGTACTGGTTTCATAACGGTAACCGTAATAAAATAAATGATTGTATGGCCCATTGAATTCATATAATCAAAATAATCTACAATATCATCAATGAGAACTTGTAAACATGTGAAGAGAATCACATAGAAACACCAGATTCATTTGATTTGATATACCGTGGGAGCCGGGGGTTGTCGGTTGGGTGTGTGTGTGTGGGAGGGTAACATCGTATTGTACCGATCCTGAATTCCACTTTCATTATCTTTGAACACAAATCTCACGTGTTAGCTTCCCAAGTCCTCAATTATCCAGAGGATTTTTCTAAACAAGTGTCCATTCTCATGACGTTGGTTTCTGCAATATAATATACAGGTTTCGATCTCTGTGATAGCAAAACGATATTCGCAATTCCGTGCACAATCTTATCTCATACAACGTGTAGGTGTATGTACAACGAAAATGTGAAGTCGAAAATCATCTCACTCATCCCACATCAATTATCTAACATCTGTAAGTCATTATAGCATTAGACTGTATACAGTGGGCAATATTATCAGATCAGGAGGGTCTACTTCACTGGTTAACATGCAGCCATATTTTAATCTTTAAAACAATAACCAATATCCTTTAAGTGAAAATAAAAATTTAACTATTTGTTAATATTTGATCAAAATTTACATTCGTTCTTCTTTAAGTAAGAACTCTTCATTGGACTAAAAAAGTACCATTTTTTCTTTTTATTATAGATTAAGACTTCTTCATGGGATTTTATGACATATTATTGGAATTATTACGAACATTTTTTAAATAAATTTCCGGTCCGATTCTGCTATTATTTCCGTCATTTTATTTCTACATTTACGATAAGTTATATATCACACCAGCTTTAAAAGGTAAATAAATAATCATATGCGAAACATTGGATAATAGGTTTTATACTGGATAACGGTATTTTAAGTATGCCAACTTTAATTTGCATTTAATTTTAAATTTCATTATCCTTTTATAAAAATTTAAGGACTGTTTATAGGGCGATCTGATTCCTAACGACCGAAGAATAAAACATGTCCAAGTCAATTTTACAATATGTCGCGTCGTTAACTATCTTTGAGCGCAAACCTGATCATTCAGCTGGAGAGAAATGTTTCTAATTTATAAATAATTTATACCATAGCATAACTGGGTGATAAGCGAATATAAAGTTTTCAATACATGCAAGTATACACAGCATTATTACATTATATGCGGTTGATTTTCGTGAAAACCAAAACCATGCATTTGCATTATATAGTGTGTTGTACATACAATTAAAATGATATGCGAAATATTAGCAAAAGTTAAAATCATTATTTCTATTAGTCATTTACAGCAGTTCAATTTAGATATTGAATTCCACAGACATTGTTAACCGTAAATGAGGTGGCGATAACACTAATAACATTAATGTGTAAAATTGATTATACGTGCACGGATCAGTGGATACGATTCAGTGTAATATGACCCTGGGATGAGTGTAATGAAAGCGTGTTAAAGTTTATAGGTTTGCTCACTATCTGGTTTCATCATTTCAAAGGGTGAGTAGAATCGATTTGATTATGTGATCTCGTTTTCAGTATTTTCAGTATTATGAGTGTATTTTGAGGATCTTATCAACTATATCCGCTAACACCATCTTGTTTGCAAGCAAACGCGTCAACTAGTAAAATAAAGATAGAAATCAACTGCCCGCCATCTTCCTTCATTACGTGAACTACGGTTACATATGACAGTCGCCTATGTCCGACAGTTTGATTTCTATCACACTATCAGCCTCAATTGTGCTTTACTTGGACCAATGACGTCTCACAACCACATCAAAGTACAAAAGAAACAAAGTTTCACAACACGAATCAAAAGTGAAATTTGTTCCTGGTCATAGGACCGCCAAAATACAAACAGGTTAAATCTTGAATACGATTCTAAGGGGCTTAAAACTCGTTACATTCAAAGTGTGGAGTTTGGGCCCTTTAATTTATCAAACAAGCACAAAAAAAAACTTTCAAATGAAGGACTCTACTCTCGAAGACGTGTCGGACTATCTATAACGCGGCGCGTCTTTCCTGAAATTTACCACAAACAATACCTAATCGTGTAAGGGCAAAAAAGAAATCGGGTTTAAGTTTTACATATTGGTATATTTTATAGCTTGACTTAAAGTGAGTTTAAATTCAGGAATAATTTGTAAACATCTGGTAGGCAAATAATTCCAACAGCCAATGATACTGACATACTTCAAGTTTGAAGTTTCATTTGACAGGCTTAAGCTTGCGTTGCTTGATCTTGGTTTCATGACCATGGTTCATGGTTTTCTTCTGATCTTGGTTTCATAACCATGGTTCATGGTTTTCCTTTGATTCTGTTTCATTATTACACTCAACAAACTAACCAATCTTACGAATTTTCAACTGCTTTTGTATTCTCAGAATGTAGCTTGTCTCAAAATCCAAGTGGAAAAGAAAATCTAAAGAAATAACAAATGTAATAAAGATATCATGGAAGCTTTGCCTTCCCATCACCAGAGGTCTTTCTATAGTTAACGTTGTGGCTAACACTTGCTCATGATCATATGAAATGTTCACACAGATCGTTTTACTTATGAATCTAGAGTAGATAGCATGAACGATGGTACACGCGTGCTGCAAATTGATCATGAGCATAAACTAAACATCTACCTTACCTTTATCGCCCTTATTAAGCGGATTTGATGTTTGAAAATTCTAAAAAGTGGAGACAGATGGAGACCAAGATCTTCCTATATTATTTGTACAATTGGAGGAATATATATATATATATATATATATATATATATATATATATATATATATATATATATATATATATATATATATATATATATATATATATATATATATATATATATATATATATATATGTATGTATATCGTTGGTTAGTAAGAAGTCTGTTTTTTATATCTTTTTTATTTCATTCGATGCTATTAATACTGTAACACTGTATTCTGGACTTGACATTGTCCAAAATCAAGAACATTTTCTACCTGACCTGAATCATTGATTTTGGTTTCGTAAACAATATGTTTATCTCAATCTGGGTCACAAATTTGGAATATCTCCAATGAAATACCGGGTCTACCTGTTATTTACTACATTTTATATTGTAAGTGTAGTAATAAACTTCTAATTATAGCTAAGATTTTATTTTGTAGACATTGGGAGCCTTCTAGAAGGTTATTTTCTATTAGGTAATGTCTTTTTAGAAAGCGCTGATTGTGACCTGACGTCAAGTAAATTACTATATGATCTTGTTTTACCAGAATCACTTGTATTTTTGTAGTGTCCAGAAATTTGTTTGGGCTGTTAGTTATTCAGATTATTTTATTGAAATGATTCTTTGCTGGAATCAAAGTGCTCCAAATGAACATATTTGGAATTAGAGACTTGAATTTATACTGAAATTTTAAATAAGGATATATTCTTAGAATTACTATAACCCAACAGAATACCGTTGGTACGTCACAACTATACAGGCCATTGCTAATGTTTATTCAGAACTTTAATAACTAGGACATGTGTCTGTAATTTTAGGGTTATTTTGGATTTAATTGGCAAAAGCGTCAGTTTTCTAATTTTGTATTTTTATTTTGTATTCTAGGGAAAAGAATTATTTGTTGAACTTCACAAAACTTGTTGTTTTTCACTCTTTTCTATTACTTAATTTAAGATTCAAAAGTCTTCTGCAATGTTTATACACTAACTTCATTATTTGAAATAAGATTATCCTTTTAAATTTCAAAAACGTAATATATTGGACAGAAGTGTTTAACAGAAAATCTTTAATTTGTAGCTTGAACATGGTGTTCGTCGTGGTGTACATTCCATAGCTTCGTATTATGTTGTCTCAAGATGTTGCTACTACGTGTATTATGCTTACACGCATATATTCATAATAATGACTACAGATGTGCATCAAAGGTAACGTTATTTAATAGGCCCTATGTGTAAAATGCTACCACGCAAGTATTTATAACAATGACTAAAGATATGTATCAAGAGGCAACATTATTTGATAGGCCCTCTTGTATTTCGGAGTTTGATTGCAAATAGTTACGGTAGGCGTTTCTATGGGTATGGATGTTGGTGGGGAATATGATGAGTGACTCCTATGAAAACTTACATTTTAATCTTAACTTAAAGCTTGCAGTAAGTGTCCTAATTCTAATTCTACACAAATACACATTTATAATCGGTATAATTTAGTTTCAAAAAGTTAATGTCCATTAAGAATAACTGGTTGGTTGATTGTGTAATTTTTTGCGCACTATCACTGTAAGGCTATATAGCGCCATATAAAATGGTTGTATGACAAAAATGTATGTATCAAAAATGTTTATTGCCAATGAGCGATTAAAGTACAAGAATACACCAATGAGATGACGAAAATATAGTTAGGTTCCCGATCAAAGAGGGATGTAACTGGTGTGTATAGAGGGTAATTAGATAAGAACAGATCAATTAGAGTGACTAACATTGCACATGTTGCCTAAAAATACTCGAAGGACGTAGAGTTGCATAAAAGCTATATTTTAGAATGATTAAGGATTAACTACATAATGAAAGTAAGAGTAATTAACCGAGCACACTCAAAATAATATTTACTCTGCTCTTTTCTTGCAGATTCACTGTTAAAGTGTTTGAGTCACTAAGGATACGTCTTGTAACCGCAGGATTTCTTGCTTGGTAAGTAATTACTGCACGCGACGTCTTATATTTCAGGGTTTTATTTTGCTAAAGCGGGGTCATTTGGGTTACATATGTCGTTCTATTAAATGAACTTGATTTGTTTTATCCATATTCTACAAGAATATCTACCAGTATTTTCTTGTGTTATGTTCTCAAGTGTTATGAACTCATCGCTGCCTTTCCAATGTTTACCACTGTGTAATGAGCACAGTTTGCCAAAACAAACATCGTGAGTTTGGAAAAAGGCTGTTTCCCCTTGCTTTCTGAACGTTGTCTGCACAATTCAAATAGTTTTTTCTACATGTATTCTCATACATTATCATTTAATATTTTGTCATGGTACAAGTATGATGACATTGTGGAATGGGATGTAGGCCTCAAAGTGCTTTGCATCATTTAATATTTCGTCATGGTATAAGTATGATGACATTGTAGAACGGGATATAGGCCTCAAAGTGCTTTGCATCATTTAATATTTCGTCATGGTATAAGTATGATGACATTGTAGAACGGGATATAGGCCTCAAAGTGCTTTGCATCATTTAATATTTCGTCATGGTATAAGTATGATGACATTGTAGAACGGGATATAGGCCTCAAAGTGCTTTGCATCATTTAATATTTCGTCATGGTATAAGTATGATGACATTGTAGAACGGGATATAGGCCTCAAAGTGCTTTGCATCATTTAAGGGATAGCAAAATAAAATACTGCTCCCCTCCCGCCTGACTGGAGCAATAGGTGTTGCTCGTACCTCTGTGTATCCCTGGATATAAAGGTGAAAATACGTGGAAAAATATTTTAGTTATATTACATTCCATATTCTACACTATAATTTCCATCAGCTGATATAACGAACAGGTAACAGTGATTCATTTATATGTAATACATATGTTGTTCAGAGAAAAAAGAGAAAATGATAGACTCACAGGTCAGTAGCTAAATTAACTGTTTGTTTTACAGATTAATTTTTTATTTCGTTCAGTTTGTTAAGTGCGTTTGAATTCAAATTAAAACTTGAACCAGTCTGATACATCATTCAAGTTTAATGAAAACACGTGTCTGCGTTACAGCACACGATGTCAGTCAAAAAAAAAAACAGGAATTTGGAATGTGTACTAGAAACGATGTATTAGATTAACGCATTTGTATCAATTTTTCCCACGAAAGAAATGTTGTTCCACAATTTTTTCCTAAGACAATATGTTGTCACTGCTTTAGCAAAAGTTGATATTAAAGAAGTAAGGTAGAAAAGGTAATGTACACTGATTAAAAAACGTTTAAAAAAGACTATCATTTGAGAAAACTAATGATGGGATTGCACCCTGATTTCCAAATTTTGTATTGTAATTTGTACAGTGCAGGATTTACACTTTGTTTTCAAAAATATTTTTGTAAAACATGTTTGGATGTATCTATTTAATGTTATTTAAAGGGGCTATCAAAGATAGTATGTACTTTTTAATTTTGTTGTTCTTTCGGTTCATTGATATAAAAGTAAATATTACTAATTGTGTTTACATATGCTCTTCAAAAAAACAAGAACAGCAGTAAGACACGCAATATTAAGTCATTTTGGGGAGCTTAATGCGTGAACATTATTGATTCCGAACTTTCAATTATAGATTTTTTATGTTCATCTGGACTTTACATTCTAATTGTAACATTTGGCTGTATAAATATGTGGCGTTATTTTGAACATATATTTAAACACTGATTAAAAGAAATCAATGTGGTTTGTATAAATTATATTTAATTGTTGAATTGCGAAATATGGTCCTTACCTTGCCTTTTAAGTCCTTTTGGAACGTAAAGATGTATCGTATTCGACACTTTTTTAGGTGTTATGTTCAATGAGAAACGTTACACGCCTACATTGAAATAACCTATCTTCAACATGTACAGGCTTCGTTCCCTGCAGTGTCATAACTTCTTTCATGAAAGTAATGTTTGAAAATGATCAATAGGTTTCACCATATCCAAACTTCTTTAGTTGACTACGTGCTCAAAACAAAAAGAGCTTTACGTGTTATTAATACGGATAATATTTCGATCTTAATATTTATGATTTAATTATATGAATACTTGTGTTCATGGGCACGTCTCAATTTAAGATTCCGAAAATGCTTGGGACGTGTTTGTTTTGTAGATAAATTTGAACTCGGTACATAATTTAAGCTTGCACAATAAGACGTAAAACGAACAAAAGTTTCGTGATTTGAGCACTTCTTCATTTCTTCTGTTTTATACAGCTGTCATCCTCACTGGTCCTACCTCCCTGGTGGTTGGGTGGTCTAAAGCGCTCGCCTTCCCGATTACTGCCATCTCACCTCTGTCCGCATGGGTTCGACTCTCGAGCTCAACCAATGCGGGTAGGTCAGAAAGCTTGCCAGTGACTTTCAGAAGCTAATATTCTTTACTCTAGCGAATCTCTCTGTTCCTATTGGAGCAGCCATTTTGATCAGTTGTCTGCTTCAGTACATATTTTCCATGATTACCACCTGTAGTTGTTGTTGTTGTTGTTGTAGGGTTTAACGCCATTTTTCAGCACACGATAAGCTATACATGGCGGCCAGTATTACTGGTGAAGGAAGAACCCGGGAAATCCCCGGAAAGAACCACCGACCCAAGAGAAGCTACTGGCTAGCTTTCTCACATAACCACATTAGCCGAATACGAGACTCGAACTGACGCAGACAACGGTGAGATGGCAGAAATCCGTAACGGTGAGCACTTTAGACCACTTGGCCACGTCGGAGGTTCTCACAGGACTTTTCCTGGGTTCTTCTTCCACCAGTTATACAGGCCACCTTGCATAGCCAATCATGCGCTGAAAAATGAATTTAACCCCTCTCCCCCTCCCAAAAAAATAGTTATATTCAATATTGTTTATATTCTCATTATTTTCATATACTTTCATCGAAGCTTACCCGCTTTCTTAAACAATGATCCTAGGTGTGTGTGATTGTGCTCAGTGAAATTCTTTTCAATTAGGCAAGAGTTAATTTAAACCATAAGTCTAGTTTATGTGGCCATTGTTCGATGGAGAGTTATTCATCAATAAAACGAAACACTCAGTAGCAATTTATTTGATGATAATGAACATTATAATTCGTACGGATGTTAAAATCGTAGCAAATTGATAAAATGGATATATAAAACAAAGTAAATTTCCATTACTTACCTTTCATCTATAAAGAGGGCTTATGCAAACTTCAAACTTTTGACTGATATTATAAAGGAGTTATTTTATGTTTTCCCCCACTCACTTTCTGAAAGATAACAGTTCAACTTGCAATAAATAAATGATGGCAATTTACCATATGTCATTAATGTATACGTCATAATTAGCAATAATATTTTCCATCCGTCAAGATCAATAGGAGATGATTGAAACAACTGACAAATCTCAATAAATCTATTTTTTTTTCGCGAACATAATCACTGCGAAAGCCTGAGATTTTGACATCAATTTCTTTTTCTAAATAAGAATTTTTTCCACTTTTATAAGAATAGTATCCAAAAATGAGCTGATCTCAATGAAACAAATTCATAAGTAAGTCTTCATATAGAAAACAATGTGGCGGAAAGGCTGTAAGAGTATTGATCGAGATACGCATAACCTTTCCAAAATCAGACTTCTAAAATTAAGAATTCTAGCACTTTGAAGAAAGAGTCTGTTTGATATAGCCAGCCCTGTCCTCTAACCGTGCTTTTATATATTTGTGTTTCTGTCTAAATATATCGTGGCATCTGCTGCTTTGACAGTATCGAAGAAATAAAAATTAACATCAGAACATTTCATAACCATCGAACCAATAAATTTTCATGGCCTAAGAGTCCTATATAATTATATAACCCCGTTTTTTGTTCTTATGTTTAAACGTGCATTATCTGTATTATCTAAGGCACCCAGACGACTTAAAGTCACTCTGTTGAGTAATATATAAGGCAAAAGCACTTTGAGGCTATTCAGCTTTGTATTGACCTATTTAAAGTATCGATTCATTATACGTACATAGTTGGTCCAATTCGAACAGAAATTGCTCACAATCGCAATAGCTCTCCGTTTTCACATTGATTTCCATTTCGTTTCAATGTTTCAATATGTGCATATATATTTGCTTGAAAATATTAAAATCTGAAAGCAGACATGGAACTTTAAGAATTCCAAGATTCGATGATTAAGGTGTGTGTGTGTGTGTGTGTGTGTGTGTGTGTGTGTGTGTGTGTGTGTTTAGCGTATTCGTTATCTGTTGCATTCGTCCTGGGGAAGCATGGACACAAAGATTTGCCGATAAAAGTATTAACAACCACTTGATCATATTATTTGTTGGATCCATTTTTGGGGCAAGGTTTAAAGATGCATTCGTAAGAAACTCAAACGTTTATCAATGCATTCTTTTGATTCATATCTAAGGAAAAGAGAAACCATCTGTTTAATTACGATTTTACAGCCCAATTGAGAGTGGTAATTCCAGCTACGCAGATATCTGATACTAACATAAGGTGATATGTTTCTATCTGCAAAATGTGGAAACACGACGTTCCCGAGTTCCGGTATTCGATTCAGTAATTAGACTATGGCCGCCCCTATCCTCCACTCCAACGAACCCCACGTGATGACTGTGCGCGTGTGTTCAAACCCAATCACTTACTTCGTCTTGCCGTATGATGTTATAATTAAATAAGGTGTGAACAAACGCTGAAGATTGTTTTTTATATAGTGAAAACCGACGAAAGGTTGATGAACATCCGATCCCTACATTGTCAAACCATTATGGCTAATCTTTTATTAACACTTTTAAGGCCTTTGGGCGTTAACAATGTATAATTGTATGCTGTACAATGTATGTTAAGTTCCTCTATGGCTTAACATTGTAATAAATAAAAGACGTTCCTTGACCAGATGTTTGAGAAAAAATAATGACGTATATGAGTACGAGCATTCCTACTGGCAGTTAATAATGTTAAGCCATAGAGACATATAATGCATACTGTACAGTATAAATGTATACGTTGTAAACGACTGCAGGCCTTAACAGTAAAAATTTTTAGCACTGAAAGTTTTAACAATGGAGGGATCGGATGGATTAAAAGCAAGGAAATGGGAGAAGTGTCTCAACAATAGGAGGGACAAAATGAATTTTATTAATATTTGCGAATCCTGTGTTAAAATTATATGGTCTTAAGCTAAGTATCAATAAGGATCCAGAAACCAACAAGTTTTGTAAAATTCAACAAATCAGTTATTTCCCTAGAATACAAAATGAAAATTTAGAAAGAATGATCAGCATTGAGAATTAAATCCAAAATAGTTCTTAAAGTTCTCTCACGTACAAATGTACAGAGTTTTAATTGAATGCCAGTGGTGTTCCGAACAAATTCAAATAATGAGTGTGCATATGTGCCTGTAGTGTAGAATAGGCCTATATGCCATTGGACTGGAATGTGGCGATGTATAAGCAATGGTTTGATGTATCGTAGCAATATAACCCAAGATGTCTTTGACTGAATTCACTATAATTCCAAGTTGATGATTTAGTCCATGAAGTATCAGTGAAAACTTTGTAATTCCAGTGAATAATTAAATTAAAAACTAAACACAACAATACGACTTGTTCCACTTCGGATGTTAAGGTAGGAATGATGACGTTATAGGTAAACAACACTGATATAAAAAGCTAAGACACAATAAAAGAGCTAGGATGTCAGTCAGTCTTCTCTCTAAAACATTCAAAGTTGTGAACAAGTTTAAGAATTTCCAAGTACAAAGAAAAACTTATTCCTAGACTAGATTCAAATCAACATGTTTGCCTCCGATAATAACGATCTGAATATGTAATCTATAATCATAGATAAATATTAGCTATGTATTAAGTTGTTTACAACATAAATGTCATTAAACATTTAGACCACAAAATTTATTTTATACTAAGATCAGCTACAAAAATCAGATATACATAATATATCATCATTGAAAAAGTCGACA